>ML675649.1:6002250-6165496 GCA_007922155.1 Mesoclemmys tuberculata
ACCTGGCTTCTGCCCCGCTGATTTCGCCTGTGCTGTGACCATTTTGGCTGAGCCAGGGTCAAAGTGGAAAGAGAACAAGTGGCTTTGATTGCGGTCATTGTTCTAATCGATTTCAGGGAGTTTCCCAGCACGTGTTTAGTGCACACTGCAGGTGGGACCCAGCCTTGCAGCCCCGGGGAGTGGGGGAGGGGGGTGATGGGAGGGGGTCTGTGCCAGTGGGGCTCGAGCTAGCGTATTAAAAACAGTAGCGTGGCCATGGTGGCACAGGCGGAGCCTCATGCTAGGTGCCCAAGTATGAGCCCACCCCCTACTGCCCCCAGGCTTCAGAGCCCAAGCTCCGCCCTGAGCCGCAATGTCCCCACAGCTCTTTTGAGCGCGTTAGTGCGAGAGCTCCACTACCTGGTCCGGGCGGCTCGCTCCCAGCCGCAGTGTGGACAGCCCCTGTGGGGCTCTGGGGGGCTGATGGGTTCCAGCGTTGGCCCATGAGATGCTCAGAGCAGCACGTCTCCATGAAGCCGGCTGGCTGCGCTGATCTCTCCTGGTGTTGTCTAGTCGCCGTGCGTTCTTGTACCACCCTCACCCCTCTGAGTACCTTCCAATCATGCACTGAGCGACGCGACTAATGTCTGTCTGTCCCCATCTATCTATCTATCCCAGTTTCCATACCGCGCTCATTGCCGTCGTAAGTGAGCACCTACCGACCAACCCCCGCAGATTCACCTGCAGGTTTGAATTGAACAAACTGGAAACTGCCAGGGGAGCTCCGTGTGCCCCGGCTGCCGTCTCCTCCCCTGCCAGCAAACCCCAAGCCTCCTTGGGAGGGCTTGTTGGGGAAGGTTGGTGGGCCGTGTAGAGGGAAGCTTGCCAGTTTCCCAGCCCATATTAATGGCGCGTTCTTTGTGTGTTTGCTCATGTCAATTCCATGCTAGGCGTGTGCGCCCCCATGCACTGCTACCGGAAATCTCTTGACTGAGCAGTATCCGTAGGGCCGGCTCTGGCCCCCTTGGGAGCCCTGCGCTCACCACCAGCTCTGCGCCTTCTCAGTTGCTTCTTCCTGCCTTTGATGGTTACCGAACCCCTTCTCTCTCTTGCAGTCGCACGTGCTTCAGCGTTAGTGGCCTCGTCGTCAGAATGTAGTTCTTTAATTCGTCTTGAAGTGGAGCATGTCCCGTTCCCCAGGCTTCAAACCATGTTCTACCTGCCACAAGCCCTTCCTGCTCAAGGATCCCCACGATAGCTCTTTGAAGTGCTTAAGGGAGAGGCACAGAAGAGATAAGTGTAGGATCTGCCAGGGCCAGGCCACGAACCGAAAAGGACAGGAACATTCATCGGACATGCCTCCGGGCGCCGGTCTTTCGGAGGAGGAGCCGCCCCCTGTTGCAGGCAGCCAGGAGCAAGCCGCGGGGACCACAGTCTGTCACGGCCTCTCCACCACCACCTGGCAGCCCCCGCCGCCCCATGGCAGGGGGAGAGCGGGAAACGGGCCCACAGACACCCCCCCCTCAGGGTGCTGCCACCAACAGGCAAGGGAGAGTGGGACATGGGCCCGCAGACTCCCCCCTGCGGGGTGCTGCCGAGGCAAGAGGGGCACCAATGTAAGTATGGCCCCAAGGCGCCAGAGGGGACTTTCCTGGGGGAAACGTAGGCACCGACTGGGCTGGGCAGCAGCTGAACACAGGTTCAGTGACTGCCACTGGTGCCTAAGCCCCCCTTGTGACTCTAGCCCTGGTATCAGCAGGAGAGGGGCTGGCCGCTGTGCTGAGCGCTCCCCCGTGAGCCAGGGCGGAGAGATGGGAAGAGGCTCGTGGTCAGGAAAAGGAGAGATCTAGGGCCGATGCTGGGATGGCAAATCCCCATTCTCAGGAGCTGTGGGGCCTGGCTGGGAGGGACGCGCGGGGCGGCTCTTGCTACAGAACTTGGCGGTGCCCAGGAGTTATTTGTCCTCATCGCAAATCCCCCGGCATGCCGGTGCAGATGGCAGGATATTCATGGGCGGGGGGCTGCGGGTTGGGGTTGAGGACACAGCCTTTCCTTGCTCCGTGCTCCACTCCAGCCAGCAATGGTAGTAACCCTTCACTTTCACCAACACTAAATCCAGGCAAGACCTCGAAGGGCCGCAAGGTTCTCACTTCCCCCACTTAGCAGTGTCTGGGCTTTGTCACTTTAACTCTCTCGCCCTTCCCGCGCACTCCTCTCTGGGCGCTGCAGACAGGGCAGTAATGCAGCGAGAAGGCTGCGGGGGAACCACAGCTCTGGGGCACCGCGGAGAGGAGAGATGGAAAACAAAGAGCCCCTGAATGTGAAGTCAAAGCGCTTTGCTCCAGGGGCCGGCTGGCACGGCACAGCTACAGTGAGGGAAAAACCTGGGTCCCCCCTGGCCGAGGTGCCCCCCTGCAGCAGAGATGGAGCCAGACAACAGGCAGCATCCCGGGCTGAGTGTGAAGGAAAGCATCACAAGGCAGAACCAGCCTCTGGGCCGTCCGTGCTGGGTGCGTAGGCTCAGCAGATGAGTTGAGGGCAGGCCACCCCCGGTCCCCGGCCAGTGTCTGGCTTCGTGTGTGGGAGCTGGTGGTAATTCCACAGACGAGACGTGGGACTCACGGCCACTCCTCTGAGCTCATGTGGCAGAGGTCTATGCAGAGCCGAGGGATGAGGGGCGGGTCCTCTGCCCCCCCATGATGCAGTTGTGTCTGGGACAGGGTTACGCACAGGCTGCCCCACTCTGGTCATGCCCCAGTGAGCTCCCGGCCCTTCCTGCTCCTTCTCATGGGCACCGGTCCTCGGGCCACGCCGAGTGGGATGGGCAACCCTTGGAGCTGGCTCTGTCCTGCCCCCTGCTCTCCTCCTGGGCTGAGCGGCCCGACTCCTTGGCAAGGAGCAGTGACCAGAGATCCATCCCGTGTCTCCTGCGTGACTGCGACCCACCCAGCCCGCCCCCGATCACCAGGGCTGTTAGGCTGAGGATGAGTCTGAGAGAGGAGTCTTGTGGCTAGGTCACCCCCCGCCCACGCGCACACACGCAGTCCCTGGGCCCCGTGGGTGAGGTCTGTCTTCATTTGTTCTGCTGTAGCCCCAGCCTGGGATGAAGAACCCAGGCTTCAGAGCATGTCTCAGCCCCTGCCCAAGGCTGTCCACGGTCCCCAGCGTCTCTGCAGGACGGGGACACTGTTCAGTGCATGAGAGAGGATGGGGCAGGGTGGCTGGTGAGGAGGAAGAAGATGGGGAGAGGGAGATGGGGCCAGGGAGGCTGGGTGGGGCGGTAAGAGACAATGAAACACAGGTCTGGCCCAAGCTTGTGCCACGCATCATTAATCTCCCATAGAATCTGTTCCCGTGTGTGCCGGGGGATGGTAGCAGCTGATGGAGAAAATTCCCCATGCAGCAGTTATTGTGCAAGTTACAACACAGAGTCGGGAAAATGCTGATTTACAGCAAAGCCTGAGAGAGGCAGAAGCAGACAGGCCAGGCGGACAGAGCTACATGGCAGGGAGACTCACGTGCCCATCCCCAGACTGCCATTTCCTTCGCACAGGGCCTGCTGTACACAGGCAGATCAATGGTCAGTGAAGCTCCAGCCCCATGGACTACCTGGCCCAGCAGGTGATGCTGCAAGTGAAGAAAAATCCCTTCCTGACCCCTGCAGTGAGCAGCCAGCACCCTGGAGCATGAGGGTGGATCCCACTAGTGCTAGCTGCGCATAGCAACTACAGGCTATGCATCCCACGGTGATGAGTGTGGGGTGACAGACAGCAAAGGCAGTAGGAAGAGCAGCCCCATTATCTGAACACAGGGAGCCAGGAACTCCCATGTTCTTCGTGACACCTATGCACTGGGAGAGCTTGGGCAAGTAGCTCCCCTGCTCTGTGCCTCAGTTTCCCTGCCCACAGCCCCATGGAGCAGGGTTAATGATCCTGAGCCCGGTGTGTTGTGGAGATCAGTCACTTGGTGTTTGCAAAGCACTAAATAGCATAAACAGTCATGGTCCTCTCCCTCCGGCCTCATCATGGCTTCTCCTCTGAGCCGTGCTGGCTCAGGCAGGGGAAAGCCCATGCAGGGCAGGCCCTAGTAGCCTCCTTAGCATGCCCCATCCTAGGCCATTTCACTGCCTGTTACTGCCAGTCGCTTTAGAGGAGCCAATGTGTAAAGCTGCCCCGCATCGTCCTGCCGTATGGCTGCTAACCCAGCTGCTTGGTGCCCTCTGAAATTTAGCATCTCCCCCCCAGCAAGGATCACACCAGCACTTACCAACACATCCTCCACAAGCTGCACACACCCCATGATCCACACACACCACCATACACTGTGATCCTCACACACCCACCCCCCACGACACGTCAGCTCCACACACACACCCCACACACGACACACAGTTTATACCCCCAGGGAGGAGGAGGTGCTGTGCGTGGTGCTACGAAGTTTTACTGCTCCAAGCTGCGAAGGACCCACATTGCTCATGTGTCTGTTTCTAGTCTCTGTGTGTGTGTGTCCCATCTTAAGTACATTAGCTACTATGGAAACAATGAAGTCATTGCTATGGGCAGAGCTTAGCGACATCCACAAAGGCAGTATTTAAAGCCTTGTGGCCGAATTCAGATCTCGGTGTGCCCGGATTAAATCTGGAGCGGCTGCGCTGAAGGCAATGGAATGGCTGGATTTACTCTGGAGCGGAGTTTGGCACCTGGTTTGCAGCACTGGCCAGAGCTTGTGGATGGCCCAAAAGCCTGGGATGAGCCTATTGTCCTGTATGTGGTATAAAGAGAGACTATGTTGTGGATTTATTAACCATGTGGAATGGATCTGTCCAGAGTGACTGGTTTATTCTTCACGAGCGGAAGATGAGGACTATCGAGATGTGAGCAGATAGTCACATGTGACTATGCACATGTGAGCAGAGATGGCAGATCCACGGTGCACTTGATCACTCCTTGCTATTTAGACTGTGCTTGAAAATGGCCCGGGAGCCGAAACCCACAGTGCGTCCTGCCTGGTCAGTGATTTATCTGCGAAATTCAGAGGAAGGTGAAAGCCACACACAGGGCTCGAACTGTAACCGCAACCAAGGGCATCTGGTGAAAGGCTGAGCAAACACTGGGCCACTTACACTGTGGGTTAATGACACCATTCTGCTCCTCCAGTGTTGAATGCAGCCGGGAAATCAAGCCCTAGAGAAAGAAAGGATGCAAAGGGAATGTCCATTCCCAGGCATTATTGAATTTGTGGAGCCAGATTATTCAGTCCTAACCACCCCCCACTAGGGGCTGGATTCCCCTGGGCACAGCCCCCACAACGGGGGCTGGATTTTCAAACGAGATCAGCACCCAGTTATGCCCCTAAATAAGGGCTGACATTCCAGAGAGCTCAGCCATTAGCAGTTTGCTCTGTGACACCTCTAGCTAGATTTTCAGGGGAGCGCAGCACCCAGCATTCACCCAAAACACTGAGATCTCTGGCAAATCTGACCCTGAGGGTGGGTTCTGAGCCTTTGGAAGATCCGGCTCTTAAGCAGTGAACAAATAAGGGGAGGAAGGAGAGAGGAAAGTTAACATCCTACAAGTAAGGCTTGTCTAGACTAGGACTTAAAGGTGTGCTGTTAGCATGTGTTAGCTGACACGTTCTAACTAATGCGAGTGTAGACAAGGCAGTGTGGACCTTAACTCTCGCTCAGCTGAGCAGATTGAAGCCTTGGTCCTCTCTCTGGGGTTTTAACTCAAGCAGCACATATTAAAGGCCAAGTGCACTAGGCTCTTCACGTGTGTTTGTTAGCTTGTATTAGCCCAATTTAAATCCTACCCTAGGCAAGCCCTCAGTCTGTGATTGCAGCCTCCAGCCCTTTGTGGAGCTGGTCCGAGCGGGAGAAGAGAGGAGAAGAAAGAAGCTCTGGAAAGAAGATGGGTGATATGGCAGTGAAAGGGGGTCATGGGAGAGTGGTGAGCTGAATTGTGCTTCCATGGGCTGTGAGTTCTAGGTGCACAGAGGCTGTGTTCACATTGTGTGTGTTTGACAATCAAGAACAATGGAACTTCGCCTAGAGTGAGTCACACAGGAGCAGCCTCATCATAGTGTCAACCTCTGGAACTCACTGCTGCAAGAGGTCACAAAGACAAATTTTCTGGCTGGATTTTGAAATGGGGATGGAGGATCTGACTTCTAATAACATTTGCAGCCATGTGTGTTAAGAAGATGATCTCTCTTGTTTATATAGTATCTTGCAGTTCTCTAGTGCTTTTCTTCATGAAAGATCTCAGTTATTCTGCACATTGGGGTCAGTCGGAAGTTTATAGAGGCATCAGTATTAGAATTCAGATACTTCTCTCCAAAACCACAGGTTCCATCCATTTGAGCTAAAGGAGACACTCCATTAATAGCAGTATAGGACCTATGACACACAGGTGAGCCGTTCTGAATCTCTCCACTAGAGGGCAGTGGTGCACATACCTAGTGGCCAGTTCATGACAGTCTACATAGAGATCAGTTCATCAGTGAGATGACATGAAATGTGGTAGCTGTCAAACAGCATAGAACAAGCTACACAACAGTTTAGCATGTGGGTATTAAAAAAAAACCCTCAAAGCTTCAGGAGTTTACACTGGTCACCTCATAGACTCATAGACTCATAGACTCATAGGTCAGAAGGGACCAATATGATCATCTAGTCTGACCTCCTGCACAAGGCAGGCCACAAAACCCTACCCTGTGGGGCTGAGGAAGAAATCCTGCTTTTCCCCCTAACCCTACCCTACCACATACTATATGGGGCAATGGGACGGGTGCATTAAAGGTTTTCTCCCCACCTTCTGTATCATCGGGCACTAGCTATTTCCAAAGGAAGGATGCAGGACAAGGTGGGCCAGTGGTTGGCTCTGGTGTGGCAAATCCTTTTAAGAATTGATCAGCTGATACCTTATTACAGGGAGATGGAAGGGAGGGGTACAACTCACTGGTTTTAGAAACCATTATGATAATCTGTTCCTGCTTCCTGCATAACACAGGCCAGATAATCTCAGCCAAGAATTCCTGCCTCCAGCCTAACGACTTGTGGTTGAGCACGAGCGTGTCTTTTAGAAAGAGGTGTCCAGTCTTGATTTACAGTCGCCAAGCGATGGAGACATCACCACGTCCCTCGCTAAGTTTTTCCAATGTTTAGTTTCCCTTCAAGCGCCAGAGAAGCTCCCACGGTAAATTGTTCCAATGACCAGTTCCCCTCACAGTTAAAAATGTGCATCTTGTTTGAACTTTGCTGACTTCAGCTGCCAGCTGTGGGATCTTGCAGAGTGTCCCCCCCACTCCCAACCCCCGCTTTACATAGCTGATTGTACTTTGGCAGTGGTCAGTTCCCCGGTGTCTTATAGAGATGCTAAAAACTGGGGCGGGGGGGCAACTAGCCGATGGGGTTAAATTCCTAGGACACCTCACCACTGCAGGTCTGCAAAAATGAACTGTTCCACAGCAGACAGCAACGATGAGAAGCAGACAATTATTCCAGTCTCTGGTTTTACTGAAGGTTCCTGACTTCCCCACAGCCCATCAGAGACAGCCACTCAGCTTTGGGTTGGATCCTTCCTTTTGCAAAGTGGGATTAAGGAGTGTTAATTAATTACATGTTATTTTTTATCTGTATTACTGCAGCCCCTAAAGTTTTAGACCCAGATCCAAAGCCTGCCACAGTCACAAGTCTTTCCGTTGACTCCTGAGTTTTGGACTAGGCGCTGGTTGTAGGGTTCTTTGGGTTTCGTTCTTATTGTGCTTTAGCTGTCGGGTTCCCACCATATTTCTTTTCCTGTTCTTGAGTGGCTGAGGCGCCAGCCATGTTTATTTCTAGTAAGGCCTGAATTTGCTCCCGATTCCCCCCCACCTCCTCCTGGTGCATTAACCCAGACGATAGCGGCTGGGATGACTCGCTGAGAAGTGAGCAGAGGTGACAGCAGCACTTTAGGATGGCACGTGCAGGCTGAATTAGACTTGCTGCACGGTGGGTGAAACCATCCCTTGCGCAAAGGCCCATGCTCCAGTTACATCCCACCACGGCCATGTCCATATGTCTACACTGAGGCGTAGTGCAGTGTAAGCCTGGAGTTGGCCCTCTGCACCAGTCATTTTCATCCCAGAGAACTCATGACCCTGAGAGTTCACCGTGGTTTGACTGGGTTTAATTTCACTGCACATCATGTCAGTAACAAGGCGTTACGCTCTGGATTCAGGCTCCCCATCACTCTCTCTCGATCTCTCTCATTCCTGTTCCAGCTCGACTCATTGCATGCACTTCGCTACATTCCCCCTGCCGTTCCGGCTGCTTGTGGAATCCTTCCCTGCTATGTAAGGTTGCAAGGTGCCAGTAAACAGCCACTGTGCTCCACCCCAGAGGCAGCTGCAATTCCAGTGATCCCTATACATCCCGAACCTGCTTCTTGGGGATGTCACAGGAGTTAGTTAGAGAATGATAGAGGAAAGCAGTGTAGCAGCACACAGTGTTAATCTGATGTATTACAGCGCAGGGATTGCAGCCTTATGACGGATCCTACCTAGGTACCAGCAGAGTGGGAGCTACCTCTCGCCTCTGGCCTCCTGCAAGTGCCCCAGGGGTGAAGCCATGAAGCATGGCTGCAGAATGAAGGACCAGGCATGCACTCAGGCTAGCACTTGTTCCCCATGTGCTGCACTAACTCCTATATGGGATGGGGGGGAGAAAAGCCTGAACCTGTTCCCCCTGCTCAACCCCCAACAACAGGGAACAGCCCAGCCGCCAATAAACTTCTTTCCCAGCAGCTCTGCAAGTCCCAGCTCTGTCATGCATTCGAACAGTGTGCTGCTTTCCCTGGACTGTGCCACCCAGTTGCATGGGGAAACTGGCGGCCCCGGCTGACATGTGCCAGCCCCACAGTGGAGTGTGAAATGGAGACAGGGATGATCTCTTCTGGAAATGCTCGTCTCATGCACCGATTCGCAGGGAGTAAATATTGATCGCGCTCTTTAACATCCCAGGATTAATCCTTTGAAGCTGATCTAGGGTATGATGATCTTTGATCCCTTCAACAGCATCTCCTTTTACAGCCCTTATTTACAGGGCTGTTGGGAAAGAGCTGGGACAAGCGAACGGCTACAAACCAATGAGCCCGGACACTTTGCATGCTGGAGGGCTGGGGCCCCAATCCAGTAAGGCATCTAAACACAGGCTTAACTTCAAACATGAGAAGAGACCCACTGACTTCCGTAGGGCTACTAACATGAAAGCAAAGCACATGACATGCTGACATTGCCGAGGCAGGCACTATGGGAATGAACAAATGAAAGTGACAGTCATTTCTGAAAAATCACGCATGATTGCATGGAAGGAAGAGATCAAAGGAAACCAAAGGTGGCATCGGTTTTCAGACCCGCAAAGAAAAGTGATCCTGGCAATTACTGTCAAGTAAATCTAAATTCTGACCCTGATTAAATAAAGGAGCAATTACCATGAGAAAAAAACAACCACCAGATTAGCGAATAATAGAAGAGGCAATGAGTGCCGTGAGCTTTAAAAATTTGGTCAGATGGTTATTTGGTTTGTACTTTTTTGTATCGAATTTAAAAAAGATTAGAGGGTAATATATGTGGAGTCTAGTAAAGAATTTGATACAGTGTTTCATACAGTCTTACTCTGACAATCAATTCAGACCAAGTTGGGTATAAATACGGTTGCATGGATGAAACACTGGCTCAGAGACTTAACTTAAGATAATAGGAGCCAACAGACTGCTGAACTGTGGAGGGAAGGGTTTGGCGTCGCAGGGACTGGTATTAAGTCATGGCAGTTTGTTTATTACCTTCTTAAATGAAAAAATTACAAAGTGAACCAGTTTGGAAAAAGGACAGCTAATGCAGTTGGCACCCTTACAATCGAACCATTTACCAATATAACTGTTTAAATATTGTTTGTGCGGGTTCCTTATTCTGTGTACCAAACTGTACCATAGGATCTCTACGGATAGAAATTCCATGCGTGAAGACTAAGAGTACAGTGGTGGGAATATATTACCGACCACCTGACCAGGAGGGTGATGGTGATTGTGAAATACTCAGGTGGATTAGAGAGGCTACAAAACCAGAAAACTCAGTCAAAATGGGGGATTTCAACTACCCCGATATTGACTGTACATGTCACCTGAGGATGGGATGCAGAGATAAAATTTCTGTACACTGTTAATGACTGCTTCTGGGAGTAGCTAGTCCTGGAACCCAAGAGGGCAGAGGCAATTCTTGATTTAGCCCTAGGTGACGCACAAGATCTAATCCAAAAGGTGAGTATAGCTGAACCGCTCGGTAATAGTGGCCATAATGTAATTAAATTTAACATCTGTGGGGCGGAAAAATACTAAAGACGCCCACGACTGTAGCATTTAACTTCAGAAAGTAAATGACACAAAAACAAGAAAGCCAGTTCAATGCAAACTAAAAGAAACGCTCATGAAAGTGAAATGCCTGCAAGCTGCATGGAAACATTTTAAAAACACCATTATGGAGGTTCCAACTAAATGTATACCTCCCCATCGCTGGGAGGTGTGACCTCCCTCGGAGATTGACACAGGGGAGAGCCAACCCTCCCTGAGGGTTGGAACCCGCGAGTACGACACCTGACCGGAAGCAGGTAGGCGGGGCTAGGCCTATAAAAGCCAGGCCTGCCCGGCGCCTCCTCAGTCAGAGCCCAGCGGCCGAGGGAGAAGGACGCCTCTCACTTGGTGCCCGAGCCTACAGCCACACCCGACCGCTACCCAGAGCAGAGGCTGCTGGAGCTGCCCACAGCGTGGGGCCCTGAGGATCTAGAGGAGCTGCCTGAGCTGCCAACCGCTGGGAGCCAGACAGGACACACAGACTCTGGACCTAGAGGAACTGCCCTCCGCAGAGGACCCCGAACAGTTCCCGGACCTGCTGTCCAGTGACGAGGAGCCAGGGCACGGCCCAGGAGCCCAGGCGCTCCAGGGAGAGGGTGGGAGGAAGTAGCCCAGGGGAACCGACTACAATCTGGTTGAGCGTGCGCTTGCTCCGAGTCAGCGTGTTTCGGCCGGAGCCCCGCTGACCCAGTGGTGGGACACCCCGTCCCTGACAGGGCCCTGGGCTGAGATGCAGTGGAGACGGGTGGGCCTGCGTCCACCTCCCCCCTTCCTACCTCGACCTGGGGTGATCGCCCGTTGGGGGCCAGAGCCTGTTCCCTGCTGCCTGCCACGCCCTGCCGAAGGACTGGGTGTGGACTAGCTACTTGCCCTGCTGGGGACTAGAGACTGCTGCCCTGTCCTGCTCTGCCCTGCTTTGGGGCCAGGGCCTTGGACCATTTCCTCACCCTCTCAGGCTATAGACGGTTAACTCGCCCTGCTGGGGCTTGAGACTGAGGTCCCCATTGTCTGCCTGCCCTGCCAGTGGGGTAGGCCAGAGACTATCGCCTCGCCCTGCTGAGGGCTGAAGGCTGTTTCCCACTGCCCGCCTGTCCCTGGCCGAGGGTCAGGCCATAGACTTCCTCGCCCTGCTGAAGGCCGTTCCCCACTGACGGCCCATTCCTGCAGAGGGTCAGGCCATAGACTGTTTGCTTGCCCTATTGAAGGGCTAGGGACTATTAACCTAAAGAGCGATCCAAACCCAAGGCTCGCCCTACTAAGGGCCAGAGGTGGCTCCTTTAACTTGGGCTCTACGAAGGGTATAGGCGCTGGGAGATGTGGCCTCCCTCGAAGATTGACACCAAGGGAGAGCCACCGGCGCCGCCCCCTACAGGGGATCTTCTACACCCCCAAATAAAAAAACACAGTAAGAAGACCAAAAATATGTCACCATGGCTAAACAACAGAGTAAAAGAGGCAGTTAGAGCCAAAAAGGCATCCTTTAGAAATTGGAAGTCAAACCCTACTGAGGGAAATAGAAAGGAGCATACACTCTGGCAAGTCAAGTGTAAAAGTGTAAGTATAATTAGGCCGTCCAAAAAAGAACGTGAAGAGCAACTAGCAAAGGACACAAAATCTAACGGCAAAAAGATTTTTAAGTGCACCAAGTGCAGGAAGCCTGCCAAAACAATCAGTGGGGCCACTGGATGATCGAGGTGCTAAAGGTGCACTCAGGGAAGACAAGGCCTTTACAGAGAAGCTAACTAAATTCTTTGCATCAGTCTTCACTGAAGAGGATGGGAGGGAGATTCCCACACCTGAGCCATTCTTTTTAGGTGACAGAACTGAGGAGCTGTTCCAGACTGAGATGTCAGTAGAGGAGATTTTGGAACAAATTGATGAATTAAGCCGTAACAAATTCTCAGGCCCAGATGGGATTCACCCAACAGTTCTGAAGGAAATCAAATATGAAATTGCAGAACTCCTAACTGGTACGTAACCTATCGCTTCAATCAGCCTCTGTACCAGATGACTGGAGGGTAGCTAATGTATGATTTTTTTTAAAAAGGTTCCAGAGGTAATCCTGGCAATTACAGGCCGGTAAGTCTAACTTCAGTACCAGGCAAATTGATATAGTAAAGAACATAATTATCAGACACGCAGATGAACATGATACTTTGGGAAAGAGTCAACATGGCTTTTGTAAAGAGAAATCATGCCTCACCAATCTATTAGAATTCTTTGAGGAAGTCAACAAGCATATGGAGAAGGGTGATCCAGTGACTATCGTGTACTTGGCCTTTCAGAAAGTCTTTGATGAGGTCCTCACAAAGGGTAAGCAAAGTAAGCAGACCTGGGATAAGAGAGAAGGATCTCCCATGGATCAGTAACTAGTTAAAAGATCGGAAACAGAGGTTTGGAATAAATCACTGGTTTTCACAATGGAGAGAGGTAAAGAGCGGGGTCCCAGAAGGATCTGGACTGGGATCAGTAATGTTCAACATATTCATAAATGATCTGGAAGAAGGGGATCTGGAAGAAGTGAGCTGACAAAGTTTGCAGACAATACAAAATTACGCAAGAAATCTCTTGGAATCACTGTTTGATAGTTCTTTGAAAATATCTGCTCACCGTGCAGTGGCAGTCAAAAAAGCCAAGAGACTATTAGGAGCTATTAGGAAAGGGATAATAAGATAGAAAATATCATAGTGCCACTATATAAATTCATGATACGCCCACATCTGAAATATTGCATTCAGTTCCGGTTGCCCCATCTCAAACAAGATAAATCAGAATTGGGAAAAGTACACAGAAAGGCAACAGAGACGATTGGGGTATGGAACAATTTCCATATGAAGAGAGATTAAAAAAACTGGGACTCTAGCTTAGGAAAGAGACAACGAAGGGGGAATATGATAGCAGTCTATGAAATCATGAATGGAGTGGAGAAAGTGAATAAGGAGATGTTATTTACCCCTTCATGTAACACAAGAACCAGAGGTCACCCAATGAAATTAATAGGCAGGAGGTTTAAAACCAACGTAAAGGAGTGCTTCTTCACACAACGCACAGACAACTTGTGGAACTCATTGCCAGGGGATGTTGTGAAGGCCAAAACTATAACTGGATTCAAAAAAGAATTAGATAAGTTCATGGAGGACAGGTCCATCAATGGCTATTAGCTATGATGGTCAGGGATGCAATCCCAGGCTCTGGGTGTCCCTAAACCTCTGACTGTCAGATGTTGGGACTGGAAGACGGGATGGGTCACTCAATAATTGCCGTTCTGTTCATTCCCTCTGAAACATCTGGCATCAGCCACTGTCGGAAGACAGGATATGGGGCTAGATGGACCCTTGGTCTGACCCAGGATGGCTATTCTTATGTGTGCAGAAATTATGGGTAGTGCCATAAATAACGGTCAAAGTGGTAAATGGTAGGTCGGTACCTTTGGCAGAAATCATCTGAAATTTGGTGGGTTGGCAGATACTGGAAAGCAGTAATGGCTGAAAGGGACCCAAGGGAGATCATGGACAGCAAATGCAGACATGCATCTGCTGTGGGAGGAGGCGGTTATGCTGATGCATCGTGTCATGGAACAGACAGGTTATGGTAACCCTCTCTAGGCTACACCGTGGCCAGTAGGATTGCACCTAGCATACTGAATGCAGCCTTGATAAAAGCTGAGGCAAAGCGCAGCCAAAGAAGACATTTGCACCAGTTTTATCGGTGCTACAAACCCCAGGATCTAGGCTGCGTATTCTTCAGCGCCATCTACTGGCACGTTATCAACTAACTCCCTATCTACAGAGAGAGTGGGCGCTCCTGAACCAGGCACCTCATTCGCAGAGGAATATTGACAAACCCGAGAGGCTTATTAAGAGAAGAATGACAGCTATGAACAAGGAGCTGGAGAGACTGAATTATGAGACGAATTTAAGGATTTTGAAATGAGTCTAAAGCAGCAAGATGTCCAGCATCCATTGAATTTCAAACGTCTTCCTTCGATGCCCCAGTCGTGCAAAGATCTATGCACATTTTTTAATTTTCAGCCTATGGATAAATCTTTGCAGGACCGAGACCTAAGAGAGCTTGGACAAGCGACTATAAAGGAAGGCACATGATCATACTCTGCAGGTCTTCAAAGCATGTTAACCACAAGGAAGGGGACAACAAATTATTTAGGGTGCAAAGTGTAGCTACACGTGGTGGAAGGAAATCAAGACCAGGAAAAGTTTAGGCTGAATATTGGCTGCAGGTGACGTGTGTATGTATGGTGGGGAGGTACGCGGGGTCACATCCCCCCTCCTGATTTCTGCCGGGGTGTGCATGCTCTGCCCTGAACCCCACTGCATACCACCAGAGCCTTTAAATTGTGCCCCTCTGCTGTCAACAGTTACACATCATCTCAGGCTGCGAGGGCAGGAGGAGTAACTTTTTAAAAGCCGGAAGCAATGACGTGCTAGAAGCCATATTATTTAAAAACACACTGGGTCAAATACTGGGGAAAAATGTGTTGGAGAGAACAATCCTGCCCCTCGAGAATGGACTAGGAGCTTGATTCCCCTCTTGCGTCCCCGCAAATCAGGAGGATCTCCACTGAAGTCAAGCCAGTATAAAACAGGTGTGAGCTGAAGGAGAATCCAGCCTGCTAATCCAGCCTGTTCATTTCTAATGTCTGTGGTAATTCCTGGAGCTGGCCAAACTGCCACAAAGCTGAGTGTGCAAATGGGAATTAATTTGCCGTGGCCAGTGCCATGTACCTTTCACCTCTGCTTTTCCTGGACATTCTTGGGGTGGAGTGTAACTGGCAGTTGCATCTGCCCTCCCACGGAGAGTGTATTGCAAGGTCACCCCTGGGAGTGTTTGCACAAAACGAATCTTACATGGCCCAAGTTTCATGTGTTCGTCCAATGAAGGGAAGTTGTCCAACCTGCATGTTATAACTGCAAAATCCCATGTTGGGTGAGGAAAGCAGGCAAGAGTTCTCTGTTTGCTTGACACCACTGGGAGGTTTGGAATGCTAGAAGTAGGGCCAGCAGAGATGAAATGGATGGTCAAAGTGCAGGTGAGGAAATCAAAGTTGCATGCTAAACTATTAATCATTATTTTTTTGCATTGCTTTCTAGAGACTGGCCACAAATAGGATGATACAGTCCCTGCTCTGAACAGCTTGTGCAGTTTATCCGCTGGATATCAACACCACGTGAGTGTGTGGTGTGTATTATTTATTATGACTTATTATTATTAGTGGGTATTCTCCCTCTGTCTATTAACCAGCACTGTATTGTGCTGATCACTAACCATGGATCCAGTGTGAGAAATCTGCCAATTCATATTTTCAGGACCTCCGTCACTGGAAATGCCTTTCTCCCCAGCTTCAGACACTTTCAAATGCTTCATCCAAAGCAGGTGGGAAAAAAATGAGTTTTCTGAAAAATATTCAAGTTGTTCTTCATTTCAGAGGCTCCAAACTGAGCCAATATTTTGCAATTTTTTTAAATCAACTTATTTGGAAACTATTTATGCTCATCAGAATTATTCATGTGTTGGAATTGCAAGGTGTGGCAGATGAAAAGGTCAATAATTAATAAATAATAAACATCAGCCTTTATTTGCAGATACCAAGCACGGTTGATAAAATCCACCATTTTTCATTCTTTTTTAAGAGTATTTTTGCTCGCTGGAAACTTTTTCTTTAAAAAAACGTCAACCAGCTCTCATTTACTCCAACTGAAGCTGTCAAATATTTACTCTATTTTAGGCAACAATTTAAAAGGCAGATGAAATACGGAAAAGAAAAACATCTCTAACGCGGGAAGATGTGTTATATTGCCGCCATATAAAGTGATTGGACTGGACTCTCTCTTCCTCAAAACTGTCTCTCTCTCCTGGGCTGCCTCCCTCCATCAATCATGTCTTTGAATGGCCTGAGCTCCAGGTAGTGACCTTCCTGCACCACGTTTGTAATGCTCCCTTTGGAGCTCTGAAGACCATTCTTTTCCCCCTTGAACGCTCTGTCCAGGCCTCTAGGAAGTCCTGTGTCACAGCCACGGCCATGAAAGAGTGGGTGCGACTCATGTTATCACTGCTTCTTTAGCTTGGATGTGGATCCCTTGTTGAGGTCCAGTTCGGCTTCAAGATCTGGCATTTAAAAATCTGCACAGACCCCAGTGAATCATGGCCTCAGTTACTTACCACCATATAATTCAGCAGTGCACCAGCCAGATCAAGCAGAGGACATATCGTACAGGAATCCTCCAGCTCTTCTTCTTCTCCGGCGTGTCGAGCCGTCACAGCAGCCAGCCCCCGTACAGCAGAATCCCTGTTGGCCATAGCACTAAGATGAGGCTATTCGGAAGTCTGGGCATCCAGGAGGGAAGTGAGATGGGCTGGGAGCACCTCAGAAAAAAGAGTTTATTTGGGATCTCTCTTGTCTCTCGGGAAGTCCTCACAGCAATTCGGTAGTGACTCAGGACGTCGTGGCCATCAGTTCTTTAGCTGCCTACAGCCAAATGGCCTTCAGTCCTGAGTGCTATCCCTGCATATGACCTTCTGGCCCCTTACTACTTGAGCTAATACGTTAGGACATGTAGCTTGTATTGGCTGCAGCCACTAGAGGGTGACGTTTGAACAAGTCTGCCGTTCCATCCAGTAAGGGGCAGTGCTCCTGCCTCACATGCTCCCAATGTGCGTTGCAACCTCCATCACCCAGAAATACCCTGCATGCAGCGTTGTAATGCAGAGGAAGCATGGCTTTGGGGTGATAGCATTGAACTGACAGGTGTGGCTTCTCCTTCTTTCTCTCCCATATGCTTCGTCGTTTGACCCCTTTGTGCCTCAGTTTTCCCACCTGCAAAATGGGGCCAGCCACTTCAAAGCGGTGTTGTGCAGGTCATTTCATCAGTTTGTGCAGTGTCCAAACACTATAGGGATGGCAGCCACAGAAAAACCATATATGGCATTAAAATAGTACTGTATATAGGGGGAGCTCCCAGCTACACTATGTGTTCTTGTGCACATTGAATGCAGATCAGTTGATCGTTGTTAAAATAAATTAACTAAGGCTACTTGGGCCCTTTCCTTGCCCCTTGGACCCAGTCTTGCCATCCGCTGCAGTTTCTAGCTAAAGCCATGAGGCACGATGGGACATGTGCTATTTTGCAATAATGACACGCTGAAGCAAGTTGTGAAGCATGAGGCTGGAGACATGCGGGTGTGTCATTGTTACACAATAAACAACACACGCCCTAGAGCATCCCATTGTAATTATTTGGGGCCCTTCTTATGTGAAAAGAGAAAAGGAAAGAGAAAATTTCTGTCAAATGAGGTATCATTTCATAGTAAAATGATCTGTATCTTTCCAATGACGGTGTCTTAACAGCTGCCCCAGGCTTGAAGTTCCCTCAAGACTTTCAAATAGAAATACTAATTAAATAATGAAACATCTTAGATAATTATTCCAGTTAGTTGTGCCTCTTGTGGGCGTATTGATATGGCATGTGAAGATGAGGTTGAAGGGTTCCAGCCCCTGGCACTATCACCCAATGAGAACACCGGGCACAACGATCACCAGCCAATTGGCTAGGTCCAATGGATACAGCATGGGACCTACGGCTCAGGAGAATTGGGCTTTATTTCCAGCACTGTGCGACCTTTAGAAAATCACTACCCTTTCATGTGCCTCAGTTTCTTCATCTCTTACATTCGAATGTAAACGCTACAGACCAATCCACCAGTCCGTGCCAGGGAGGGTGTTTGGCATTTTTTGTTGGCAGGTTTGGAGCCCCTTCTACATCAGAAGCGTCGCCCTGACAGTCAGGCTTTACGAGGAACAGGCCCATGGTAGATGCCATTTTGGCCCTCTGCTTGTTGTCGAAGATACACCATGAGTTCAGGAAGCCCCTGTACGTAGCGTATGTAGATCTTAAGGCCACGTTTGATTCAGGTGACCAAGTCGCGCTATGGAAGGCCTTAAAGGACACAGATGTCCCAGCCGCCCTGCTGGACTTCATCGCAAGCTGCCTAACGGAACCACGGCCCATGTACATCTGGGGAATCAGATGCCAGTGCCTTTTAGATCAGTATCTGGTGTCAGGCAGGACCTTGTCTTGGCTCTCTTTTGTTGGGCAATGGGTTTCATAATACAGCATTCCATCAAAGTCTGAAGAAGAGATCTGAGACCTTGACTCTGCCGAAGACGTTGTTCTTATAGTACATAGCCCCGACGGGCTTCGTGAGGCATTCCAGCAAATGGAGGAGGAGCTGGCCAAGGTCAGCCTCTATATTTCAAAGTCATTTTAGTCCTGGGGAAAGGTCCTGGAATGACAGCCCGGGGAAATGGAAACCACTTCTCTAGCCACAGAACACACATGGCGCAGGGAATGGCTCTTCAAGTGTAATCCACTGGCCGCTGTGTATTACACCCTCCCCGCCCATGCCAATCCACAGAGGGTGCAAGTCTGTGACAGCTGTTGCACTGTAGAGACTCGTGCTAGGGGCTCTGGAGGCCCCAGTTCAGTGCCTGGCGTGCCAGCCAAGATGGTGGCCATCATACATACAAGCTTCTCCTTTCCAGCTCCTCCTCAAGGGCAGCTCTGTTAGACTCATAGACTCATAGGTCAGAAGGGACCAATATGATCATCTAGTCTGACCTCCTGCACAAGGCAGGCCACAAAACCCTACCCATACACATTTATAACAACCCCTAACCCATGACTGAGTTATTGAAATCCTCAAAAGTGAGATTTGAAGACCTCAAGCTGCAGGGAATCGATCAGCAAGCGACCCAGGCCCCACGCTGCGGAGGAAGGCGAAAAACCTCCGGGGCCTCTGCCAATCCGCCCCACAGCCTGTCTGCTGAGACTGCCAACCAGTAAGCCAGCTCTGTGTGGTGGCTTTCCAGATGCTGACTTCTGTCCACAGGGAAACTGGGTGAGGCCACCAAACTTCTTCTTGGACACCAAAGACCTGAGCCATTGTATGGTGAACAGTGTCACTGCCTATCTCACTTGGATGAGGGCTGGCCACCAAGAGGTAAATACTCTAGAGCCTCTGACTAGGTCACTGAGTCATGAAGCTACTCTAGGCATATAGTTTTCTCTGGATGAAGTTCTTCTCGCGGTGCTGCCGGTTTGAGACCTCGGGGGGCAGTTGGCATTGGGGAATGTTAGCAGAGGAGGGCTCCGTGAGGCTAGCGCGTCTGTGACATCGCAAGGAGGAAGACAGCATCTCCGCTAGCTGCACGCTGACCTAAGTATCGATTTTAATACCTACAAGCTGGGTTTCTGCCGGGCTGAGCCGTTTCTGGGACCCATAACGATGGCTTCGTAACCAGGGTTATAGCAGCTGTACCTAGAGGGCAGGTAGGAACACAGCTGGTGACTGGAGAGTGCACGGCACCCTTTTGGGGTTTGCAGTTCTTACAGGGAATAGACAGCCACCTGCCCATGACCTTTGGTTTCTGTGTACACTGTTAGTGCTGGTGGAAGGGGCCTGACTGAGATCCTGAAGGAATGAGGGCTTCTCTCTGCTTACAGAAGGTGGAGTAGGCCAACTGGTGCATCTCAGAGCTGCCCTGGATGGGACCCTCACCCTGGGCTGGGAACAGGAGCCCACCATTCCTTTACCTCTCTGCTGAGGCTGCGCCATGTGGCAGTGGGAAGCGGGCACCTGTCCACGAAGAACCAGGCTGGGAGCCATCCATTTTCTTTAGAGACCATCTCATCCCCCTGCTAACCTGGCCTGGATGTGAAAGGTTCCATCTCCAGTTGCCAGCCAGTAACTCCCCACCACGTCTGCCATTACCAGACTAGTAGCTATAGAGCAATTAGCCACTCAAGAACTGAAACACCGAATGTGGGTGTATTACTCCACAGCTCTGTTACCTTGGCTAGGCTATTTTTAAACACCTGGGTTTGCTTTCCTTCCTTCCCATCACCATGGAAATAATTCCATTGTTTTACATGTTCTGTTCAGTACACTCAGGGCAATGGGGATCTTGAAAGCATGTTCCAGATTGATTTTTGCATTGAAGCCCCACTCCAGAAAAAACAAAACAAAACAAAGGCTCCCTTTTTTGACCCTGGCTAGCACTCCGAAGAGAAGCAAAGCAGAGACAGCAACACCTATAGCTCATCCCTCACGGAAGAAGGCAGCCGCTGCCGTAGCCAGAATGTCACCTCTGCTGGCTTCAAGTCCCACCCCACTGGGCTGACCTAGAAACGGTAACATGTCTCGTGCACTGGAGCCTGGGAACGCGAAGGCTCATCCCTCTGTTATCCAGAGCCGCTGAGTGACATTCGCCCCTCCCCTGCCGTGCCAAAGAGCGTAAGGAGAATTTCCTTCTAGAAGCAGCTCATTGCCATGGAATAATCGCTCTAGCAGCAGGATCTTCACCGAGGATTAGACAGTCTCCAACTTGCTGAGCTGGTGAAATGCTTTCCCTCCTTCCCCCCCTTTGTTGAGGAAGGGGTGAAACTCCTACCACCTCCTTCGCCTCCTTAATTAATTTGCCAAATTTATTGCCTCCCATCGAAGAGAGCAGCCTAGCCATCGCTCGACAGTTCCAGGCAAAGTTCAGCCCTGTAAACTTCTGCTCTGAAGCTCACTCTCCTTTGCACACACTTCTACCCCCTCCCACCATCCTGCCTCTCTGTCCCTCGTCTCTCCTGGTGCTGACTGGATAGAAGGGTGGGGAAGAGGTAAAAGAGCAGCTGCCTTTTACAGGCAACAGTTTTTTTGTTGCTGTTGTTCTTCTCTGGACTGCTGAGGCATAAAATGTCAAGCTCCGTCTGTTTCTCTCTGACACACATGGGTCGGGTTATCCCATTGAGTTGGGCGACTGTAACTAACCGAAGTACAAAACTGGCGGGTTTCTTGCTTGGCTTGCTCTAAGGTGGCCTTCATTTCAGTCATCAGTCCCTCGCTGGGACTTTTTTAAAGGGTCCTGGTGGGAATGTCATTTGCGATTTCATATTTTGCTTTCCCAGATATCCAGAGTTCAGATTTTAATCTCTCTCTATATCTCAGTGTTCTTCAGGCATAGAATTCTCAACCTGAAGGAGCCCTCCCTGCCTGAGAAGGAGACGCGCATAAAATGTTAGCAGGAAGTTCAGCAAAGGCACTTTATTGTTTTTCAAGGTATTTGGAGAATCACCAAAGGCAATCTCCAGGCTTTGCTACTGCAGAGGGCACTCAAACCGCCAGCTGCACTGACAGCCTGCCACAAGCGCAGACCTGGACCCCCGTCCAGTGCCCTGCCCACTAGACCATGCTACCTTCTCTAAGGCCCACTTTCCTTTTTCAAGATGCGACCAACCATGGTGCTGTGGGCTGAACACCACAGGCGGTCCTTTGGCTCTTGGGCTATCCCTTTGCCCAGCCTATTCTAACAGTCTATCGTACCTAACCCAAATGTTGAATGCTCAAGTTCCTGGTGTGTTTCCATGGGCCTGGTAAGCCACAGTGGAGATGAGCAAAACATTTCCAGCTAGAGGTGAATCTGGGGGACTTCTGCATCTTGCTACGAATCTGCAGGCCGGGCCCAGTTGATCAGCAGAGCTACTGCGTTTGGCGAATGTTCTCCTGGAACAGGGGCTCTTTTCCAGCACAGAATTCAAAGCGAGTTGTTGAAATGTTTAAACTTAAAACATAATTTTGAAGTCGGATGTTGCGTAGGCCTCATAGCTATGGGTCTATTGGAAAGCTGCAGAGAGATCCATGTTAAAACAGCTCCTTTGACAAATCTAACAGAGACAATGAAACTGGAAGGGCAAAAAAAATTGCCTGACATAAAAAGTGCTAAAAAATTCCATGCAATATTTTTTTTTCTTAAAGAGCTTTGCCGAAGTTCAGGCCAAGATGAGAGTCAGGGTCTAATTGCAGCAAATCAGAATTAATAATCATCTAAAAAACGAACACAGCAATCATGGAAATGCAGGGCTGGAACCTGGGACCTCGAGAAGTCATCGAGTCCAGCCCCCTGCGCTGAATGATTCATCCTTTGTAAGCACTAGGAGCAAAAAACTCCATTACAAGGCTGCCGGATTCCTTTTCCCTCCTCCGTACAGCCAAGTCGCCGCTGAGTCCATTCCACTTTCCTGAGCCGATCCTATAGCCGGGTTTTCGCAACCACTCTATCGAAGACGGACAGGAGCCTCGTTCAATAAGAGGCCGCAAAGCGTCAACACAGCGTTCGCTCGGGGCTGCTGGCCAATCCGCGTCGTTTGGGTCCTATATCCCGCCTTCCGAGGACAGGCTCCCTTGGTCTCTGCCCCGGCCCGGCGGCCATGTTGGGTGTGGCAGAAGCGCTGCTCCGTCTAGGGCTGCCTCTCCGCTCGCTCCCGTCGCCCCATCCGGGCGGCTGACACCGGGGGTTGCTTTGTCAGCGTGCTGCGGTGGCGGCTGGGCCGCATCCGGCCGGCTAGAGCCCCTGGCTGGGTGGGAAAATCGAGAGGTTGCTCCCTGAAGGGCTCCCGGCGCCATCTTGAGTGTGGCAAGTTCCTCTTCTCCCCCACCCCCGCCCGGCTGCCTCCATTGGGTTCATGGCGGGGAAAGGGGGGGCTGGAAACTGGACTTCGGGGCCGGTTCGAACGCACGCGGCCCAGCTGGGAGGGGGCCGGGGCTGACACAGACACGAGCGCGGTTTCCTGCAAAACGTGGGGAATTGCAAAGCAAATTATAAAAAGGGGGGGTTGGAAATAAAAACTGCAAAAAATGGGGGGGGGCGGGAAAGTCGATTAAAAATTGCATCAAGAAATCGACCCCCCCGTCCCATGCAATGTATCCCCTTGTATGCCTTACGGAGGGGGGCCCTCGCCCCCCGCCCGCCCCCTGTGCAAAGTTACAGGGGGAGTGGGAGCCGGGTTTTAGCAAACGGGGGGGGTTGCTTTTTTTATTCGATTCTCGGATTCGTGCGTGTATCTGCCCCGCGGGGGGGTAAATGTTGCGTTTGGAACGAAACGCGCTTGCGGAGGGGAGCGCGGACGCCGGCTGGGAACGATGCTGGACTCGCCAGGCGCTGCAATTCGGGGCAAATCGGACCTGTTGTGTTTAAACGGTAATTTCCTGTTTTTGCAGGAAGGGGGGTGTTAATGGGGCGGCTGAATCGACAACGGTTCAATCGCCGCTCAAATGAGGGGAGGGCGCCGGGACATTGAGGCGGACTCGAGCGCGGCTTGAAACCCAGCCTCTGCCTGCCGCTGGACGCGGAAAGTCCCAGCCTCTGCGAGGTTTGCACAGCAACTAACGCGGCTCTGGATTCTCATCAGCGGCGGGAGGAATTGCCCCCCCTGCGCGGCTCTCCAGTGCGCAGCTGCCTTGCCAAGGGAGGGGGCTCTACTATGCGAGCTGGTTTCTTTTGCATCAACTTTTTTTTTAATTCCCCTCCCCCGGCAGAGTGGGGGCTGCTGCTCTAATGGCCGAGAAAAGCGCGAGGGGGCGGTTCGGTTTCTCTCCTGCTTAGTTCCTCAGTCTGTTCCCTTCCTGGGCTCCGCGTTAACAATGCAACGCAATGCAACCCGGGGCTCTGCGTTTTGCACGCGGCATGCGGAGCTGCTTCCCTTCGGAGGGGGGAGGAGAGGAGGCGGGATCTGCCGCCGTTGCCGCGCTTTGAGGCCTCTCAGCGCCTCTTGCAGGCGCGCCGCACGCTGAGGCCGGGCGCAAACTCATTGCACGATTGTCCTGGGCCGGCTCTGCAGCTTTAAGCAGCCTTGCCCATTGTTTGTCCCCCGACCAATGGCCGGGCCCAGCTTCCCCCAGCCTGGCCAATGGGGGTTGAGCAGGGGAGTGTGCGCGCCGCCCACTAATCTATATTAAAGCTAGTGGCGCCGCGTGAGTTCTCCACTGGCGCTGTGTCCAAAGCCATCTTTGCATTGTTCCTGCTCTGCGCCTGCGGCGGCCGGACCTGCGCTCCGCTTATTTTTATAGTAGATCTATTTTATAGCCCCTCTCCAGCGCACCATGTCAGACACAGCCGTGGATACCAGTTCCGAGATCTCCACCAAGGTGAGCCTGCGCGCTTCGCTCCCCCTCTCCACGTCCCCCCTTCGGGGGGTTTTGACTTCGTGCGCCCCCAAAGTACCCTTTTGCCTTGCGGGAGCCTGCTGTGTTTTCCTTTTTCCTCTTTGTCTACAACGTGCGGGCAGCGGGGTTTGGCTCGGAAATGTTGCAGACCTAGCGTGTCTGCTGGGTTGTGTTTTTGGGGGGGTGTTTTTTGGGGGGCGAGTTCTGTAAAGTCTGAGGCTGGAGGGTTTTGCTGTGTGTGTCTTTCAAGGAGGCATTTAAAAAGCGCGATCTCTCTCCATTCAAGTCGCCTCTCAGCTTGACAGCCCCCATAAAACTTAGAGCCCACTTTAATTCCTCTGCACTAACGAGGGCGAATAACCTGCCTGCGAAGGGGTGAAAGGGATCCGGCTTGAAACACCCACTTTTTAAGGTGGCTTTATCCCAGCCCCTCTCCTTTTAAATGACCCGGCCGAGAAACGGAACGTTTGCTTGGGGGCTCGGTTGGATCGGGGCATTTAAAGAAAAAAAAACAACCCCCCCCAAGCCAGCCACTTTAATTGCGTGGAAATAACTTTACAACTCGGTGAATGCAGACGATCGGAAGCGATTTCTTTGGAGGGCGCGGGGGGGGGACTTGACTTGGATGGGCAATGATTGGATTTGGCTGCAAATGTTTGTGGTGAGCTATTCTGCGCGGGTTCTTTGTTTAATGATGCAAGGAAGCGAGCACGCCGTGCCGGCTCCGAGCGTGGCTTTCCCTCTCGGGGATCGCAGCCCTGGATACCTGCTCGGACCCCCCCCCACCACTTTCCGTGTCCGCGCCCGGCTCCCCCGGGGAGGACTTTCCTCCCACCCTCGCCGCTTTTTAAGCGGGTTAAGATCCCCACCAGGCTGCGGGGCGTTTAACTCCAGTTAAACACCGATTAACCTTGTGGGGCGAAAGGAGGGAGGCGAGCGAAGGGAGGGACCCCGCACGGTGTTAATCAGAGGCTTCAACCTCTTGCGTTTGCCCCCCGCCGTCCCCCTGGGGGTTTCCCAGCGAGGGGACCCAGCGTGGATCGGGCCCACGCGGGCGAGTGGGTGGGAGGCCGCGGGGAAACTTCCAGCCCCGGCGAGAGGCGGGGGGTTGTTTGTGCGCTCCGGCCGCGGCGGGCAGGGCTCGGATACAATGTAGCGAGCGGCGGATACAATGTAGCGCGCGGCCCCCGCGCCGCTTCCCTCGGCGCGTCGCGGCTCCTCCGCCGCTCCCGGCCCGATCGCTGCGGCTGGGGGGAGGCCGTTTCTCGGGGGCCCGGGGGGGGAGGAAAGGGTCCGGCTCTCGGGGGTTTTAGGGGGTGTGGCCCCCGCCCCCCCCCCCCCCCCCCCGCGCCATCCCGGAGCTGGGGAAAAGGTCAGCGCCCCCCCCCGTCCTCCCCCCGGCAGGCGCTACGGGCTGGGGGGGCTGGGCGCGGAGCCGCCGCCGGGATCCGCAGCCCTGCTTGCAAATTTCGTTTTCACTTCTGTTTTCCCGCTTCTGGGACGCCGGATTCACTTGCTCCCCTCCCCACCCCCCGACCGGCGGGGCTCTGCCCCCCACCCCGTTTTGCAGAACGTGGGCTCGCTCAGGCCCCGGGGGGGCGCCCCCCGCCCGGCGGATGCACGCACGGGCCCGGGGGGGGGGTCCTCGCCCCCCAGCCCCTCTCGGGGGGGGGGGCGCGGTGTGGGGGGAGGCTGAGAATCTCATTAACCTTCCCCTGCCCTTTGGGGGGCGGGGGATTTTCCCTCCCGGCCCCCCCCCTTCCTTCCCGGGGCGGGGGGACTTGAGTGGCCGCCCCATGTGCTTCCCCCCCCCCGGGACTCGCTTCTGCTCGGGGTGGGGCGGGGATAGAGCCGGCTGGGATCGCGGGTCCCGCTCTGCGGGCTGATCCTACAGTGGGGGGGCGGCCGAGTTGGTCCGTGCACCCCCAAACCGGGGCGGCGGGGGCTCCCTGCACCTTCCCCAGTCCGGGCGGGCGGGTGTCGATTTCTCCCCCGGTGTGCCGCGTTGTGTCCCTGGGGGCCCGGCCAGCAGGATTAAGACCCCCCCCCTCCGTCCCCCCATCTCCTCGCAGGGGGTCCAGCGCTGGAGCAGATCGAGGGCGCGGGTCCCGCCCGCTTCACGTCGGGGCACTAAAATAAACAAGACACTGAAGATTTATTTCGCCGGGTGGGGGGGAGGGGTCCCAGAGCTGCCGCCTCGGCTCCCGGGCGGCGGCTCCTCCTGCGCTGCTCGGCCCCGCCCCCCAGCCGCAACAGAACTCATCAACCACCACGTGCGGCCGCCCCTGCGTGCTGCGCCCGCGCGGGGCCCCACGGGAGTCGTAGTTCTCCCCGCGGGCGGGCCTGCGCCTGGGGGCCCCGCGGAGGACTACAGTTCCCGGCAAGCCGCGAGGGGCGGGGCCGGCGCGCCCGCTCTGGGCCAATCAGCGGGCGCGGAGAGTGGCGCGCGGTTTGAAATGGGGCAGGGCGCGTGGTGCTGAGAAGCCGGAGCCCCCTGCCGGCGGGGAGGGTGTCTGCCGCCCCGAGAACTCGGCCTGGCCCTTTGAAGCTGGAGGCAGCCCATTTGACTGACTCAGAGCAGGGGGGTCGAGGTGGGGTTTGGGGTCGCAGCCAATAAACCAATCAAATCAATGCAGCTGCCAGTCCCTCTAGCAGCCTGGGGGCCTTTGACTTTCTTTTGCAAACTGCTGCTTTGGCTGCAAATCGAAGCCCCTTAAAATCCCATCGCACCTGGGCTTTGCACATTGCCTCTGAGTATCCGGATGGGGCGGCTAGAACCAAGGGGGTTTGAGCCTCCTGCAGCAGGGCGAGAGATCACAGGAACAAGGATTCCAGCAGTCAGTGGGGCTGGACCAATCCTTGCAATTGGGCCGTGTTTTTTACGCCCCTTTTAAAATGACCAGTCCCGATTGTTTTATTTGATCTCTTTGTACCAGGGTCTAGCCATGCTTATGAATGCAGTTGGTTTTGATTTTATTTTTTTTACTAGTGCCCATTACTACTATACCAAGTGGAACGTTCGGGTTCACTTTTGGGTAGGAGAGGGTGGAAGGTAGGGCTTTCTTATGACTAAACATCACCGCTATTTTATGGACAAACAGTCTTGCCACACCTATAATTAGAGCCTCCATCAAAGCATTACAACTAAAGTAATGGTTCTGCATTGACTCCTCATCTGAAGTCTGGTGTACAGATTTGTCTATTTGTATTGGATCCGTTCTGAGGGATGGAAAAAGTTTTAGTATTTCTAGCGGTGCACCATCACTATGCAAATAAGCGAGGCCTGGTAACTCAATTATAATTGAACTGAAAGTTTCTTAAATGGAACACTGATGGCTGGTGCCTTGGATTTGTTAAACTAAAATTAGTAACAAGAACATCACTGCACTTCCTTGGCCATGAGAACCACTTGTGTTTTATGCATAACTTTTCAAAACGGATTACGAACGTAGTAACTAGTGATTTGGAAACTCTGACTACTTCATTTCTTCTGTTTTAAACTTGGGGAATTTTAAAAATTCCTTGTAGGTCAGTTTTTAAATTGTGTCCTGGCTTTACGTAGTAATGGCCTGGCAGCAAATGAGGGTGAGGATAGATGCTAGTATGTCATTCGTCCAGTAGATGACAGGTAGGAATTGGAGATAGTGTCAAAATTGATGCAGTTGGTCAGTTCAGAGAAACTGCAATTTGCATGGGATTCAAATGTGAGTGCTGGAAGGAGGAAGTAGATCTGCGCTTCTGTTCGAGGCTTGCAGAATACTTATTTGAATAGACGATGTCTCTGATCAACAGGTATTGTAAAACCCAATGCTTGGAATTGGAGAAAATGCCCTTTCAAGGCATATGGGGCTAGGTTATAGTGGTCCGGTTGCCTGGGGATAATGCAGTCAGACTTTATTGATCCCTACTTAGTTGATCCAGATGCCTGGGTATCTGAAAGGCTTAAGTAGTCCACTGTTCCAATGTGCCTGCACTGTTGATTGAGTAATCTGAAGGTTGTTTTAATCCAGATAAAAAAGGGAGGGTCATATTATCAGGGCTGGCCATGCCTTAGCGCTGACACAAGGCAGGGACACCACTCGGGGAGTGAAAGCTTCTGTCCAGGCTGAGGGGCTTGCAGAGCGGCCACGCCACAAAACAAAACACCGCAGGTTTGCTGTGACAGCAGAGTAGGAAGCTGCCAGAAAAGTTTCAAACACCTCCTGGTCTTTGTTCAAGGCAGGCTGCGTGGCTGCAGCCGCCGGAGAAAGGCCTCTTAACTTTCCTTGGCAGAGGCGGTAACTTCTCTCCGGGGGAGCAGGATCTTGCTGCAACTCATGCTGCAACATAAGGAGAGCATGATGCCGGCTTGGGTGCCAGAGCGTTCTTTTTAGCCATGTGCGGGAACAGAAAGTTGGATCCTTTCAAGCTTGTTTGCCTAGCGACTTGGCATGACGTTTTGACAGTGATCAATGGCAAACACATACGGGCCCTTGCGCTCCCCTGCCTGTGCTTACGGTTCGAATTTGAACCGCTCTAGTGGCATTAAATCGAACGGCGCCATGTTCCTTGGAGTAATGTGGAAAAAATAGCCGTCTCCCTGCTGTTCAGCTAAGAGTCTTGAGATATATCCTGGAGTTTCCACTCTGTGGCTACAAGTAAGAGCAAGCAGGTTGGGGGAGAGGCTACGGTCGCTGCTAATAATTATTGGGCTCCGTTTCTACATTTCCTTGCCGTGAAGGCAGCAAGTGGCTGCGCCGCGCGACTCTACAGACCCTGGCGTGACTGACTCTGTAATTCAGCATGCGCCAAGGGCTGTCAGTGGGACTGCAGCTGTGTTCACCAAACACGATAATGTGGGAAATAAGCCAATGCGTTGGCTGCTAAGCAGACGCAGGAGACCAGCTCTTTAAGTTTGGAAGTTGCTGGGAGTTCCTGAATTCAATGTAGCCACTTCTTCAATAAAGCAAATGTCATCTCAAGTTTGTACTACTTTTGGTACCAAAAATCCCCACCCCGGTTTCAACCCCCGCAACAACTGGCCAGAACAAACAAGTTGCTAGTGCAATAGATGTGAAGGGGTAACTGTCTCCCAGCTTCCTCCTTTTCCCCGCCTCCCATCTATAACTTTCCTACCATAGGGATTGTAGGCTGGATTCCTGGTGACTCACTGGTTATTTCTGCTCCTTTAAGGATCTAAAAGAGAAGAAGGAAGTTGTTGAAGAGACAGAAAATGGCAGAGATGCACCAGCCAACGGCAACGCTGTAAGTATCGTGAGACCGGCCTCAGGAGATGCCTTTTTTTCTTGCTGATGTTCCCGCCGACTCATTCTTTGGTAGCCTCTGTCTGGAGGAAATGTTCCGTGCAGCACCGCCTTGCGGCATGTAACCCCATTGTGAAAGAAACGTGCTACAGTTTCAGATTCAGTGCAAGCCTGCAGGCAATTTCCAGGTGCATGGAAGGTGTGGAAAGGGGTGGTGCTCTTGGGCTGAGACCACGCGTCTGCAGTGCATCCTCCTCCTAGAAGCTGTCGTTTGGTTTGAAAATGTGGCAAGCAGATGGGTGGGGAGACAGCCTTTGTACACAAGTAAATCAGGGGTTTTCTTGTGGCTTTCTTTTTTTTTCCCTAAACTGCCGGAGGAAAGCTGCCGGTGCTGTATTTTAATCTGACACGATGTCAACAGACTTCAGATTCCTCTGTTAGGGCTCAAGATGCAACTTCTGCATTACCATAAAATTTAAATCCTTCAGCCTTTCTTTCTGCATGAAGTGCAGACAGAACGCATAGCGGCCTTGAAGTGCAAATAGACACTGACTTAGCTGTGTGTCTGTCAGCCGGTAGGCCCCTGCTGTGGAAGCTGAAGGGGGGAGAGGAAGGGTGTCTCCTTAGCTGCACTTGCCGGATGGGTTCTTAGATCACTAGGTCTCAAGCTGCAGTTCTGTGGGGGTGGAGGGAACGGGATGGTGAGTGACTTCCTTGAATGCATTTTTTTAAGTGAGCATCTTGTCTTGGCAAGGAGAATGAGGAAAACGGAGAGCAGGAGGCTGACAACGAAGTAGACGAAGAGGAAGAAGAAGGCGGAGAAGAGGAGGACGAGGAGGAAGAGGGGGATGGTAACTTCTCACCCTGCTTGCCCGGCTGCCCCTGAGTGTAACCTGCAGTTGCCGCACGTGGCCACAGTGTGCAGAGAGCAGCATCTCCCCCTTGTGGCTGTTCGGGAGCAGTTCTCTCTGACAGGAGCTGATGGTCCAGCCAGCCTCGTGTTATCCCGCCCCCGTCTCCTAGCGGCCCCAGCCTGGGTGTGGAATCGGTTCGGGTGAAATCAGTCCCCGAGTTGGTTCCAACAGGTTGAGGATAGATGGCGGCAGAGGCCCGGAGTACGAGCTTTAGCTCTTCACATGCAGTTGAAAAACCCGCCCTTAATCCCGGGTACCAGCGAAACAGCTCGTTCGCAAACCCACGTGGGCTGCACACGCCCTGCAAAGCCGCCGTCTGACTTGGATAGGGAGGGGGCAGCGGCACCGTGTCCCTGAGCCAGGGAATGAGCCAGGTCTCGGGGAGGGTGGGGTCTCCCTTTGTCAGGCGAGCGGCCAGCGGTGCGCATAGGAGGTAGGCACCCTTCTAAGCCGCACATGTGCAGACGGCGCTAATCAGGCTTGCTTGCCAGGCTAATGATTCATGCGAAGCAATTGGTTCCCCTTAAGCAGATGTGTGAACTTTCAGCTTTTCCCTGCAGAGCCTCTTCTCTGTGGCTCGACCAAGAGTAAATGGCTCATTTAAACTTTTTTCGAAATGTCTCCTCTGGCTGCTTCCCTCTTGTTTCCTAGTGTAACCCAGCCTGGAGGCTGGCGTCAGGGGGCCCCCAGTGCTTTCCCTACCTGCCTCCCTTTTCAGTCTCCCCGCTGCTTTTCCACGACCCACTTGGCTGAATAAGACTGTCTATTTTTATAACACATTAAGGCTGGCAGGAGCTTGCGAACCATTCTTAGCAAACCACATTCCGGGAGCTCAAACTGAACCAAGGCCTTGGATTAGCTGCCACTGGCGAATCCCCTGCAATCTTGGGCAGCAGCACTGAGTTGTGCTAGGTGTGGAGGGTTTTCTTGGGGGTGGGAGGGAAGCTGGGAATTGAAGGCCTTTAAGCAAGCCCCTGTTTGTCCCAAGGAAAGTGCAAGCTAGGGTAGTCTGGTCTCTTCCTGACAGCAGCCCCGGGGAGATGGGGACACAGCGCTCTCCGTGTAGGAACTGGTTCCCGGGTAGCTCACTGGAGATCAACCGAGAGACCCAGCCAAGCGGGATGGGGGTTCAACCCCAGGAGTCGAATTTCACTCCCACCTTGTGGGCGCCTGGGCCATCTGCCTTTTCCAAGACACCCTCAAAGGACTGCTTGCTATTTCTGGGTGGCTTGCATCATTGGGCTTCAGGAGGTGGAGTGTTGCTTAGATACCATGGGGATGAGCTTGATGCCTGGATAGAGGGGAGCAGCTGATACAATCCCCTCTACTGTCCTACCCCCACCCCCAAACGATACGGAGTACGGAGCCATCTGCATCCATGGTGCGTGGTTAACGTAGGGCGTTTGCAGGGGGGAAGAGGCAGGCATGCTCCTGGCTTCCAGCTATCCCCAAGTAATTTCTCTGCCTGGAAGCTGGTTCCCAAGGAGCTGATCCTGGCTCTCTAGAGCCAGGCGTTGTGTAGGAGAGAGAAAAGCCAGTCAGGGCCGCCCATGACTCTCCCACCTCCTGCTGGTTTGAAATATTGAAGTAAATTTCAGCCCAAAGTCAGGGAATCCGGTTTTAAAGGGTTGTTCGTCGTCATGTGTCGTCGTCTTCTTTCCCCCCCCCCCCCAAAAAAAATCCCATTGCTTGCTTTGCTGAAAGCAGCTCAGGAAGCTAAATGTGCCCCCCGATCAGCTTGACTGCTGTCACGTGACCCTCCCAAATGACCTGCTGCGTGTGATCGCTGGCGAAGTGTTGCTAGGAGCTAATCTGGCCGTTCCAGAGGCTTGGGCACAGCTGGGTCTGAGCGTGCCCTGGCAGGGGGCTGGCGGGGGTGCCAGGCAGATGACCCTAATTCCCCAGCTGTCCGTGCATGTGGCTCAAGCTGACATTTTAAAGCCAGCTTACTGGCCTAAACGCCTCAGTTTAGCAGGGCCCTCCCATTATGCAAAGGACTTAAGTTGGTTTACAGCCAGGGGTCTGGTATAACTCCCCCTCCTGGTCAAGCTAGGGCACCGCAAGCAATGCAGTTCTGATCCACTGGCCTATTGAGCTCAAAGTGGGTCAAGTCTGCTTCTCCCCTTTCTTCCTCCCTCCGCCTTGCTGGAAAGCTGCAGCCTGTCAGCAGAGTTTCTTGGCCGTTCCGATAATTACAAAGGGTTCTGACTCGGAACTAATGCGGTCTGGCTCCCTTCACTCATTAAAGATGGACTAATAGCTGAGAAGAGAAGCAGAAGTAATCCGGAGCAGTTAGAGCAGCCGCTAGGAAAGTGGGTTTGGGGTTTTTTTTTAAAGTGAATTTGGTGCCCACAGCCCTCTTTACCCACTGGGGGGGGGGCAAGGCTGGTGTGGAGGGGATCATCTCTAGGGTCCCAGGTGGCCTGTTTAGCTCTTGGCCCCTCTGTTGAGCCCCCCATGAAAGGGGCCTTGTGTGGTGAGGGTTTTGTGGCCCCGGACCCAGGCTGCTAGGAGCTGGGTTGCAGCGATTGTCCTCTGGGCCACCAGCAGCTGTCAGATGGTCCGTGTTCTGTGAGGACGCAGCTGGCTTTGCGCTAGTGATATAGAGGCCCCGTCTCCTATTCCCAGCTGCCGTCTTTTGTAATAATCTGCCCTTCTCGGCCCACCCCCCTGCCTCGCAGGCGCATTGAGCCCGGTTCTCCAAAGCCAGGGTGTCTGGTACCAGCCGAGGGCTGCATGTGCTAGCCCTGCAGCGAGGCAGGAGGGTTGTTCTGGGCATTGCGGAGGAGCCACAGGCTTTTGGGGGGGGCCCACGCACAGCCCGGCGCTCGGGAACGTGCACAAAGAGCAGGCGCTGCCCTTGAATGTGCAAGTCGCAAGCTCGTTCCCATAAGGGTCAGGTTCTCCTTCCAGCAGGCCTTCGCCTCCTCCAGCGCTTGCCTCGCCACGCCCCCCCCGCCCTTCCCGGTCATGTGCAGCTGGGCCCATGTGACACGGCCGCTGAGGTCTCATGGTATGTGATTTTTTTCCTGCCCACCCTCCCAGGTGAGGAAGAGGATGGCGATGAAGATGAGGAAGGCGATGTACCCACGGGCAAACGGGCAGCTGAGGATGACGAGGTAGGCGGGATGTGTCTGGCTACGCACCCCACAGCGGATTCCCCTGGCCACAGACAGACACCTCTGAGTTATTTAGGGCCGTTTGGACTCTGAGCCACGCTTACCGTCCTGTTCTGGTGCTCTGCTCCCCCAGTCCTACGCACAGTCCTGCACCGCTTCGGGGAACAGCCCTCCGGGACCCAGCCCAGTTTCATTTATACCTATGGCCCAGTTAGAAGCAAGCCAGGCTACAGCAGAACAGTCATTACTCCTATGCCTGGACTGTATCGCTAGGAGGGAACCCTCACAGCTACTCAGGGAGCTGGGAGAGGAGGGGCCGGGTCCTATGGGATGGATTACAGCGAAGGGTCGGGGCCTCCCAGCCAGCCAGCTCCCAGGCTTGCCCTCCATTTGGCCAGTCCTGCCGAGCGTGGGAGCTGCAGCGCTTCGCTAGAGAGGACGACCCCCCAACACACACACACGCTTGCGGTGGGCTCCGAGCAGAGCCAGGCTGCAAGCGTGTTGGGGAGAGGGCCGCTTGCCTGAACTCTGTGGCTTTCCACACTGCACCTAGTCCTGCCCCTCACTTCCCTCCAGCGTCTACTCTGACGCTTCAGCGCAGACTTGGTCACCAGCCAAACACCAAAAGGAAGGAAGTGTTGGGACCCTGTGTGCAGGGGTGGGGGTGAATAGGTGGGGGTGAGGGACTCACTTGGGAACCTAGAGTCCGTCTACACTGCACGTTAAGCCTGCGTTCTGATTCAGGTCTGAGTCCAAGCCCCTCTTCTGCTTACAGCCAAGTCAGTTTGACTCTTGGCAAGAACCCAGCTCCGAGGATCCTGCTTTGGGGGGAGTGGAAGGGGGAGGACAGAGCCTGAGTCCCTCTGTGACTTGGGTCCAAGCCCTGGCATTGTGCCATGGGGACACAGTTCAAGACGCAACCTGAGTCCAAGGTCAGCGTAGCGCAGTGTGGATGTCTTGGCATGACTGAGACCTGAGTCCACGCGCAATGGGCAGGCGTGTTTCACAGGGACCTGGGCACCGGCCGGGGGATGTGGGCTGGGGCAGGCAATTAAGAGAACTGCCATTAAGTCCTCGGGCTGGGAAACCTAAGCCCTCGCCACTAGGAGCAAATGCCAAATCTCGCGTTGCTGGCCCAGGCTCTGCTCCACTGTGACTGCGCAGGGGGTTTGTCGGGGAGATGGATTGAACAATGCTCGCAAACGTCCCCGTCTCTCTAAGACCAGCCTGCTGTCGCTGGGAAGCCCCAAGACCCCGCGGAAACTTCTGAGTGCTTTCCACGCTGGCCCTTCCCCGGTGCTTGTCTGAGCTGGGCAGATCCAGCCGGTGACATGCTGGTGGCCTTCACGGTCTCGAGCTCCCCAGCGGTGCCAGCGGGAAGGGATGAACCAACCCCCTGCTGGAAACCGGGAAAAGCTGCGAATTGTGGCTTTGCCTGTCTGCCCTTGCAGATAGCCTGGCTCGGGGCTGACTGAAGGGACGAGAGCTTTGCCCCTCCTGTACATGCATAAAGGGGTTTTGGCAGGGACATCCCGATTCCCAGCGCCCCGTGAAACCTGCACTTCCCCTGTTCAGCCCTGCGAAGCTTAGAGGTCTTACCCTCCCTAATGCCACTCTTCTTCCCCAGGACGAGGACGTCGATCCGAAGAAGCAGAAAACCGGCGAAGATGACTAGGCAGCACGTATATATATATATTTTTTTTTTAAAATAAGGAGGAAAAAACAAAACAAAAGGCCAGCGCGACCTATTCACCTTCAACGTCCCGTCGCAACCCCCCAGCCGTGGTCATCCTCCCCCAAGTAGAGCGAGCCCGCCTGCGATGCCGACGCCCCTCAGAACGAATGCCCGAAATGATTTCCCCCACCCCCATCCCATCAGTGGGGAGAGAACCCCCCCCATTTCCCCCAGCACCAAAACTTCAAGGCCCTGCTTTCTTTCTTAAAAGTACTTTAAAGGAGAATTTGTTTGTATTTTTTATTTACATTTTATATTTTTGTACATATTGTTAGGAGGTCAGCCATTTTTAAGTGATCTCGGATTGACCAAAAGGGGGGCTTTGAAGTGTGTCTCTCTCTCGTTACCCATTTCTGACTTTACTTGTGGTGTGACCGCGTCCCAACAAACCATTCTCTCAAAGGAGGAAAAAAAAAACGACCTTGTAAAAAAACAAAAATGCAAAAAAAAAAAAATTTACAACCTTTTTCCGAGCATTCCAGTAACTTTTTTTGTGTATGTACTTTAGCTGTACTATAAGTAGTGGGTTTGTATGAGATGGCAAGGCCAAAGATAAAAGGGTTTTTTCTGTCTATGAAGTTGCTGTTTATTTTTATTTTTATTTTTTTTGGCCTGTTTGATGTATGTGTGAAATGTTGTTGTCCAACAATAAACCGGAATTTTATTTTGCGGAGTTGTTCTAACAAAGCTGGCTCCCAACCGCTGGTTTGTTTTTTGTTTTTATTTTTTTAATTTTATTTTTTTGGGGGGGGACTAATCAGAGCCAGGGCTGGGCAGGAGGGTGAGTTTGATGGTGGTTTTAAAAAAAAGTTTTAAGGTCTCCATGCCCTATTTTGCTGCGTGCTCCAGGCCTTCCCTAATTCAGTAGATTTCATAGATCCTGAGACCAGAGGAGATCATGATGAGTTAGTCTGACCTGTAGAACACAGGCCATAGATCTTTCCCAAATCCTCAGATTGGATCTTTAGAGAAACATCCCATCTTGAATTAAAAATTGCCAGTGCTGGAAACCCCCCCACAACCCTTGGGAAATTGGTCCAGCAGTTAATTACCCTCACTGTTAAACATTTATGTCTTATTTCCAGTTTGAATTTGTCTAGCTTCAACCTCCAGCCTTTGGATCATGTTAGACCTTTCTCTGCTAGATCAAAGAGCCCATTATTAAATATTTGTTCCCCACGTAGGTACTCCGACTGTGAACAAGTCTCCTTAACCATCTCTTTATGGGAGAGCACCTGCCTTTTCCATGTGCCTCTCAGCTGCAAGGTCCAGCATCTAAAAGCTGAACTCTCCTGGGAGGGAAGAACCCTGGCACAGCTTGCAAGGCTAAATACCAGCTGGATGGGAAAGAGGACATGATTTCAGGGATACTCCACGCTGGACTTCGGTGCCTAGCTCCCACTGAAATGCGTGGGGATTAGATACTGAAATCTTTTGAGGATCTAGGCCTCAGTTGCCTCTGAAAGACGAGATGGGTATACAGGCTGCAGATGCCCTGGCCTTTCAGCTAAGCAGGCTGTTTCTGATGCATCTTCCAGCGGATTTCTGGGTTAGTGGGACAGCAGCACGCGGGGGACCCACCAGAAGCCGTGCTAAGATGAGCGGCTGGGTGAGCAGTCAGCTGGGCTCCCTTGGCAGAGGCTGCTCAGCCATTCCTGGCCGGGAGAGGTGGGAGCTCGGAGCGTGGAAAGGTTCTGCAGGTGCGTGATTATGGATGTGTGAATGCCAGCAAAGCTGCGGCTTTTCCAGTGTGGTTCCTTCCGCAGTGGCAAGTGTCCTGGTGGTAGGGAAGAGTATTTACAAGCATGGTCACCATCCATCTACTTACCCCTGCCTGTGGTTGGCACGTGGTTCAGCCTGCCTGCCCACGCAGCATGTTGGACTCCATGTCTGCGTCTGGCTACGCCTGTTTCCCCTTTAAAGGGTTTCTATGAGGCCCCTTGGCTCCGGGGGCTCATGTCCCAGCGTGAGCAAAGCGGATGGTTGAGCGACTTCACGGGACGAGGGAGGAATTAATTTAAAAAAAACCAAACCCAGCAACCCCCCACCTGTATTCTAAATCTTTACTGCTTTGCTCTAACCTCCCTCCTCCAGGGATTTACAGCCAAGAATAGCTCAGCCCCCATCGCCAGCTTTGCTGCGCAGAGCCCTTGCGTGAGAACGCTGCCGCTTCTTAGAGCGCGGGTACCACTTCCCCCTGTGCACTGGGCCGGGACAAAACTGGGGGAGCCTCCCTCCCTAGTCTTAGTTTCTGGGTTTGTATCTGATTGCCCAGGCTTAGTGAAGATGCCTGCCTGGGAGGGAGAAGGCTGCCTGCGCCCTAGGAGAGCCATCTAGTGCCAGTTCGAGCTGGCTGCAGGTGTTGCTCCTGCCTACTAATTTTAAGGAATGTAACTGCCTTCACCTGGGTCACTTTACACGGCTCAAAAGCTGCCCCAGTGGCCGAATCCTCTGACTAATTACCGCAGGTGCTGGTGTGAGGCGGGGTAGCCGTGTCAGTCCCAAGACAGAAGACAAGGCGGGCGAGGGGCTATCTTTCAGTGTTGGTGAGAGAGACACAAGCTTCTGAGCTTACAGCTTGTCTCCAGGCCTGTATTTCTCACTCCTGGGGCTTTGCAGCAGTGGGTTGCATGTCAGCTTTGCAGCCGCCTTTCGCTCAGGCTGTGCGGGAGACGTCCAGCCAGGCTTCCGATGCTGTCTGTCTGAAAGGCGACTAGCAGGAGTGAAGGGGGATGGATTGATTAGTAGATTTGTGTGCTCTGCACCGGGGCAGCTGCTTTGACCTCTGCTGACGGCTTGCGTTGGCACTGGAGGGAGGGCAGGACCGTGCCCCCCAGTGGAAATGGCACCCAAGGCGCGGTGGGAAGTGCAGTGTAAGGCGCACATCTCTGCCCTGTGAAGTACAGGGACGCTTACTGCAGAGACCTGGCCTGAGGACGGTGCGTTGGAGGTGGAACATTAAACACACAGGACTAATAGACGTGTGAAATGAGCGACCCAGAGCGCATCCTGTGCAACAGAATTGGCCGCCAGCTGCTGCTTCACAGATGACGATTCCTCCTGCTGCATGTTGAAGACTCTGGCGTTTGGTGGGGGATCCGGGGCAGAGCCTAGCCACGTTAACCCTTGGGAGACTGCAGGTTATGAGCACATGGAATCACTTGAATGGCAACCTGGAAAAGGTGCCCCGGCGAGGGGGCAGCGGGTGGAGGCCCGGCTTGAGGCTGGGCTAGATTCTTCCGTGGCCTCACGAATGTCTGGGCACCGGTGTTGGGCACCAGCCGTGAGTAAACCACCTTGGCCGTCTGACCTCAGAGAGAACGGGCCCTGCCTTTGAGGGCACGGCTGCGTGCCCATAAGGAATGAAAAACGGTGGCAGCGCTCCTGGATCCTGCTGCCAGGCTGGCAGCAACAGGGCCCCCAGCCAGTTTCTTTTTTAAGGCCAAACTTGAGCTGTCCGAAGGATCTCGTCCTTCTCCGGGCATTTAAAGCCTGTGTGGGAGGAGAAGGCAATGTAAGGCCAGGAGGCTTGGCGTACCATATGGACACTGAACTCTAGGTCTGCTCCCTCAAAGCAAGGGGCTTCTGTGATCATTATCACAGCAGCATCTCTGCTCCTCGCAAGCTGCGATGGATTCACCCCACCCTGGAGAACAGGGCCTTATCCCCATTTTATTGATGGGAAACAAAGGCCCAGTTCCTCAAAGGGGCCTAACTTCTTCTGCCCTCAGGGGCTAGGCCAGGGTCCCACAGGGTGTCCGGGGCCAAGCCAGGAACTGAAACGAGCTCTCCCAATCTCACGTGGGTGAGTTAACACGTCCGTGCCATCAACACCCTTTCCCAGGCACGGAGGCAAAGGGGGGGACTCCAGGCCACCCAGTGGCAGAGAGGGGAATGGAACGCAGGAGTCCTGATCCCCCATCCTGTGCTTGCCTAGCCAGGGATGTCAGCTGGCATAGTGTGGACGGAGTGTACACCCGGGCCGCTCGTGGCACCGCAGGAGACTTGACCTGATGGCTACGTGCACCCAGCAGGCAAAGCCCATATTCCTGAATTTGCAAGGTAAAATATGTATATACGGTTCTGGAGGTGTAGAGCACGTGGGCAGAGCGAAGGGCTGGCGTGTCCTGGAATCCCCACGGCCCTGCTGCTTACACACAGTCAGTGCGGCCTCGCTGGGGACCTGCGTTATATTAACAAGAGGTTAAATGAGGGCTATGAAAGTGAGCTGGGTTTAGCTGGCACCAAGATGCCGCCTGCAATGCCTGCCCCGTCCAAGGCTGCCCTTGCAAAAGGGAGGCTTGTCTGCAGCGGGAGATTGCCTGGATGCCAATCGCTCAACGGCCCCCAGTGCATCTGCCCTGCCGTAAAGCCCCGTTCCGGAGCCAGGAAGCTGGATTTACCCCGGGTAGGCTCCGCAGGTGTCAGTCACAGCCTAGTCGGCCTGCAACACCGTTGGCCCCGGTTTAGCTACGCCAAGGGCTGAAATCAGGGCCAATCCCAGTGCAGACAAGGCCCAAACCACGTCTATAGGGCATCGACCGCGGGGCAGGCAGGTGCGGGCCGGGGGAGGGGAAGGGAATCAGTAGCCACCTGCGCCGAAACTGCTGAGTTTATGAACCTGCCTGGCCAGCGGGAGCAAAACATTCCCGAGGGCGAGATAGGGAATGGCCGCTGGAGCCCTGCCCTACGGGTCTGTCGCACCCTGGCCGTTGCCCCCAGCCTGCCCCACAGCTCCCACTGCCCTTGCCTCCCGGCCCCTCAACACCCAGCCTCCGCGGCGCGCTCTTTAAGCCACAGCTGCCCCGTATGCGCGGGGCTGGAGGTCCCAGGAGCTCGGAGCCCAGGGCAATTCAGCCTTGCTAATTGTCACGAGGGGGTCACTCCTTCCCCGACCGTTCCCCTCCGTCCTGCTCCCCCCCCGGGGCAGGACTAGTGGGAGGTAATCTGGGGGGACATCCTCCTCCCCCCCCAGCCAAGCACATGGCAACACCTCCCAGGCCGCAGGGCCAAACTGTAACCACAACAGCGTCTGCCTGTTTCCCAGCCAAGAGCCAGAGTAGAGCAGCTGGGAAGGTCCTCCCCCAACATGTGCATCCCTCATGGGCTGTCTAGGAGCAAACGCAGACCAGCCCGTGGCACGCCCTGGCGGGGAGCGGCCCAGATGAAAGGGCCCAGAGGAAGCCTCTGGTGGCAGGGGACTCTCCTCCCCCGCCCCAGTCCCCGAATTGGAACAAAGCTGCCTTTCAAAATAAAGGACCCTCTGCCTTTCCCCCCCAAGGACCTCCGGGGGCTTTACTGGGCCTCACGGCCCCATGGGAGGAAAGCGAGTGTTTTAATGGCCATTCTACTGATGGGGAAACTGAGGCACACAGGGGCGAGGCGACTTGCCCAAGGTCACAAAAGAAAACCAGTGGCAGAGTCAGGAATAGAACCCAGGTGTCCTGGCTGTGTCCCATTGTCCCCTCCACCACCCACCAGGAGCTCTGTGTGCCCTCCTGTTACCCATTCACCCCATGCCTGGGGCCCTGTGTGTCCCCCCTTACGCCCCCTCCCCATCTTCATCCCCCTCTGAGTTCCATCTCCCCTCTCAGGTCCCCATTTTCCCCTCCGTGTCTACCCTGTTTTCCCCTCCCCAGCTATGCTTCCCCTGACTCCAGGTCCTTGCTTCCACATCTACCCACCCAGACCCACTCAGTCGCTGTTCCCTTATCACCACTGCCCCCACCACCCTGCCACTCCGTGGGTCCCTGCTTTCCCCTCCACCCCATCGGATCCCTGCAGCTGTCGAGCTGAGATCAAACCTCTTTTTGTTCAGCCAGGAAACCTCCGGGGGGGGGGTCTCCACCCCAAACAGACAGGAGAAACAGGCATGGATTGCGGTCCCTAAGGCTAGCGGGTAAGATCTACAGGCCTGGCCGTGGCAAGCTGGTTGCTCCCGGAGGCATGTGAGTGAGCAATATTTATAAAGCACCTTCCCTCCAAAGTATCCCACCAACTGATTGCAGTGACCTGCCTCTGAAATGCAGCCACCCCTGGGGTGGCACACAACAGCTGTTTAACAACCACACAGCGATGCTACACTGCAGAATTTAGAGCGCTGCATCCAATGAGTCCGGCAGGGGAGAAATGGGTCAGTAGAACAGAAGCGCCTCTCTGTTTCCATCCTATCTGGCACTCTTTGCCCCTTGCTTGTTTCATTCTCAGAGGAGCACACCATCTGGACCTCCCCGGTGCCGGGGTGGGAGGGGTGTCTGATTTTACTGACATGTGCTAGCATTCCTTCACCATAGCATCTTTCTCTGGCAGGAGGCTGGTGTCCTGTTCCTTTTCTCCAGTCTCCAGCTCTGTTGTCTTTAGTAGTCAATCTGGATCAGGCCCTCCATCTCCTTCCCCACTGTTAGAGACACGGGGTGCTACGGCCCTCCAGCCACGGGGTGCGCGGCAGCCTGGCCAAAATCCAAAGGGCTGCATCAAATCTGAAAAAAAACCAAACCAAACCAACCAACAGCGCAGATCAGTGTAACCCTCCTCATCCGTGCACGGGTGCAACCCATAGAGTCCATATGTCCCAGCATGCAATGCACCTCGAGACAAGCCACGGGCCACGGATGAGACCTGTTGCTTCCACGGGCCGCCCACACCTCTGCCTTCACGGTGTGGCCTCCATAGGAAGAGGACAGGCTACCACCCAGTTCCAGCACAACATGCTGCTTTGGCGACAAACAGGGGCCGCTGCCTTCCTTGTAAACCTGGCATAGGGGCAGAGCTGGAAACAGCTCTGGCGGCCCCCTGTTGGTGGCATAAAGCCACTGGTGCCCCATTGCCCTGGGCTTGGCTTGTGGGAAAGGCTGCAGAGAATCAGCCCTTTGCTGTGCATTGGGGTTTCCTGGCCAGGCTCCCTTTGCGATGAGAGAGGCACCCCCAATTAGGCTCTGCAGCCAGATTTCTCCTGACAAGCTCAGAGACCAGGGCCGTGCTCCAGCGAGCCACCCACATCCCAGGATGTCTGCTGGCCCACGGGAAAAGGCAGCAGTTTTCGCCTTTGGTGGGGAGAGGGAAACGTTCCCCTGAGGCCAACCGATGGCCACGGGGATCAGCCAGCGGCCTGCGGCAGAGACCCCAGAGGACAGCGAACAGCAAAGGGCGAGGAGGCAGCGCAGCTGAGAATCGAGCTTTCCATGTTCGCCTGCAGGTGCTTGCAGTGAAACATTGGGGACAGAGCTTCAGCCAGCGCAGATTGCCGCGGCCTCGGCGGAGCTGGGCTGAGTTACGTCAGCCGAGGACTGGGCAACAGCTCGTGGTTGAGAGTGGGTTGTGGTGAAGAGGGGAAGGGGGCATATAGCCTGGATCCAAAAACTGGGTGCCCCAGCTGCTATGGCTCCGCATGGTGTAACGAAAAGATGGTTCCTGTGCCGGAGAGGGACCTCCGCTGTTTTCGCCAATATTGTCCTCGGCAGAGAGGCCGATCCCCAGCCCGGGTGGACGTTTGGTGGGGCGGTGAGCAGAGCTCCAGGTGCCGGGTTCTCATCCCGCCGCAGACCTCGATTTTCTCTGCGGACTTGGGTGAGTCACTTAACCTTTGTGAAGCCCAGATTCCTGCTCTAGGAAACGGGCCGTCTCAGTTCATTACCCACCTCCTCGTGGATCTGGGAGGTGCTTTGAAGACAGAGAGTGCTAAGAGTTAGGAGGATGCACTGAAGAGGAGCTGGGGAAAGGGAGACGAAAGGATATTGCATAGCATGGCTGTGTGGTTGTTAAACAGCATTCGTGTTCCACCCCAGAGTTGGCTGCATTTCAGGGGCGGGTCACTGCAATCAGTTGGTTGGCTGCTTTGGATGGTAGGTGCTTTATAAATATTGCTCACTCACACGCCTATGGGAGCAGCCAGCCTGTCACAGCCGGGCCTGTAGATCTCACCCTTTAACCTCAGGGAACACAATCCATTCCCCTGGCTGAAGGTACATGGTGACACCAGACAGTGTGAGCTAGGAGGAAATGCACAAGACGGCATCAACAGCCCCAACGCCTGCAGCGAGAGTCTTGGAAGACGAAGTATAAGAGCCGGGCAGAGGCCACGGTGATGGGCAGGGTGTAAGTACCTAGTACAACAATGCAGAGCACTGAGCCCGGGGCTTTGGAGTGTTACGGGGGGAAGGGACGGGACGGGGAGTCTGGGAAGCTGGGCTCGGGTCCTGTCTCTGACCTGTCCTCCCTGTTGCCTTTGCCCCCGACTGTGTAACAGCGACTGGCCGTGGAGGGGCTGCTCAGCCGCTCCGGGGCGCTTCCCCTCAGACACGGAGGTGACGGTCCTGCAGATGCATCGATGTGGCAGGAAGGCTCCAGCCTGGAGCCCGGGCAACATCACCTCTTTGCTCCACCCTGCCAGGCCCTAAGCGTGTAGCAGCCGCAGCCCCAGGGCTCTGGGGCAGGGAGGAGCTGGAAAGGCGGCGGGGCCAGGGTGCTGAAAGGACCCCGCATTCACTGAGGCCGAGGGGCAGCAGGCGCGGCTCCCGCTGCTGTGGGACTGGGGCTGTGCAAACTGGACCCCCCCCTTCCAATTTGGTCTGAGCAACTGCCCTGTGATGGGCCCCGTGGGTGGGCACCAGCCCCGGGGATGGTGGCTGCCAGCCGACACGGCCACGTGGACGGATCCCTGCTAGGGGTGGCAGCTGCGAAGTTCCTGTCTCCTCCTGTGAGCAGGGCTGGTCTCAGGCGGCTTCTCCCCTCGCCCTTCCCCAGACTCCCCTTGGCATCTTTCCTCCTCAGCCTCTGCTCGCGCTGGGGTGGGGAGCTGGCGGTCCTCGAGTCGGGTCCCGTGGCGCGGCTGGACAGCATCGGCCCGCAGGGGGGCTTTCTCCCTGAGACGCGGCCTCGGTTGCCTCCTGCCCAGCGGCCCTCGGCTTGGCTCCCCCTCAGGCATCTCCCTCCTGAAAACGAAGATCGTGTGATGCTTATAAAGTGCGAGCTGGAACCCGTCTCCTGCTGGCTGGCCGCCAGGACGCTAAGAGCCTGACAGCACGTGCTCTGCTGACCAACATGGATCAGTGCCTTGCCCCTAGGACAGCACTTTCGCTGCAACCCGTCTGCTGCCCAGGGCGCGCCGGATTTGTGAAGAAAGGGCGCTCTCTGGTGGGAAGTCAGAGAATTGCAAGAGGGCGAGCGCCAGCCTGCACGACTTCCAGCTGTCTAACGCCGCCTCTGCCAGCCTGTGGGGCAGACGCAGCTGGCAGGGACAGGGAGCTGGATTCTCTTGTGTGCCCGCCATGGGAAGGCCTGAAGGAAGAAGGTTGCTAGTGGAGACCGGATCCCCCTGAGTTGCAGAGACACAGGTGGGGGCGTGTAACATACAAGCACCCAGCTGAGTTTGTCGCTCCCCCCCACCCCACCCCAAGATTCACTTGCTACCAGAGAAGTGGCACGAAAAGGACGTGGGGACAGGAGGTGCCTGGGACCAAGCCTTCCACGGGACACTGGTTCACGCAGACAGCAGACCAAGACGGCAGGGTGCTTGGAAAGCTGGTGGGAGAGGCCGGTTGGTGCAGGAGTGGGTTACCTTGTTCGAGCACGTGACACGGCAAGGGGCAGGTGGCTCCAGCTCTGTCGGGTTTCCCATCCCCCCAGGCCAAAGTGCTGCGCTCCCCCGGGCAGCAAGCGAAGGATTGGGCTGGCAGATCTCTGGGCCGATGGCAGGTGCAGGCCGCTGACGTGGGCAGGGAGGGTTTGTGAAAGGATGTAAGACAGTGCAATGTAGGGTGACCAGATGTCCTGGTTTTATAGGGACAGTCTCTATATTCAGGGCATTTTCTTATGTGGACGCCTATTACCCCGTCCTGATATTTCACATTTGTTATCTGGTCACCTCATGCGGTGCAACCCAGCTAGGTCACTGCCCCCAGGGTGGGTATGCAAAGCCGGTGTGCCTGGCACTGGGGCCAGCTCAGAGCAGAGTGAGCTAGCACCCTCAGCTCGGTGCATCCCCTCCCCTTCTGTCCAGAGAACTCAGGAGTTGCATTTCAGCCAGGATCTGACACCGGGTCTATTGCCCTTTCACCCCGGCCGCAGTTCTCACTGCCATTCTCCTTCTAAGGGGCAAGGACGCACCTTGGCCGGCTGCATTAAACAGCTGGAGCAGAAGATTTACGTTTACAAGCTGCCGAGCAAGTTGAGGGCCTTCAGCTGGGAATGTCAGCAGGTCCTGGCAACTTCCTGGCACACAGGCCATTTAGTTGAGGAAGAGGAGCCTAGAGGTTTCTCCTGTAGCCTCAGATTTGACTTTCTGGGAGGGCCAAAGATTCCTGGAGCTGATTAGAACAACAGGACCAGATCCAGGCTGGGCCCAGCACAGCCACGGCGTTCACACCAGGGACGAGTTTGATCTGTGACCTGTCCGAGGTGTCTGCCTGCCTCTAAATACTCTGAACAGATCTCGCTGTCTCGTCTGGGTAGGTGGCTGCGCTTGTCTTTAACCGCTGTGTTTCCTGGCTGGTTGAACCACCAGGTGGGTGAAGGAGAATCTCCTCTCCTGCAAGGAACCAGGCCTGTTTTCCGTATCCCAGGCAGACCGGGTAGAGAACGGACGAGCAGCTCGCGCCTTCTGAGCCCTCTCTCCCGGCTGTTGGCATCTGTGCTCTGCTCTTGCAGGATCCCATCCAGGTTGCCCATCCTCTGGCCTCCTGCGCTGGGACTTTCAGGACTGGATGGACGCCCAGTGTCAAAACCGCTCTGAAGTCCAGCTCCAGGTAGGTTCCCGCGGTGGGCGGGAGGTGGAGGGATTGCTGTGGTACAGCGCCACCTGGTGCCCCTAGCGGGGGAAGTCGCTCAGCTGAGGATGAAAGGCTGGCCCCGAAGACACTGTGGGTCGGAGACCAGGCATGGTTCCATAGCTGTTCTGGGGCACCTGGGAGCAGCCGCATGAAAAGGCTCCAAGCCTGCTGCTCCATCAACACCGGTCGGTGGGGGGGCAGTATCGCCTGGTGGGAAGAGCCACTCCACTGGGACTTGAGAGACCTGGGCTCTGCTGCTGGGTGACTTCAGGCAAGTCACTGCACCTCCCTGTGCCTCAGTTTCCCCATCTGCGAAATGGAGATAATGCTAGTGCCCTCCTTTGTAGAGCCCTTTGAGATCTACTGAGGGAAAGCACTAGATAAGGGTTAGGGGCTATTATTATTAGTTATTTGCAGTATGGGGTTTAGGACATGGAGTTGGGAGTGCGGGGCTTCCTCCAGCAGAGGGCAGCGGTGTGCACTCACCCCTATTACCATATTCTGGCCCTTGCGCCTAACTGCAAATTTACAAAGACTAAATCACTAAAAAAAGAAGGGAAAAAAAGGTGTTTTACCCAGAATAAAGATGAATACCAAATAAAACAGGGAGCTGCCAATTTGACAGATACAGGGCAGGGAAGCAGATCCAGTTAATATGGGCAAGTTGCGGGAGTTTTCAGGCCCGTACCTTCAGCTCTTACGCTCTGGGAGTGTACGAGCTGCTCTTTCTGGGTGGCTGTTGGCCTGGCTAGGATTGTTAACCCGTTCCTGTTGCTCCTTAGTCCTGGCTCTGTGGATTCCCTCGTTGATGTGATGCCAATTTGTCTAGATTTTTAAAAAGGCGATAGTACTGTAGCGGGCGTTGGAAAGTTCCCAGTCTCTTGTGCGTCCCATTGGATGCTCCCTGCTCCGTATCCCTACCCTTCCTAGCTAGCCAGCCTCCTGCTAGGACATATGAGCTGCTCACTCTGACAGTCACACTATGCGTTGTTTCACACCCCACCCGCTTTTGAGAAGATCGCAGAGCCTGGAAGAGGGACCTGTCCTAGACAGGATGCACGGGAGGAGCTAGGATTATAGTCCAGACATCTCCTGCACGCCTTTCCCACTCTAGAGTTGCCTGAAGAGGGAGAAGGATGGCAAAATATGGGCCCGTGGCCCTATTGCATGGATCATCGCCTCCCGATGGAGAGCAAAAATGGGGTCAGTGGTGAAGCTAAAGTCTCCTGCTAGAGTGAAAAATATCCACAGGCTTTTTAGCCAGGAGGAACGTATCAGGCCAGGACTCTCTGGGGTTCAATTCCTACCAGTGTGTAAAGGGATTCATTCAGTGCGGCAGCACCACCTTGTGGCCAGGCGTGACATAGCTGCTGTCTCCACAGAGGGTGCCCCCTACCAAGGGTTGCTCCATCATTGTGCTGGCCTCTTTTCCTGCAGCTTGGCCCTCCGGCCAGGTCATGCATTAGTCCACCCCTTCCAGGGTAACAGAGTGTCCAAACCAGCTATGGGCCAAGGACCCCACAGCGGGTCTCCCCTCCTTCCCCAAATTTGGACCATGGGTAGGTCACAAAAAAAGACAAAATGCAGTTGGTGAGTCATCTTAGTAGAAAGCATGGAAACCACTGATCATTATGATCATCTAGCCTGACCTCGATACATTGTTGCAATTCATGTTCTAGCCTGCAGCTGCTATCAGGCATGGGTAGGAATGGCTGATGTTTAGGGCTTCTGATTTTCAGTTTGAACCAATTAAATACCCATAAAACACCCTTCGATAGAGATTAAAAAAAAAAAAGGCATTTATCCAATAAACACCAGAAATGGTTACTTGGCTCTAAGGGCTTGTCTGCATAAGGCTGTATTGCAGACCAGTGGGGTGTGATTTCTAACACGCACGAATGTCTTATGTGTAAATTGGTCCGTGTGGACCCTGCTGGTGCACACTAAAAGTTCCCTAGTGCACTTCAGCATAGTACAGTTTTAAACAGGGCTACATTAAAACCACAATGGAACGTTACAAAGAGATGCCTAATGAGTAATGGATGTGCGTCGCAGTCATATATACAAAGAGAAAGCCCTGAAAGGCCCCCACTTTTGGACAGTTACATGAAACTCAGAAACGGCTAAAAATCAATTCTAAACCATGAAACAAATCAACCCTGAAAAGCAGAGGCCCTGGTTATGCTTTACAAAGATCGGGTTCTCTCTTGGGCAGACGTCAGACCTGGGTATTCTAGACCTGACGGGTATTTTGTAAACTAGGAAGGAGAGGCTTAGAGTTGGGAAAATCATCTTAACCCTAACTACAGAAGAGTCCCATAGAACAGGCTTATAACAATAGGGTTTGCGCACCTGGCTGCCTTCACAGCAGCTTAGACCCCCTTACGCGCCATTGCAGGCTTCCCTCTATCTAACCTCCTGCCTCCATTTCCTGTGGTCTGCTAAGACAACTCTCCCTCTTTGTCCCACCAGCCGATAGTCTCGTTTTTGGTGCAAGAGTCTCCTCCTTTGGCAGCTGTGCAAATAACTTCTCCTCGCACTGACTTCTGCTTATTTCAAATCACAGCAGAAAACAGCACAGGAAACAAACAGGTAACTCATCCATTATTGTTGTTTATTACATGTACTCCTGTGGCTCCATGAAGCCCAAACCAAGATCAAGGCCTCATTGTGCTAGATGTGCACACCATCCCTGCCCTGGGGCTGTTACAACGCAGCGCGCACAGGAAAAAGTGCATGGGTTTTCGTGGGGGTTTTAAAAAATCACCCCCCCACTAAATTTTCCAGGAAAAGTTTTTGCTATTTCAAGATAACCAGTGACGTGGCAGAGAAATGTCCCTGGAGCTACTTTGGAATAATTCTAGTGCAAACGAGAGCAGAATCTGCCCCAGTGCAGTCCCGAAGCCAGCCTGATCATTTACTAGGCATTGAAACATCAGCCACAGGCTAATATAGCTACAGCTGGGGGGGTGATTGTCACAGGGCAAGGCATAGGCTAGCAATAAGCTGCCGCATTCAGCGGGTGTATTCATCCCCCGCTTACTCTGGGTAGCAACGTTACAGACAAGGCCGTGTTTCCGCATGTGATCGCTCCAGGGTCCAGATCTTCAAAGGTATCAGGGCATCACCTCCCATTGTAATCAGTGGGCCAAGATGCTTCTGGGCCTGCCCGGGGAGTGTTAGAGACACAGTGGAGGAGGGGATATCGTGTATCGGACCAGGTCCGAGGTGTGAGCGTTTGGGGGGCAGGAGGCACCCAGGCTGACCTCTGGCCTGGGAAGCAGGGATGTGCTGCCAGAGACGCAATATAACTTGTGCCTGGCACCGGCTCTGTAGACGCCGGGGAACCTGTGCTCCTACAGCACTTAGAAGCCTGCGTCCCGGTGACTCTCGTTCTCCAGGTGTGAGCAATTCAGAGGCCTCTTGGCCCGATTCCTGGCCCTGCATGATTTCTGGCCACCCGGCAGGATGAGCGTCACGTCCCCTATGCTCCCCACTGCAATCGCTTTGCCTCACCCCAGATCAGGGGGTCCCAAGAGGAGCTGGGGGTCAAGTTCCTCTTCCCCACCAGCTCCCTGGATCACGTGGCAAAGCAGGTGACGGGGAGCCACGAGCAGAGGCCAGCGCCGAGGTGGCGGAGGGCCTGGGGAAGGCATTTGTGTCCTGGGGAGCAGGAGGAGACAGTCAACACCAGGCACCATAGGCAGTGGCCTGGTGGAGCAGGGCAGGATTGGGCATAGGGCAGGGCCACTGCTCAAGCTGCAGAGCCCCCAGGGTTCTGGTCCACTGCAGAGAGAAGGCAGAAGCCCTTCCTACAATGCCATCTGGAGAGGCGATGGCTGCACCAGTGGGGGGAGCCCTGGGGCTGCTGATGGGCAGCTTGGCTTTTGTTGGGCTCTCATTTTGCCCTGGATTGGGGAGCCCCAAATCCTCTCTCCAGCCAGAGGGGAAATGGAGGCAGCAGGCGCAACCCGCTACCAGCCTGGCTAAGCTGCTAGTCTGTGTGCATAGTCTGGGGGAGGCATTTTCCCAGGACTGCATTTCACCCCAGCTGTGGCCTCCTCTCTGGGCGGGTGCCCCGTGAGCAATTGGAGGCGAGGCAAGAGTTGCAAAGCAGGCAATGAATGTAACGTGCCCCCAGGCCACCTGGCACCTTTTGTTTGCCAGTAACCTTCCTGAATCAGATAATTAACTTCATTAAGAGGGCTCAATTTAACCAGCTGAGTGTTAGCAGACAGAACAGATCCAGGGCAGCGGGCCAGGAGGAATGTTGCTTTTCAAGGCATTGAATGAGCTCACAACTTTCCCGGCAGTCAGGGACAGAAGGTCCAGCCAGAAACACGGACGGCAATGTGCGACAGCGTGAGTGGTGTGCTAGCAGCGCATGGATGGATGGACAGAGAGGGGGACTGTTGGGGGTGGATCTATCTATTTGCCTCTTTATTTTGCCCAGGGGACTGCAGGACATGGAGGATGAGTTTTGCACAGTCCCAGGCCCTGTGACTCGACTCCAATCGGAGGGTGGCTTAATCTTCATCTTCGCTCAGCCCATAGCACCTAGCTAAATTCCCCACAAGCGGTACCTCTTCATGCTTGTTTTATTTCTTCCTGCCTATCTTTCCTGGAAAACACTATGGAGATCTGGTGGGTCTCTTACATCACAAGCACCAAGCGAAGGTTTCTTCACTGTGTTAGCCCTTAGTTAACTCAAACGACCAACATACTGCTGGGAGAAAAGGCCTTTCTGTTAAAGTCCCCACAGCTTGACTTTGATTGCTTCACTTCAAGGAGGCGTCAGGAGAAAGATAGGAAGGATGGGGTTTGATCTGTATAAGGCCAAACACTCCCCCCTACTTTTGGAGGGGGAAAAGAAAAAGCTTATTTAAGAGAAAAAGAAGTTAAAAAAGAGCCCAGAGCTTTGCAGGTCCCTGTCTCATCTCGGACTGCTGCCAGGTTTGGGCCAGAGCTGGCGCCCTGCTGGAAGTCGCAACTGGAAGCGTGTTAACCCTTTTGGCCCCTCGGATACATTTCTGACCCACCTGCCAGCCCTGGCCAGCCTCTGCCTCCCGCCCCCACCTGCTGTTCCGACTCTGCAGCCTTCGGTTTTCTTCCCATGCGCAGCGCCGGCCGCTCTGAGTGAGATGTTCATCCAGACGACGATCGCTGCCAGGAGCTGCTCCGAGCCCCCTCCCTTACTAGCCAGCCACCAGCCGGCGGCAGTGCAGGACTGTCCTCCAGGCATGTCCCACCGGGTCAGCTAGCCCCACATTGGGCTTCTGCAGATGAGGGCCCCCAGCAGCTGGCCGGCCAGACGGGAATAGCAGAAATACAAGGGCCAGGCGTCCTGCAGGAGAGCAATTAAATGGGCAAGACATTTACAGTCAGCTGGGATTCGTTAAAGCAGCTGCTGCGCCAGGGTGGAGCCCTCACCCCCCCCAGTTCCTGGACACGCTGGACCTTGGCCTGCGCCCATCCGCGCGCCAGCTGTACCAGCCAGTGCAGGGAGACGCCTGCTCTCAGCATCTCCACATAATCTGTTTTCTCAGGAAAGTGGGGAGTGACGTTTGCTGGCTGTGGGAGACGGACCACGGGGGCCGGACAGGTCCCGGGGGAAGGAGGGGGGCCAGAGTGCAGCCGTGAGAGGCTGTGCCCCACATGTTAGCCAGCCTCTCTGAATCAGGGCCGGCCCGTCCCTTCTGGGAAGGGAAGCCTTCAGACTTGGGCCTGCAGTGATAGCCTCCCTCCCACAGCTGCTGCCCCTCGGCCAGGGTCACCCCTAGCAAGATCTGGTGCCCCAAGCACGGTCCCTAGGTCTGGCTGGGAAGCCCCCAGCATTTCACTTCCACCTCCCTCCTGTCCCATTGGAGGCGCCGCCTGGATGTGTGAGCTGGGGCGAGAGCCTGAAGCTGCTTTGCTTCATCGAACGCAGGGGGAACTTGGTGATGGGTGGTGGGCAGCTGTCCCCGCGGCCCTGCCCTCCCCCCGGCCCCTCCCCAGGGCTGGTCTGTTAAGGCTGGGGCATGCAGGTGCATGAGCTGCCGGGTGAAGCAGACGCCACCCGCTGTACGTGTCTGTCTGTGGCAGCCGAAGAAAGGGGGGGTTCCCGTCCCCTAACTCACAGCCGCCCTGCTCTCTGCATCGTGTTCCCCTGGGCCCACTGATCCACCTGGATGATGGGTTTCCTCTCCCCAGGGCCCGAGCACCATTTTCTCAGGCCCAGTACAAACTCGTAACACGGGCCCCCTCCTACACACACACCCATGGGCTGGCCCTGCCTCTCCCATAGGGCTGGGTCAGATCTGGTTGCCTTGCCCCGAGGAAGGGCGCTCGCCCATCTGTGACTGGCTGGAGGATGGCCACGGGTCCTCAAGGAGAAGTCTCTGCTGAGACACCACGGCCTCATCCCCTCCCGCCCCATGTCTTTTTCTCAAAGCCTTTCTGCACCACGTGAGTGTGGCGGAGCCCAGCACGGGGAGGTAACTGGCGTTCTTCCAATTACTGCCACGGACCTACCAGGGGATTGATGTCTCTTGTTGGAAAACAGGCCCAGGCATGGGAGTGGGTTGTGAGGCTTAGCCAGTTCACCTTCGAAAAGAGCAAGAGACCCCTGGAGGGAGGGCACAAGTATAAACATACTGACTCTGGGCAAATGAGCATCCCTTTTCCACCGTCGTGTTCGTCAAGCTGGGAGAAACCTTGATGCTGAACGTGCTGGACGTTCGAGGCTGATCCAAAGCCCACTGAAATCAGGGGCGAGACTCCAGTGGATCATCCTGAGAGCACTAAATCTGCTGAACGGTATAGTACGTGCCCAATGCCGCATGCCTAAAATGCTTTCTTTTCTTTACACCCAGGTTCTCTAGAACCCAGCAGCTGTTCCAACCCCAGAGCGCCCGCCCGGCTGCTACAGTTCTTGGGTTCAGGCCAAGGTGAGTCACATCTACAACAGCAGATCCTGCTGGAGGTGAGAGGAAGGGGGAACAAATCCAGATAAACTGCTTGGATTGGGGCCCGTGTTCCACCCTGAGGTTCTGAAAGTGCCTCGTTTGTACCCGGGCCCTGATCAGCTAAGATCTTGAGGGGAGACGCTGGCAGGCAAAGGTAGTGAGGGGCCTAAAGATGCAGTTAGGGACCTAGTGGGGTTTTTGAAAGCACCTGAACAGGTGAGGCCCAGAGCCTCAGGGGTATTGAGGTGCCCAACTCCCATTGGTTTCAAGGCGTCTCAGGATCTGAACCTGGACCACATACCTTTCAAGATCTGAACCATCACTCCTGTTGAAACTGTCTGGCTACAGTTAGCGCTGCTGCCCTGCTCTCAGCCCCGAGTGGGCTTAGGGATGTGTTTGCCTTGGGGGGCTTCACCCAAACCCCACTCAAACTTCGGGGTACCAAATACAGCTGCTGGCCATCATTCCAGCGCCGGGCACCCCTGCTGTGCCCCAGAAACCCTGTGGCCTGCTAATGTATTTCTCGGTGGATTGCAGCAGCCTGGCGTTTGACACTCAGACTTTCTGCTGTGGGGCCTGAGCCTGGGCGAGGCTCCCCGCGCCCCACACTTAAGATCAAGCGTGTTGCTCACGCGAACAGTGCCTCGGTTTGCATGGCCCGGGAAAGGGCCATCGATGCCTACGTGCTTCCCGCTTTTGATCTAACAGAACGCGCACGGGCCAGGCTACAAGGCTTGCCTCTCGTCTGGAGAGAGGGGTGAGCGGAGGTGTTTGGCTGGACACTTTTTTTTTTTTTTAAATCAGTCATTTGAAAAGATTTGTTTTAACAGACCCCAACACCGTGTGGTAAGTGGCCGCAGGAAGAGCAGCTGGGAGGGGGACACGGTTTACATCAGAGTAGGTAACAAGTGTTTGCCCTCACAGGTACAGAGGGCCAGGAAAGACGGCACTGTTGTGAGCTCTTTTCCATGAGCCCACAAGAGGGCAGCAGTCGCACAGACACCATCAGGCCTTCCAGCCCCGCCAGGACCCTGGGTTAATTGTCACATTAAGGCCAAGTCCATAGGGAAGGCAGACGCAGAGTGGGCTGTGCCATTGAACAAGAGAGCAGGGGCGGGTGCCTGCCAGGCCATGCAGTGTCCTACGAAAGCTGGCGGCTGCAGGCAGGGCTGGCCGGATGTGCTCTGCAGCAAACTCATCGCAGCCCTTGCTGGACCCGCGCGAGCGCGGTCATGCCACGCTGGCCGGGAAAAGGGGTGAAGCGCGTCCCAGGCTGAGCCTTTCTGAGCTCTGAAAGTGAGGGGGGTCCCGGGTGGTAACGGGCTAGGCCAGGCTGGGGCCCCCCATCCCCTCCCTCACGCCTGACCCCGGCAGGTGCCGACATCTGTGATGTGCCCATCTGAAGAGCGTACGTGGCGCCTGGGATGAGAGGATCCAGCTCACGGCCAAAGCTAGCAAACGACTCCGCAGCAGCGACTCCGGGGGCCCCTTCACGTTACCTAGAACGGACCTAACACCACCAGCCAGTTTTGTAGGCTGAGTTGAAGCGCAAACGCAGCCTTTGGTGGCGGGAGTTGGCTAGCTGCCCCTTGCACGCCGGCAGGCTTGAGGCACGCTGGTAGGGTGGCACGCGGAGGCCTTGTACCACCACTGCATATTGGTAGCTAAAGCCGGGGTTTCAGGGCTGGGGCTCACAACCGGCCCCTTCCCGTAGTGCTAGGTAGGCGGGTTCTGGCTCGAGGGGCAGGGGACGAGGATGAGAACCCCTGTGCTAGCGGCTTGGCTCCAGGGTGCCACTGAAGCGTCGTTCACCAGTATCACACTCGCCTAGAAAGGATGCCATGCACAGCCGGGCGTGTTCATTATGTTCCTGTGGCATATCCCCAGCTGAGATGGGTTGAGTGCCATACACCTGCCTAGTCCCTGCCCAAAGAGCGTCACCAGGATGGGAGAGGAAACAGGCACAGAGCAGCGAAGTGGGGCAACCACTGCCACAGGCAAGCGACAGAGCGCTGCCTGGGCTAAGAGGGGAAGCTGAAGCTTGGGCGTACAGCCTGGGCAAAGTACGCCTAGGCCGCTGCAATGCACAGTACGGAGTATCAACGGCAGTGCAGACGCAGGGAGGCACTGCTGCTGGGGCCTGTCCTAAGCCATCTCTCTTTCACACCCACTGACGTTCACCTCGCTTACACAGGAAGTCAAAATGTCAGGCCTCCCTCCCCACCCCCTTGTCTTTCTGCATTTCCTGACTTTTCACCCCTATTACAGCCTGGGCTTCATGGATGCCTAGCCTAGACCACAAGGACAGCCCACATTCAAGAGCACGCTCGCACCTGACTCCAGGGGGATGCTGTTTAAAAACTGCTATCATAGCAACGGGTTGGAAAAGGTGCAACTCTCCAAGGAGGTAATCACATATGAAGACTGTTTCAATAGGAGCAAGTGTAGGGCCCTGAGTGTGCTGTTAAGATGTAGAAATTAAAATCCAGGGTATTACAGGTACCCACAAACTAATCATTAGTTTAAAAAACCAATCATATGCATGTCTATTTTATTAATGTGAAAGACACTCTCCCTGCTCCCATGTTGTCGCCTGCCTTGTTGACAAGAATCCACCCGGGCGGTTTGTGTCACTGGCTAATTCTGTCTAAACTCCCAGCTGTAGGCAGCGTTGTAAACATCAGACTATAGCGCCATGTAAACAGTGAAATGGGCTACAGTTCCTGCCAGGGACAGGTGTAAGCAGCAGAGTGCTGTAATTTTACCTGGCATGTGTAGATTATGGGAGGCTGCGCTATAAACCTACATACTTTATATGCAACTTACCTAGCGCCTTCTAACTCTCCTGGCTTGGCATGCGTGTGCCCGAATCTGCCCCTGCAGCAGGCTGTGCGCCTGCCTGGCACAGGGTTTACATTACATGGGTTAGAGACTTGACTCTCCTTTGAATTTGCAGACTGCTTCCCAAGAGCGATTTCCACCAACCGTGCCCCTATCCCCACCTCCCCTTGCCCAGTCCCCAACTGCAGGAGTCCCAGGGCTTGTCAACACGGTAATTTAGCATACAGCGAGCCAACGTGTGATTCTACAGTGCAGTCACTTGCTGTCGCCCCTTAGAAATGCCATATTGTGCTTTAACATACTACTGATTGAAACGGGGGTGCTCCATTCAATGCTTTCATCAGGGAATGGCCTCCTTGGGGCATGCTGTGGGGGCGAATGCTCTGCCCTATATGTCCAGCAGGCTCACACACGAGACGGAGGCTGCTGATGGGGATTGATGCACTTCTCCACACTTAACAAGCCAGCATCACTTCCGTCAAATAAAAAAGAAAAAGCAACCTTTTAAAGCAACACCGGCAGTGGCTGGGTTCAGGAGCTGACATGATGCATTGTCTTTCCCTAGCATTTTCGTTTGAATCAGTCCCCGTTCACAGGACAGTTTGACCTCACAATCCTCATTAAGTTTATCGATGTCACCTATCATAAAACTGGCGGTGCTGTTTGAGCGCAGAAACTGAAGGCACGGGCTGTACAACATTTATGTTGACTCAGAATGAAGAGTGCTAATTATAAGCTATGTTGTATGAAAAATGTAACAGGAGCCGCAAGTGTTTAGTTGATTGGAAAGGCCCTTTGCAGCTGAAGCACCCTGTGGTGGGGTGTATAGCCCCACACTGATGAGGAAGGCCCCAGATTGGTCGGTGTGTGGGGCTAGCCCTGTCAATCATGGATGGTAGGCAGGAGGCCTTTAAAAGGAAGGAAACTGCCCTCAGCTGAGATCACTCTGAGCAGGAAATTGCTGAAGTGACTCCTGAAATCTCAAGAGGTGCTCCCAGCCAGGAAATTGCCACCCGGACCCTACAGAGTGCAGCAGACTCCCAGGGTGAGCCTGACAGTGAGCCCCATTCAGCTGCCCTGCCAGAAAGCTATGAAGACAGCCCTGAAGTAAGAAGGTATGATGGCCTTTTTCCCTGTGAATTGGCTCCAGGCAGTTATTCTTGGGTGTGCTCAGACATGTAATTTCCTTTTGATCCTCATCAGAGGAGACTCAAGAAGCCCCACAAAAGGCAGGGTCCCCCTTGCAAGAAATAAGAAACTGAGGCGTGTGTGTAAGTCAGCCAGTGGAAATAGCCAGGTGTGGCCAGGATCTCTGGGGGGAAAGCCTAAGGAGACTCTTACACACCTGCATATACCATTAAAGCTGGGTGCCCAGTAGCACTCGTGAGTCACTGTTGCCCAAACAAAGCTCCCAATACAGCAATTCAATCTCTAGTGAACTCAAGGAAGAGGCATATTAGTGATCATAGTTGATGCCACCCTTCCTTGAGTTTGTGTACAGTGCGGACTATGTTCAGCCCTAGTACATTCAGTATACCCCCCATTTTCCACATGGTTTTGGACGTACCCAATGGAGTTTGGATACACTACAGTATAGGCACTGCTGCCCAGGGAAATGAATATTCACTGGTTGAATGAGCAGGGACACTTGTTGTGTGGAGGGGAAATCTGAAGGAAGACCAGGTCATCCTCTATAGCTTTCAACCCATTTGGAGAAGCCTTATGGAGCAGAGTCCAGCAAGATCTTAGTGAGCATGGCATTGCTACAGAGACCTTTGTTCTACTGTCGTTGGCTTGCTGACAATGAGTTTGCAAGATCCAGTCTGTCATTTGCTCCCATTTTTTTAAATAGGGGGGGCAAGGAATAACACAGCTGAAACCATTTCCAATCTTTGGACGGTACGAATGTTTTAATTCAGAAATTTGCTTTAATTACATTATGTAATATCAGACTATTTTACAAGTTTAGGGTATGAGGATGCATAGATCATTTACACAGAAACCCAGAGAACATAAAAACCCAACAGGGGAAGCAAAAGGTTAATTTAATTCAAAAAAGTGTTTGAGAGAAGGTGCAAATGGAAATGAGCGATTACGTACCAAGATCCAGAGAAGTACAAAGGATGAAACTAACATAATTTACAGTGTTGGTTCTACACAACCATTTTTGCCCATTTTTTACAGAGTCTTTATTTTCCCCTGTCACTGAGCTGATGGTTGCATCTCTCAGGGTTTGGTTTGGTCGAAGGAGAAAACAAAATAACTGATGGGCAAATGTCACAACCCCCAGTGAGCTTGTCCTCAGGCTCACTACCTACATGAAGTGTCTTCCACTGGATAGGCTGGGGTTCTGCACCAAGAATTGTATGGAGGAAAACTAAAAACAGCCCGGAACTGGCCCCCCCCAATCTCAAACGTAGAAAAGTCTCACTCTGGAAGTGCTAACGAGGAGATCGTCGTCGAAGAACTTGGTTTCTATAATAACGTTACCACTGTGGAGGGAAATTAAAAGGAAAGCAAGGAGATGTTAGATCAGAGCAATTATGGAGTACAACTGCTAATGGTGATCTGGCTGGTTTGAGCTTGCTCCCCATCTCCACAATATGCAGCTGCCTTTTATTTTAGACTATTCGGTGTAACCACTGAATCATGCAAAGGGAAGCCGCACCCTGACCCTATGCCATCAGTTCTTGATAGTGGGGAGAGCTGTTTTATGGAAAGTGCCATCAGCCTGATTTCCCCCGGACTATGAGAGACTTGCCTGCTGCATTCTTATAGGGAGCGGCTTCCCCACTTAAAGATGAACAGTGTCTGTTTGCTGGGTTAAATGTTGCTCTGGCTGTGTCCCAGAGCAGAGTAGGAGAGGAGCTGTATACCATACCCGTGAATGGTTAACTTCTGCACAATGGTTTTGAAGCCATGGGTAAAGGAGAAGCATGGCTAGTCACTGTGTTCCTCATTCTCTACTGGGGGAACATGAGAAACTGCACCACATTTCCCACTGTTGTTGCTCTCCATGTTCCCATCTGCTCTCTAGCACTGAAGGGAGCTACCTCAACCAATGTCATTCTCCCAAGAAATGCTTATCCGCAAGTGCATGTCCTTGAGTGTCTTGTCTGAACCGCAGTGGAAAGCTCCAGTCCTGCACGTGGAATGTAGGTTTTGGTCTGACTGCACGCGGTGCCGATCTGAGTCTTTCATGTGTTCCGTTCACCAAAGCAGCAAAATTAAATGTAGGAATGCAGGGGCCAAGGGCCCAGCGGTCCCAATGTCTAAGCAACTCTAGTTGAGATGGTATTTAAAATCAGAGCAGCTAGTGACCCATCTACACTAGGGCTCCCAACATTACTAACACTGGTGAAGCTAAACTGGGATTAGGAACAAAGTTTTCCCAATTTTTTCCTGATGTGGACAGGAGCATTCTCCTCCAGCCCCTGAAATATCCCCAATCACCCTGGGAACCCCTTTGGGAGAACCTTGTTTGGTACAGTGGTAGGACAGGTACCCAGCCAGTCAGGAAGGGGTTGAAGAGCTCCTGGGGCATGATCAGCCCCAACCCAGTATCTCTAGGAGGCTGGGCAAAGGGCACCTCCTGAAGAGGGAGACTCTTGGAGGGAAGCAGGGCTAGAGCTACCTAGCCCCAGAGAGCAGGGCTACTGACCAGGAAAGCTTCTGAAGAGCCTCCGGCACCTGCATTCTCTGAAGAGGTGGAAGGATTGTCTTTATGTTGGTTTCCATGGGCCCCTAAGCCACAAAGGAGCCATTACTGCCTCCCTACCCCTTACAGCTGGAGGACCACACCTCGCACTCCAAAGCAGCTCTACAGCGATGTCTATATCCAGGGCAGGATGTCTGGGTTGAGGTGCCCTACAGGGACAAACTAAGGCAGATACCAAACACTTCTCCCCTATCTTGTAGTCAGGGGAAAGCTGGAGGCAAACATGAGGTTCTGGAGAGCCAGATGACCAGGCCCAAAGGAAGATTTTGCTGCAGAGGGGGGTCACAGACAGATGCCCCTGCTAAGAAACTGGGAAACCCTCTGGAAGGATTTTAGGTAGAAGTCTGCTTGGGTCTAATTTTAAAGCCTGCCCTGGACTTGGGCACAGCCAGGCCACATACAACCCGAGAATGGCGAGTCTCTTTCATGCCCAATCCTACACTCTCCCCCTCCCCCACCAACCAGAATCGGTGCCTTAGAGTGTGGCCTGGTGGTGGCTTTCTGCTTCCCACCTCCCATGTTTGTGATCTGTCTCTGGCCACCTCCTGCCAGTGGGGTTGGCAGAGAAGTTGCATGGCTGGCGTCGCCTCGCTGCACCGTGCGCACTGCGGTCACAGATGCTGCAGCTCACCAGCACATTCACTCGCAGCGCACACGGTGCAGCGAGGCAGTGGTGGCTGGCAAGAGCCGGGTATGCAGCTGCTCTGCCAACCCCACTGGCAGGAAGAGGTGATCTGAGTCTAGCCAACCCAGAGAAGGTTGGGTTGCTTTCAGACCTGACACTTGCAGTCAGGTCCAGTTGGGTTCGGCATAGGTTTAAAGGCTCTAATTCTAGGAGCCTTTGGAGACTGCAATGGAGAACTGAAAGGCCTAGTAAGTTTGGTGAATTTGGAACCTACAGAGAACCAGGGGGGTGGAAAACACTCTTGTATCCTTGCCATCCTCAATAGGGCTCAGTCCTGAAAGCTTCCTGGCGAGGGGAGAATTGTCTCATAAGGTGAGCTTTTGTCTTTATTCTGGATCTTGCAGTCTGGCTTCCCTGGTGCTCATTGGGAGCTGGGGCTGCTTGCAGAGCCCACAGAAAGAGCTCCTGGGTTGCACTGCTCCAACCCCTTCACTTACTGCTCTTTTCCCTCTTCAGAGTCTATCCCCTTCTTGAAAAGTACTGTCAAAGATTTCTGACATCAAAGAGAGTGGTTGCAACCACAGCTCACTCACTGTATGTCGAGCTTCCAGCAGGGCAGGGAGCGAGCAATGGGGAAGGTTGAGAAGAAGGATCTTCTAGGAGCACACTAGTCTTGGTGTGCCTGATTTCCCGCTACCTGCCTAAACTTGGCAAGAGGATTCAGACATCCGCTCATCTCTGCTGGTGACAGACAAGTGAGAAACATTTTGCCAGCACATATTGAGCCTGGTGTCGTCTGCTCCTATAGGGATGATGACCTTTTTCAGGGATTACTGCTTCCCAAGGGTCTGTGTCTAGGCTTCTCTTCCCTCATCCTACCAACTGTATTAACTTACATCCCACAGCTTCCATTCAGGGCGATGCCCTACTACTAACTAGCCTGATCCAAGTCCAATGAATTGCTGATGTCCCCTGAAGTCAACGTGGAAGGAGTCAATCAAAAGGGTTTTATTCTGGTCACATACACTTTTGTATGACTGAGTTATTTTATATCCAAAAGAGGATAAAATAGTTGAAGCTTGGCAGAAGTGTAGTGTTAAAACAAGCACCAGAGGCCAATCTCAGGTCCCAAAGATCCCATGGGTGACATCCACTGACTAATGCCTGCAGAGATCTTGGAGCAAGAGCCAGTCAGCAACAGCTGGCTTTATGGGACGGCATGGAGTATCTGCTTAGTTTGGATGCTGAAGGCACTAGAACAGAATTTTAAAAACTCCTTCACAGGTCACCTTTAAAGGCAGCTCCAGTAGTTAAGATAGGATCAATTCCCATCTCTCAGAAGTCTTATCACTTGTATTAAAGCAAATTAGGCCTATGGGAAAGAGGGAAATGGGGAGGTCTCTCAATAGCTGGCAGTCCTGAAGGTGACTATCAATATCAACTCCCTCCTGCTTCACATTTTGAACAATCATCCAATTTTATTCTTCTGCACCCATGGAAATGTGAAGCACTGCTTCCTCCCCCACCCCATGTGTTCTCAGATCCTTCAACCCCACATTAAACCCCCCTCCTTGAACTCACGTTAAAACATTAGCTGGCATCATCTGTGATTCTGGCGCGGCCTCTATCAAGGACTGCCAAGTGTTTGTGGAGTTAGGGATCACAAAGCCGAATTCAAAGAACCATTCTGTAAAGTGTAAAAAGATCCAAAAGCTTCTTAAGAAAACCACAATGGTCCTATTGCTCTTCCTCTGACTGCCTCCCTCCTCCTAACGCTGTCAGTAACTGACACACCTCGTGCTCTGCCAGCAGACAGTATTTAAATTCAGAAGAAGGGAAATGCGATGTTAAACAAGGATTGTACAACTGTCTGTACTAAACATCTCCCCACCCTCACTCCACTATGCCCTTGAGGAGATCTAAAAAGCAATGGTACAGTGGTGCCACTTTTCTTGTGATTAACACTCAGAAATTTAGCCATGTTAGATTTTATTGTTCCCAACCAATCTTTCGAGTGTTCTAAATCCTCCTCTTCAAAACCTTTCCCACGTAAGGACAGCTCCACAAAGGGGCATAACAAATAAATCAAGACAGTGGGACTTACTCTGATATCCTCCAGATTAAGAGTAACATTGCAACAAGGCACATCCGATCATGCTGTTATAGGGTCACATGAACAGGCCTTGCTCGCATAAGCATTAAGTATGGAATGGTCACTTTAATGCTTTGGCCATTAGACCTACGTAGCTCAACACCTCAATGTTACTCTTAAAAATTAAACAAAACGTGCAGCTCATCTCATTACCCTCAATCCCAGCCTTTTTACAAAGTAGCAGTTCACCACATTACAGCACAGCTATCCACAGAATGGACTGATACCTTCTAGACACTGCCCTTTGAAATAAACTTTCTGTTCCAGGCGGAATTTTTCCATTTGTTCTGCCGAGGAGAAGTTTAGTTCCCGAGACACTGCTTTGCATTTCAGTATTTTCTTAGGAACTCGAGCTGCGAAAGCAAATCAGGCAACCATTACTCAGCCAAGTAATAAAACAGACGCTGCTGCTGCAAGTGGTGTTATGCTACTCGTTAACGCAATGCTAACGCAGAGGCTCTGAGCACAGTCAGGTCAAAAAAGCAATGAAAATTAGGAGTTCCATTCTACAGAAATGGACACTAAGGCACGGATAGCTTTAACCTATTCCCTTGCCCAGCATTTCACAGCAAGTCGGTGGCAGAGCCAGAACAAAACCCAGGTCTCCTGACTCCTCATTCTTGGAAATCTACTACCGAAGCCACACTGCCTCAGGCTAAAATGTGATCTGCAACATTACAAATTACTTTAGGAAAAATGCTAAACTTGACAAGCAGCCAGAGGGCTACTCTGCACATTACACTAGTAAACTTTCCCCTCCAGCCTCCCTTTTCATGCTGTCTGTATCCTGATCAAACACCAAATTGCCATTTCCCAGTCCAGCAAGCGAGATGTCGCATGAACTCTGGGAGCCATTCTGTACGTGCACAGGAAGTGTTTGGTTCCCAAGATGGGCAATAAAAAGACACATTTTTAGAGACAAAGGGATCTGGCATCCTAGGGTAGGACGGACAACACCAGCAAACGGTCACCTGTAGCTGACTCTCTAAGGTCTTCAGGGGAAGCAGAGGTGAGGAGGAAGTCTGGCATCATCAATGTGCTGAAGTGTCCCAATAACAAGGATAAAGGGGCGTGTTCAGTACACTACCAAGCCCTTCACTCTTTAGTGGTGTGATTCTAAAGCCTTACAGGGGACTAGGAAGTATTTGCATGTCAATTTCTTAGGACGTATTTTATGAACAACTGCTGCTCCTAAACAGAGAACCTATCACAAAATCCACAAGCAGACAGCAAGCTGCTGCTTAATAAAAGGAAAAGCCCAGGCAAATCCATCTAATGTACTGGACTGGGACTTTGATTTGATGCTGATCTAGAGAGCTATAGGGGGATCATGATGTAGGCTACCATTTTGTCCCAGGGAAGAACACAGAGCTCATGATTTAAAAACAGAACCACAACGGAGCTGCTTAAAGTTTTACCCCCAAACCACTAATAGTTTTAAGCTATTTTCATTGCACTGCACCAACATCCCCCTGTTACTTGCAAGTACAGACTGCAGCCTATTGTGAATATGGCCTGCCCATTTAATAACAGTACCTCATTAAATCATTTTCACTGTATTTATTTGGGCCCTGAGACATATTAGTGTGATGGTGTTTTGCTATTAATGACTGTAAATGTCTTTAAATTACTCTTAATAGTCTGTATTTTGCATAACTGCCCTTTGGAATCTTTTGCTCTATATTTGACTCTATGTTCACCATGACCAGACAGTGATTTGCTATGAATTGCCATGACATTACAATAGCTGAAATGATATTAGTACTGTACACTTGACATTGGATAGTCTGAAAGTCACTGGAGAGTGTTTTAATTAAGTCTCAATATGTCTGTAAAGTAGACAAGTATTCTCACTGTTTTATATAAGGAGGAAATCTAAGGCACTGAGAAGTGAGAGGACTTGCCCAAGTGACAGAGCTGGGCCTAGAACTCAAGAGATCAACCTTTTCTTCTATCCACAAGAAAAAACATGCCACTCTGTAGCCTACCGAAGCTGCACAGAGCTAAGAAAGTGTAAATGTCTGTCTAGATACAGTGAAGGAACACAGTTCAGAAGCTATTGGTGTCTCTGGGGGGAAGTTATAAAAGGAAGTCAGAGAAAAATGGGAACAAATGCATCAGGAACTCTATTTTCTGCTTCCTGCAGCCCAGTATCTTGTTCCTTCCTGTGCTGCTAGTAGCCACTCTTGTTTCTTTTGAGCCCCTTTCTTGCCTTCACACCCAATATTACACCATGGCTAAAAAAGGGGAAAGCAGCATTCCCCCATAGTTTAAGCAAAGAAGCACCACGTTGCAGAATTACTTAATTTTTTAAAAAAAATTCTGCATTTCAATTATTTTAATACAGTTGTACTTAAAATTGCTGGAACTTTTCCCTTCACAGCAGGCACCTGTATAAAGCCTGTTGTACAGAGGTTTTGATGTGGTGTTAAATATTTCCTTGGTTTCAGAATCCGTTCCATATGGTCAGTTATGTTTGTAATTCTGGCATTTCTAATTTTTTGCTAGGTGTGCGATAGTAGCAGAATGTTATTAGGTATGTTAACAGGACTGCAGCTTTTTGCTGCTAAAAAGCACTGGAGTGAGACCGGGAGAGAATTGTCAGCCAGGCTGAAAGGCATAAACTCAGAAGAGGCCAGATTAATGTTTTACCACTGTGCTTCTCTCATCTACCTCTGCATTTCAGTTCAGACCCACAACCTTCCTATTAGCATCAGGCCTCTCTTGAGCAAAGACGGTCATGCCCAGATGTGCACTGTTTATGTGAAGTAGAAGAGTGCCGACTGGGGACTTGATTAGGAGTAGCAAACCCATTTCATTTGTGACCCAAGCTAGCTTTGAAATCAAATCTCTGTAGTTGTAAGACTAGGATTAACCCTATGTCCTACAGAGCCCTACACTGTATTAAAGCAGCTCCAATTCTCCATTCCCTCTATCCTGACAGCATTACCATTTAAAAAAAAAACTTTACAAAGGAGTAACTTTAGAGATGGATCCTGCTGTCCATTCCATGGTGCTATATTCCTTTATAAACTGCCTGCTGTCTTTGCATGGTAGCAGATTTAGAGCATTCATCTCCCTGTGAATTACAATCACAAAGCAGGATTCAGCACTTGATGTGTAAGCAAAAAATTAATAAGTAATGCCAAAGTAAACTGATGACCAAGATCATCCCCTCTTCATAGGCCATTTGCAAGGTGCTCACATTACTAGAAAAGCCTTTGGAGATGAATGTGCTGAGGCTACACATTCGCCAGCGTGATAGTTTAGACTGTGGTAGGCTTGCTTTCAGTTACTATCCCTTACCCACACGTTTCTACACTAGAATGGGACATTAGATATCCAAGTGCTGTGCTGTTTTGGTTTCGTTTTTTGGCAAGTGCAAAAAAGTAATGGATAATGGAATACTTTGCTCGGCCTCTCACAACAGATACCAAAGGCAGAAAGGGAAAGAAGCCACAGACAGAAGTGGAGAGCAGAGAGGTGTCCCGTTTACCACTTCAAAGCACTGGAAACTTGGTGTTGAAGGAAGTAAGTAAGAGGACTGGTCAAGAGTAGGCAGAGTGCAGACAGCATGTATGTTTCTCGATAGGGCTCTCCCACTACACCTCAGCCATGACCAAAACAACTACTAGCCCAGTCCTCGATTACCAATGATCCTGACCTGAGTCCAATTGTATTGTAAGGCCTTTGTCAAACTTTTCCTCTTAGTACACTTTTAAAAATCAAGTGAGCAGAAGTGAACAGTTAATCCACTAACCCACTGAGCTCCTTGTATCAATCCTAGCGTCTCATTTGCCTGCAGCTGATCCACCTGCTTCTTGTGCTGTAGAATCAAAGTCCCAGCCAAACAGTCTATCCTTCAAAAGCAGTGCCATGCTGACTGCTGTCATGCCCTGTCCATATTGTACTTCCCAACCCAATAGTGAAGCCACAGCTTACCTTCATGCTCCACTCCAGGTACAGACAGATCTTCTGTTCCTTGCCAGAGGATTTTCCCCGTCTCTGCATCCCGAAGGTTCATCCAATTTCTGATTGGGAGGTGGTTAAGGAAAATAAACTGCTTTTAGACTCTGGCCATTGTCGTTTCCCAAGCAATGAAATAGGCTACTCAGAATTAAGCAGCTGAGTTACACTAAAATCTTATTTTGATTGGCCCTGTATTTGGAGTTACAGCACCAAGAGAGGAACTATCCCTCTCATGGTTTAAAAACAAACCAGCGCTAGACCAGGCTCAATGCAACAAGGGAAGAGCATCTACTCATTAAGTTTTCACTTAAAACCTGATACTCTTTGGCCTTGTTTACTATGTTCCACTTGTGTCTATGGAGTAAGACAAACATCACCATGCTGCAGGGAAGCAAGCAGCAGCATTCACATCTATAGCAGATAATACTATAATACAATCCTTCATCACTGTTTCCCCACCTCTCACGATGAATGGGAAAAAGAGAAAGATAAAAGAAACATACCCCATATGTCACTAGAGAAGGAAAAATGTTGGATCATTTTTCCTGATCTGCAGACTGTAGTAAAGAGGGTTATTCTAACTTTTTTGGCACGTCACTCCCATATTAACTGGAATTCTCCAAGAACAGCACACCCCTGGTGGAATTTCCCAGATGAACAAGAGCTAAACACACCTAGTAAGAGTGAGCAGGGAGTAAGTTTGTAAGTGTTACGTACCAGCCTTCTAATGGCACAGATATTATACTCATGGATGTTATATAGGAGGGTGGATTACAGACACTTTCAAAAGTGCAAGTAGCCTGTATCATTTGTGCTGTTGAAAAATTCCCCCATAATGTATGCTATGCACACACCCATACTCTTTAATAGGGAGTCTGCAAAGCCATTTTGGACAGTCAATATTGTATAGCCTGATAAATACATTCTTCAGAAAGTCTGAAGCAGTTTGCCATATTCCCAAAGTTTGCCTTATGCCAGAAGTCTGCCATATTCCCAAAACCCACTCCGTTTCCACAGCTGATCATTACTGAAGAAGTCACCAGCACATTACATGCTGAAGTATTGGAGCATAGCAGGACCTCTGCCCTTATGAGACAGCTGCAGCATGAACCTCCAAAAAAACAGGAGAAAATGTCAATTACGATTTTTGCAGCAACCTCTCTAGGTACAGGTTAGTTTATGGCAGTGTCTACTATGTACTTGGCACTTTCCAGGCATTCAAGAAGAGACATCCCCTGCAAAGCTTTCATTCTAAGATAGCATTTAGGGGAAGACTAATAATTAATAGGGTTATCTATACAAGTCAATGCTATTCACTGTAGCAGCACAGCAGAAGCAGGTCTTTAGGAAAGACCGGGAGGGGGCCTTGTGGATGAACTCAGAGGTTATACTATGTACAGAGGGCTGTCAAGAAGAAAGTGATTGTGTGAGGTGCTGACAAACAGGCAGATGAGGGTGGGAAAAACTGGGCTGGGGGCAACATGAAGCTTGACAAGGGAGGAACAAAAGGGTCAGGTAGAGTTATACATGTATTTATTTCAGTTTCTAATGGTCAATCTCTGGACAGACTCACAAAACTCAATCTCTGTGCTGCTCAGTGACAGTATTGAAAGTACTCAAGGTTTTTCTGGGGTCCAGGACAGAACAAATGCTTTAGCAGCTTTTATTTTACTTAGTGATGTTTGTTTGAAAATTGTGTATGTGAAGGAGGGAGGAAGTTGGCTTAAAATGTCTGTTTTAAATACAAAGTTTCCAACGGACAACTTTAAAACATAGACCTAGAGCAGAGAGTCACACAGATAGTTTGTGTGCAATCCAGACACCCATAAACCAGAGGATCACCATAAATGACACTAAACTCTATTTTAAGGTACTTCTACGTCCCAATTACCACAGTATCGGTGTGTCTCACAAGTTTTAATGTATTTATCTTCACAACACCTGTGAGTTCGGGAGATGCAGACTTTTAAGCTATTTATAGCCATTGCTTCACTCAGCATTGCAAAGCCTAAGTGACTTAGGGGCCTAAATCTTATAGTCAAAACAGAGTTACGCAGTTGACAGAGAATCAGGAGAGGTGCAACATCTAAATACATTTAAAAACTTAGGCCTAAGTGACTTGGCTAAGGTCACACATGTAGCCTGAAAGGAAGCAGGGACTTGAACTCAGGTTTCCTAAAACCCACATTGTTAGCCTTCCCACTAGACCATCCTTCACTTCACACTTTCTAACCATCTGAAATTGCATGCATGCCAGAACCTCCTTGATAACCTACAGTCTCATAACTTAATTACTTGCATGAACACAACACAGGTGGATGAACGGGACATTACTACTCTAAGCACAGGGTTATGGCCTGTACTGACCTATTTCTGGTCAGTAAAAATATTGGTATAGGCATAAAAGACAGAAGTTGACAGTCTAATAGGATTTCTCTCTAGCTGAAATCCAAATAAACCGATAATTTACATTATGCCTCCATATTGGACACCGCAGCCTATTTTGACAATAGAAGTGTTAGACTTTCAGGCTGTGGCAAATTTTGTTCTATATCAATGTTCCAGTGCAATGGTAAAGCCGTGTGTGGTTGTCTCCTCTGTGCTTTGTATTCTGTCAACTTAAAGATCAATTAGAAGTAAAAAGCTTAAGACTAGATCCCTGCTGTCCTGAGTTTGTAGGTCAGCAATTATGCCATAATTCCTAGAAGATACTTTGTATTTCAACAATCTAGGCTTAAATTGCAGTACCAAACGAATAAAGGTTTAACACCTATGCAGCTAAAGGACTCCTAGCCATGGTGGACTAATGTGTAAACTCAGCACAAGCTCTTGTAGACATCTACAAATGAAAAAATACATTTAAAAATCAACCTGGCCATTAAGTAGGAGCACAAATCAGAGTTTAAAGAAATCCCTAAACAAACAAGATGGCACCAATTACCCTTTTTATAAACTCAAGCATATTTTGAGACCATAATACACTAGCCATTTTACAAACGTTTTCCTAAGTAGCTCAGCATTATTAAAGGAAAAAAATCTAACCCCACACACAAAATACAACCTTGAACTGGACAAAGTTCCTCAAATTCAGATTTTTAATTAAAATTTTGTATCTTTCTTAATCATCAGAGAGATCTGAAAATGATTACTTAACTCAAAATTTGAGTTCAGTTACGGAGATTACTATAATGGGCTAAAAGTCACTGGCTAGGGAATACCTGACAAAGCAACAGCTCCACTGCTGACCTAGTTAGCAGCTTATCTTACTATTTCTGTCATCTTGGATGGAAAGCCTGACACCAGGACATACCCCATAGAGAAGAAAATGGAGGTCTTGAACAAAACCCACATGCGCTGTTATCTCCTAATGTGTTTAATTGGTTTAAGATTCTTCCATCCTCGCACAAGAGGTATTGTTACTAAAAATAAAAACGCTCCATCTTCTGAAGAGGAGTGGGAACTTGAAGGCAGGTTCAGGAGAGCAGCTGAAGTATCATTAAGTAGACAAAGTACATTAATATGGGTTTAACACAATCATTCTTTTTGAAGAAAGCATGTCTCAGAAGTTCAAGAAGGAAACTTAAAGGTGCAAGTTAAAGAAAAGATACAGACCCAGTGAATTATGGCCTCATGTAACTTAAACAACAAGGAGCAACAAGAGTATATCTGTACTCTAGCTTCTCCATGCAACATCAAAAAGCACAAGGTCCCTCATCAACACTGAGTTTTCATGCTTCTGTTATTTCCTATGGGATTTAAGGCTCAATAGGTCAAATCACCTTCAATCCTGGAGGCAGGGAACGATTAGGCAGAGCAGACGGGAGAACTGTTGATCTATTTATATTCCACCACCTATCAGGTCAGCAAAGTCTCTTATAAAAGCTCTGTAATAGCTGGAATTTAACTTGCTTTACAGACACCTGATAAATTAGTTTCCTCCCAGACAAACTTTGCTTAGCCTGATGAAGAGAAATAAGATGGTGCATTTCTAAACACAAGTTATGTTGTCTTAAACATCTCTGATGTATGAAGAGGAATGTTTCTTTTTATTTTTGAATCTGTCAAAGATACCATTTTTCTTCACAAAGTCAGGATGTACTGATTCAAATTTACACTTAGCACGGCAAAAGGCTGCTAATTAAGGATGGCATTGGAGGAGGAGGAATTCAGGAGGAATGATTCGTTTATAGTAGTAGGCAGCAAAAGAAACCAGCCTTTATCTACCCTGCTATTGTTTGTACCCTGTGATATTTTCCTCCAGTGTACGTCTAATGCTTTTTTGACTCTCAAAGTCTGCAGCAGCCACATTTCTTACACAGCTTCCATATTCCATGCATGTCTAGATCTTTTAGTTACAGCCCATGCCATCTTGATTGTTCTTTACCCTCTAGGAGCTTTTTGCACACCTCATTTATCTTTTCATAATGAAAGAACCTCGTTTTTGCAGCTAGTCTTTTTTCTCCTTCCCCAGCTTCTCATTAACCATACAACATAGTGTTCAAAAGCTATGCACAACACATCAATGTGATCAGGGTGTCAACAAGTAGACAGGAATAAGGATTAGCCTGGAGAATAACTGACAACCCCCTTCCCGAATGACAGGCTTGTGTTCTAAACCATCCAACTCACATTTTTGATTTTTACAATGTTGCCTACTGTGGAAAATCTAAACAACCTGGCATTCCTGGCGTGGATGAGCATATTAGTTTAGAGGACAACAACTGTTCAGTTGAGTAGCAAAAGGAATGCTTAGTAGTCTATTTATATGAGATTTACCACATAGAACACTTTTTTATTTTTTATAAAACACTAGGTTTTTCCTTTACAGCATTTGATTTTAAAGCAGGTAGGGCTTTGGGGCTTGGAAACGTAGGAGAGAGTAAGAAGGCTACTGGACTAAGACTCAGGGTACCCAAATGGCCTGAGGCTTCCCCTCCATTCCACTCACCTGTAGCCTCTCCAGTGCACCTGCTGTTACGGCACATAGACCCCAGTTCAGCAAAGTACTTAAGGTATGTCCTACACTGCAACAGGAGATGTGACTGCAGAATGTCTAGATATACCCAAGGTATTTTTGATGTAACTAGCCTGAAAAAGAACAGCAGTGAAGCCACAGCAGCATGGGATGTACAAGCCCATCCGTGATCCTGGTTATGTACTCTAGTGGCTAGCCCATGCTGGCATCTCCGCTGGCATGTCTTCATTGCTAGTGTTGTTTGAGCTAGCGAGACTAAAGCCAACTTGGGTATCTCTACACACTCTACAGTCACACCTCCAATTGTACTGTAGACAAACCTTTAAGCTGAATCATGGCCCTAGAGTTCCCTCTACTTTAAGATTTAACATGCAATAGCTATAGGCTTGGCAGTGTATGTATGGAACATGAGTAAATAAAGACTAAAATTCAGTGTAAAATCATATTTGAAGAAACTGGAAGAATGAGTTCTTTTGTCCATACAGCTTGTCTGGTAATAAGTGCGGCAACAGACAAACTGAGAGCTATTGCTCACATGTTATCATAACCTTCAGGTATTTTAAGGAATCCACACAACACTGTCACCTGTACATACTCTCAGGCAATGTCATGCCCTCTGGGATCCAGATTAATGAAAAAGGATGTTTGTATGTATGTATATTACAAGCATAGATAGCATTTTAAACTTAGCCATTATAAGCCAGTTTTTGTAGAGGCTGAAGGACAAGCAGTAAGACCTTAAGACAACCATCACTGCACTCCTCCATGAATGACTTGAGGCAGCAGGATCCATAGAGGTTCCTCTCTAAAATCTCTAAATGGGAAGAAACCAATTAGGCCGTCACAGCATCTCTGATGTACTCTGGTACTAGCTATGAAAGAAACTGCTCTTGAATTTGTACAGAACAAATCAACTGTACAACTTCAGTCAGTGAGACCCAAATAGTAACACAAACCATAACATAAGATACAGTAGAAATCCTCCTCCAACCAGCAGTCATTTCACAGTAATTATGTAATCAGGGGAATATATTTAACAGCAATAATCTCACAGCAAAGAAAAGTAATCCCAGAGTATTTGTCACATTTTAACCAATATCAACTGCTTAGTACCCCTATTTTCTTGTCTTTGGTTTTATATTTCCCCTTACATTACCAGTAGTTGCTCCCATGTCTGCCACAACATGCTTTCATCTAATGTCATACAATCTTCAATTCAGCTGGACAAGTTCTTAGATTGCACTAGGTAAAACATTGGCTGATACTACTGAAATAACAAGTCAACACTACAGAGGTTCATTTTAATAGAATGCTATGTTAACGAAGACCACTTAAAATAATATAGAAGTTAGTACAGCTGCCTTATCTGTAATGTGAAGCAGAATCCAGGTCAGATTTTACCACATCTACTATGCAGGAAGTCTGGTCGTGTGGTTAAAGCATGGGTGATATAAATTATATTCCTGACTCTGCCACGTTTCCTGTGTGACCTCAGACAAGTCACTTACTCTTTGTCAGCTCACCATCTGTAGAGCTTAGATGAAAAGGAATGTTGCAAGGATAAATCCATTAACGTTTTTGTGGTGTTTGGGTATTATGGAGACCATAGTAAATGATAATGCCTAAAAACTAGCATAGGGTAACTTGTAACCAGTTCAGTTGCAAAGTGCAGCTAACCACACAAGGGGGAGAAAAAATACAGAAGCCATCTACTTGACATATTTTGTTAATGCAGTAAAATCATGTCTAGTTTCTGTCGGTAAAGAATTAGACTGCAAGGGCTTAGCTGGTGTAGCAGCTGTGTCCAATATACAACCTTGGATTCCAACAAAGGATTCCAAACTGTCATTCACCATTTTTACAACTAAAGACAAAAATCAGCAATCCTGTTGATGTTAGTTAATGGAATTTGGACATGGAGCCCACATTTAGATCGTTTACCCTAATCTTCCTTCTGGTCAGTTTTACTGTTTGAAAATATTCATAGTTAAATCTTCCCAAGTCGCAGGGAAGTGCTAAATATTAAATATTTAGTCAGAATTTGAGACACCTGCAGTGTCCTTAACAATACCACACTTATGCTGTAGACTAAGAACTCTTAAGCTATGAAAAGAGGATAGGTGTCTATAAATCGGGGCGGGGAGTGTGGGAGCACGGCGGAATGTTCTGATTTTAAGCCACTCCCAGGTATATTGTAAAGTAGGCCAAACTTCAGTTTCACTAGCTTTTTCTCTTCTCCACAAACTGAATGGGGAACAACTAGATAGACTGAGCTTCTTGACGTAAGAGTTACATACCTAATGAGAAGCTAATGGTCATCAAGTTATTGTGTTCTATGGGGCACAAAGCAAAGAGAATAAATTGCAGGGGTTCAGTATAACAGCTTGAAAAATGGAGGTAAAGGAGAACCAAATCTGCTGTTTTAATATATTTACTTACCTGTCTAACTGAAACTAACATAGCATTCCAGAGGCAAATCTCCATGTATTTTTATTATTTTGTGGATAGTTTTAAAATTCAAACGAATTCCATACCTGAGCAATTTTAGTCACTACTAAGCAGTAGAAAATAATCTTGACATCTGCAAAAAGCCTTTGATTTCTTCAGACAAAAGCAAAAATTTGTGACACCCCCCCCCCGGTACTACTTGTCTGCAGCAGTTGAGAAGGCTTCCTTGTTATGAGTACATACAGGCAAATGTCCAGCCAACTAATAGTCCCAACAGAAATGGAGGTGCTGGGCGCTTCTGCTGTAAGCAATTTAATCTCAATCTAAAAAGAATCCAGAACTGCAAAGTTCGAGTTCCCACACAAGGAAAATGAAAGTGAAAAATACAATACACTTGTGGTTTATGGATATAAATATTGTTTAAAGGGAGAATAAATTTTCATACCAAACTCACTCACAAATCTTTAGCTTGTGGCAGGTGTTAGTGACAGATGGAGCCAATGGCCTTGCATAACAGCTCGAAGGAAATGGTTTGTTTGCAACTATTTAGGAATTTGTTTTGTTTCCACAAGAAACAGATGTGCTAAAAGTGGTTCATGGAACCAGACTACAGTGCCAGAGAATAAAGAGAAGATGAAACAATACAGTGCTTTTATACTGGCTTTCCAGTGCCTATGTTTGTTAGGTTTCTTGATTTGGCTCTTGTGAACTGATGTTCTTAGAATTTTTTTTTTTTTGTGTGCTAGTGTCTCAGCAGGAAAAGTTGCAAGTAATCACATCCAAAGATCACTGTAGTCTAGACAGTAAAACAATTATTAGTTTAGAAAAACCCAACTCTGTTTACAGGACCATTACAGAAGCATAAATTGCATGAACAAAATTATTTTCTCTTTTCTGATTTGACAATATGCAATTCCTGTCCATCCTGCATACATTTAAATTGTACTTTATTATTAGCATGTCAGAAAAGCTTCAATTCATGCTAAGAAACCCTTGAATATTACCATAACTAATGTAGTTAATAATGCTCTGAAGTCTGCAGTAACAGCAGGGGAGTCAATGGGATTGATATGTGCATCCAAGGGAAGAACTTGGCCTTTAAAATCCAGAGGATCAGAATATAATTTTAAGGTGGGTCAAGTGTAGGACCAAAACTGAATGCCGCTATGGAGTAAACTAATAGACAATAAATATACACACGGGTAATCAAAAAGCCAGTTGAAGCACAAAACACTGGCACAGCCTCAAAGAAGAAGAAAAACAAAAACAAATGGAGGATCTTCCTTCATATGAAAAACAAACTCCAAGGAATCTCCCCATAGACTTAGTGGATGAGCCCTATCAATATGTGCCGGAGTATTTTGAGAAGTCCTTCCCCTTCCAAAAGATATCATGGTGAAGGACTTGATGTAAGAACCTAATCAGAAGAGAGAACCCCTTGCAAGACAAATCTGGTTCAGATGATGGAAAATTATTTAAAATAGTTAAATAGTTTAAAAACCCCAAGCAGTTTTGAGATAAATTGTGTTAAATTCAGCACCTCTAGTCCTTCATTTAACTTCACCTGTCTGTCTCCTGAAAGCTAGCAAAGTTATCCCATGCAATGCAACAATAAACTTATTCTGAAAAGTTGTGACCAATCATAGGTTTTGTATTTTCCTTGGTTACCAGATCAATAGGCCACATACACTCAATGGTGGCCTATCAGTCCAAAATCCTGTTTCATATTTACACCAGTGATCTTCCCTGAACATCACAGAAACTTGTCTATGCTGATGTCATTGCTCTGACTACACAGGTGTGAGATTTACCTATCATAGAACAAATCCTAACTAAGGATCTTAAAACCATGGAAGAATATTTCTTATATTGGCAGCTAAAACTGGACCGCACCAAGATTGCAGTGTCAGCATTCCATCTAAACAATTGAAAGGCTAGGGCAGAACTGCACAGGTCTCCTGAGGCCAGAAGATAAGAAATGATCCCACCTTGAAATATCTTGTGTGACATTAGACCAAAGCTTCACATACCACCAGCACCTGAAAAATATCCACACTAAAATAAAGATGCATGTAAATCTCATCCAGAAACTGGCAGGAACAATCTAGGGAGATGATGCAAAAATTTTACTGAACTTTTCACTGGCCCTTGCCTACTCTACTCATGAATACTAGCTCCCACACATCCTTTGTAGGCTCTTAACACCACCATGTAAATCATTATGGACACAGTAAAATCAATACCACAACTGTGGCTTCATACACTGGCATGTCTGCTGCAACATGAGAATTCTTCCTGAATCCCATTGTATTTGAGGGAACAAGGATCTTCCAGTATATGAAGAGCTAAATAACTTACCGAGATTCCAACTCCAATCCAGAAAACCTTTCTAGCTTGCAGTGCAAGAGCTCAGAGGCTCATGGTTTCCCCCTGAAGATCAATGGCAAGCAAGGTGGAGGAATGTCAATTTCCCAAACAAACACCTCATTAAAGATCCAATTGAAGAACCCAGTGTCTTTTCACTCATGTGGAAAATTATGATCCACTTTGAATTGCATCTGCATATCACATGGCAGATGTACCTACCTTCTCATTAAATGGGGACTGAGACACAGTCCTATTTGTGACTGTGGAAACAGACTTCAAACTATGGAGCACCTCATTAACCAGTATCCCAATAGTTGTGCCCTGGTGGTATCTCTGCTTTCCATTGCATCACGTGCAGCAATTAACTTAGACTAGGACACTTAACATTGATGGTTTTCAGCCATACAAAAGAATTAGTAGTCCACCAACCCATTTTCCTCTCTTTACAAGTCAACTTGAAACAACTTCACTAGGTCTTAACTCCTTTAGAACTTTAATTTCCAATATAGCTGTAATATGATAATATTTCAAGACTCTCAGCAATAAGTGAGCTATAGAGAGTTGCACTGAAATAATCAGTAAAGGGTTCCGGTGAATAACTTCATTTTCATAGCTTCAGGTTACCTGAAGCCCTCAAAGGAATCTGCCCCCTCATTCCCATAACTGATTATGTCCTATTGTTCTTTGCACAGATCAAATGTGGGATATTAGGATACATCTCTTTGCAGGAGTATCATAACTAGGCTTCAAAATTCCTCATTCCAATGTACCTCTTCACCCTGCTCTTGATTTTACATTTCATATTATTTTAGTTTGCTTACAAAGAAGACTTGGTTTGATTTCATTTTGTTTTTTGTAATAGTAGGGGCTACTAATTTCGCTAACATATTAAGTGATTTCTCACACTTCACCTACTGGCAGAGGATAGACTTGAGGGGATAAACAAAGGATTCTTAACAGAATATTTGAACAGGGTAAACATGGCTGCTTTCGCTGGTGTTTTGTCTTACTTCAGTGACTTACAGCCTTGAAATGAAATGTGAAAACAATTAAAAAGCTTTTAAAAAGAGAACTGTTTCAGAGAGCTCTGTTGTGGGACCAGACCATTCCTTTGTTCCTTGAATGAAGCCCTTGGAAATAATTTCTCTATTGATTGAAGTGATACTTATTGAAAATGGCATAGCTGAACAGCAGCAGGTTTCCCCGCTGTTGAGTTTATCCATCCTCTGAACTCCAAGCAACATCTCAGTTTGAATGTGTTCCTCTGGTAAAATAAACAACTGGCAGCAAGAAAACCGTAGGTGTCTTCCAAATACCAATATTTATCAATATTTATGTTGTGACTATGTGCTCCTGTGGGTTTGTTTTTTATGGTTCTTTTTTCTCAATTCATCTTTCATTTCTTTATCTCAGTAACCCATCTCCCCCCTTTAACCAGCCTCCATGCAGGAGAGAGCACATCTAGCACACTCATCCAGTGGGCTTCCACTATTTTTGAAAGTCCACAGATTTATCAGGGGATTTTTTGTAAGACTAATTTACTGAATTTCTGTATACAACCTTTAATTCAAAAATCAGAAGACAGGCAGTCTAGAACCTTATGAAGAGATGGAATCTAGCTCCAACTCAGTACGATGTATGCTACCAATATGTACAACTCCATGCCCTAATTGCAATCTACCCCCAGCTAATGAGGGCAGGAGAGAAATTCTCTTTTCACCATTTTAATTGGCCAGAAGGAGCACTCTATTGAGCAGCAATCAGCATAGGCTAGACAAGCTACTTATATGCTAACCATGTCACCTAATACTTAGCATTTATGCTGTGCTTTACAAATTTTAAATCCTCAACATTGCCTTATGAGACAGGCAATTATTATTCCCATTTTACAGACTGGGAAATAAGAAAAAACTTGCCCACTGCCACATAGTGAATCAAAGACAAGAGGAATTTGAATTCAGAAGGTTCTTGGCTTCAAGTCTCATGCTTCATTAGACAATGCCGCCTTTCCACTTAGACACCCAGTAATTGTGGTCCCGGCGCTAATGGAAACTCTTAGTCTAACTGGAAAGTTTGGTGCAGTAGCACAGATTGCTGCTATCATGCTACAGAGTTGGTGCCAGTGGCTTTCTTCATGTCGTTTCTCTTGCTTTTGGTGGCTTCCACTCACTAATTTTTTTAAAAAGGAGGAGGGATTTTGATTCATTGCCAGCCATCACTAGTGAAAGTGTAGAGAGCGTAAAGGGAAAGAAATAAGATGGGGCTCTGCTATCAATATATAAATTTTAAAAAGGCACAAGAGCTCCCTTCCCCTAAGGCATACATCGTAAGTGGTAAAAGGGAATGCATTCTGACTGAGTGTGGTTACAACACTTTCCCAAATATACTCCTTAGACTAGCTGCCCTCAACAATGTCAGCTCCAGGAACAGTAGTAGTAGCTTTGCAAAATGTGTTTAGTTGTTAATCTTTCTCCTAAATTTGATAGATAACTATGACAGATCACTTAATGAATGATCACTCACGGCCTCTTGCAGAGACCCGGCCAGAGTCCATTCTGTCCAGAATAACTGAAGCACGTTTCAGAGATTAAACTTTTAAATGGACTCTTAAGAGCTGAACCAATGTAAACATCATCCATATAAGTATGTCCAAATAATCTGGTATTATCTTCATTTCATCAACACTTGTGTAATGCTGAGGGACCCTGGTTGTCAATGGCTAGGATTAAACCTCGGACCTCTGAACCTTAGTGTATGAGCCTCCACTGCAGTGGTCCCCACACTTTTTCTGTCACGCGTCCCCTCATCTGTAATGGAACCTGTCCACACACACCCCCTGTGAACTGCAGTTGGGAGCCACAGTCAGGAGCAGGGCTGGAGCCATGGTGGGGAGCAGAGCTGGGGCCAGGGCCAGGAGGAGTTTTATAGATTTCAATAAATATATTGCCCTCTGCCAGGATGATGACATTGACACACAAGTAATCCAAAGTTTGGTCTACTTTTAAACATACTGTTACCAGATTTGATGGTATCTCTGTACAAAATATATTGATAAAGTTTTGAGAAATAGGATGGCAAGGATACATTTGATGTTAATAAGCTCTCACTTTTGCATTCATATTTGTGGGCTTTTAAAAACATTTGAGAAGTGTAGTGGAGACAAGGGGGAAGTTTACGTCTGGCCAGCAGTCCTACATGCTCAGTTTCCATGCTGCGGACCAAAGTCATGAAGCAGTTATAAACCAATTTTTTTAAATAAAAACACCACCACCACAATTAGAATTGTATGACTGAAATGCTGACAGATTCGAGACAGAATCAGAACAGCCCTATATTTATTCCTATGCTTTAACTGCTTCTTTCCTATCAATTCCCTCTGATAATGCCATCATCATTGAGCCTGCAATGACAATACGTTGCATAAAGGCTTGCTTAATGTTTGATTTATAAATCCCAAAGAGCCATAACCTCCCCAAGTACTGTTTTAGTAGGCTGTGATACTCGGGGCAAGAATTCTTCTGCATTCTCTGCATTTCCAATCACAACTTCTAAGCAATGACCTTAGCTTTAGAGGAAGGCTAGTAATTCTATTCCCAGGAGAAAAAAGCAGCAATGTAGTGCCAGCTCAGAATGCCTATTGGCTCAACTGCATTAGGTTCTTCATACTACCCTTTCTTTGGATTGTCTCCCATAACAAATAGTTTCCCTGCAGTTCAGATGATCTGTTCACAGCTCAAAGTAGCACCACATACCGGATACAAGTATTATACAGAAATCTATGTTTGTAAAGCACCATATAGATTAATGGTGGTTTTATAAATAATTAACATTAAACATTAAAAAGGTTATTAGAGTAGAAAACAGTCCAACCACCCAGGTTAGCACTTTCAACTGGATACCAAATGTTTAAGAATTTTACTGTAGCCCGTCAGTTAGCAAAAGACTACACATTCTAACCCTCAGCACAGAGGCACATATTCCTTCTGTCAGCTGTACCACAGAGTGGTCTTTTTATTATATATCTGGCAAAAATATCTTAGCAACAGTCAGCAATGTGATGCAGTTGCAAAAAAGGCTAATATAATTCTGGGGTATGTTAAGTGGAGTGATGTATGTTAGACACAGGAGGTAATTGTCTTGCTCTGCTCAGCACTGGTGAGGCCTCAGCTGAAGTACTGTGTTCAGTTCTAAGCATCACATTTTAGGAAAGATTTGGACAAATGTGAGAGAGTCTAGAGGACAACAACTGATACTGTTGATAAAAGATTTAGAAAGCCTGACCTATGAGGAAAAGTTAAAAAAACTGGGCATAGTTAGTCTTGAGAAAAGAAGGGGGAGAAACCTGATAGTTCTTCAAATATGTTAAGGGCTGTTATATAGAGGATAGGGATCAATTGTTCTCTCTGTTCACTGAAGGTGGGACAAGACATAATGGGCCTAATCTGAGATCTAGATTAGATATTAGGAAAAGCTTTTTAAACTAGAAGGTAGGTAAGGTCTACAATAGGTTTCCAAGGGAGGTGGAAGACCCATCATTGAAGGTTTTTAAGAATAGATGGACAAACACCTATCAGGGATGATCTAGGTTTACTTGGTCCTGCTTTAGTGCAGGGGCTGAACTTGATAACCTCTCAATATCCCTTCCAATCTGACAATTCTATGACCTACAAACACCATAAAAAGCATGAAGAGACACATATAATGCAATCTAGAAAGACTATTTGTAAGTCCCTTAAATATCCCTCAGAGATGCTGTTAACAGAAGAAAGATTCCCTCCATGGCAACGTTCCCACAGCAATATGTGTACTGAGGGAATAGAGAAGAGGAAGGAAAATGGGTTACTCACTGTAGCAACAGTCTCTTTTCCCTTGATGAAAATTCCCCCTAGCGACACACAACGTATAGAGGAAGATATTACTGTGTCAGTGAGACAGGGGAAATCCGGGCAGGAAGATTGGTAGTTCTTTGCAGTAGCTTGGCCCCAATATTGTTCACAACTGAACAAAACAAGTCTCTTGGCCATCCAGACTCTAAACCTTTAAAAATCAACTAGCTTCAAAACCTAATCTCTTGGTAATCCTGCTTTAGTGCAATGACAAAATCAGGTTGCAAGTATGCCAGATGAGAAGTAATAATTCATGCTCCTCACTCCACTTTTTACTATTACTTATACACTGAACATGTTCTAAGAGGACTGATCTTGAAACTAAACCATCATTTCTTTTTGACCCTAGCTGAGCTTAGTATTACTAAGATTAATTTCCTTTTCATTTCCAGGGTTCTTGTCATCCTGTTACCTATAAAATTTCTGATGGAAAATTTTATACATAACCTTTACCCAAGGAATCAGTCTGATATACTGAAACCTCCAGAAGGGGAAACGAGTATGGTAAGGTGATTCGTCTACTTAAACAAGTAAGAATGATTCTGCATTGATCAAAGTGCTAAAACCTTAACACACGGCAGTCATTCTATCAGAGGATATTATTGTTATTACAATTATTACTATTAAAACAGTCTATTGTTCGTTACTGTGGCTGGACAGAACAAAGCCATCGCCAGTTGTTCTAGCTGGACTACAATGAAAGTGCCTACACTGATCTACAAGAAATGTTAGCTTGTATGTGCATATGTACAAACTCATATTCTTGGTTTTATTTCCGGAAGTACACCAAACTCTATGGTTTAGTTTGTGGATTAATGTTCGTTCTGTTCGTGTAAAGTACCATACACAAGATATTACTAAGTCATTGGGAAAACAATCTCAATCTCTGTTGCTGAACGTTAATTTTTCCCTTCTGTAGCAAACAGCACATCCACAACTTTGCCTTCTACCAGCTTCCACAAATCACGTTATGTATAGAACTCCATTAAAAAGAGAGGTTATTTGTTCAAGAGTCACCTCTGTGTCTATCACAAGTGTGAACATGGCATCCCTGGTGAGCAGCAGAACCGCTTTGAAAAGATGGGTCTGTTGGGGAGTGCATGTGAAATCTTGTGCAAAGGTGACATTGTGCATGGGAGTCCACCCTGGCCCCAACGGCCTCAGCTCCTTCTCCCTAATGGAAATCCTGATGTTACACAGAACTCGGAGAGAGAGGAAAAGATGGGTGGGTGAATGTGACTGCAGAGGTGGCTCTTGAAGAACAAAGTTACTGGAAAGTAACTTCTCCTTCGATGGCCTCTGTACATTCCCACTTGTGAGAGATTGGCAAGCAGTGTTTCATCAGGACGATGGTGGGTGCACATTTCTTAGCTAAATATGAACTATCGCATGGCTCTCCCAAACTGGGCAACAGAGCATGATGATAAATCCAGGGAGTAGTGACGGGTGAAGATGTGCACTGGCTCTAGCAGGGGAACCTGCCTAAAGCATGCCACCGATTATTATGGTGGCTCTCGTAGAATGGGCCTTTAAAACCACAAGGTACTAATTTCCTAGCCGAGATGTAAAAATGTTCTATACATCTCATAAGCCAGTGGGACTCCATTTGGTAATGAATTCACCCTGGCATCTATCCCTATATGGTATAAATAACCTATTGTTTTTTCTAAAGAGCTTGTTCTTTTCCAGATACAACACATTCTCTTTACATCCAGGGTGTGGAGAAGAGTTTTTCCTAGGTGGGAATGGGGTCTGGGGAAGAACACAGGGAGGGAAGTACATTGAGACCAGTAGAAATCTAAGACCACTTTAGGCATGAAGCTGGAATGAAGTCTCATAGAGACCTTCTCCTTATGGACCACAGTACAGGGTGGAATGGCCATCAAAAATTTAAACTCACTCCTTGTCCTAGCAGATAACTGCTCCGAAGAAAGTTCTTTTGATCAATGAAATCACAAAAGGCTGTGTCAGAAGCTCACAGGGATAAGATTTAGGTCCCTAAGGCTCCCTAAAGGGGGCCAGGGGAACATATTTACCACATCTTTAAAAAAATATGGAGACTGTAGGTTGAGAGAAGATGGGTTTGTTCTTAATGTAATAGTGATGAGCAGCTATTGCAGCCATGTGGATCTTTAAGAAGATTAAGACTAAGCCCCAAGACTTAATGTGTAGAAGATATTCTTGGGCTGCAAAGACCCCCAAGATCAAAATGGAGTGAGTCCTTTACCAGTGGTCCAGATAGTAAATGATTTACATTTTTGTTATCATTTAAGGGTGGATCCCTTTCTGGATTGTAAGAGAATGGCTTGAGTCCTCTATGAGCAGAACAGTCCACTTTAGTCAGTAGGTTTATCTTTCACTATGTAAAGTGGAAGGTCTTTCCACTGGGATACAGGATCCTCCCTTGCTCTTGAGACAGGACGTCTGAGGAAAAAGGCAATGGATAGAGTGGCTACCTGGCCAGGTGCAGGAGTTCTGGATACCATTGCTGATGAGACCACCCTGGGGCTATTGGAATGTTTGTTCTGTACAACCTGATCTTCTTTATGACCAAGTATCAGGGGAATGGGAGTAAAGATGGTGGCTCCAGTCCAGGCGAACTGTATCAGAGAGAGCTTTTGTCTTTGTGTGATCTTGTGCAACAATAGGCTTGGCATTTAGTATTTTGTTTTGGATGTGAAGACGTTTACTACTGGGTGGTCCCATCTGTGAAATAGTGTGCTGGCCATGCTGATTTCAAGGACCGGCTGTGCACTGATCCTGACTCCTCCTGCTAAGTGACTCTGCCTTCATGTTCTCCTCCCCAGCAAGGTAATGACCTACTGGGTGAATTTGTTTCCAGATGCATCACACACAGTTTTCTTGCCTCCACTCATAAGAACTGGGAACATGCTCCGCCCAGCTTGCTGGTGTAGTTCATAGCTGTGGTCGTATGCTCCTGTACTACATGAGGCTGCAAGGATGGGCGAAAGGCCTTGAGGGCTTACTGCACTGCCCTGAGATCCAGTATGCTGATACGGTGTCTGGACTCCCAGGTTTTTGGTCAGTCTCCTTTGAAGGCCATGTACATTAAAAAGCAAGATGATCTAAAGATGCTATTGTAAAGAAATGTACAGGTCGTAAGCAAGATGGCTTGGATTATTAAGGACTGTTCAACATTTGGAGAAAAATGGAAGCAATGTAGTTTTACTTAAAGGAAAATCCCTATAAAGAGACAGGTAAGTGCCATCTGGATCTGAGGAGCTTCTATTTCTGTGGTTCATTCTGGTTGGAATAGTATTAGTCTTTCCTACTACCACCCTCACCTGCCATCTTCCTTTCTCTAAACACCTGAAGGAGATGTCATTAAGTTAAGCAGTCTACCAGTGACTGCCATTAGAAAGTCTAATCCTGGTAGTTTTATGTAGAACCCAAGAAACACCTTTATGTCATACTTAGTCATAAATGACATTGGATGTATTCCTTGCAACATATACAATGAATAGGATACTTAATGTGAATAGTTCAGCAAACACCAAAGGCTAAGCTAATTGAAGGCTTGAACGTATTGTCCACTGGTCAGATGGTAGACTCTTTCAGTATCTACAGTTGCACTTGACTGCAGTTCCAGGAGACTCTTGGTACATTCATCCACCTCACCTGCCTTGACAAGCCTATTTTTGTGACACAGGAAACAGAGATAAGCATCTCCTTAAGATAAATTACCTCCTGTCTAAAAGGAACAAGTCTGAGGTATGTCACCTCTTGGTGACCTTCTTAACTCCCAGATCTTGAACATACTGTTTAGTATAAATATATAATTCTTTAATTATCTTTTACTGAACCTCACTCAGGACCTGTCCCACAGGAGCCTAACCTCCCTTTGAATCCTCCTACCAGGCTTCTTGCCTGTTTAAGCTCTATCCCTGGAGCCTGACCTACACTATAGGTTTCTCTTCCTATCCCCTCTGCGCTCTCTTCCCTGCTGAGTTCCCTCCAGTTCTGTATAAGACCCACGTGCCTTACTTAGCTCTTCCCCTGATGTCCAGGAGGAAATCAGTCACAGGTGCACTAATTAGCACTTACTCCGATCACTTGTTAGACAAAGCATTAAGACCTATCACATAGTTGTTCTAAGGCCTTCTGTTTTCCATTGAGTGTATGCTACTGAACAGGAGTAAGAGGTACCTGTTTACCATGCAAGTCTTACAACACACAAGTTGTTTTGTAAAACATCACTCATGATACCAATTTCTGTATAAAAAGAGCCTTATATGGAACACTGTTTTTGAGATCCAGGAAACTGGCCATGTTGCAATATAACTTGTGGCTTAAGATAGTCCACTGGACTATCAGGCTGTAGGCACTGAGATGCCAGAAGAGCTTAGAGCAGAGATGTCAAACTCAAATACGCAGTGGGCCAAAATTAAAAACTTGGACAAAGTCGCGGGCCAACCTTGATATTTATTGAAAAAAATAAATTAAGGAAGTTTTTCCTTCTCATCAAACATAACGATGAACCTTTTCATATGGAAACAAACTTAAGTTTTGCTTAAACATTGAATCTGAAACAAGCAAAGCTTAATACTATACACACGTGAAATCGGTGCATGCGCTGTCTACTGGCGGGGGCCAGCTCTAGTAGACTTTTGGTATTTTCTCGTGGGCCAAATATTACACTGCGGGCCAGATTTGGCCCGTGGGCCTGAGTTTGACATCTATGGCTTAGAGCTTCAAGGGTACAGTAGCAGCTCAGAGTTATGAACACCAGAATTACAAACTGAATAGTCAACCGCACGCCTCATTTGGAACCAGAAGTACACAATCAGGCAGCAGCAGAGACCAAAAAAAGCAAATACAGTGCTGTGCAATGTAAACTACTAAAAAAAATAAAGGGAAAGTTTAAGAAAAAGATTTGGCAAGGTAAGGAAACGGTTTCTGCGCTTGTTTCATTTAAATTAGGATGGCTAAAAGCAGCATTTTTCTTCTGCGTAGTGAAGTTTCAAACCTGTGTTAAGTCAACATTCAGCCGTAAGCTTTTGAAAGAACCACCATAACATTTTGTTCAGTTACAAACATTTCAGATTACAAATAACCTCAGTTGCCAAAATGTTCATAACGTAAGGTTCTACTGTATCTGCTTTCTAGTGCAAGGAGTGAAAGTGCAGCAAATTGCACACTGGGTTATGGTGTGGGTCCCACTGAAACACTGGCAATACTGGACCTGGGCTTCAGTTTCAAATATGATCCCAAGGCAGGAGGCCCACTTCTTGAAGCCCTTGCAGGGTCTAAAGCACAATGCAGTCCTGCGGAGGGGCCAAAGGCTCCAGAACAAGGGCAAGCTATGTACGCTAAACTAATCTATCCCACTCCATGCAAACTATAAGAAAATCCTAATAAGCTACACTAAAGGAAGATCTAGCTTGAGGACACACAGGCAAGTTCCATTCACTGCCACCCCAAGCAGCAAAGATATTGAGAGGATCAGGGGCACACTCCCTTACACAGAGCAGAGTGATGAAATCACCCTTGTGCTCTTCCAAAGGATATGGCAGCTTTTTCTAAACTCAATACTAGTGGCACCACATCCCACAAGTGTGACTACACAGAGGCCCTCAAAGAAGATGATGATGATTTGTGGAAAGGAATAAGAGACTCAGAGAGATTTCACTGGGCTTTGGAATCGCCTATCTCTAAGTGAGCACTTCAAATCCAGACCAGGTCAGTAATCACTGAAAGTCATTGCCATCTGAAGACTACTGGCTTATAAAAAATGAGTTGGCAAGTCTTAATCCAGTTCTTAGTAGACAGGTGTTCATACCACAGAAGTCACCTCTAAAACTGGCATTAATTGCAATCGTTGTTGTTAATCTCAACAGAGAGGAAAAGGAATGAAAGGTCACAAATGAACTCCTCTTGCATTCATAGATGCAATGACATGGTCTATGCTCTCTCCCTGTTCTGTGGATTGAGGACTTCAGTCTCCCAGCACTTCTTATCAGCACTACACTCACTTATAAAAACGTTTTCCCCCCAGTAATTGAATTAAGTAAGGGCTATCTATATTAGGGATTTTTACACTACTGATGGTTTGAAATTTGGGTAAAATGTGACAATGCAAAACCCCCCTTTACATCAGTGCAGAACATCTACACCGGAGCTCAGCTGCAATGTAGTAACATTTGTATAAAAATCCCTAGTGTAGACAAGCCCATGTCTCCCAATCCAGTTTTCTAGCCTGACATGCAGACAGGGAATACATACCAATAGCAGGATTGCAACTCTACATGCAAGCTGGTAAAGCATGCCAAATGATCAAAGCCACATTTTTCCAGGCGTGTGTTGTGTGTGTGTTTTCTACAGTAAATTATGCAAACAAGTTACGGATTGAAATGAAATGCTTAAAAGTACTCTTTAAAAGTCAGGATCTCAGCTGCTTTTACAGCAAATGCCAGTTGCAGTCATCAAGGAAAGGGTGTTGCTGCTGCATACAGTTGTTAATTAGTCCATAAGGACTTTTGTTTGTAACAGGAGTGAAATCTAACTACTGCACAAAAGAAATCATAGTGACAGAGCAAAGTTCTATTGTCTCTTTCAAGACTACAGCAATGATTAGACTATCTACTCTAATATGTTTGTACTCAATGGTTGCCTGCCCAGCAGATACTTGGTTTTGCTAAAGACAGTTTACTACAATCAGGTATGTTATTCTGTGAACAGGAACAAGTCTAGAGAATGCAGAAGGTTCTAGAGCAGTGGTTCTCAACCTTTCTAATGCCGTGACCCCGCAATACAGTTCCTCATATTGCAGTGACCCCAAACCAAAAAATAATTTTGGTGGCTACTTCAAAACTGTAATTTTGCTACAGTTATGATTCGGAATGTAAATACCTGATATGCATTATGTATTCTCATTGCTACAAATCAAACATAATTTAAACATAGTGATTAAATATGTATTTTCCGATGGCTTTAGGCGACCCCTGTGTTTTGGTCGTTCGACCCCTGCCGGGGTCGCGACCCACAGGTTGAGAACCGCTGTTCTAGAGAATGGAACCCAGTATCCTTGAAATATAATTAAAGAGTCACAAGTGGATTTAATCTTATTGAGATTTTACAGTAAAAGTACTTAGCCCTGACAGTAACACTGTGCATCTAAGAAACAAAATAAAAACTCAAACCAGCCAGAGAAACTACTAAGGCAAGCACTTTCATCAAATCTACATTGACAAACAATCATATGCTTGCTGATACAGCACAACAGGGAAACAAACTACCCTTTTTTGGCATTATAAATTGTACTGTCCACACAGACAGCATTGGCCTGATTTTCACTGCAGCTGTGGATGCTCAGCATCTCTTAAAGTTAGACCAGGTGTGTATGAGAGAGATGTGTACCTCAGACATGCAGAGAACAATCATAACAGACAGAATCCTTGTGACTAAACATGCAGGCCAATAGCATCTTCATTTCAACTACTACATTTACTATTCAGATGCCTATTCTTCATGAAGAGTGCCACCACTGACTTAGTCCTTCTCACTAAGGATACAATAGTGTACACTCAGTTGGAGGCCCCCTTAACCAAAAGGGCCACTCCACAATTTAGAATTTGAGGTTCTCGGTGTGACAATTTCCAGAATATTAGACTCCAGATTTGAATCTCTTTTTTAAAGTAGCTAGAATACTGGGAATGTTCCCTAAGGCCCTGAAAGCACTGTTGCTTTTGTGAGATCTACAAAAAACATAACATTTTCTTATGCTTTCTCTGCTGAAATGGCACAATTAGCTAATTCTCAGAGCTATGAGCAATTTTATTGGCATTATATGATGCTGCTACACAAACAAGAAATAAAAGTCATTCCAGTATCTGTGGTATTAGAAAAAACAGAAAATAAAATCAGCCACTGGAAAATGAGAGACAAATAAGTTGCTTAACATTAAAGCAATAGGGTAGCCGACTGACAGGGCTCCATGCTACAATATAAAGGACTGATTCAATTCTCAATCTCTAGGGAGGTAAAGAAAGAGTTCAAGGGCCTGGTCTATACTTAAAACTTAGGTTGACATAGCTATAGCACTGAGCTGTGTGAAAAATGCACACCCTTGAGCACCATAGCTATGCTGACCTAACCCCCATGCAGACACAGCTACATTGAGGGAAGAATGCTTCAGTTGGTCTAGCTCCACCAAGTGAAGCTCTTACAGCTACAGAAAAGCTATGGCACCATATGCCACTATACTGCCTGTAAGATAAACACAGCCTTGGTGTATGAGGTCTAAGTGGGGAATAAAGGCAGATTTGGCAATGCACTAGGGAGTAATTTGACTGGCAATTGCATGAAGGAATTAACAGTGCATATGAACCAGAGGACAGTGAGGGTGAAAAAGGAGACGATGCACACTGAAGAGAAGGGGACAACAAAAGAGTTCAAGGGACAAGAGATCCATTTTATATTGATTGTACTTTTAGAAGTAAAGTGATGAAGTACAAGAAAGAGACCCCTATTCTTGCAGCTTTGTATTAATAACTTTACAAGTTAATCACAAGAAGATTTTACTGAGTCTGTTATAGATAGGGAAGGCAATTGCAGAAAGAGAGTAAGTAATTAAGGAAACAGCTTCAGCTGTTTATTGTGAATAAATCTAATGTTCAGGTTGACTACTTCAGAGTATGGCAACAAGGATTTGCACTGGGTTCCTGTCTGATGTTATATATTAGCATCTAAGGCCCCAGGGAGCTTTGTACAGGTGAAGCCATGGACCTATATGAAGCCTTGTTGATTTTAATGGGGATCTGCCTGTGATGAGAACATTGCAGAGTCAGGGCCCAAATGAATACCACCTATTGGGAATTCAAACTCAAAAACTGTGTCTTGGACTCACTAGCTTTCAGGCCAAAATAAGTAAACCCCAGGCTCTGAAAACTGAAATGCAAAAAAGGCATTCAAAGCTAAGGTTGCATTAATGTTTACATTAAAACTTCTTCCTTTCACATACCTATAACCTTCTATAAAATTCTCTTACCTGGCTGAAGTTTTACATGATAGATAGTAATGTAGCATACAGTATGAAATTCCACTAAAATGAATTAAAATACTATCTGAGCCAACAAAATAATAAAAATACTTTTAAAAATCGATGCTAATAAGGCATTATGATTGTAAAGTCAAGCACTCAAGTTAGGAAATGCCAGAATGAAGGCTGACCATGCAAACAATTCAGCCCCCTTTTGCATATGTTATGGTACTATCCTTAATTATGTGATCACATACTATATTTTCCATTAAGATCCCTGACTCATTCAATGTAATACTTGTACCAAAGGTAAAATTGGGTCCTATGTGTGCAATAATGGTGGGATGTGAATACCCCACATTTTATCAGGGAAATCAGGGGGTTAATTCCCTGAAAGGGAAGCCAGGCAATTACTTTCCACTGTGGGAGAAAGTTTCACCTGGCCTCAGGCAGGTAGGTATTTCAAAGAGGAAGAGGAAGTTGATAAGAGTTCTCTTGGAATATGGCTGGGCCTCTGCCAGGAGAAACTGACTACTTGCCTGTTAGAGGACAGCACCTAGGATGGCAGATAAGACTATTTAATTCCTTGGTTTTTCTTCATTTATGGTAGGGGGACTTGCTGTAATAACAGGGATGCTTGACTCTCTTCCCTGAGAAACAGGCCAGGGCCTTAAAGAAATGGGGTTACAATTTTTCTTTGGGTTTCTTGTTTTATTTTGGGGACTAATGCTACAGCCCCAGCCTAGCGTGGTACAATGAGATTTGCATTTCCTTGCCTTAATGTTTAAAAACTAGTACTATAGCTAATGAATCATATAAGGAGAGTGATATACACTCTCTAATTGTGAACTAGTTCCTTTTTTGCTTCTGAGAAAAAAATCCAGGTTTAGTGTTTTTTTAACCCTACGAAGCTGAGTTTAAAGTAATTAAAATAATGTAACAGAGCTCAATTCAAAAGTGCCTAATGAATTAGAAAAAGTCTGCACAGGACAAGGAAAGCAAAGTCATTCTATTCTAGAGCTGTTAAATTACTATTTCCTCCCTTGAATTAGCAGTGTAATTAACTATTAGCATGTGTCAAATGAGGATAGTACACTACAGCTGGGGCTGCTTTTGTACAGTTAGCATAAACTGGAGTCAGAGATTGTCCTTTTTGTGAAGTTTGAAAAGAAATCTGCCTTCTTCTAGAATGAAGGAAAATCTTCAAAAGGCCACAACTTGCAGATAGCAAAAAAAAAAGCTAAAAATATAGGAATGCTGTGAGAGAGTTGTGGGAGAACCAGGTCTTTGGCTCCTAAGAGTTCACCGTGCCTGCTGCTAGTTCCCCCACACGGTGTCAGAATCCTGTTTATGATATCACAACTGGCTGCTGGGGAAATGACTGTCCCCACAGATGATTATAACTTCATGTAGGGAATAAGCAATAGCAAGAGATAAGCACTTAAAGACTGTTTTTGGTTTTTTTAAAGAAGCCTTGGTAACTATGAACAAAACATGACCACCAATTTAGAGAGCCTTCTAATCCAGGAGCAAAAGCACATATTTGACCAGAACTTTAGAGGCAACAAGCTCACTTTTTGTAGGAGAGCACTCCTTCAGGTGAGCCAGAAGTAGTGTTGATAGGTTCCAGAAGAAGGTGCATATCCCATGTTGGCTGAGAAAATGTAAGCCTGACATGAGGCTGTGGTCAAGAAAACCTTAAGCCAGTGGTGGGCAACCTCTGGCCCAAGGGCTGCATGTGACCCATCAGGCTTCTGAGTGCAGCCCACGAGACGTTTTGTTAAAAGTTGCTCGCAAGCATGAAAAGAATCATACAAGCAGCGCACTGAGTTGACAATATGTTGAATTTTTGGCAATGAAGGATTCTTTGTAATTTTTGTTGTTGTAATTAAGTAATTTTGTAATATGAATTACATAATCTGATAATTTTGATTGATTTTAACTAAATTTCTTAATGCCCCTTGACCTATAAATGTGCAAAATGTGTTTTCTGTGTGAGTTAAGTAACAAACTGACAAACATTGCACAAGAAACTTTTGGCAGAGCTGGAACAAGATGACTGATATGAAGTGGTAGATTTTAGTATCTTATCCATCATAGTGCTTGTACAAATTGACTAACATTTCTGGGTCAAATCCTGGCCTCTTTGCGATCTATAAGAGTTTTGCCATTGACTTCAAGGGGGCAGGATTTGGTCTTCTGCATTTAGTTAGGCAAACAGTATAATGAGCATAACTTGCTCACCTTTGTAGGTACTTGGAGCCTTACAGATGACAAAGTGGTATGTAAGTGCAAAAGCAGCACTACTGTACAAAAATTTCAGATAGAATAAACACGACAGAAGTTCTGTAACTAGGCTGTGAGGTAGGCATCAGTTAGGCATTTAGCACTTTTAAATTTCTGTATGTAGTAAAGTAAGTGGTATATGAAGCACAGCTTTGGCTATTTAGGAATGTGCTTATCTTGTTCAGATGCATTTAATGGGGCAGAACACCACAGAAGCCACAATTGGGTCAGCCAGAACACCTTCCCCCTTTCCTTTTATCTAGTGATCCATCTCTTTACATTTTTAGAAATTGTCTCCACTGATCTACTCAGGGTGTTTTGTGTTTTTTTTTTTTTTTAAACCCCACACCACTGGGAAATTCTGAACCACAATTTGCAGCAACCTTAACTGATTTTGAAAGACTGTCACTTATCACCTCTGCTTGCAAAACCCAAGCATGTAAAGGCAAGCAAACAGGGTGAAAGACTTATAGTCTACTGTCATATATTCAACTGGCCAGCATTTCTGTTTGGATGTAATAACTTTTGAATGCTGCATGAGATTAATTCTAAAACTTCAGGAAATGTTCTAGGCTGCAGGGGACAGATCCCTATTGACTTTGGTGAAAATCTGAAAACCAGAAGGGGGAAAAGGAAGTCTTTAACTGTCTAAAAATCAAAGAAGCCATTAATACCTTACAGCGTAATAGCACCTTCGCTCTGCCCATCCTCCCAATACAGTTGAACCAGTTGATGTCCTTATTGACTCTTCTCCAAAAGAGAAGAAATAATAATGGTAGGCATAGGATCATTGTACCTCCATTCCACCTGATGGAGAGACTAGGGAACAATGACATAGCGGACACAGAGCCCCTAGTGTGGGGAAGGAAAAATGGTGAGGCCCTGACATTGGGAATGGAAGTACACTGAGCTCAGAGCATAGGGAAAATTGGGACCCAAGAATAGAGAAAAGGGGGACAAGGGAGCACAGAGCCACTGGTATGCAGCAGGGAACAGGGGACACAGCCTCCAAGCAGGGGGTGGAGAGAAGAATGAGATGGGGGGTATAAGGGAAGAAGTATGGGGGCTGCATGAAGCCCTTGAAAGAGGATGGGACAGGGGAGCTCTGTTAGAGCTTGGGGGTCAGCAGGGGGATAGAGAAAAACACAGCCACTGGTGTGTACGTATAATGATCTATGCCCACAGAAGCTATGAAATGTGCAGTCCCGCTAGTGATGTCTGTATACTGCCCGCATAAAGATTAATTTCACTACAACACCTTAACTGATTCAAAACCAATACTACTGTCACTTGTAAATTCAACAAGTATTTTGTTCTATAAGTCCTGTGGACTCTGTCTACACATTGACAACATAACTGAACAGCCTCAAATGCAAGCCTACATATATAACTTTACCCAACCCTGAGAACTATGTTGCATCTAGCACAAGTAAATAGAAAGTAAGACAAAGTAAGGCTTGGAGTATCTTTAGCTGTATTTGCTTCCTATTGTCTTGGATAGTTACATTTGGGAACCTTGACTAGGCTATAAAACAAAGGGAGGGTTGGGGTTTGTTGTTTTTTTACTGTTTTGGATTAAGACATTTCTAAGAGCAGCTCCTCAAAAGATGAACTGTGGTCCCTTAAGCCAGTGGTTACTGTACTCTACTAAGGTGAACCATGGACTGTATTTTTCTCTCTCTTGGGGGGTGGAGAAGGACCAACCACTACCTCTGCTTCCCCCAAGACCCCTTGCTCTTGCTTACCAGCCCTGCCTCCTCCTACAGCCTCAGTCTCTCCAAGACCAGGCCACAAACTCTACAAGATTGCTGGCTGACTGCTCTCTGGCTCCAGCCACTTCCTCTGTGTTGCTACTGGAGCTGCCTGAATCCTGCTCTCTTCCCCTGGGCAGCAGTAGAAATGCAAAGAAAGCAGCAGCAGGAGCCAGAAAGCCTATAGTCAGCAGCCTATCCCCACCCCAGATGTGCCCCAGAGGCTCTTCCTCTGGGCTGCTGCTGCTCAGAGGAAGTAAGAGCATAGGCAGAAGGTGGATAGCACCTCTGGGGAAAGAGGGACCCACTGGTGGGCTGAGATCTACCATTTGGGAAATGCTGCCTTAAGAGTCAAATGTGTTTGGTCATGGATTGTGGTGGTTGAGCTACTTGATTAACAGTACAGATGCTGCCACTAAACGGAAGGATAAACAAATGTGGCTATAATCAACTTGTTCTTAGTTGTCCCATATCATTTATTATTTGGGTCTCCTACATTAGAGAGAAGACGAGAGGTAAAGGGAACCTAATGGAGAGATTTCAAATTACCAAGGGATTTGATAAAAGCCAATTTAGAGAAACTGTTCAATTACCAGGACGTAAGTCACAGAAAACAGTTTTCCTTCAGTTCTCTTTCCTGTATGGGAAAGATTGCTAAATAAAGATTGAAATTAATGGTATAAACTACTTCCAAAGATAAGATGGCAGAGCAAATATTGAAGGATAGGTAAATGAGGTTCAGACACACATGAAGGGGACACTCAAGTTGGCCTATAAGGCTCTTTACTCTTCAGAAATCCTAGTGCCTTCAGGGTCTGTCCTGTAGCTTCTTGATAAGATATATTAGGCACTTATCCTGCAAATACTTAAGCACAAGCTTAACTTTATGCATGTGAGTCAACGTATACACAAGTAGTTTCATACTTGCAGAACTGAGGTCTTGACAAGTACTGCAAAAAGGTGTACAGCATCAGTTACCTACGGAACTTAAATGTCCTGTTTAGCATGAGGCAACTAAACTGCTTTCGCAAAGCAAGGACTAGCTTGTGGATGCTCTTTATAAGTGTAACAGGATTGCTGGCTACAGAGAAGTGCCTTCACAGAATTTATAAACCGACTAAGCTGTTAATCAGTCTAGTTTCATTTACAAGAGATAACAAGCTATCAAACTGCTTGCTGGCTATAGGTTTTCAATCTGTTACTAGGTACCAAACTCACAAATTGTACAAGTTGCACCCAGAAAATGTGGATTGATGCCTGGTGCCATATAAATACCTAAAACAGGTGAGATTACCCATGTCAATCCTCAATTTACCTGAAAGTCTTAAATACTCAGTGTTTCCAATTTTTTGTTTTGTTTAAAAACAGAATAGCAAATATAGGCCTGCAAGAGACTGGAGTAGATGATTCTGGCTTTAGTTTTATGGACTCTACCCACAGCATGTTTCTGCACTATTGTCATACAGGAAGGAAATCATGCCTCGCAGCCACTGGAGTCAGGATAAATTTCTACAACAGTTTAACTTCCACAGAATACTGTTCTGATTAGTTGGAAAGCTTGCATTTGGCTTTTCTCAAGAACCACAGGTAAACAGAATCTGACTAAGGAAACTTTATCCACAGTGAACTAGACTTTCAGTTAACATGTCTGTTCTATGTAAATTACAGTAAGCAATAATTTAAGAAGCCTGCTTTACCAATCAAGTTCTCTATCCTATAAACTCATAAGGAAACCAGAATATCCATGTTTTAGGCCTCATCATGCCAGTGTCACATGCCAAAAGCAAGTATAGCTTGAAGATGAGTTTTTTTTCCAGGCTCCTTTAAGTTGAGGGAACTGAACACCACCTCTCCATACCGATAGATGCTATCTCTCCTAGAATACAAACTTAACAGCATTTCAGGACTCTTTTTCCTCCTATTAAGGAAACTAGATTAGCAAAATTGCTTCAGAGTCAGTAGCAACTTAGTTTCTTAAAAATGTTTTTTAGAATATGTGACCTCTCTCTTTAAAGAGAAAATTCTAAATTTAAGCTGATCAAATGTTGCATTTGGCTGCTCTACAGACAACCACGTTGTGTGCATGAGTAGTTTCCTGTGTGAAGGATGCAATTCCTCAATGTTTTCCTCTGGGATGTCTATTCGTCCACATGCATTTTTTATATACTTGATGACTTGTCAAGACAGTTCTCCAATGAATGATTAAAAGAACTGCTTTAACTCTCCCTTTTTATAAAAAGTACCATTTGTGAAATCTTTGCAGAAGGTTCTCCTTGTTCCTTAGGCCTAAAGATCTATTATGTCAGACAGCAGCCTTGCAAATGAAGACTAGATGGTGCTTCTTTAAGTATCTAATGCTGTTTTCTAACCAGCCAAAGGGATCACTCTCCATGTGATACTTGCTTTTTGTCTATTCCCTCCTCAGGACTGAAACTTCTATAATGCTCCAAGACCTTGTCACTTCCAGGGAGCAAATAACAGAAAACTGAATTTGTGGTGTTCCCACATGATTGTGCTGAGTATCATCGTGAGGCTGCTAGGCTGGCTCATAATCTGCATTAATATTAATTACATTAGTCCTACATGATCTACTGGAGCCAGACAGTTCAATCTTATATTTGCATATGCAGTGGTGGTGTAGCCGTGTCAGTTCCAGGATATTAGAGAGAAGGTGGGTGAAGAAATGCCTTTTATTGTACCAACTTCTCTCCCACCAACAGAAATTGATCCAATAAAAGACATTACCTCACCCACTTTGTCCTTCTCACAGTTGCATGGCATCTTCCCTCCCTAAAAATGAAAAAGCTTGTTACTATTTTAATTGATGAACTATACACAGGGATTTTACCCATCACTGAAATACAGATGCTTCTTAAGTTTTCTAGCCTGCAGCAGCTGAAGGACAGAGTTTAGGCCCTGTAAACGTCTCAGGTCTCCAGCTAGTAGGAAATGCAGAAGAGTCTAGCCTGTTAGCTTGAACTTGTCAAAAGTTTAATTTTTCTCTAATAGCAGAGGGCTGAGAAGTTCAGGCTAACAATCTTCTTGACAACTGAAACATCAGAGCTGCACATACAAGGACGAAAGTCCAATGCTGCTCTCTGGAAAGAATTTTTTTTAAATGCCTGATTTGGGGTAGAGTGGAGTATTCACTATTTAGAAAAGGAGGGAAAAATATCATTATTCCACAGGGAGCAACATCTGCTTGCACTCTGAGGGTAGCGATTTACCTAAATTCAATATATAGCAGCTCAGAACATCATGCCACAGCTGCAGAGATTATACACCTATCAATGCAGTGAAAGTCTAAGCAAGCAAAGTGTCCAAAAATAGTACAGTATCATATTAGACATTTCTTCCACTTTTGCTCTCTACAATTTGAACAGTAAGTAGGGTTTCCCTTAGTGCCTAAAGGTGGGGCAAGACTGATGCCCTTCTACTTTACATTAATTATACTGAAACATGGAAGTTTTTTTTAACTAAACTTACCCTATTTCTCCTTCTCCTTTCTTTCACTCACAGACACACTCCCCTTTTTGATGGAATCTTTCAACCCTTTACTAAAATCCTGGAGGGGCAGGGAATCCAGGATTCAGGATCCTTCTAGCCCAGCTTTACTGCCTGTTTCACATACACAACCTGTGCCTAGTTAGATAAAGCAAAGTCAAATTTAAGAGGACCTTCCTTAAGAGTCCTCTAGAAGATCACCTGATCCCCTATTAGTAACTAGGTACATCAGCCAGCCCAGAACGAGCAAGACACCCCACCACCTGTTAGTCAAGAGGTAAGGCACTTCTTGGTCTGTAAAAGGAACCAGGTACATGCTTTTGGACTGTGAAAGGAGGTGTTTCCTTTCCACGCAGCTGGCAGGCCTAAAACTGCAGCGGTTAGCGGGAGGTGGGTGGGTGGGTCAGAAGGGATGTGAGGAGTGGCAGCAGCTGCTAAGAGGAAGTGGGTGCCCTAGTCTCAGGCAGCTGCACACCCCAGCCTGCTCCTCTTGTCCTCTGCCAACCGCTGCTTTCCAGCGCCAACACCACCCTCCCAAGGGGGGAGACCAGCAGGCGCCCCCCCCTTTCCCCGCGGGGCCTCCCGCAGCAGCTGCTCCCGGGACAGCTCCCTGCGGCGCATCCGCTCAGCGGGGCCGGGGGAGCCTCGCCCCCTGACGGGGGGGGCATGGCCCGTGGGCGGCCACGGCAGAACCCTCACAGCCGCCCCCGCCGGGGCGAAACCCGGGCGCCACCCAGCAAAGCGAACCGAGCCCGGGGGGGGCACCTTCCCCTCCCCCGCCCCACAGCTGGCGGGGGGGGCGCTGCAGCGGGGAGCGGCTCAGCGCGCGCTGCCAACAGCTGCCCCCCCTCCTACCCCCCCAGGCGCGAGCCCGCCCCGCCCAGGCCCGTCCGCGGCGGATACAGCTTGAATCCCCTCAGAATCTCCTTGGCCCGCTCGTCCTTGGCCGACATGATCCCGCCGCGGCTCCGCTCCGCGCCCCGGGGCCGGGGGGGAGGGGCTGGGCTGGCTCACGGGTCTCGCCGGGACAGCGGCGGGCGCGAAGGAGGGAGACGGCGCCGCTCCGGACTCCACACCCCCGCCACTCGGGCCGGCGGCACAACCAACCCCGAGCGCACCGGCGCCGCCCCGCCCCTGGGGAGCGCCGCCCAATCGCCGCCCACGCCCCGCCGCCTCGCTCCCGATCGACGGGGCTCAGGGCCAATCAGGCAGCGCCGGCGCCCAGCAAGGCAGGCTGCGCGGCGGTCGCTAAGGGGTACGCCCCAGCAACCTGACGTCGCCGAGAGGACGGGCCCGGAGGGGAGCCGCAGCAGCGGGCATCGGCCACAAGGGGCGCTGCCGGGCAACTCCCCCCACGCACGCGCCGCTGAAGCTGCTTCACTGCGCCCCCTGCCGGTTGCAGCATTGGCCGCAGCCGCCGGGGGAGCGGATGACCCCCAGCCCTGGGACCAGGCACACCTGGGCAGGTCCCTGCTGCAGCCCTGAGGGTAACACAGCTGGTTGTGCCCCCCGCAGCATCCTGCACCATTACCCTGGGCCCACTGCTGCAAGGGCACAGCGCCCTCAACTCCCACATGCATTGTCAAGCCTAAGCTTGCTCCAGCCAACGGCTGGCCATCCTCCACCCCAACATGGGCCAGGGAAGGCAGTTCGCATGCCACAGGATCCTGCGCCCTGTACCAGGCTCTACTCGGTATGGTGGCAGCCCCTGTACAGCCAGGCCCTGTGCGGGGAGACTGATATGCCTCTGATTGCGCCTTTGCTGCTACACTACATGGGAATGGCCGGACTGCATTCATCTAATTCAGTAGCTTATCAGATCAGATGTGACAAAGAAAGGTGCCAGAATCCAGCAGTCGGTAGCTTTGAAGTAACCTGCCTCCCCCCCGCCCCACAGAAAGGTTTGTCCTAATCACCATGAGCTAGGAGATGGGCTCATGGAAGCATGACAGTTTTTACAGTCCTGTATCTGCTCAAGAAAAGGACCTGGGCATCGTTGTGGATCAGTGAGGACCGCTGCTCAATAGGCAGGTGTGATTGGAAAAACAAACGACATTAGGGATGCAGAAGGAATGGGATGGAGAATAATATGGAAAATTTGCTGAAGCCGTTATGTAGGTCGAAGGGGCAGCCATCTCTGGATACTGTGTACAGTGCCAGTCACTCCATCTCCACAAAGGTTTTGCAGAATCAGAAGGGTTCGGAGAAGGAAAGTGGAAATGATCAAGGGCTGGGAAAATTCTCATCTGAAGAGAGACTGAAAAATTGGGGATTGTTTTCCATCAGAGAGATTCATGATAAAAGTATATAAAATAATGACTGCTTTAGAGAAGGTGGATTGGGAGTTTCTGTTCTCCCTGTCTCATAGCACAAGAAAAAAGTTGATTACATTGAAAAGTAGCAAATTCAAAACAAAATGATACCACTTCATTCAATGCATAATTAGACTGTGGACTTCACTGCTGCATGATGTTGTTGAATCTTAGTAAGATTCAGAGAGGGATTGGATAACAAGAATAGCCAGAGTTATAATCACTAATGCAAACAAAGAATTTTGGAATGGCTAAAAACTTCATTTTTCAGGGCCTAAAGCAATCTCTGGCAGAGATTAGGCTGAGATTTTCCTGAAGTCAACTCTCCCACATCTGTCTGTTGTGGGGTCTTGCAATCTTCCCATGGGGCATCTGGTGCTGGCCTCTATCAGAGACAAGCAGGTACAACCTGGGGTGCAACAGTGTTGCAAACATCTGCAATGGCACTTGTATATTTGGTAGCTGAATATTGTTGAATATGGAGCAGATGCAGCCACATGCGACTTGTTGACATTCAGCTGAATACTGTGATGTAGCACATCCCTGGAACCCTTAAGTTGACTCCAACCCCATAGCTACCTGTTCTGTCTAACATCAGTCCCCCGCCGATACACTGAACTGCTACAACACTCCATGAAGTTCAATGAATCCAGGAAAACAGATGTCTTCCTATCCACCAAGACGTTGGCAACCTCCCCCATCCCAACACCTTTAGTCCGGCAAGCCTTTTTGGAAATATTGGCTTAGCCTCATGCAATTAGGCAATGATCAGAAGGAGACTTGGAAAGTAGATTGGGCTAAACAAGACTTTAAAATAAGCACCTTGTGTCGGATCCCACACAGAAGGTTCCTAGGTTCGACCTCCCATGGACATTTTGGTCAATTCTGAACCGAACCTGAACCAACCATGTCAGATGCGGACATTTAATGCACAAATGGAAAATCAAGGATTCCCTGGCATGTGAGTGTGGCTCCCTATGACAGACCATCAAACATATCATCACCTATTGTCCAATTTTTAAATATGAAAGAGGTATCACTTCAATAAATTCTGCCACTCCTGATGTAGCCATCTGGCTCTATCAACTTCAGGTGAAACTGCAGTTGCTGCTCTACACCAGTCATACAAAACAAGAAGAAGAAAGACAAGCTAGAGGACTAGATGGACCATGGGTCTGATCCAGTCTGACAATATTTAATTAAATTTAATTTTATTTTTTGCATTTATTTTTATAACATTCTTGTTATAACATTCTTGTTGTTTATATACATCTCTAATCCTGTTTTGAATCCTAATAAGCATTTGTCCTCGATAATATCTTGTGGCAATGAGTTCCGCTGGTTAATTGTGCATTGTGTAGAAAAAGTATTTCCTTTTACCAGCTATGAATTTGCCACCTTTCCATTTTTGCACTGATTATCCCCTTATTCTTGTATGAGGAAGGGTGACTAGAAGAAGGCCATGATGTAGAGTCCCATATCACCTACATAACCAATGTGACTCTTAAGGTATGATATGATGGGATATTGGTCCTTCATTGTCCAGCTCCCTACTGGGAGACTTTCCCAGCATCTCTGACTCCACTTAAATCCACTGACGGCTGTTATAATTTCTCCTGAAAACATGTGCAGCCCTTAGGCCAAATTCATCCCTTGGGTAGCTGTTGAAATCAATGAGATTGAACTCAAGTGCTGAATTTAGTCTTTGGTGTCATGGGCCTAGCTTTCTGCAAGGTGTTTCTCCTACTGGCTTAGCTTATGCATGCAGGTTAACTTCTGTGCTGCATGGGATTCTGGCTAGGTTTGAAAGGGCCAGCAGGACAGGAAACTTTTAAATTAATAATTCATTTTTTCCGGAACACAAGTGGCCTTCTCTACACTAGAGGAATTTGACTTCTATGTCTGTATAACAAGGAAGATTCTGGAAAAAAGTCTCTGTGTAATTTGCACATCTCATGAGCCATACTGGTCTTTAAGTACAACAATTAACTCTTCTCACAAACACGACCAACATACTAATACAAACCATTTATAAATCACAAGAAAAATGAATCCATCAGATGACTGAAAGCATAATCCAAGCCCCATCAAAGTGCCCCATAACAGCAATGGCTAGTAATTACTGTCCCATCAACACATCCACAGCCCTGCTCTTCAAAAATCATTCCCTGTCCAAATGATGAGCATGGGAGTATCCTATCAGGGATGGTCTAGATTTACTTGGTCCTGTCACAGCACAAGGAGCTGTACTTGATGACTTATTGAGGTCCTTTCCAGCCCTACATTTCTATGATTCTATTATAAGTGATCTTAATAATAAAAATAGATAGCATTTATTTCACTAATACATATGATCCAGACCCAATTCTACACCATGGGTTTGAAAGTGTGTGAACGGACCATTTTCAATCTGGGCAGCAAGCCAAGTGCAAGCTGTGCTAATAAACATATTTTTTGTTGAATTTTTATTGGGTTTTAGGTACCATATAATTACAAATCAAGCGAAGGAAGAGGGGATGCAGCTTGCCAGGAAGAAAGAACTGGCGGTGAGAAAAGAAGAGAAGGGAAGAAAGGCAGACATGAAGAAGAAGATGAATGGTCCAGCCCCCGTGTGTTTGGTGAATGAAGATCACATCAAGTGGAAGAGTGATACGGAGGTTTACGGTATACAACAGTGAATTATAAATGTCAAGGGATAAGATCACGGCTTTGATTCTTGGCAGCATTCAAGCTCCTGTGAGATAAAGTGACCAGAAAACAGCTGGATATCCACAGCTGGGAATTCCTCCAGCGTAGGGGTGGTCCGCCAAGCCTCATAAGATTGGCAAAGTGATCCTATGCTTCTCCTCTTGCAGCCCTGGCATAGAAATGTGCTGGGTAGAGGCCTAAGGGAAAGAGGGAGCATATTGGGGAGGGCGGGGGGCAGGAGGGGATGACCAGAGCTCAGAATCAGGGCTCATATTTTCCAGCCAAATCCCAAAGTCCATAAATCGAGCCCTTTATGTGCAAGGTGCTGAGGCTATCCTAGTTTTTTAGCCACAACGGATGCACAAAAAAGCCATTGTCTTTGAGAGTCAGTAAAGTCTAGAGACCTGGTGGTCACTCCTGGCATGCGGTGTGCCTGGGACCATCACTTGGTGAATGAGAGAGATCCTGGGGCACCTCTCCCCTCAAAATCTTTTGATATAAATAACAGCCTGGAGTGCACCAGCTTGTCCATCCAGCTGTATAAAAATTGCTGAAAGCCTCACTGTTTTCTTGCTCTGCTTTGCATTGAAAGACTTAATCTTTGCTTTTGCTTATATAAAACAAAGTACAGCAGGAACTTCTTCTTATTGCTACACAGGCTGAACTGTCATGGCAGGTCAGCAGAGGGCTCCAGCTTCCTTTCAGGCTCCCAAAAGCACAGTCTCCTGCACCTCTCGAGTGTATGGCTGAATTGGCGTTTCTCCAGGTTCGAGTCATCAGAGAATGGTTTCATGAGCCACATGGAAAAGTGGATGTGCAGGGTGACCCAGCGATGCAGTGAGGATGGAGACATCACATCTGCCTCAGCCATCGCTTGACTGCTCTTTGAAAGCGCCAAGAGCTCTCAATCTAAGAAGTTGAGCAACTTACAAAAGGTGGAGGGAAACAACATACAAAAGTATCCATTTCCCCCATCGGCCATTACTCATTGGCAATGTCTTGTAGGCATCATGGAAGAAATAGGTCTTAAGAAGGAAAAGGGACTGGCTCAAGAAGTGTGTTTGTTGTATGAGGGGGAAGCATGGGATAAGAGGCAAAGATGGTGCAGGAGAAGCATACGAATGAGGGCCTGAAGCTGGCTTTATTGGGGATATGACACAAGCAGAGAAAGGGAGAGCCATGAAGTTGAAGATGAGGACAAGAAGCTTGATGCAGTGGAAACTGGGCAGCCAGTGGAGAGGTTCAAAGAGAAGGTGTCTTTCCATCGATTTCAATGGGCTTTGGATCAGGCCTTCACACAGCTTGATATGATGGCCCCATGACCTGGCTAACAAGCTCCTGATTTAGCAACTGTCCAACTGCTGTATACATTCTAGAACTTCCCCCCAGGTCTCTGCGGCCCCATTGCCCAACTGACTGGTGATTTACAAACGGGCTCTTTGCCAGGCACCGATGGGAAACAAGGTGAATTATCCACTGTTGAAAGAGGACCCCGGCAGCGCTGCGAGCAGAGGAGATGATGTGAGTTAAAGGATAATGCCAACATTAAAAGATAAAAATGGATTAAAAGAGTAAACCCATTTGCTGGATGCAGACAGCAGTGTGAGTGGAGGCTGTAATAGCAGAGTCTGTTTAAAAGGGGAAAGAGACAGCTGGGCATTTTCATATATATATATATATATATAATATATATTTTAAATTGGGGCTTTACTAAGCTCCACATTCAGCGTCAATCTGCCACGTTGGTCTGCAGCTGAGCCAGGAGACGTTAGGACTCCAGTCCAGTCAAGAGACCATCTGGACTGATCTGTGTAGGGTCAGCTTGGGAGGAATTGATGCTACCCTATTCAGACTTTGTCCTCAGACTCCCCCATAATCCCAGAGTAGCTGCCATGTGTTTGCAAAAATAATCCATGGCAAATAGCTAGCAACTAATATTAATATATATATTTCCAGCATTAGGTTTCAGAATCAACATCGCTTGAGACAAACGGGACCATTCATTCCTCACCTTGTGCTCTTGTTTCAGACTGGCTGGAGACGCAGTACAGTGAAAAAATAAATTGCCTTGTGGGAACTGCTCATGATACAGTAAAAAGGCAGTTCTGTCTCATAATGCAGATAAGACATAATCATGTTTTCAATGAGACCCTGCACCATCCTTTACAGCCCTGGTTAGTTCCCCTTTGTGGATGGTCACCAGGCTGCTGTACTGGAAGCAACCTTTGGATGCTGCATGCTTCCAAGCCTACTGGGTTTGAGTACCATCCCCACACTGTCTCTAAGTCTGGCCTCTCAGGCACACCCCGGAGGTGCAGACTCCCACTCTGGTACCCCTTCTCTGGCATGTTGGACCTTATAGTCCATCTGCCCTCAATCCCAAAACTAGTGCTGAACCCTCTCCAATAGTTTATGCATGTTATCTCCAGACCTCAACCCTGTGAACTCCAATTTACAGTTCAACCCTTCAGGGACCACATGACAGCTAAAGCAAGGAACACCCATGCTTTTCACAGGAACTTCTTAAACACACACACTTTACTCATAGAAAAGTACAAGTGAGTTATAGACCTATGGAAAAACAATAAACAACTGCATGCAAGTCCTTCCTTCAATTTCCTCATTGCTCCTGAAGGCCCTTTGAGTCTTGGTCAGTGTCCTTCAGAGGTCCAAGCTCCTCCTGCTCCCACTCCTGTTTGGCCTTTTTGTTCTGCAATGGTGCACCCCTGTTTGCTAAAGAGTGTCTCTTTTCAAAACCAATTTCCAACACCTTGTGCTCCTGTCCTACTGTTTGGGTTTTTCCATTCTCCTACTCTCTGTGAGATTGCTGGCAGAGGGTCATTAACAATGAGTGGCTTGGCTGGTAACTTTCACTGTCCTGCCAGGGCAAGGCTGGTCAAATGTTGATGGCATTGTTTCAGTTTCTCACACATTGTTTTCTGCCATAAAACAGAAGAGACAAGACGGGTGAAGTAATATATTTTATTGGACTAAGATGTTACCTCACCCGTCTTGTCTCTCTAAGGTCATGGGACTAACACAGATGCAACAACACTGCAAATATCAAACAGAAGATTCAATCTGCACAGGTTATAGTTAGACACCGAACATCAAATGGAATTCATGTTTACATAGACAGATTCCCCAAATGGTCACAGCACTACATTAGGGAACAAAGTTAAAACATAGCTAGGGCCCTTTAAAATGGAATCCCTTGGTAAGGTTCATTTTGCAGTGCACAGACCCTAAGATGGTACCACACTCTTTCACATTCACAAGGTTTCCTTTGCAACCACATGGGTTAGAAACATTATTTGTTTTTAATGAAATCTTACATTTTGTGGAGTGCTGGGGCCTCAGAGGATTGCAGGTCTGAGGTACTCCCATGTCCTGTCTCTGTCAGACCACTGCTTACTTTATAAGAACACAGCAGGTAGAACTTTCTATGTAATATTTTCAACTCTGTACCGTAAATCCTCATTTGGGGTTTGTTGACTCCCCACTTGATTAGACCAGTCCAGCAGGTCAAGTTGTTGTCATTAGTCCTGCCTTCCCACAATCCACCCGTCTCCTCCCACTCCCATCCTGACACCAGAGCATAAACTCAAACTCTTCAATGTCCTGTTATCTTCAAAAAGGAGCTTGAGAACAAAAGAGCCGCACCAGCTGCAAAGAGGAAAGGATCAGGGGAAGGACAATTGGATAAAAGCATGATTTTGAAATTCAACTGCTGTCTGGTTCTTGGAAATTTATTCCCAATCCCTCAGGCAGACCAATGAAATTAAGATGACTGATATCACACTTTTTCCTCTTTAATATCACCAAGCTCCACACATTCCTCTTTGATACCACTGCTATAACACTTGTCCACACTTTGGTTTTTTATCATCTTAATTATTGTAACCTTCTCTTCAACATCTCTGTTCTGTCCAAAACACTGCTACTAAAGAATACTCAAATGAGAGGGTGCTCTGGATCATATAAATACAAGACAGAAGTTCACTCATTGGAGATGGTCCACGGCTAAGATATATTAAATCCTTTGCCTTCCCTAGAGCAACTTTCATGAGGATCATAAAGTGTGTTGCAAACATAAATTAGTTAAGCTTTGAAACACCTTTGGGGCCTGATTTTCCCACCAAAGGGTATGAATAGTTCCCACTGACTTCAGTGAAAGTTACTCATTACCTGCGGTAGAAGACCTAGATTTCTGTGAAGTATGAAATTGTTACAATTCCCATTTTACAGATCAGGAGACAAGCACAGAGAAGTGAAGTGACTTATCTGTTGTCACACAGTGAGTCTGTGGCAGAATAGGAAAACAAACCCAGCAGTTCTGATTCCCTATCACTTATTCTGACCATTATTATTCCTGCCTCTCCTCCACCATCACTTACTTTAGGAAAAAATAAGGACATAATTTTCAGAAGTATTCATTAGCTCTGCAGGTCTCAGTTTCTGGGTGCCCAACTTGAGATACCTTGGCTCAATGGTATCTCATAGGCAGCTAATTCCCATTTGATTGGGCCCTTATATCTGATTTTCATAGGTGCTGAGGACTTCCACTAGGAGTTGTGAATCCTGAAAATCAGGCACAATATGTCTCAGAAAAACAGAGGCACACAAATTAGTGAAAACTTCAGAAAATTTAGTTTCACATCTCTGTTGTGCCATGATGCAGGAGATGTACTGGATGACCATAAAGTCTCTTCTTGTACTAGTGATTTGGGAATTAAAGGATGGTGCTAAGGCTGGTAACCTAAAAATAGTCTTGTACCCAAATTTTGAATTGATAAGCACTTTATCATTATACTGTGCCTTGGCTCTGCCTGTCTGCTCAACTTTGGACAAGGTTATTGCAAAATACAAAAATCCTACTCTGAGAAGGTGACAGAGAGCATTTCAATGCCCTCTCCTAAATGAGGAGACAGGATGGTGTAATGTGCAGCCATGTGCCAGGGAAGATATGCAGCAACTTGAATTGTCATTGGCAAACTGTCCAGCAGAGTAGCTGCTATTTTATCCAGCCCACATTTTGATGAACTGAGAGATTGATTACTTGAGATCAAACTTGAGGACAAGTTTGATAATTTTCAGGGCCCCAAGATACCAGAGAAGGGATTGGGCTATGAGTTACTTCCCCCTGTAGTCTCCCTGCTGTCTAGGGTTAGTCTCTTGGGAGCTGTGTATTCTGTGACCCTCATTCATTCTTCCTGAGGCAGAGAGAATTGGGTCTGTGGGCTCACACAATCAAATTCAGTGCCAGCATAAGCAGGCACAACTCCAATGACTTCAAAAGAGTTGCATCTGCTTTTGCCAGCAGATAATGTAACATATAGTTCTCATCCTGCCTGTGAAGGATGAAGATGCCTTGTCTCATTGCAATTCACCCCCTAGCCCCTCTGGTATTTTTAGCTTTGTGCGATCCTCTGTGTTTTCTTTTCTCTCTAGTTTTGGAGTGATTAATGAGGGGATGGGAAGAGAGCTTTCAATGCTGCTGTGCAAAGCAGGTAGCCTGGCCTGAGTGTCATCGTTTGCACCCTCCCCGGGCTCTCCTGCCTTCTTCACAAAGTGGTGGACTTGTGCAGAAGGGAGGACATAGGAGATAATGCAGACGAACAGTCAGAGCCAGCCCACTTAGGTGTGCAGCAGCCTCAAACAGATCACAGAATCATAGATGGCAGGCCCTGACAGCGCTGACATTTGATATGTTATTTCCCTAAGAAGTTTTCCAGCCAGCATCTTGTGGGTAGCCAGCAGGTGGCAGGGAAAAAATGGGAGATCGGCGTAGGTCAAGCCCCAGAGGGCTAGAGGGTTGCTCTGTTTGAGCCAACACACCCACTGGTATCAGACCCGCCAACGACGCCTCGGTTTCTAACCCACGTTGACCTCGGATCTACACACCAGTAGCCACCTGAGGGGCAGACCCGCGGGCCTACGCCGACCTCTGCCCTCAGCCCCCGCCCGGGGTTGCCACAGGGAGGCACAAACACTGGTGTGACCCCAGGGCGGGGCTGAGCCCAGAACCCTGGGCAGCCCCAGCTGTGTCCTGCGCCCTCAGATTTCCCAGGCGCTGCCCCCCAAGAGGGCGGGGCAGGGGAAGCTGGGCAGGGGGGAGGGGGCACCCCAGCCCCGCCTGACCCCTGGCCCGCACAGGCCCTGGCCAAGCACCACGTGACCTCTGACCTCAGCCCCCCCCCAGTCCTGTGCCCCGGGCCCCGGGGCCGGGCGGAACGCGGCGCGCGGGCGGCGGGGGCCGGGGGAAGGCGCTGAGCGCAGGACACGCCGGCGCCGCTGTCATGGCGGCCTGAGGAGCGGCGGGGGAGGCGCCGGCGGCCGGACGGGAGGCGGCGGGAGCAGGCAGGTGAGGCCCAGCCCCCGGGGGTCCCCGCTCCCCACGCCCCCGGCCGCGCCCCCCAAGGGGCGTGAGGCCGCCCCAGCGACCTCTGCCCGCAGCGCCCCCGGCCTGGGCCCCCCGCGGACCCTCCCGCCTCTGCGCCGCCCCCGAGGGAAGGGGGTCCCCGGCTGGGCTCCCCGGACCCGCCTCTCCGCGGCCCCCCCGGACCTTCCTCGTCCCTTTGGTCTCCAGGCACACGGGGTGGGGAGAGGTCTCCGCCTTGTCCCCCCACGCCAGCCCCTGCCCGCTCCCTCTCCCGCCTTGGGGCACAAGCCGGGTTCACGGGTCCCCGTGTAAACCCGTCGCCTTCCCTGGGAGGCGCGTTCACCCACGCGGGGGGTGACCCGGCGGCTTTGTCTGACTGTCACTTGCGCCTAACGCGAGGCCGCCTTAGTACTGATGGGCCCTGTGCCGGGAGAGGTTTTCTGCCTCCAGGGCGCCTTGTTTTCCTGGCAGCCCTTTGCCACTTTGAATTAGTTTTTGACTGTGTGATCTGCACACATGGGCATTTGCAGAGACTCCCTGAGGCTCCTCCTCTTGGTGGCAAATAGTTCTACATGGAAGATGCATCGTACGTCCCGCCGTAACTCTTTTTGTGCTGTGTGGATTGCCTGCTACATCCAGAAAACCTCCTGCTTCCTCCCTTGCACGCACACCGACTTCCAGGCCATCTAGATGCTCTCATCTCTGAGTAGTAGGTAGGATAGTATGTTGCTGTGGGAAACCTGCACCTTCTTCTTACCTTCACTGCTGAGGGTCAGTTTGGCTTGACCCTCCCTGAGGACTTGTGGAGAGAGGAAAGTCAGGCAGTGAATAATGTACCTGTGTCTCTGGAAGTTGGCAAACATGAATGGTTTGGTATTGGAAAGATAAAAATGTACCTGCAATGTGAAATTTGACAAACAAGCTGGAACAATCCTGTTGTGCGCCAGCCTAGACACACTGTGAACAAGTGAAATGGTATTATGAGACAAATGTTACAGAGCACTTACCAGGCTCATTTGAACTGAAAACAAAACCTAGCTACTGCCTCAGTTCTTAGCAAACTCTTATCAAGCAGAAGAAGGAAATAGTGAATGATTTCCTCCTCTGGCCACTCATGCCAGGTGTACCATTTGCCTCTGTGCTACCAACCTGCTCCTGGGGATGGCACTTCAGGAAGAGTGTTCACATAACTTGCTGTATGGAACAGTGCAATCTGGAGTCTGGATGGCCAAACAGAGCCAAAGAAAGCATCCAGCAAAATGGGTAAATGTCAAATTATCCATTTCTTCTAGGAAGATAGGCCCCTAGGCTAAGGTATGGAATTGAGTCAGAAGACATGGGTTCCGTTTCCATTGGTCACTGACTCATTATCTTTTTGAGCAAACTATTTCATCTTTGAGCCTGTTTATTCATCTGTAAAATGTGGATTATAATGCTTACCTAGTCTTGAAAAGCACTTTGAGAGCTACAGATGAAAATAAATCTGCTTTGATACTAACAAATACCATAACTTTGCCCTTATCTACATGAGTGTAAAGTTGTTATGCTGTTTCATAGGTCACCCAAAAAATAAGATGGAGGAAGGGAGTGTTTCATATAGGGCAGCCATAATTTCATGCTTCAGTTTGTGATGCTGGTTGTCCTTTGATAAAGTTCTTAAAATATTTCTTTAATCTATGTGGCAATCACTTTTCATCAGACTAAAACATATCTATCTAGTCTCAATCTGTTAGCCCCAAATGACATCTGGGAGCCAGAAAGTAACACTGTCACCTGTGATTTTAAAAATAAGAAGTGGAGACTGCACAATTTTCACAACAGAACCAGGAAAACCCTAATCTGTCTGTCACAATCTTGTACAACACATTCAGCATGTGTATTGACTTGGGGAGGATAGGCTTGTGCTTATGGCAAATGACTGGAAGCCATGAAATTTGTATTTTATTCCCAGTTCTATCACACTCCCAGTGTTACCTTGAGTTAGTCACTTGACTGATTTCTGCCTGCTTCCTTTTCTGTGAAAGCAGATAACAATACTGATTACCCCTTAGATGTATTATGAGACATAAGGTATAACTATACTGAAATCACAGGGTGTGATGGCCGCTCAAGTAGACATACATGAGCTAGCTTGGGGACCGGAATAGTAAAGCTGCAGCAGCCCATGCTTTAGTGTACCCTGGGTAATTACTAGTGGAACTAATACTGACACAAAGGTTAACAAGATCTTAAAATTGTCACCAGAATATGTCCTTTGTAAATGTTATATGAAAAAATCACATCCAATAGTGATTCAGGGCTTAGCAGATCAAGATTGCCATAGCTTGCACCTAGCTTATAATTTACTACATTTATTATTTTCTGAACTTGTCAGCTGGCACTGGATTTGACATGTCAGAACCCAAATGATAATGCTTAGAGTGAAGAAGCATGTTAGATGTATTGGATCAGAATTGAAGACAAAGACTTCCCTTTATAAAAAAGGGTATTTTTTTATCATCACTTAAGCCTTGTAATTAACATAAATCCATTGAACTCTGCCGTGTTGGCTAAAATCAAGCACAGTAGCCAAGTAAGCTAGGGACAGCTTTTTTATTTTCCCCTCATTTGCTCTGAAAGCAGTTGGAGTTTTTGCTCCTGCCTTGTTACTGACAGGTATTCAGATACTATTGGGACATAGGCTCATATATTGCATATGTAGGTGGATTACCTTTTTTTTTTTATAAAGGGTTAAGTCAGTTGCTGTTTGGTTTCGGTGTAATGAGTTGTGAGGTGGAGGGAGTCTCAGCCAGTTCCTAGTAGACATCACAAAGCCCACCACCATAGTTGTCACCACTTGGTGGTCTCAACAGAATTGAAAGCCTGAAATGGCCATGGAATCTAAACCCCTTTCCAAGTCCTAGAGGGTTCCTTCCAGGGCATAAGTCAGGCACATTGGCAAGACAGCATGCAGGAAGCTTTTAAAGCTGTTGCCTGAGCTGTTGCTTTTCTAGGGATAAATAGGACTTTGGATCCCGGGGCTTAGTCTTGCACTCTTCACTAACATTGAATTATAATGGAAAACAAGGTAAGGTGAAATTTGGAATGTTACCATCCTGACCATGCTTCCTGATCCACTTCTAAGCAGCACTTTGCACAAAGATGGAGGAAAGCGTGATTAAACCATTTCTTTTTTGGCAGATTGAAAAATCTAGAATGGCAGGAGAACAGAAACCATCCTGTAATCTTCTTGAGCAGTTTATTTTATTAGCCAAAGGCACCAATGGCTCAGCCCTGACTGCTCTTATAAACCAAGTGCTAGAGGCTCCTGGGGTTTATGTCTTCGGGGAGCTGTTGGAGTTAACAAATGTGCAAGAGGTAAGTTTCCATCGATATTTTCTTCTTTTCCCTCACTCCTGTTTTAGGGGATCTCTTAGGAATTTCCATGCACTTAATAGACTAGATGGCAGAGTTTCCAGCTCAGGGAAAGCTTGACATAAATTATCGCAGTTTTTCAATGCTTCTGTTATGCCTGGAGTCAGAATGATGGGTTTATAAAGGATTGTGAGGAGCTGGTATACATGAAGGCATCACTTTTGTCTTATATGTTTGTTTGGATTTAAATAATAAAAAGATGCCTATGCAAGGCTCCAAGCATCCTAACTTGTAATTGTTAATAATAACAACATTCCAACAACACTAAAATAGTCATTTTAATCAGGGATTCAGCCAGACACCAGCAAAAAACCCTCCTTTCTACTCCTTTGTTATTCGGGAAAACATATCTTTAGCCTTCTGCAAAAACCTGATCACGGCATTATTTTGCAGCATGCCCAGAAGATCACCAAGTTTGGGCTGCTCCAGACTGCCAGAACCCTCATAAGGAACACTCTGCTAGCAGTTTCCTGTTTCTTACAATGAGCGGGATCTAGCTCAAGCACCTCTGCTGACTGCAGTTATGGCAGTATGGCACACAGAAAGCTCAGCTTTACAAACAGGCTTTTGTGCGTGGCCAGAAATGTCATCAACAATTTTTAGCATCAAGTTGTGTGTTTGGTTTCCCCCCAGATTTTCATGTAGCAAATCACGTAAATTAGGAGAACTAAAATACCAACCCAGGCTAGTATGACAGCTGTTGCCCTAGTGCAATATTTGCTTATGAGAGGAAGTACAAAATGTTCGGAAGCAGACAATTTGAAATGCTCTAATCTGCTTTGCTTTGAGATTGTTCATGGTTTTGCAGGTTAACTATCTCAGCTTCCCAGTCACTAGCAAGGATTCTTAACCAGCCAACACCATAATCTGCTCCTCTGTCATGTGATAAGAACACACAGCTGAATTCTAGGGGACGCTTTCTTCTTTTCATCTCTTAAGATCTTGCATAAAGCAGTTGACCATATAAACTAAACTCAAGTTCTAATAATCCATGGAATTGTCTGTATCATCTCAATTCTAAGCTACCGAAATGTAGTGCTGATTTTATGACTTTGGAAAGGGTCTAATCCGCTGACAACTGAAAATAGCTCTTCTTTCATGTATTTTTTAAAAGTTACATATTATGTATGGAATTAAAACCAACGCTCAGGAGAAGCTGTACACCAATATCATGTTAGCCTTTATTGTCTTACGTAAGATTTTTTTTCCTTTCCTCCTCTCCAGCTTGCTGAAGGTCCTAATGCTGCTTATTTCCAGTTGCTGAACCTGTTTGCCTATGGAACGTACCCAGATTACGTAGGTAAGAAATTGCCAGGTTCTTAGAGTATTTGCTAAATGCAAGGATTGGATTGGCTAAGTAGGGGTAGTGCCGTCTCTTCAGAACTCAATTGAGCAGCTCCTCATTTCTCAGGGCAGGCAGCTCAAGGTAGCTGACTTACCCAAGTGTGTGATGTCTTTGTGAATGTAGCAGGCTGAAAGGAACTAAGAGAAAAATTCTGTCTGCAGGAGGCTTTCTGGATGAGAAATCTTTTTTCATCTGACCATGGAAGAAGAGCAATAGCCAGACTGTTAAATGCTAGTCTAGACAATTAGAGTGGATATTTTACTAGCCTCTCTTGGGTTGAGTCACTGACATGAATTGACTTGCAACAATATTGAACTTCAGGAGGAGATAGCGAAAAGACACTTCTTCTGCAGAGGACAGATCCTCCATCTCTTTTGAAATTAGAAATGTACCAATTAAAGACTCTCCCCTTTTAGTCTTTAAAATGCATTCTGAACTGAAACTTGGTGAACAAGGTTTGTATCACATTCCCCCTTCACATTAAAGGGCACAACTCTCAAATGCACATGCAATGGTGTACTGAATGTGTGTGTGTGCACAAATACAGTATTTGCTTTCATGCTTAGGCTGTTAGACAAAGATTCCACTTTTGTGTGCAAAAGTCCTGTTTGAATGTGTAGTTGTGATAATTTTGCATGCCAGTTAGGCGCACAATTGCATGTGCATTTCATACACACTTGCATATGTCTATCTTTGGAAACTGACCCCTTGCTATGTTTAAACAAAAGCACTGCATCTACCAATGAGTTCGTAGAAGTCTAATGATCAGTGTCACAATTGGACTGGGTTGAGTGGCTTTTCTCCATTTGAATGTCTTAAACGTAATTGTTTGGGAGATATTTGGTAGAAACTAAAATTGTGCGGTAGTCTAGGCTTTGCTGTGCTTTTGGAGTACTAAGAAACTAGATACAAAAGGAAGCGTCTCAAAAAGGAATAGCTTTTGAAGTCAGCCTTAAAACAGGCCAGACAGTCTGGGCTGTACTCAAGGAGGATATCATGCAAAAGCCCATCTTGCTCCTAGGCTTCTGCAACCTCTTCATATAGTAAAACAAGTAAAGCCGGTCCACCAGGGTGTCACCTTGGACATAACCACTTGTATATAACCTCAAAGACAGCACACCTGAATCAGGGTAGGTGCCTGTATGAAGGTGCACTCCAAGCTTGCTGTGCCTTTTTGTGCTTATACTTCAGATCTGATGCTTAACGTTTGTGAGCAGCAGCCCGAACCCCGAGTATTGCAGTGTTCTCCAAATAATTCTGCCTAGTATGTCATTGATGCCTGTCACAGTTGTATCTGAGCGCTTTGGCTGTAAAATCGGAAGAACAGATTTAAGAATATGTATGGGGGTGAAAGTTCCAGCACAGGCTTCATTAATTCTTTGCCGTCTGAGGGTGTCTAGGATGTGCTCAGTTAGAGGACCTGTCTGCTCTGCGTGGGTGTTAGATCCCAGGGCATGACTTGTAAGAGTAGGGAGTTTTACTTATATCCTTGACTTAAGCTTTCTCTTCCCACATGCAGTGTGCTGTGCATTGGCTACCACCCTTCACCACACAGCACTACCTAAATGTACAGTTCATAAGAATGGCCATACTGGGTTCATCTAGCTCAGTATCCTGTCTTCCAACAGTGGCCAGCGCCAGATGTTTCCAAGAGAATGAACGGAACAAGGCAATTATTGAGTGATCTGTCGTCCAGTCCCAGCATCTGGCAGTCAGAGGTTTAGGGACTCCCAGAGCATAGAGTGCTATCCATGACCAGGTTGGCTAATAGCCATTGATGGACCTAAACTCCATGAACTTATCTAGTTCTTTTTTTAACCCAGGTACAGTTTTACCTTCACAACATCCCCTGACAGCGAGTTCCACAGGTTGACTGTGCATTGTGTGAAGAACCACCTCCTTATGTTTGTTTTAAACTTGATGTCTATTAATTTAATCGGATTACCCTTTATTCTTGTATTATGTGAAGGAGTAAATAACACTTCCTTATTCACTTTATCCACATCTTTCACTATTTCATAAATTTCTGTCATATCCTCCTTAGTCATCTCTTTTCTCAGCTGAACAGTCCATCTTTTAAATCTCTCCTCATATGGAAGTTGTTCCATATCCGTAATCATTTTTGTTGCGCCTTTCTGTACTTTCTCCAATTCTAATATATCTTTTGTGATATGGGGTGAGCAGAACTGCAACCAGAATTCAAGGTGCGACCATACCATGGATTTATACAGTGGTATTATATTTTCTGTCGTCTTATCTATCCCTTTCCTAATGGTTCCTAACATTGTTAGCTTTTTTGACTGCCATTTTATGTTGAGGAGATATTGTGGATAGCTCTCTGAAAATGACTCCAAGATCTTTCTTGAGTGGTAACAGCTAATTTAGACTCCATCATTTTGTGTATATATAGTTGGGATTATTTATTCCAGTGTGCATTGTTTTGCACCTATCAACACTGAATTTCATCTGCCATTTTCTTGCCCAGTCACCCAGTTTTGCGAGACCCCTTTGTAACTCTTTATGGTCATCTTTGTACTTAATGTCTTGAATAATTTTGTATTGTCCGCAAACTTGGCCGCTTCACTACTTACCCCTTTTTCTAGATAATTTATAAATACGTTGAACAGCACTGGTCCCAGTACAGATCTTTGGGGGACCTCTCCACTGTGAAAACTGATGATGTATTCCAGCCCTTTGTTTCCTATCTTTTAATAAGTTACTGATCCATGAGAGGACCTTCTGTCTTATCCTATGACTGCTTACTTTGCTTAAGAGTCTTGGACGAGGGACCTTGTCAATGGCTTTCTGAAAGTCCAAGTATACTATACCCTCTGGACCACTCTTGTCAAAGAATTCTAATCGATTGATGAGGCATGATTTCCCTTTACAAAAGCTGTGTTGACTCTTCCCAGCATACTGTGTTCATTTATGAGTCTGATAATTCAGTTCTTTACTAAGGCTTCAACTGTTGCTTGGTACTGAAGTTAGGCGCACCAGCCTGCAATTGCCAGGATGGTCTCTAGAGCCTTTTTAAAAAATCAGTGTTACATTAGCTATCCTCCAGTCATCTAGTACAAGGACTGATTTAAGCGACAGGTTACATACCACAGTTAGTAGTTCTGCAATTTCATATTTGAGTTCCTTCAGAACTTTTGAATCAATACCATCTTTTCCTGGTGACTTATTGCTGTTTAATTTATCAATTTGTTTCAAAACCTCCTCTATTGGCACCTCAGTGACAGTTCCTCAGATCTGGAAAAAAAAGGCTCAGGTGTGGGAATCTTCCTCACACCCTTTGCTGCGAAGACTGATATAAAGAATTGATTTAGCTTCTCCGTAAAAGCCTTGTCTTCCTTGAATGCTCTTTTAGCTCCTCAATTTGTCCAGTGGCCTCACTGATTGTTTGGCAGGCTTCCTGCTTCTGACGTACTTAAAAAACTTGTTGCTGTTAGTTTTTGTGTCCATTGCTAGTTGCTCTTCACATTCTTTTTTGGCCAGCATCATGATACTTTTACACTTGACCTGCCAGAGTTTATGCTCCTTTTTATTTTTCTCAGGAGGATTTGACATCCAGTTTTTAAAGGATGCCGTTTTGTCTCTGACTGCCTCTTTTGCTCTATTTAGCCATGGTGGCGTTTTTTTTGTTCTTTTACTGTTTTTTTTTTTTATTGGAGATATACATATAGTTTGAGCTTCCAGTACGGTGTTTTTAAAACGTTTCCATGCCGCTTGCAGGCATTTCACTCTTTTGACTGTTCCTTTTAATTTCCATTTAACTAGCCGCCTCATTTTTGTGTAGCTCCCCTTTTTGAAGCTAAAGGCTACTGTGGTGGGCTTCTTTGGTATTTTCCTCCCTACAAACATGTTAAATTGAATTACATGATGGTCGTTTGAACAGTTCATGAAGTGCTGTGCAATCCTTTGGGCTGGAAGGTGCTACTGAAAAGTAAGATAGTATCGGCAAGATTTATCACCGCCTGCCAAAAAAAGTTGGGAGGGGACAGAGGAGGCCAAAATAGAAAGAATTGGGTGAGACGGGTAAGATGGATTCCATGTTGTCCAGATAAACCTTAGTGTCACCGTAATACTAACTCTCATTAACACTCACATTCCAAAGAGCTCCTTTGCTTTTCAGAGCAGCCAGCCTCCCTTCTATTTGTAAGTACTCTGGAGGCACGTGGATACTGCAGTGATAGGAAGGCCATAAAAGTATCTAGATTCATAATTTCTCTTCTCTCCATGAACCTGATGTTTGACACTTTCATCCATAGTTTCCAAAGTGCTTCAGAGAAGTAAGAAGCATCCTCGTTTTACAGCTGGTGAAACCAAATTCCAAGGTTTTTATTAGCATGAGCTCCCTGAAAGAGGACAGATAGTTTGGTCCTGGAAACAAAGTATTAACCATATGTCTTGGCAGGATTATGTTCTAATTCCAAAACCAGAACCACAAAAGAACAGAACAGCTAATAACTGACTTTCTTTTTATTTCTGCCTATTTTTCCTTGGGTGTGGTCCATCTGTTACCTGTAGCAGCACTGTCTCCTCGTTAGCACCCCCTCACAGCTGGAAGAGTTCTGAGTGTTCGGGGGACAACTCAGTGTAAGACTTTAATCTGAAAGTTTTGTTTAATTCTTGAAGGAAAATTCATAACTTTGTTCTCCATTTTTTTTTTTTTTTGCATTGAACAGCAAACAAGGATAACCTGCCAGAGTTAACAGGGGCCCAGAAGAATAAGCTGAAACACTTAACTATTGTAAGCTTGGCTGCCAGAATGAAGGTAAAATCCAGAAATCTTGGCTCTAGTAATGCCAGCCATTTCTGCAAGCGGCATCCAAGTATAGTGCTTGGGTTTGTGTTAGGTTGCATGTGTGCTCTGGAAAACCTGTGGCTAGAAAAGTACCTGCAATGCACAGTGCTCCCCTGTATTTGTGCGACTCAGTAACTTGCAATGGAAATCCAAGGAGTAAGAGCTTGGAATGGCTGGACAGCTCTGTAAGGAGTGAGAAATGGGCATCCTGGAAGGAGAAATCAGGTTGGCTAATGGAGGCGGGACCCGCCAGCCCATCTGCCCGTCTTGAAAATCTGTCAGTTCTGAGTGGGAGAGAATGGGGGTGGAAATTGACTACTTTACTTTCCACAGTGCTGCCACCCTCACCCATCCTCCAAAACGTAATGTAACAAGGGCTTACAGGAATGTTGTATGTGTGATGTAACCTAATAACGGCTTCCTTTGACACGCTCACTCACTGTTTACCTGTGGGATTTGTACAATAAATGTTTGTTTGATTGCAAGTTTCTACTAATGCCACTTCCAGACTGTGCTCAGCTTCCCATTTGGGTCCACGAGTGACTGTTTGCTCTTGGATTTCCTATTTCTAGTGCATTCCTTACTCTGTGTTGCTCAAAGACTTGGACATGAGGAATCTGAGAGAGCTGGAAGATCTAATCATTGAAGCTGTGTATACAGACATTATTCAGGGGAAACTGGATCAGCGCAACCAGGTGCTGGAGGTGGATTTCTGCATCGGCAGAGACATTCAGAAGAAGGACATCAGTAATATTGTTAAAACACTCCAAGAATGGTGAGGCAGGACGCTCCTCCATTTGCTTTTTAGGAATGTCTCAAAGGAAATAGCTCACCCTGGCTTTGTTTTCTGAATCCTGTAAGAATCAAGTGTTAGCTTAGTTTCTTCATATTCCGTTGTTTAGTACTCTTATACCATGAAATGTCTCTTGGAGAAGAGCCTCTCCGGGACAAAACCCCTGACACCCTCTCCAGTATTTTATACCGACGCTGTTGTAGTAGTACATCAAATTGTACTAGTGGCTTGAGATTCCTAAGTTACCTCAATTCTTACCTTAGTTACCTCTGCTCTTTGCTTTAGGGCCTCTCCTACAATTGTGCCAAATTGACATCATGGTCTGAAGCTGGACACAGACTTCTTGTAGAATGCACCTTCTTCCTCCTACCACATTTAATTTTGCTGATGATCCAAGACAGATTTGTCTACTAACTCTCTGGTGATGAGAATTACTCAGGCAAATCCTACCAAACTATCTCAGAGTCACAGCACTTTAAACTTCACCTCTGAAGTGTTGCCGATACCTCTGTAGGCCTTCCTTCATTGCTGGATATGAAGCGGACCTTGTGCTTTTGATTGAGGCCATCTTGTTCTAGTTACTCTAGTGTATTTTTTTTTATCAAGTTGCCAGGAAACTGCCTTTCAATTCTTCCTGTAGGATTCCTTTGTTACCCAAAGGAGTTGCCACTTTTCTAGGCCACAGGGACTGGGACCGATTCCCAGTTGACTGTGTAATACAATCATTGCCTCTCTTCCCTTCTCCACTCCTGCTTCTCCCTCCTCCGCCCCCCCACTCCAAGGAAGAAGTGTGGCAGCTTCTTGGCTCTTCTTACACTGCTTGGTGTGTAACTCTAAACCCACTTCAGATCCCTTTTAATTCCTTCCCACTGTGAATGGCAGTTGAAACCTTCAGTGAGTGAAGGAGTGTTCATGTCACTTTGCTTGTTCATTCCTTAGAGGGACCTTGTTCTTGTGACTTATTTTTTGAATAATTTAAAAAAAATCAGTTTCTGATAGATCCCCTTTTAAATAGCAACTCCTGGCCTTTTAAAATGATTTGAATATGTTTTTTGGCTTTTCTGTGGTGAATCTAATAGGATCTAATAGAGCAACTCCACCAGACATGCTGAGACCAGCCCCTGCTTCCTCTCTGCTCACATACCTGTCTGCTGCCTCTTTTTGTTTTAGCTTTGGCTTTGCTGCTCCTGTTACTGGCAAATGTTTTCTTACAGGGCCCAAGGAAGTGTGTGCCTAAGAGCTCCTTCTAGACTGGCCATCAACAAAGCAGTGAAACTGAGTAGATGCAAACTGCAGTGAGACACAAAGTAAACACACTGAAACAGTGGGGAAAAAACATCTTTTCCCGCTAAATTCTTCAGCTCTAATCATCTTATGTATCTTGCTGCTGTAAATATAAGCCCCCAGATAGAAATGTGATTTTTTTTTCAAATTGAGTGTCCCGTTCAAAGTGTCCAACATTGAACGCACAAGTGTTGTTACATTTTCAGGTGCGATGGGTGTGAAGCGGTTCTGTTAGGAATCGAACAGCAAGTGCTTAGAGCTAACCAGTACAAAGAGAACCACAACCGAACTCAGCAGCAGGTAGAGACAGAGGTAGGTGTAGTATCACTCCTGTCCGGCCCGGTTGGTGAGCATGTCACACACACCTTCAAGTTTCTTGTGGTGAATTTCTGTGCTTATTAAAGTGAGAAACTAAAGGGCCCGGCTAACACACAGTATGAGCAGGGGTTTTTAACCTTTCCTTGCACCAGTGCTGCCAATGTCCCTCAGTCCTTACTTTGCCATACTTCCTGCTGTTCAGTCCAGGGCTTCTTCTAGGTGGACACTAACAATCATGCCAAACAGGTGTGCTGGCCTTGTGTACCACCCTCTAGGAAAGAACTGATTTCCCCTCTCCCCTACCCTATTCACTTCACTGATGAGCGAAGCACATTTGACCACTGACCTTCTGGTGAGAGGCTTTCTGAGTCTTCCTTTGTAAACTTGCTTTGGAGCTCCTGCGTTGATTTGTAAGGAAACTAATTTTTAACACACACAACATGATGGAAATCTGATGTTTATACAATTTTAGATTTCACAATAATGAAAATCCAAAAGGAATACGAAAAAATAGTTAATTTATTATAAACCTAGGAATGTTGTTAAAAATCTCTCCTTACCCATTCCTAGCCATCCCTCTGAATTCCTTCATACATGGGGAAAGTGTGTTACATTCTTTCCTAAGCAACCTTAAATTGTAGCTGTAAAAAGTGCTTTTGAAAACTGCTTCTATCGCTGAGAGCGCCTCATTTGTTAACCTTGCAAATGCGGGTAGCCCCTACATTGCCAAAAATGGCTAGTACTTTTGGATACCCAACTTGAACTCCTTTAGTAGAGGTGGTTGTTCGCAACATGAGTCCTCAACAGTTTCTGGAAGTGGTCCATTTAAAGTGTGAAGTTGAGTACCCCCAAAATCACTTTTTGAAAATTTGAGCCAAAATGTTTTTCCCTTGTTGCTGTAATGTCCACAGATGGTCAACAGAGGGCAGCATAAGCACACAGTTGTAGTCTTTGATTGTATTTTCTTGTGAGCGCAAATCTAGATTGACAAAACTGCAAAGGTGAGAATAGCCCTCCTGAGACTCTAAGAGCTCGAGGTTTATTCCTTGCAGCCTTCTGCGTCCCCGCAGGTTCACACTGGCCTTTAGATGCTGCTTATACTGCGTGATTTGATGGTGCCCTTTACACATTCAGTTTGTCGTGTGTTTCTAGTCCTAGGGAGTGGACTCCTGTGTTCATTTTGACTGTTTTTTCTTGTCAGTTCCCTAATTCACCCCCCTGCCCCTGCCCTGAGTTCCCTGAGGTGAGGTGCCATGCAGAAAGCACTTCCTGTTGCCAGGTGCCTAGGGACCATACCACTATTTGCTTGCTTCTCAAACTCGCCCCATGTCTGAGCGTAGTCTCCATTCCTACCTTCGAGGAGAACTGTGGATCAGCTGGCTGACTGGTCCGAAGCATTTTCCCTTCCCTTCATTCTGAAGGGCTGTTCTAGCTGTGGCTTTTTTTCTTCCCCACATACGCCAGGCAGTCCCTGTCAGTAAACAGACACACAAGGCATCCAGACTGGTGAGATGGCTGCCTCCTGCAGTCAGGCAGCGAAAAGTCTTTCTCGCTAACCTGTACGTTGCCATTGTGCTATTCCCAGTGTCTAGCGATCAATACCTGCAGTCCCCAGTTGCCTCCAAACCGAATCTAACGTGGAGTATTACCAGATCAGGCCATCTACAGCTTGTTAATGCCGACGCATAATAAGCTCCCATCTAGAGGGTTTGAGATGTGTCCACTGGGAGATTTGTATCTGATGATGAGTTACTTTTTGAACTCAAGGGTGTTTCCTTTCCGTGCTTATGAAGGGCCTTCCTCTCTGCTGCAGGGGGTGGAAGAGGCAAATGCTGATTTGCTGTCTCTTGTCGCCCAGGTCACAAACATAAAGAAAACGTTAAAAGCCACAGCCTCGTCGTCGGCACAAGAGATGGAACAGCAGCTGGTAGAGCGAGAGTGCCCTTCACATGCAGAACAAAGGCAGCCCACAAAAAAGATGTCCAAAGTCAAAGGGCTGGTCTCCAGCCGTCACTAGAACACGCCATGGAGACGTCATTCAGTCGTGAATGACGCCAGAAGGAGCAACAAAGGCCCTGTGTCTCCTTTTCAGTGGGTTCTGGGCCAGTCTTGTTTGAATACAGCCCCAAACTGGCAGTGCCTGGCTAAGCTACAGTGTGCAAATCTCATTCACAGCCACGATGTCACCTGTTCTCCTAAGCCTTTAAAGAGGGACTTTCAGCCAGGGAGAATTACCACAAGGGGCAAAAACCTGCCACTCAAGGTGAATAGAATCTCTGTCGAAGGTTTTACTCCCTCCCTCCCAGCCAGCCTTCTGGTGCTGCGTCCTGCAAGACGGTTGCTATTTTGATTTAGAGCTCAAGACAACTTCTTCCATGGCAACCGACTGAATCCCAAGATTAGGACTTAGCTGTTGAAGCCAGGCTGGGAGAGAGAAAGCTACCAACACAGATCTCCCCAATCCCAAAGGGAATGCAAAAAATTACCAGGCCAGGAGCTGCTCTACATTGAAATCTTCAGGCCCCCTGTTTTTTAAACCAGGGTGAAATTCACACACTACCTCGCTTTGTGAAGGTGAGATCTAGTGCTGGGCTGTGTTTACTAACCTTCTGTTTACTGCCCTTACTAAGCCTATTAATCTGCCACTGGTTTAAAGAACTAGTCTACAGCTGTGAGGCTTCAGCACGCTGCTAGCTCTCTCGAGTTTTCCGCATTACAGGCGGCTGGGGACCCATTGGAAGTCATGTTCCTTCTAAATGTGTCTGCATCCTCTCAGGGCTGCTTGTGAATTGTTCCTCTCTTGAAATCTTTAAAGCTTAACACCTTAAATCTTCCTTGGAGAGGATGATTGGTGTGAAGAGGAGCCGCTGTGGCTTGGTGGTAGGCCAGCGGCCCAGAACCCGCTGACAGGTGTGGCAGTGGCCTTCCCTTGCTGAAGCGATGGACTTTACTAGCCTTTTGGAACTTGAACAGTTTCAGGTTGTATTTTACTTTTTTTTTTTTTTTTTGTACATTGTTGTGATTCTAAAGCGTTTCAGCCTTTGTTTTGTGTTTGGTATTTGTTACAGACTAACATCAGGGGGCTCGCACCGAGTGGGGGAGGTTGGTGGTTGGTTTGTTTTTTTTAAAAGGAGAGGCAGGGTTGACATCTAAACTGCAATTCACATGCAAAAGTGCATTTTGGAAAAAATTAAATGCTGATTTAATGTAGGAGTCGAGTCTTGGCTTTGGAGCAGCCATGGGCGAGCACTGGCTAGGCTAGCGGGGCACTGCCATAGTCCTCATGGCTGTCTCTTCGGAGCACCTCGCTGATGCCAGACTCCATCTTCATGCATACCTGGGAGGCAGGGAGGTGTCCTCCCTTTTTTACAGATTGGAGCTGAGGCACAGAGAGATGCACTAACTTGTTCAAGGTCATGCAAGTGGTCTGTGTTACAACCAAGACCTGGACCCAGGACTCCTGAGTCTTACCCCTTAACCACAGGACTGGAGGGATCGAAGCTGGGCACACTTGGCTGTCACAGTCCCACCCGTGAGCTCCTATCAGCTTGTCTGAGCACTGTTCCGCAGCGGTTGTAGGAGCAGAAGCTCATGTCTGCTGTGGGGGCCAAAGGGTGCTTTGGTACAAAAGCAGCATTTCTGTGAATAAGCTGACTTTTCCAGGGGAACGTAGGAGTGGGGCCCTGCTATAATTCAACCACCAGCAGCTTCAGTTGGCCTTACGTAGGTGTGTCCCGTGCAGTGTACGCACCTTCTTCTTACTGGGAGCTTGAATTCTTTGCTATCTGCACATTCCTGTTCTTTACCCCAGAGCATGTTACGAGATTTGGCGTAAGTCTGCAGAAGTAAATGACCCTTCTCACCTATGCACAGATGCAACTGCTGCTAATAATGGAGACGGACAGACTGTCTAAAATACCTTTAACCTGAAGTGGGAGGAGCAGGGCAACCTTCTCCCCCCCCACCCAGCTGCCTCTGGATTAGGTCCCTTGATTCCTGACCATTTCCCTCCTCTGTGCCACCACCTCCTTCCCCTCCCCCACATCCAAGCAAACTAAAAAGCCCAAGTGCTGGTGACAGGTGCTGTATTGCAAGCCTAGGGCATGAAGTCGTCTCTGTGGCCTTTGAACATATCCCTTCCCCAGGCAGCAGCTGTTCTAGGTTTTCCACGGTGCCTGCTTCATCTCTGCCGTGTGGGGAGGAGCGTGTGAACTCCATGCACGCTCACTCCTCGGCCTCTGCAGGGGCCGAGTCAGATTTTTCAGGGTGGGGGATTTGCACAGTGATTGACAACAGTTTGCAGTGGCCGTGCAAGAGTTTACCTGGAACTGTTGTCAGTCATTGTACAAACCTCCCACCCTCCAAAAAGGCCAGCTACGAACTGCCATCCTCACCTGCTCTACTGCTGTCATGTCTACCGACCACCTTTTTGTGAGGAGGCAGGGTTCAAGTCAACGGTCTTGACAGAGCCTTAAGTCTTCAGTAAGCAGTGGCACGCGGGGATCCCCTGGATGAAATCAACATGAATTGGCCTCACTCATGTTCATTGCTTGTCTCGCCCGCTATGTTATACTGAAGGGGAGCAGCCTCCGTCGGCTGAAACGTCTTCACGTTTTTTACATTTTGAGGATCTCTAGTCAAAAATCTGAAAGCCCCCTTGGCTGCTCAGGGAGCAGTGCCTTTGTTTAGTGGAGAAACCAGGGAAAGCTGCCCATTGCCTTGAGTAAAGAATGAATTGTTCCATGCATCTGGATGGTAATGGATGTCCAACCACAGGATGGGGGGAATTGGGAAGGCAGTGGAGCGCTAGCTCCTTGATGAAACTGCACAAGAGGGAAATGGAAGTGGAGAGGTGGATTTGTGCTGCGCAGTAAGTGAGGTGAAAGCAAATCGGTGGGGCTCGCCCGCTCAGTGCCCGCCTATGCTTGCTGCCTCTGCTAACGCGCAGCTTGTGCCCGCTTCACCAGCTGTCATGCTTCCCAGGTGTTGGGGATAGGATAGTGCCAGGCGCCGTTTTATGGTCACAGCAGGCCACTGCGGCTGTGCTTCGCTTCAGGCTCGCAGCAGGATGGTGGTCATGCTATTAACAGTAACTCGCATTTGCTGCCTGCGTCTGCCCCAGCTGGAGAGACAAAGTGAAGGGAGCTGCCTCACCTCCTCTCTCCTTCCCTCCCCTCTTCAGTGCTTTACTGTCTTGCTTCATGTTCCATGCTTTCCTTTTCATTGGCGCTTGTTCACTATGGAACCAAGCACGGAGCCAGTGAATGGCAGCGAGGAACACAGTATATTCTTGTGCTGATGAGCTGCTGCATCTTTTAGCTGTGCCAATTGGTGTCACTGCTGTGGCTCACAGAATACCAGATAACATCAGGCATTCCTGGGACAGGACAGAGCAACAATGGATGCTGATCTTTCCTTTCTCTTCTGACTGCTTGAAACCTGTTCCTCTTCCCTTTCCTCTACCTGTCGGAAGGACAAATCTTCTGTCAAGCGCAGTAAGAATAATCCTCCGCTACACTGATAGGTCCTTCTGCACTTCAACACGGCTCCCGATCCGGCATCTGCCTCTGCATTGACTGAAATGGGGCTTCGCGCAGGGGGCTGCCCCTCTGAAGCCAGTTGCAGGCTTGGGGGCTTGCTCTTCAGGCTGACAGCTGAGTGACAGTCCTAGGGCTGCTTGGGATCCCAGGTACCGATCAGATACTCTCAGAAGGAGCTGGGAGGGAGGCTCTGGTGGTTCCAGAATGCAAGTGGCGAAGTGGAGTTCTCCAGCCCTTGAAAGGGAGAGTGTCAGCAAGGTACAGCCCAGGAACTTTACACTTCCATCTGCCCTGCAGGGTGAATAACCTTCAGTTCCTGTTGGGAGGAGAACACAATACACAAACGGTGTATCTTTAAAATTCCATCTAGGCCACAGGAAAGATGCCTAGAGTGTTTGAAACAAACAGGAATCCAATTTTATTCACAGCAGGCTGCCAGAAATATAAGGGGCCACGGCTGCAATGTTGTCTTCATAGAAATGTGGGGCTGGAAGGGACCTTGAGAGGTAATCTCATCCAGCCCCTTCTTCCCCCCCATGCTGAGATAGGACCAACTACACCTAGACCATCCCTCAGGGGTATGTGTCTAACCTGTTCTTAAAAAGCTCCAATGACACGGATTCCACAAACTCCCTTGTTAATCTGTTCCAGTGCTCAACTGTCCTTGTAGTTAGGAAGTTTTTCCTAATATCTAACCTAACTCTCCCTTGCTGTGCATTAAGTCCACTACTTCTTGTTCTACCTTCAGTACACATGGAGAACAGTTAATCACAGTGCTCTTTATAACAGCTCTTCCCATATTTGAAGATGCTTATTAGGTCCCCCCTCAGTCTTCTTTTCTCAAGACTAAACAAGCCTGGTTTTTGGGGTTGTTTTTTTTTTTAAACTTTTCCTCATAGGTCAAGTTTTCCAAACCTTTTATCACTTTTGTTGCTTTTCTCTGGCCGCTCTCCAATTTGTCTGCATCTTTCTTGAAGTGTGGTGCCCAGAATGTACAGGTTACTCCAGTTGAGGCCTCACCAGTGCCAAGTAGAGCATAATAATTACCTCCCATGTCTTACATACGACACTCTTCATACTCCCCAGATTAGCCTTTTTTGAAACAGCATCACATTGTTGGCTCATGTTCAGTTTGTGATCCACTATAGCCCCCAGACCTTTTCCAGCAGGCTACCACCGAGTCAGTTATTGCACAAGTACAAAATGGGGATTTGATTTTTCCTTCCTAAGTGTAGCACTTTGCACTTGCCTTTATTGTATTTCATTTTGTTAATTTAAGATCAGTTCTCTGTTTTTCAAGGTCATTTTGAATTCTAGTCCTGTCCTCCAAAGTGCTACTTCACACAACGCACGGTCAACTTGTAGAACTCATTGCCCGGGGATGTTGTGAAGGCCAAAAATGTAACTGAGTTCAGAAAAGAATTAGATAAGTTTGTGGAGGATAGGTCCATCAATGGCTGTTAGCCAAGATGGTCAGGGACGCAACCCAGTAGTCTGGACGTCTCTAAACTTCTGACTGAGAGGAGTTGGGACTGAATGATGGGATGGATCACTCAATAATTGCCCTGTTCATTCCCTCTGAAGCATCTAGCACCGGCCATTGTCAGAAGACAGGGTACTGTGCTAAATGGATCATAGGTCTGACCTATTATGGCTTTTCTTATGTTCTTGCAACCCCTCCCATTTTGGTGTCTTCCAGAAATTTTATAAGCATGCTCATTATCCAAGTCACTAATGAAAATGTTGAATGTTACCTCACCCAGGACAGACTAATAGATATACATCCCTCCAGTTGGACAGTGAACCATTGATGACTAGTCTTTAAAAATATGGTTTTTCAACCAGGTGTGCTAGCCGTCTTATAATAATTTCATCTAGATCACATTTCTTAGTTCATTTGTGAGAATGTCACATGGGACTGTGTCAAAAGCTTTACTTTAATCAAGATATGTCATGTCTGCTGCTTCTACCCCATCCACCAGGCCAGTAAATCTGTCAAAGAAGGAAATTAGGTTGGTTTGATATGATTTTGTTTCTTGACAAATCCATGTGGGCTAGTCCTTGTCACCCTATTATCCTCCAGGTGCTTATAAATTGGTTATTTAATAACTTATTCCAGCATCTTTCCAGGTATTGAAGTTAGGATTACTGGTCTATAATTCTCTGGGTCATCTTTATTCCTGTTTTTAAAGATGGTACTGTCTTTGCCTTTCTCCAGTCCTCTGGGCCCCCACCCATCCTCCATGAAGAAGATTGCTTCAGCTAGTTCTTTAATTTCCAACGGTGAATTTCATCAGCCCCTGCCACCTTGAATACATCTGTCTTACCTAAATATTCTTCTAACGTGTAGTTCCTTTTTCCGGCTTGTGTTTCTTCCCTCTTGTTCGTAGTCATTGTGTTAAGCATCTCGTCACAATTTAATCTTTTTAGTGAAGACTGAAGCAAAATAGGCACAAAACATCTAACCCTTCTTGATGTCGTCCATTACTAGCTGTCTTTGCCCACTAAATAGTGGACCTGCAGTTTCCTTTCTTTCTTTTTCTATTTATAGAACTTACTGCCTGTTAAGACCCTTGCTAGATGTAACTCATCATGTTGTATAGAAACGCCTCTGAAAAGCTTCTTATAAAAGACAAAATGAGGCATTTTAGTGCTGTTTATCACCAGAGGATCAAACTGAGGCAGGGAGAGGTTAAGTACCCCTAGTCACAGAGCAAGTCAGTGGCAAAACCAGGAAGCCAGACCTCCTGAGTCCCCATCCAGTTTGAAGCACCTTGGCACCATTTCCACCAAAATCCTGAGAACTAGAGTGTGAAACTGATTTGCTTATTTTTGTCCAGTCTGATAGAAAGTAGGCAACCGCTCCACAGAAGCTAAATTAGATTTTTAAATTAGCTCGCTTCTTATTTGTCACCTTGGCTGGGAGCCCTGTATTTTTTAAATCTGATTTTACTCGTAAGCTGACAGTCTGACTGCCTTTTTTTCAGCTGCGTTTTTGGAAATACCTGTCGCTATTTTGCTCTTCCAGCTCAATGGCCGGGGTCGGTGTCTCTCTCAGGGACAGTTGACATTTTGCTGATATTTCATCAGACTGGGACCTACCATGGGGAAAATAATTAAAGTGAGAATGTAAGAGGTGTGTGAAAGAGGAATTTGCCCTCCAGTCTGATTGGTTACACCTGGCATGGTGACAGTGCCCTCATCTCTGACTGGTGAGCCAGCCAGTTTCCCATGTAACTAACTGATGAACAGATTTCCCAGATAGGTCATCAGTCACTGTATTAGAGCAACTAGTTTCCCCCATTCCAAATTTACAGGCAAACAGCTTTGTTACCTCATGCCATATAGAATGAGGAAGCTATCCGGAGGTATTTTACCGTGGACTGCAACTTGCATGAGAGAGAGAGAAATGGGAGCACGGCTTTTCCAGGTCAGGAAGAAGGAAAGACATCTCTTCTCCACCAGGCAGCACTGCAGCAATGAGCGAACAGGCGCCACAGAAGTGCTGGTTAGTAATGAGATTGTCTGGTCTCAAAAAGCATCGCTTGCCGCAGAGTTGATAACCCTCCACCCACTCAGACCATTGGAGATCTCCTAGAGCAGTGGTTTTCAACCTTTTTGAGTGAAAGCCCCACTAGTTAACACTAAGTAAAACACCTGCCCTCCCCTTCACCGGCCATAAACACACACAATAATAACACCACTAAATTACATAATAATAGACTCTCATCTGAATAAGAAGCTAAACCTTCCCTGGCACAACTGCCACCGCACGCCGCGTGCGGCCCCGCCTCTTCCCATCCTTCATGGCCTGAGGGAAATGGAGGCGGGCTCTGGAGGGTTGGCTTGGGCTGCTCCAGGCCCCCACTAGCGTGGGGCTGCTCCTCTCCAGCTGGAGCGGGGGGAAGGGGGGGCAGGCTGCTGCTGTCTGGTACAGAGCTCAGGGGGGCTAAATGACCTCAATATTACTGAAGACTCATGGCCCCCCCTGGATTTTTGGCCCCCCACCAAAGGGATCAGGTCCCCAGGTTGGGAACCATTCTCCTAGAGTATGGGGGGAGGCCTGATTGATTAAAGCCAGTTCTTCAAGTGCTCATCCCCAGCAGTCGCTGTGACACCTATTGTCGGGGTATCAGAAGAGTTGACTTCTTTTGAATGATGGAGCATTGTGAGCTCCTCCAAAGTCCGGCTAGAAAATGGACCTTGGATAAGTGCATCCTAATCCCACAAACACTCCTTTTCCCTAGGAGTAATGTCTGCTACTTCTGTTCTGATTTCCATCAAGGTAGCGGGGTTTCTGAGAGGCTCTGCCCCAGGACAGCCTCGCGGGGATTCGCAATCTCCGCGTCACACAAGGCCATTTTAGCAACTGCTGGAGTGACACCCCCCCTTTCCCAGGGGGGCCTGCCAGCTGCAATGCTGCGCTTAATATCCCGCTCAGTAGGGTTGCACGCCCACCCCTTGGCCAGCAGACCAAGGCTAACCACACCTCATGGACAGAGTGTCTTTCTGCCAGCTGATCTGCACGGTGGGGAATCACATAGTTTAAAGAACTGGAAATCAAGAAGCTTTAATTTACCCTTTGGGGAAAGTAACTGTGAAGTTGCAAGTGGAAGTTGTTCAGCTCTCTACAGGAAGAAGGAGGGTCTTGTGGCTAACGCCTGGGGTGTGCCCAGCTCTGCTACAAACCTGCTGTGTGACTGTTGGGCAAGTCACGTAATATTTCTGTGCCTCAGTTTCACCAGCTGACATCAGCCACAGATAGAGATTATGGGGCACTGATGTTTGTAAAGGGCTTTGATCTAGGTGGAGGCAAGTTTCCATGGGCGAAGGTTTGTCCTCAGTGTAATTGGTGAGGTGGTGGTAGAAGTCTCTCAAGCTTTTTTCTCAAGCTTTTAAGCTTTTTTTCCAGGAGGTGTCTTCCATCAGTCATCTCCGCTTCCCCGCTGCAAGTAACAAGTGGTCCGGTGTGACAATGTAGGCCTGGAGCATTATGAGTAATACGCTGGGTTAATTGTTGTGGGGGCAGAAAAAAGGCAATATCAAAGGGACGCCACCTGATGATTTTTCTATTAGCTCTTTCCCCAGACGACAAGAGCCCCTGCAGAGGTGTCATTTCCAAAGGCAGTTTGCAACTCATTAGCCTGGATTTTCAGCTCTTCTCCAGAGAACGGGGGTTTTTGCAGCAAACCCTAACCTAATAAATGGCCTCATTCAATTCATGCTGCCATCTCCCGGCAAGGTTAGCCACTGCCTGAAAGGGCCTGGATTCAATCCCCTTTTATTTTCCACTCATGTTTATGTTGAGAGAAGGATCCCTCTGAAAACCTCTTTGTGATCCCTTCCCTTTGCCTTGTCCGCTTTCCCCAGAACACGAGACCTAGGCGTAGTCTAGGGGAAACTGAAGTGGGCCTCTGGCCCTAGGAACCCTCCTGCTATTGACACGGCAGGGTAGGAGCGCCATGCCTTTCCACTTGGCAACTTCTCATTGCAGCTCTGGTTTCTCCTTTCTCTCCTCTGGTTTGAGACCTGGTGTCCTGTGATCTGGGCTTTGGCAATGTACAGCCCTAAGTAGCTTGGAAATGCTGGGCAAGTGTCTGGATACAGCATGGAAGAGGAAGGGACTGGAGCGGAGAAGCAATTGGCTGGGGAGGGGAGGAAGGATGGAGAGAGCGGGACACCCAAACGCCCTAGGGCTGGGGTGGCCACTAGTTGGGCCCTATCCCAATGTGTGTTTGCAGTTGTCCTTGTTTTTAAGGAGGCCAGGCAGCTGGAGTCCCTCATGCTCCACTATCACCCAAGTAACCTGACCTGCTTAGACTGAAATGGAGCAGGACGTGCCGAGAGCTGCAGTGTTAAAGAAGTCAATTGCAGGCCCTTCCATGGGACACTGTGGCCTGCCCTGGGGTGCGGAGAGCTTTGCATGCCCCCTGCCTGTTACGCTGTGGACTAAGGCTAGTAAAGCTTGTTGCGTTCTTGCGACCAGGGCCGTTCACTGTTCTCGCTCCCAAGAGGACAATCTGCTTTCTCTTGGCTCATCTCAGGCTGGGAACAGAGCCCTGTGGGGGTGGTCTCCATGCACCATGCTGCACGCAGGGCCACACGTTCTCCCGAGACCAGCCCCGTCTGGCTCCTGCGGGTGCAATCGTGGGGTGGCCCCCTCCCAGCATCCCTGGGAGAGCTCTGGCTGCAGATAATGATGGCATCGGAGACGGTGGGGGCGTCTGGCTGGACCCTTGATAGGGCTGGCTGCCGACGAATCTGCTGGCTACCTGTCGCTCTAGTGCAGATGGGGATATTGGGGGGCCTCTCACCCATGGCACCCCTCTTCCCTGAGTCCACTCTTGGCCAGCCTCTCTCTGACCGCTGAGCCAGAGTCCCAGCTTTCTGCACTTTCATTGCATGCCTCCTTTTACACGTGGCTGGGACACCCCGGCTTGGAGGGGGGTAGCTAGAAGCAAGCCCTGGAGCCTGAGCTCAGGAATTGTGCTGGCCACAACTGGCCATGCTGGGGGCAGAGGCCCATTTAATACCGCCCAAGCCCGGGAGAGTGAAGCCTTCAGGGCCGCTGCGCTGTGGGGCAGTGGAGGAACATGGGCGTCCAGAGCTTTCTCTTCCTTCCCTTAATTGGCCACTTCACTTGTCTCCCTGCATTTTCCTCCCACTGAGCCCTGTCAGGGCGACCTAATTGGGGCCTTCTCCGAGGCTCGCTGTGCGCTAATGAGCCCTCTGCGCTTCACACTCTTCGGAGGTTGGTGGCTCGGTCTTGCCTGCTTCCTGCCTGCCAGGCAGGGGAACATGAGGCAGTAGAGGGAGCCCTGGCAGCCTCCTGGAAATCAGCCTCTGTCCCCCTGCAGCCGCTGGGCCCGCCTCAGCGGTTGTGCAGCGGATGGTGCTATGCGTAGGCCAGGTATCTCTCTTGGGTACCTGTCTGCCCCCCCATACCTTCATGCCCTGTGAGGCAGGCCCGTGCTAATATCCCCACTGTACAGATGGGAAGGTGAGGCCCATCTCCTCAAAGATATTGGGCACCTAAGCTCTTCTGAAGAGCACGGTCTAAGTGGCTTGTCCAAGGTCCCCCGGGAGGTCTGGCGGAGCAGAATATCAAACCTGGGTATCAAGTCTCAGGCCCCTGGGCCATCCTTCCTCCCTGCCCCGCTAGCTCTGTTCCGTGAACAAGGCCTTGCTCCCCAGGCCTGAGATTGATCAGCTGGAATGAGGGTGGGACAGGAGCTGCACTGACCATCCTCTCAGAACACGTCTGGCACGGGCAGCGGTGGGGCGCCACGGCCCACAGGTGGCATGGGTCACGCCCCGTCCTGAAGGAGCCTCTTTGTGGGAAAGAGGACTCCAGTCTTGGTACACGCCATCGTTGGCCTCTCTGCTAACAGTGCAACCGGCAGGGCCCGGGAGTCCGGTTCCAGCAGGGAACGGATTTCGTGACGTGGACAAAGGCTAACTGACGCCCACCAGCTCACCGATGTAGGGCCACCCAAGAGCTAAATGGTGGCGCCCTTTTTGTCACTGGCTTTGAAGCAAGAACCCAATGGTGCAAGGGAACCGTATCCCATTCCCAAGCTGGCAGCCAGCCTGTGTGCTGCTATTTTACAGTCTCTATTTTGGCTTCATATGCAGGAAGCCTGTTCCTGGGCTGGAGCAGTGCCACCATCCATCACGCTGTCCTTCCCTGGTACCCTGGGGCTTGGTTCTGGGATCAGGTTCGTTCCTTGCTCTCTCTGGGATTTGCTGCTATGGTGGGAGGGGTTTGGTTTACTAACCCTCCTGTAGCAGGGAGTCCCTTAGGAGCGCTTTGGTGCAGGTCCCTGCTTTCCTGGAAGGCTGTAGGGGCTGCAGACTACTTTGGGAACTGCAGTGCCTGGCTGTGGTCCGCAATGGCAGCGCTCCAGTTAACATAGCAGCAAATTTGCGATTGCAGAGAAAACGCTATGGTGAGGTTGCTGTGTTTGTAGTGGTTCCCAACCAGCAATGCCTTAGACGAGCTCGCAGACACCGACGTTCCTCCACCAGCCAGACTCTGTCTTAGGAGAGATGCTGACTGTCTTCTCGGTGGGAACGTGCTTGCTGTTTGCTCCTACAAAGCCAGAAGTGTCCCGTGGGTCACAGACAAGCTGATGATTGAGCTGTCATATGTATAGGCAAAACCCTCCATGCTCAGCAGATCAGCAAGCCGGCTGTTTCCTCCGGTGAGGGGGTCTGGCTGTTGGCACGGAAAGGCATCACTGGACCTGTGGGACTCTGTGACCCCCCCGGCCAAATTGTGGCTCAGGAGAGGGATCGCTCTGCCTGTCAGCCTCCACACCTCTGAGTCTGCTGACTTTCTTTTTGCCCTGTACTAGGCCATCTTTGCCCAGGATCCATTGCTCCTGGGTCAGAGCCGTGCTGTCATTTGTCACGGTGCCTGACTGAAACACTCCCATAATATCTGGGCCGTGCGCCTGCTGCTCCTATCTATAGCTTCTTTGAAGATTAATGCCAAGGAGCTTCCCTGCAGGACTTGTGCTTGGTTTTTTTGCCCTCTCTCACTGTTTTCTTTAAAGCTCCGAGTCATTTTAATGATCTATTATTTCATGCATTTTACACAGCAAGAAGGGGTAGCAACAGCTGTGTTGTGAATCCTTCGCAGGCTACCCTCTGTGTATTTGTCTGTCTGTGTGGTGTCCTAAGCACAGTGAAATAAATCGTTCTGCTAGGGGAAGGAGTGTATGGTTTAGTGGAGAATGGGAATATCAACAAGCCACTTAATAATCGATTCGATCTTAGAATGACAGGGATCACCCAGCACCCAGGGTCTCTTTCCCATTAGCACTAATGGGCCTGATCCCAAGCCCATTGCAGACTTTCCATCAATTTAAATGGGTGTTGAATACCTCGCTGACTGCACTCACTGGTTATCTACCTATGGATTATATCCAATTATTATGTGAACTAAGGGCTCAATCCCATAGACCGTACAGAGGCAAAATCCCAGTTTAAATCAGTAGGCCAAAGTCTGCTCTGCTACACTGGTTTAAATCCAGAGTAAAACTATTGAAAGTGATACTTTACTCCAGCTTTACATTGATCAGGATTTGGCCCATAGGGCATGGCGCCTGAGGGCCAGCTCTGATAAATTCCTGATGGGCGGAACCTGCACAAATTCAGAGGTCAATGCACTGGAATGCTCCTTCCTGCTGAGAGTTCACAACGGGATCGGGCCCTGACAAAAAGATGGCAAGATGGGAGCCAGACTTATTTCCTTCCTGAGCACCTAAATGTGGGGACAAAGGTTAAAGTGCAAATTGATCTCTCTCTCTCCTCTTAAAAACAATATATAGTTTCCTCTTCCATGCTGTTAAAATGAATGAATCTGGTACTTTAAAAAATGCAAGTCAATGCGATAAATGAAGACAGGTTACAAAATGCCACATGGAATGTTTTTTTTTTTTTTACATTTTTCAACTATTTAGGACAAAAAAAGTTACACGGCTCGACTCGTTTCATTTAGTTACATAAATAAAATTTTTATAAATATCTCTTTATAAACAATATATAAATAGCTTTACAACATAAATACATTTATGCATGACATGGATTTTCAAACAGCAATGTTACACAGCTGGCTTCATCAGTCTCTTGGAAAAGCACTGTCCCTTGTCCTGGTGAGTGTTTGTATATAATATATATATATATATAAGATAGAGAGAACTTTTTAATCTTAAAAAAATAACAAAACCGAAACAGCTGGTGCTATGACTCCTCGTACCGAAAAGAAAAAACACAACCATGTCGTCTGTCCATTTCCGGTGTTCTCTGCTCCTCTAGGTGTCGGTTGGGGAGTGGCCAGACCTGGCCATAGGGGGGAAAATGTATTCAAAGCCCTGAAACGAACAAGAGGAGGAAGATGCTGTTAGTATTTCCTTTGTGGACAGCTTCCCATCAGCACAGAGCACCCCTCTGTAACAGTCCCAAGAGATGCAGCTTCCCGTTGAACTCAACTGGGGATGTTGGTGTGGGGAAGATCGTGGGAGTGGAGGCCGCCGCACCTGATGGGAGAAGGCTCCAAGCCTGCCATCTGCCCACAGCTTCCCCACTGGAAGCACTTACAGGTTGAATCCTGAGCTGCTGCTTGCAGCTGTCCTGACTCCAGTCTGAATTTGGCCTGAGGAAAAGCTGCAAAGAGGCTCTGCAGACTGGAGCTGTCAGTTAGCGAGGGCGGCCCATTGCAGCATGCCTGGCACTGAGCTAGTCCTTTCCACCTGCAAAGAGCTTTACACGCACGAAAGGGCTGCATCTTTGCAGCTAGATCTGGGTGGACAGGAGGACCTCAACACAGGGCTCCGACCCCACAGAGCCGGTGGCTGAGATCTGCCCCAGCTCCCAGCACGCTAGGAGGTAGATAGATGATCGCCGGGCATGCTGCTGTGTCTTTTGGCCAGGGTCATGCCCTGCGTTCTCAGGCTGTCCCACTGGGGCAGCAGAGCAGGTCCCTTGATGTGCAGCTATAACTATTTTCTTTCTGGGGAGAATTTAGTTCAAATGTACATTTTTTGAGCTCCAGGTAAGGAGTGTTCTATCCAAAATCCTGAGCTGGGCTGTTCTCTGCTTGGAGAATCTTTTTAGAGCACCCTACAAGCAACAGCTGGAGGTGGGACAACAGGAGCTGAGATCTCTTGCTGTTTCTTATGTGCAGACCCACTATCAAGCATAAAAAAATCACTTATCTGACGTTTACAGACACATAGATCTGGCCTCTCAAATTCCCAGACTGCAAAATGCACGTTTGAAATTAACAGTGTCTCTGATCGCTCATGTTACGGCTGACTCTCTGTATTCTTCTGTTTGCCTTGTTTTGCAAACATCCATACCCCAGGACCAGATCCGCGCCAGATGCGAATTGGCCCAGCTTCACTGACTTCATTAGAACTAAGCCAGTTTACACCAGAGGAGGATCGGTGCCTAACTTGGTTTTTGCAGAGTAGGGACTTTAGCATATTGTGTTTGTCCGGGAAGTGCCTGACACACCTGTGACCCTGCAGGAAGAAATAACAATTGGCTTGGATTGCATCAAGGAGCCAAACGAGAGTGACCCCAAAGGCTTAGCGCATCTGCATGTTGCCGACTTAAAGAATAACCATTCTGGCTCTGATTAACTCCTTGCGTGCTGCTCAAGGAACTCACAGTATATCCACACTCAGTCAGCTGGCAGTCAGGAAACACTAGGACCCCAAGGGCTCCCCTGTTATTGCTAATTGAGGCAGTCATTGCTTGAAAGTGAAAATGCTGTTTCACATCGGACCTGGGCAATATTTCCAATGCAATTCTGCCTGGAGATTTTTCAGTCTCCTAATAACTGTTCAGATACCAGGGCTGGGCTGGGGAAGGGACCTCGCAGGTGCCGTGTAAATTAATTAGAGATGTAAAGCTAATGTTTCAAAATAAATTAATGGGAACATAGCGTAGCACAAACCCTTCAGCCATGCCAGGGCATTTGCTGTGCACCCTTCACTCAGCTACACTACAGAAAAGTATCTTGCTAAGCTTCAAGGCCCCCTAGGTCTTCATTTGGCGCACACGATGAGTGAATAATATCTTCTATTGGATCAACTTGTTGGCAAGAGAGAGAAACTTTGGAGCTTACACAGAGCTCATGGAGCACGGGGCATTTATGCAAGACACCTGTGACTATACAGCTGTACTTAGAAGCGGACTCTGTTCGTTTCCTTGGACTCCTCGGGTCAAGTTTAAACAGGAAAGCAGCCTGGGGAAATCTGTACTTAACTGGCTTGGAGGCACTTAACTACAGCAAGGGTTGGTACAGTTCCACAGATGTAGTTAAGAGTTCATACAGTGAGGTGGGTTTTTTTGGTTTTGTTTTGTGTTTGTTTGGTGTTTTTGGGGGGGGGGGCTATAGTGAGGATGTATAAGGTGCAGCTTTCTATGATGGTAAAACATCAATGCCATCTTCTGATTCTCTGCTCTTACTACAACAGGGCATGGTATATAAGCAAATACCAATCCTAGGATTTAATCCACAGTTCACAGACTAATTAACTGGCTAATTACTACCAGTCCTGCCACGCAGCACTTCCTCCTTGGGAATCTATGTATATAAAGTGCACTATCATCGTGGCGCCTGCTGTGATCACCCCCACAAAGCCGCAGTAAAGTATCCTACAGCAGCGGACCCAGCCGTGGCAGGAATGCTGATAGACACTGTCATGGCTGGACCATTACTGTAGTATTTTTGTAGTTAAATTAGGGCCAGTGCCGAGATTCCAAGCAATAGACATTGTTGCTATGTACTGTACATACAGTGGATAAGCAGGTCTCTGTGTGTGTGTATATATAATCTTCAAAGTTTGTGCCAAAGCTTTAGAACAGGGGCAGGCCTCGTTATAATTATCCAGAGCCTCCAATTTAGAGGTAAACAGGTGCAAGTCAAATCTGAGGGGAAGCTGCAGGGAAAAGCTGCCAGTCCTGTAGATTTGGGCCCGGGAGCTCTGTCAAATATGAGGAATTTATCACACTGTATTCCGTCTCAGGCACCCCAAAATAAAGGGCTGACAAGCACACCTTAGCTACACAGCCAAGTAGATAAATTATCTGTTCTCCCATCATGCTGGTGTGAATCAGGAGTAATTCCAGTGGCGTTAGAGCAGTGGGAGAGCAGAATCAGAAGCCTGGGAATGCACAAATTTCACTTCACGCTTTCCCACTGTCTCCCTCTTGGAAACAGAGAGACAGGCTCTTGTCTAAAACCCACGCTGTGCGGTCCGGGCTCACCGCAGGGCGGATTAAATCAACAGCCCTCCCAGAAGAGGGAATGCCCTTTGTTCACCTCCATGGAGCGTTGTCGTTGGAAAGGCTTATCCCAGCCAGTGTGTGACTCTGCGCTCATCACAAGGGCACGTTAGCCCCAGGGCACTTTAAAAGAAAAAATGTTTCCACCCAAACAGCCAGTGGAAGTGATCGTAAGTGAACGCACAGGAGCGTTCAGCCCTTGTCTCTGCTAGAAATGGGCAACACACCCAAAAGAAGAATAAGAAATTGGGCAGACTGGGCAATAACCCGTCTTAGAAATATAACTGCACGCTACAGCCCCAGCCCTAAGCACTGCTGTCCAGCGGCTGGAGGCTAAGCTTTTCTCTCAGGCATGCGCCTATGTCCAAGTGTCCTAGATGCTGCCATAGTGGGCGCTCTAGAACGTACTGGAACAGGCCAAGAGGTGCATTTGTCTAGTCAAATGGTCACATTTGCACTCTTACTAAGCTGTAAAAGGTGCGTCACTTCAACTAAGCTGCCCTTTGAGCAGCCTGATTTTCAAGCAGGGACTTTAATACATGGCACATTTTGGGGTTGGGGGGCATTCTATACAAATGGGAAAAGAGTTTTTAACTTCCCCCAGATATTTTCTAGTTTTTTCCCCCGCTCTGATTTTTGTTTGTTTGTTTCTCTGCAGAGGCCAATAGTCCGGAGGGGAACCCAACTGAATTCTGCAATGTGCCCCACAGCCGGGCTTGGAATGAGGGAGCTGCCTGCACTGACCAGCACAGAGGCTCTGGATAGTTCCAAGCAGGTGAGGATGTAGGCTTGATCCTAGTGGCCTTGCCAGATCACACACTGGAATCTGGAGTTTCCCTAGGCTGCCTGTCCCTATTAACTATGAAGCTGACTAATCCAGTGCGCCTCGCCTTGGTCCTGTTTCGCCCTGCCCTGTGCTGGGTCCTGCTGGTTGCCACCACCCTGCCCCAGAAGCAGCTGCATTTCTGCCCCGGGGGCGGGGAACTCCCTCTACTGATACAGGATCGAGGCCTGACGCCCTTCCTATAGGACGCAGAAGCGGGGAGGGGAATGTCTGTGCCTTCCCCCGCAGACATCTGGCCTTGGGCCAGGGCGCTGGGCTGGAGGGGCCCTGGGGCTGAGCCAGTCAGGTCCCTTCTGAGCCGACCGGCTGGGGCCTCCAGAGGCTCCGGAGCCGGGTGGGCCCAGGGAGCTGCAGCGGTCCCGGGACCCGCGCGTGGCAGGTGCAGCCCGGGGCCGGGGGGGGGGACCCGGGGGGGCCCGCAGGAGTCACTCACCGCCGCCAGGGGGCGCCGCTCTAGCAGCCCAGGCCGCTCATGGAGCCGATCCGGTCCAGCTTGAGGCCGAAGCAGCCCTTGGACAGGCCCTTCTTGACGCCCTTGTGCCGCCGCGTGCCGGGGTAGTCGCGCAGCAGCCGGGCCCAGGCGGCCCGCGACTTGGTGTCCACGCGCAGCTCCCGCAGCAGCCGCGAGCCCCGGCCCCGGCCGCCGCCCGCCGTCTCGCCCCGCTCGGAGCCCGCGGGCAGGGTCTCGGCCGGCTCGTGTCCCGGCGCGCTGCGGGCGGGCTGCGGGGGGAGGGCACGAGGAGTGAGCGCGGCACGCACGCCCCGGCCCCGATCCCGGCCCAGGGACCACCCCCGGCCCCGATCCTGGCCCAGGGACCACCCCCGGCCCCGATCCTGGCCCAGGGACCACCCCCGGCCCCGATCCCAGCCCCCCCCCCGGGATCCCCCCGGCCCCGATCCCAGATCTCCCGGCCCCAGGGACCCCCCCTCCCAGCTGCAGCGGCTGCCGCTGGACCCGGTGCCCCCTGGCGCCCGGGACCCCGACCCTGGCCCGGCCCCTTCCAGTCCCCGCGTAGCTGCTGCGACCTGCCCCTCGGGCCCCGCTACTGCACCTGCCGCCCGCCCCGCTCCCTGCGGGACACCCGGCCCAGGCCCCCGGGAGGGGCGGCTCTGCTCCCGGCCCCCGGCCCCTCAGCACCAGGGGCTGGAGAGCAGGGCGCGGGCGGGGCGGCCCTTCCCGCGGGGGGCGGGCGGGGCAGCCAGGCCGGGGCTGCGGGACGGGACGCGCAGGGAGCCCCCGAGACCCTCGGCGAGGAGCGGGAAGGGGAGCGCGCTCCAAAGCGGGGGGGCCCGGCCGGGATGGAGAGACCCGCCCCCGACAGGCTCCCTGCGGGCGGAGACGCGGCGAGGCAGGTGGGACGAGGCTGCCCAAGTCCCCCTAAGTCCTCGCCGCGCCCTGAGCGGGGATCCGCCCGCGGCGCTGTCCCGCGCCCGCCCCGGCTTCTCGGGGGCCCCCCGGTGTCCCGCGCCGCCCGTCTCACCTTCTGCGCGGGCCGAGCCGCGGCCCTGGCCTGCAGCCGGGCGGACAGCAGGGCCAGGAAGAGTCCGCCGGCCAGCACGTGTGCGAGCCGCATCCTGGGGCCGCCCCGCGGGGAGACGGGCCGGGAGCGAAGCGAGCCCAGGCGGGCAGAGGCGCCCGAGCAAGTTTCCGCGTCGGCCCCGGTTCTGGTCCCGGTTCTGGTCCCGGCCGCGGCGGGCTGCTCCTCCTCGCACGGCGGCTCGGCAGTGCTCGGGGCTGCGGCGCCCGCCGCTTTATAACCCAACCTGCCGGGTGATGTCATCGGCGGCCAGGTCCGGCCCGGCCCCCGCCCGCCTCCCCGGGGCAGCGCGTCCCCCCGCCGGGAGCCGAGGCACCGCCGCGCAGGGCGGACCCGGGCCGGGGGGTGGGGGGCGCCTTTACCACGGCCCCCCCAGCCCCCGGGGCCGCCCTGCGCGGCGGTGCCGTCCGCGCCCCCAAATCGGGGGGCTGGAGCTGGCGTGCGGAGGAGCAGGGCAGAGACCCGGGACGGCGGCGAGCCGGGGACGGGCGAAGCCGCTGCTGCGCCGCTGGCACCGCAGCCCGCTCCCGGCCCGCTTCCCACTGAGAGCTGTGCGTCCCACGGGGCCGGGCCCGGGTGGCTCTAGAGGCCGATTTGCTGGGGCGGGGGGGTCCCAGTGTGTCCCTGCCTCGGGGGAAGCCTCCCCGCTTTGGGGAGGCGCTCCCCTGCCAGGAGTTGGCAGTTTCAGGCTGGGGCTTTGGAGAGATCTGGGCCCTGCCGAGGACCCCCGGGGTCCCCCTGAAAGCCCAGCTGGCCTCAGCTGCTCCCTTGGCTGGCCCCTATGCCGGGTGGCAGGGCTAATTGCAGGCTGGTGGCTGCTTCCAAGGTTTTGCTAAGTGGGGTGCGCGGCTCGTTTGCCCCCAGCATTAGGCTAGTCAGAAGCAAATGGGGAGGCGGGGGTGATCCCAGGGACAGGGCAGTGTCTTTTGCACCAGGGGTTCTTTGCCGAGCTCCTGGTTGCCAAGTGCCGCTGTGCCAGGTGCCACGTCGGTGCCAGGTCCCTTGTCCCTGCACAATCCGCGCTGCAAAGCAGAGCCTGCCGGCTCCACTGCCTTGGCACTCACCTGAGCTAGCTGCACCGGGGCCGTGCTGGGGCTGAGCGAGCTCCCCCTCCCTCTCCCAGAAAGTTTGGGGCGCAAAGGGCTCTGAGCAGAGATATCCCCATTGAGATAAGTCCCCAGCTCCTGGGGCTGTTGGATGCCAGTGAGGTTGGGGCTGGGAGGGGACAGGGGCTAGAAGCCGCTTACACATGGGGCATTGCACCTGCTGGGGAAGCAGGGGGCTCTTTGTGTGTCTTTCCCTCTGGGGGCGGGGGCTGGGGGCTGACCCAGCTGGGGCAGTTTGATGGTGGCTTATTAGTGGGGCGCTGATTCCTTCGAGGAGCTCTGGGGATCCCTGTCTGGGGCCAAGTCTGTGCCCCCACCCAGCCAAGAGCAGTGAGATGCTTCCCATCCCACGTTCCCCCCCGCCCCCCCCACCCCCCGGGCTGTTGGGCAGAGGGTCACATCAAAGGGGGTTGAGCCATGTGAACAAGGAACGGGGAAGGGGAAGATCTCGGCTCCTGGGCTTTTCCTATTGTGGCTGCCATGCAGAAGAGGTTTAGCTGCCTTCAGCCCAGAGGGGTTTGTTCCTGGAAGGTTGAGAGTGGTAGGAAGCTAAAAGCACTTAGCGGGTCATGACATGGGGATGGTAGCCATTCCCAGGCATCAGGTGTAACCGAGAGCAGAACTTGGCCCAATAGCTTATTTTTTGGCTAGAACTTTTCTTTCCCAAATGAACCTGTACAAAGGATCTAGCCAGGACTCTGAAATGCAGCCACCTCTGGGGTGGAAGGAGGCAGTTTTGGAACAGCCCCCAGCAACACTAGGCAGTTTAGACCAGGAAGGGAAGAAAAAGCCAGCATCTGGGGAGAGTCAGGAAGGCAGAATGCAAATGGGAGACCAGGGTCAACTTCCCAGCGGTGGCTGTATTTCAGCGATCTCTGGAAATGCCCTTTGGGATCGACTGCCCCAGAGTGTTGGTATTAAGAACCCTGCTTATGGTCTTGTTGGGAAGAGGCACTTGGCTGTGTCTAAACGAGGCACGATGCACTGATCTAGTTTGAAACAGTGCCCTTGGGCCCTCCCACAAAAATCTGCCGGTGGGGACACGAGGACCCAGCTCAGTGGGAAATCAGAGAATCTGTGCGTGCCACTTGCTAAGGAGCCGGCTGCTGTTGTGGCTGGGCTGCAGGGATGGCAATGGGGCTGTACCACGCCCTGGCCAAGGCCTTACAGCTTTGCCCCAGGTGCACTCCTTTTCCCGGGGCGAAGGGGGGGGGGCAGAGCAGGGCTGGAGGCTGGTGGCTCTGCTTTGTGCAGGTGCTTTATCAAGCCAGCCGGAATTGCCATTCAAAGGACCTTGCTAGTCCTCAAGCTGTAGAGTTACATGGCGAGCTGTAGTCCACACCAGGGGGAAGGCGGTTTCCTTAACCGAAACCAGAATGAGGCCACCCAGCTCCTTGGAAGAGGGAATGGGGCAGTTGGGGGTTGTTAGAAGACCTCCCCTTTCCCTATTGGAGCTTGGAAACCTTTTAACCCTTTAAAGCTGTTTGTGTGCGGGGTTAACCGGAAAAAGGAAGGAGGCACAAATGGTCTCATCCCTATCCAGCAACTGAGTGTTTCAAATGAAATGTCCTAAGGGCCCGAACCCTGTGAGGTTTGCACGGGTGTCTGCAGCCAGTCTGGCTGAGTGAGGTTCTCCAGCAGTGTCCATGGGGTGTAAGAGTGAGTGCTCCCCAGGCCCCTTTTAGAAAGGGCCAGAGTGCAGGGCCACAGCAAGGATGGTAGCCAGGGATGCTGTTGTCAAAGGGTCTGGATTCTAGTGTCTGATCTATAGCAGGTCCTGCTGGTCATCACCACAAACCCACCAGGGTCCAAGGCCTCATCCCCCCATCTCAGACGAGTGTTTCGCAACCTCCTGGCTGGCCAGTGACATTCCGTGAGCAGGGAGCGCAGTCGCCACTACCTAGGACAGAGCTCTGAAGAGGAGAAGGGCTTCACCGCCTCCTGGTTTGAGTTCTGATTGAAACGTTGAGCAGTAAAGTCATGGCGCAAACTGGCACGAAAGCCACATGAGAACATCTGGACCCGGGGTTCAATAATTCCAGAGATGTTATGAGACAGGGACTAAACTGGACCTGGATCAATGGCTACTGCTTGCTAAGGGACTTCATCTTAGCTGCTGTGCCAGTGAATTTATCAGAAACGTGGCCCTGAGGCCAGCATGATGGAGGGGCAGGGGGAGCCGCAGACACTTGCCTGGTGCATGTGATGATGGTCTCCATCCAGCCACATAGAGGACCTTTCTTTTTTTTTTTTTTTGCTGAGGCTGTTTAAATCAGGTCCAGAGAGGGTTTAAAGCTGAGAACTGTGTTCTAACCTCAGCTTATTTAACATCAGGTCAGCAAACGTGGCATCTGGCAAACAAACAACTGTCCTTTTCTCTCCCATTTTCTCTTTATTGGGAGGGGGGAATTTTCAGTATTGGCTTGTGGCTTGGGCAGATGGTAGCCCTGGCTTATGCCTCATCTACTACCATCAGCTCCAGGTGAGATACACAGGCCACAAGCCAAGGCATGGGCCGTCCTGGTGTGCAGGGATAACACAGTTTCTAGCTGAAACCTTGTGTAGAGGAAGTTTGCTTATTCGACCCTTGATTTTCAGTGCGGGTTAGGATCCTTTCTGGATCTGGGCCCTTGTCAATACGAGTCAGAAAATAACATGCCAGTGGGTAGCTGGTTTGCAGGCAAGAGGTTCAAGGTGCCATTAAATCAGCTGACCTCTGACCTCGGCTGCAGCCCCGTGTGGCAAGCATTATCCTTGTGTTACCCGTACCCCAGGGAGCTCCTACTCAGGCTGATTTGCGGCCAATCCAAAAGCTAGTGAAGTCGATGGAAAGACTCCCATTGACTTCAGAGGGCTTTGGATAAGGCCCGTGGTGCACAGCGCTGCGGTGTCCCTCCTGCCTTTGTCACTGTGCCTGGCCTGAGCGGTGGCAGTGAAGGGGTTAATCTCAAATGCTTGCAGTGGCTGGGAATTGTCGCTGGCCCATGGGAAGGGATTTCCAGGCCATTCTGTTCATACCAGGATTGCTTGGCTCATTCCCGTATCCACAGTCTCACGAAACGCCTCCCGGCGTTCAGGCGGCAGGTGCGAAGCCTCCGAGCTGGCACTGCCTTGGGAACAATGGCAGGAACAGATGAAACCCCCGCTAACCCCCTCCCCACACCCCTCCGAGCCTGGGGGATGACAGTACAGCAGAGATTTTGTTGCAATGCCCTCACTGTCCACAGCAGCATCAGAGCTTCCATAACAAGAGGCGGCAGGCGCTAGTAGGCGCTTCTACCCCAGGGTAGCTCCGCTGGCATCCATGGAGTCGCTTCTGATTTACACCCCCAGCACAACCGCAGAATTGGGCCCAGTTAGCTCGACGTGTCCTAGTGTCCGCTCCAAGAATGTGCCCGGAAACAAAGCCATTTAGCCTTAGGCACGTGTGATATCTCTGGCGTGTGAGGGGGTTCTGGGCAGCACTAAGGGGTCTAAGTGACTCCATAGCATCAGCTGTCTTATTCCGAACCCCCATGGGGTGAGGGGAGGCAGGAAGGAAAGTCTCTGGGACTGTGTTGGCGTAGGAGAACCCGGTGAGATTTGGGGCCCCCCAAAACCTGCTGCCTTTCTTGAGACAGCTCTAGTGTGTCCTTAAATATTGCATTGGGAAGTGGGGAGAGTTCAAGGATTTTAGGCCCCAAATTCAGGGTTTGCATTTATTAAAAAAAGTGGTTTTACAAAATATGCTCTGACTCAATGGTTTGAATAGGGTCAGTGAGGAGAGAGGATTTCAGTCTTCCCCTCGGCACTGAAGGGCCAAACACGGGAGACGTAGAGAGCTTCTGCCCTTCGCATGCAGCGTGAAACTGCTCTGACGGGTTTCACTGCCCTGGCTGGGGTGCAACAAACAGCACGGATGGGGAAAAAGCGATTCGATTTTTTTTAACCCCATCCCAGTTTCCATCCTCTCAGCTGTTGTTAGCAGAGCCATGGGCCTGCAGTTTGAAGCAGAGGTGCCCAAAGTCGGTCGTTTAAATCCAAAGGTAGCTGTGAATCGGAGGATCCTGTTTTTCAGAGGCGCTGACCTGGTGCAGCTCTCACAGAGGCTGACAGGAGCTGTGAGGGCTCAGCACATTTGAAAACAGAGGTGCTAGGGCCCAGATCCTGAAGGGTGTTCAGGTACCTAACTCCCATTGGCTTGGATGGGAGTTAGGCACCCAAATACCTCTGAATATCTTGGCTGAGATCTGGATTTAGGTTCCTTCCTTTAGGCACCTCTTTTTGAAAACTGCCCATGGTTTCTGGCATGCTTGGGCAAGTTTGATCTTTGTTTTGCCAGTTGCCATTGAACAAGACCTTCTTGCACAGGGTTTTCAATTCAAGAACCCAGGAACCTCTGATTGGTGCTGGGTTCCCACAACCCATTTTCACGTAGTTGGTCTTTCCTTTAGGCCCCTAGCTGGTTCTTGGGCACATGCAAGGGCAAGTGCAGCTGTTCCAAGACTGGCTCTTTAGGGGAACTAGACTCACCTGTGCCTGATTTAACCAGTCAGATAACAGAGCCACCTGCTATAAAATAAGCCTGTCAGCTGGCTCACTAGTAAGTTTAGGAAGTGGGGGGGGCTTAAGGATGATTTTTCTGGTGTGCCTGGGTTGGGGGTTTGTGGAAAAAGGTTTACAGGGAGCAGAATTCAACTGGGGAAGTGTCAGTGAGCCCTAGCTGCAAGGGATATGAGGGACTGTTAATTATAGTTGTGAAGTACAGGCTGGGGGAAAATCTGCTTTGCTGGTGTGGGAGGATTGCTTGAGCTGGGGAACAAGAGCCTAGGGACTATTAGGTGTAAACACGAAAAGAGAGTGGCTTGAAAGCTGCACCAGGGATTGGGACCTGCGGGTGGCGATACTTGTGTGTGAGGTTCTTTTTTTTAAGAAACTGTTGCTTTGTTAGTAAGCCCCAGGAAGGGTAGAGTTATGGAGGGGACCACCAGCTGTGGTGGGTGGGGGTGTATGAGAGAGAGAGAGAGAGAGAGAGAGAGACAGACTGACTGACTGACTGACTGACTGACTGGGGGGGGTAACTGGAAGCAAGGGATGTGCCTGGCATTAGAGGGGTGAGTCCTTGCTGCACAGCCATTGACAAAAGGAGCAGTGGGGTGGGGGGAGCAGAGCGGCTCCTATCTTGCAGTCTTTTTGCACTTGTAGGCTCTGCTTTTGGGGCAGAAGTGTGATGCTCCGGGAGCCCTTTTCCTTGCCCAAACAGCAGCAGTCAGGCCCTGGAGTCTGCTGTCTGCCCAACCCCCTCCTGCCCCATCAACAAACTTCATTTAATTTTTGTCTTTAGGACTTTATTAGTGCCAGCATTTTAGGCAAAAGACCAACTCATTCCCCTGCTGGTGGCAGGGGGGCTGTTTTTTTTTTTTTTTTTTTTTTTTTTTGCTGCTAAAGTGGCTATTGGCTGCAGCACAAGGTCTTAATGACCCAACCTCCCTCGTGAGCTTGTCTAAGAGCTTGTTGCTGATGCTGTTTGCAGTGGGCTTTGTCCTTGCTGGGAGTGAGCGGGCTCATTAATTTCAGTGGAGCCGTGCTAACTTAAACCAGCTGCCGCTTTGGTCCCTGTGTTATTTCAGACCATCTTCTGTCTGTGCAACACTGGGTTCCCACCCGAGCCTCTGCCCCTTGTCCCCACTGAGCTAGCCTTGTGCTGATGCTGTCGTGTATGGGAATCCGAGGGTGACCAGAAGTCGTGATATTAGAGGCTTTGTCTTATATGTGCAACTATTCTCCCCCCATCCCAAAAGTGTCCTGACTTTTCACACTTGCTATCTGGCTGCTCTACAGAACCTTGTTCTGTCTGATCTGGCTGCTTTGCTACTTCTTTGCATGTTCCCTTTTGCCTGTTTCTTCGCATGGGGTTAAATCCAGGGTTGTATGGGGGAAATGTAGCTATTCGCATCTTTGCCCCCTTCTCACCCCCCTCCCCCGTTCCAACTATTTCACTTTTTGCAGGGCCAAAGTTGTTCTTTTTCCTTCCACCTCCTGTGGTATTGGTAGCTTCCATTCCTTCCTCCACGGCCATGCATCTCCTTCTCAGTTGGCACCGGTGCTGGTGTAATTACCCCATCTTTATTAATGATTAGTGCCCTACTAATGCCTAGAGGCTCCAGCGGAGATCAGGGTCACGCTGCTTGATGCTGCATGAACATGTAGCTAGTAAAGAGAGGGTGGGTGAGATCTTGTATTGGACTAAGTTCTCTTGGTGGAAGAGAGAGACCTTTTGGAGGTCCACAGAGATCTTCTCCAGGTGTGGGGAAAGGTAATCGGAGCATCATGGCTAAATACAAGATGGAACAGATTGTTAGGGCATATCTAAACTTGAAATGTTAAAGAATAGACACTATGGCCTGGCCTACAATAAAAAGTTAGGTTGACCCAGCTTTGTTGCTAAAGGGTGCGGAAAAAATCCCCTGGGTTAGGTGGGTTAGCTAGTTAGGTGTTGTACGTCACTTGAGTGTCTACACTGAAGCGCAACAGTGGTGTAGCAGCTGCGCTGTGGCTCTGCAGCTGGAGTGTTTCAAGTGTAGTCAAGGTCTACCTGCACCACTGGGAGGGGGGAGTTCTGTCACTGGAGTTAATATACCTTCCTGAAGGCTAGTCTACACTTAAACTTAAGCCTTGTCTACACTAGCACTTATGTTGACACAACTTTTGTTGGTCATAGATGGGCGGAAACAAAACCAAACCTTGAGCGACACAAATTTTGCTGGCACAAATGCTAGTGTAGTTGAGGTCTGAGAGGCTGTAGCGAAGTCCAAGTTGACAGAAGAATTCTTCCATCAACCTAGCACTGTACCCTGGGGGTTAGGTTGGTGTAGACCTGCCGTTAAGCACAGGCGTTAACATCTGTTGCAAGGGACCATTCAGAACGAAGTGGGCCATTAACACCTCTGCAGTGGTAGGACAAAGGAGGGTTAGCTGGTTACAGAGGTCTGGTCTATGCTATGAAATTAAGTCGGTTGCTCAGGGGTGAAAAATCCACACAGCTGAACAATGCATTTAAACGGATTTAAACCTACAGTGTGGACAGTGACAGGAGAATTCTCCCATTGGCCTGGCCGCTGCCTCTTGGAGAGGTAGAATTGGATTATCTGTGTCCACAGGAGAACCCCTCCTGTTGGTAGTGTCTTCACTAAAACAGTGCAGCGTTTTAAGTGTAGGCAAGCCCAGAACATAGTAAAGAGAGACAAAACCAGACTCTACTGAGTCCATGACTTTTTAGGGATGGTCTACACTGAAAACTTACACCAGCATAGTTCTGTGTCTCGGGTTGTGAAAAATCCCCACCCTGAGAGATGTCGCTAAGCTGACTTAACTCCCAGTGTAGACGGTACTAGGTTGACAGAAGAATTCTTCCCTTGACCTAGTTATTGCCTCTCAGGGAGGTGGATGAACTACAGTGCGTGGAGAACCTCCTGTCGGTGGAGGTGGGGTCTACACTGAAGTGCTACAGCACAGCAGCTGCACTGCTGTCATGTTTTAAGTGCAGGCAAGATCTTGGTGTGTGGCAGGGAAAGTCATGAATTTAAGCTCCCCGGCTTGTCTTTCGAAGGTGCTGCGTAGGTTTCTTTGAGGGCTGAAGGTCAGATGTTCCCCACAGTGACCATTCTGTGGGGAACTGTTCACCCACATGTGAGAAGGTGGTGGTCTTCTTTTCCTTTTATTGCATTCATTTGCGAGTGTAGTGGTTGTCTGATTTCACTCACCCAGCCGGGGCATTTGATGCACTGGATGAGGTATGCCACGTATTGTGATAGACATGCGTAAGACCCAAGGATGTCTGCCGCCAACAGAAGTTGGCCCAATGAACTATATTATCTCACCCACCTATCTCTCTCATATCCTGGTACCCACCCAGCTACAATAGACCAAGGAAGGATTAGAGAGTGGATGACTTGCCCACAAGAGGAAGCTGGGAATTGAGCCTAAATTTCCCGAGTCCCAGTTCAGCACCTTAACCACAGCACCCTCCTTCCTCTGCGTTTGAGCGTGACTGGCCCCTCCTTTTCTGCACCAAGCTGTAACGAGGTGCCCCCGGGGTCTATGCTGTAATGTGCTACGTGCACATCTGGGACAGGCAAGCAGGCCTTCACAAGTTGTGTGGAAGTGCTGTGTATCGGATGATGAGGCATGTCCCGTCTTGGAAGTAGGCTGGGTAAAGCTGTCTTTGCTGATGGGAACTGTCATCAGTTTCCTGATTGCTCTTCTCCGGGGCCTTTTGACTAGGCTTATAACTTCCCTTTCCCATGTTTGCTGATTTTTCCACCTAGCCGTGTGTCGGAGCCTGGGCAAGGGGGAGGGGGAACCCTCTCGCTGCCAATAGCATTGGAATGAAACTAATGGGCCCCTTTTGGGGGGTGGGGTGGTGAGGGGGAGGAGGCTCTTTGGGCTGATGACCCCCAAAGAAGAGACCCAACTCTGCTAGTGTATGTTCAGGACATGGGGAGGGTGTTCGAGGGGAAGAGAGAAGCCCCTGGCTTTGTTCATGCTTTGCCTTCTACAGCTCCAGAGACCAAATCCACGCGCGTCTCAGACCGCGCACCAGTGGTGGAGGCCTCGGACTCCTGACACAGAATGTTCTCTTCAGAGCTTACACTCACACTGACTGTCTTAGGAAGCTAACGGCTGGCCTTGCTTGTCTCGTTTTCTGTTTCTGAGAGAGGGTGCCTGAGATTCCCCTCGGCCCCAGCCTCTCATCTGTCTACTCAAAAGCCTACTATTGGGTTGATAAGGCTGGATCTGCTTCTGCTGGCTTCCCCCTCTTCCCCGCCCCCCCGGATCAGCTTGTTTTACTTTCCCAGGTAAGTTATTTCAGCGGCTGCTGGGGTCATTGGGGGGCAGAGGCTGGGCAGTGAGGACTGGGAGAGGAAGCATCCAAAAGACAATCTCTGTTCACATGTAGCTCAGTCTTCGAAACGGGTGCGAATCCCTGGCGAAGCTCCCATGGAGCGTGGGCTGGTGACTGAAGTGAGAGTGGGCCCAGGGCACAGGTGGTGGGCATTAGCTGGCACTGTGGTCTCAGGCAAGTACGCCGGGAGCAGCAGCTCTCAGAGCCTGTGCTGTAGTCAGGGGTGAGGGAAAGGTGAGGGAGGGAACCAGAATGGCCTCGCCGCGACCCGCGACCTGAGCAGATTTATGCGCCGTGGATGATGCAGGCGGAGGCTGTCGTGCAGCTTTGCAGTCCAGATAACGGTGTGTTGTTTTGGCTTTGGCCGTGCCTGGGAAACGAAGCGGGTGATATTTCTGTTCCTGTGGAGAGCCATTTATTCTGGGGACGGTGGGGTGGGGTGGGTGGGGGGTCTGGCTGCTACTTGAAAGTTCAGGGCCTGTGTGGACGTGCTGTGTTCCACGGAGCTAACCTTTTGCAACCCGACAGAATAACAATGCGAACCAGCTAGGATATAATGGCCAGTGTTTGCTTGAGATACAAAGGCACAGGGCTTTCACATGAGGTAATACTGATAAGTTACGCTTGCATTCACTCTGCAGCCTGCCAGAAAGCAGTGTGGCCAGCCTGTCAGCTGCTCGCCGGCGAGGCCTGGCGGGGCAGCCAGATTGGAGCTAGCGGGAGTGCTGAGTCGGCAGGACAAGCATTGCCTTAGCCACTGGCTGCAGGGCCTCGGACAGAGGTTGACACAATGCCCACCCCTGGCCCCCCTCTTCTCAGCTCCTGGCCTCCCTAAGGGAAGAAACATGAGCCTTCCTTCACCTGGATTTGTCTCCTCACTAGAAGTTTGTTTTCCCTTCTTCTTTGCTCTGCCCTCCGATAGCACAGCAATAAGGGCTGTATAAGGAAGGAGACATTTCTCACTGTCCCCTCACGTTCTCTGCGAATGGTCATACTGCAGCTGTAGGATGCTTGCATGCCGTGGTGCGTTTGTCTAGGGCTAGTGCTGTGCTGAGTGCGCACTTTGCAGGTGGGTCTAGACGAGGCCCTTGCTCCAGGGAGTTTACCAGCTAATTTAGATTTAAACTAAGCCGTTTCAAAGTGACGGTAGAATTCAACCTGAGTGTAAGAAGGGGCCACTCCATTTTCTTCAGTAGAGTGATCTGGTTTTGAGGTTAGTCCTTTAAGTCTGACATAAAAATCGCACTTGTTAGGCGGGCAGCCACACTCTCTGGGGCTTTTGGTGAGAGATGACATGCTAGGAAATGTGCCGTAGGGAGCAATCCTGTCTTGGCACCAGGTTGCAGGACTAGGTGGCATCTTTCTTTTCTCTTTCCTGCTACTGCTACTCCGCTGCCTTGGAGTGTAATCACTTACCGTTGGGCAAAACATGGCCAGATCAGAAATTTCCACGTGCTTACCTTGACAAGAGCATTTTGCACCCACTTTCACCAGTGTAAATAAGGGCACAAAATACAAGGCATGAGAGATTCAGGCTCTCTGCTTCTCATCTTCCTTTTGCTGACTTCACCCCCCCCAAAGGCTCTGGTGCCTATAAGAAATCAGCTGGACTGAATAGGTTGGCCCAGTCAATTATGTAATTACAAAAATTAATAGTGACAATTTTGTACCAAAATACATCGCTTATAGCCTGTATATATTAGATGTACATCTGTTCATCCTAGATTGAGCTCTGGGCTAGGGCTCATGTCTCCCTCTCTGTGGTCCCTAGCTCAGGGACACTGACCTGATCTGGGCCTCTGGGTGCTACCATCATGTCAATATTTAATAATTGTCCATAGTCTCCCCATGTGTTATACCACAGAGGACTGTCAGGTGAGATTACAGGAACAGATGGACTCTTAAGAGAAGCAGCTCTGTTCTCATGCAAATAGCTTTAGGACTAGATCCCGGTCTCGCTTACTCTGCCTTCACATTGGGGCAACTCCATTAGCTTCAGGGGAGTCACTCCTGATTCACCCTCATGTAAATGAGGTCGGAATCAGGTGTGGCTTCCTTAGAAAAGCAGAAAGCTATGGAGAAGCCCAACTGATTGCAAAGGGGAAGCTTTACTTCAAAGATTCCCAGGAAGCGTTGGCTGCTCTGTCAGGCATTTGTAACACGTACAAGAGTGTTCCCTCAGTTATTTCTTCATCCACGACTTGTAGTAGCCATCAGGTACTGCCGGAGGGAATGAGGGTGAGATAATCTCACAGTGGGGAATGCAGGCCAATGTCTCAAGCTGGGTTTGCAGTTGCAAAACAGCTTGTGAATGAGAGAGCTATCGAAGAACCACTTCACCCTTGAGTTACCACCCTTGGGGGTGGGGTGGGTGGGAAAGACTCAGAGGCTATTGCTTGTACTTGAATTGCCATGGAAGGGTGCTGGAAATTGTGATGTATTCAAAACGCTTAAAATTATAGGCTGTCGCTTTTAATTTCAGAGGATTTCCCTGGTCCTACTGGCAGGCTGGGGGCTCTGTAAGGAAGGGTGTAATCTGGGCCTTGCACAGGCCATCTGCAGCCCGGCAGTCTGGAGTAAGGGGGTGAGTTGTGCCTCTGTTTTAGAGTTCTTGAGTGTGACACTGAATTCTTGTGTGAATTCTCGGAAATAATGTTACATCACAACCTTCCAGCAAGAGTGTCTGTTTTTATCTACCCTCTTTCAATATGTCGTGAACATAACAGAAATCTTTGAATTGGAGGGTGAGCAATTGTGCCTTTCCCCTCTAAAATCATAAGCTTGCCAGTTTCATCCATGGTGAGATGGAGACAAGGAAAATACTTTAACTCACCCCTTCCCTACTGGACTCTTCTCTGATCTGGTGAGCCCCCGAAGAGGAGGTTCTGTTATAATTAGTGGTATTTATTATATTAAGTGCCAACAATGAATGTGATTCTGTACGAGACAGGAAAATACATTCCTTTCCCCAAAGAGCTCAGCCGAAAAGTTTACAGTCTACAGGCCACAGTTCAGGGGCCAGGAGAAGGGAATAGGGTCACCTACCAAGGAAAACAAAATCACAAAGGCAAAAGCCATGATCGTCCCGCTTCCTGTGATCAGCCCCCCTGGAGTTGGTGGGCTATAAGGACACAATGGCCTCGGCTGCTGTTGCTTCTGTGGCTGCTGCCCTTGGGGAGCTGTCCAGCAGATGAACCCCATCCAGAAGTGCCGCATGAGCTCATTGCTAAATACCAGCCCCAGCAAGGCAAGGGCAACACTAAGAAACCCCTCCACCACTTGGGGCCCTTTCCTCCGTTTCCTTCTGCGAAATGCACGAGCGCTGCAGCCGAGCCAGCAGGAACAAAAGTGGTTGCAGCTGGTGGCACCATCTGGTGCCTGTCGGCTTCCAGCCAAAGAGCAGTCGTCCCCTGCCCTGACAGTTGTGAGGAAAGTTAGAGTCGGAGAGTGACTCAGTGACAAGGGGTGCAAAGGAAGGGCAGAGGCTCTGGCTCAAACAACTGAGCATGTTTTATAGAGGTGGTGGTGCAAGTGTCTAAGGACAGGCATGGCCCTCCCTCCCCTACCCATCTCCCACTTTCTCTGTGACGACTTAGGGTCGAGCTCCCCAAAATACTGTTCAGTGAACACATCCGAAAACGACCGGGTGTGCCAGCTCGGTGCAGCTGTAGCTGTACCCTGGCTGATCCTCCCGTGCACACCACGCCACATGCCAATCGCTTTACTTAGGCTATGTTGGGAGGGGAAGCAGGGGGGGAAGGAAGAAACCCTTTGCAAAGAGAGCAGTGCCATGCAGATACGCTCCTTATGGGAGCCTGCGGCATACAGCACCAAGAGACCTGACAGACCAATGCCACCTGCCCTCAGGTTGCAGTGACTTCTGCATGGAGTGGGAGGTGCCCGCCTTGGTGGCTGACACTCACGAGGTTAAGGAAATGTTTTTCCCGCTGCCTTGCTTTCTTGTCTTGAAGATGCTACGTCATTGACAGCTGCTCCTAGAGCTCCTTCCCCTGACAGCACCAGACCTGACAGGCTCTCACTGCCAAAGAGCATAACCAGCTGTGCTGAAGACAAAGGTGAGGGGCTCGCTGAGTTAACCCCTCATTCACCAGCTGCCCTATTATAAAAGTGGTGCCAAAGCTGCTGACCTCTTCAAGGTTTAGAGGCAGCTGGAAAGTGTGTGTATGGGGGGGCCCACACCCTCCTTAGTGCCTTCCTTTTGTGGCTGCTCAAACCATCAGTTATGCGTGCAAATGGACAGTTGCCTGTGCAAGTTGGGTAACTGCATGCCTAATCATCTGAATTTGTGCAGCCAAATGATTGCATGTGCATGAAGCATAACTTCTCTGACAATCTGGCCCTGGCGCTCCAGTCACGTGCACTGAGATGGGTGTCCTTTCAGTGCAGGGTCTCCATCTTCCTCTCCCATAAAAGCATCACTCATTGGGTGTGTGTGCAGGGGGGAGTAGGTCAGTGTTGGAACCTGTGATGAGTTTGCACCCCTTGGACACCTGGAAGCACCTCTCTGCTCTGCCTTCCTGACTTGACACAGCCAGGAGGGAGAAGTCATGCAAATTTCTGTGTCTGATCAGAAAACAGGGAGAGGTCCCCTACAGTTGTACAGTGAGATCTGTTATGGAAATCCCTGCACTCTAAGTGATCTTTGCCTTTAAAATTGGGGCGTCTGGAAGGTGTCTTGCCTCCGATGTTCACAAGAGGCTAGTGATGCTGTTCCTCGAGGTCCCATATCAGGTAGTCGGCTCCAGAAAGTGAGTTCTATCTCTCCATGCTGGTGCTTGGATAGCAAGAGATGAGCATGACATAAATGCCTAGAGAGATGTAAGAGTTAGAACAAATACTGTGTGCTGCTGTTTTGTTTTTATTTAACCTATACATGAATTCTAGTGCTGGTGAAAGGTAGCAGCCTGGAAACTGGAATCCTCACGTTACTCCCAGGATAGATCCAGCATGAGCTGGAAGCTGCCCCCATTGTGCTTGGCCAAAGTGGCTCTGAGCTAGAGGGGTGCGGTGGAATTCAGTCTCCATGGTCAGCTTTCAACTTTGGCCTCTCCACCGACAATGCCAAGAAGGATTCCAGTTAGTGTCCATAGTGGAGTGGCGTGTGTGATGTGGACTGTGGATATGTCCACTGTGAATGGCACTGAGATCCCAGCTCCTGTCACACAGATACCAAGCAGCCATCAGGTGGGAAGAACTTCGAGCTGTCACTGATTTGGACTGGATTTAAATGGCTGACCTACCGGAAAAACCATATTCAATGACCTGCAGCTCAGGGTCTGATTTGAAGCCCGTTGAAGTTACTGGAAAGACTTCAGCAGGTGTGGGAGCTGGCAGTAAATGCACAGCACCAAAGACACCCTCTCTCCTCGTACTGGCCATAATATAAATGTGTAGTCTGTGTTTATAGCTAATTTGTTTTGATGAGTCGGCTACAGCAGTGATTCTATTGTCAAGCTAAAACTACATTGCCATAATTTTTTCTTTCCAACTCACTTGTGCCCCTGCCTTGCGGGGAATGGCTTGTTGTTGTGTCCTCCCCAAGTTGTGTGCCATTGTGGAAGAGGAACTTACTGTGGGGGAGAGAGGAAGTGTTTTCTCTTATCAAGGCTGGTTTATTTCCAGGAAGAATTTTCTTGTCTTCTGTTTGCAGTAGCTTTAATCACCTGTTATGTTCTAGTCAAACCTCTAACGTGCCTTACAGTCCGCACAGTTATTTTGTTGTAATCCAATCCCCACTCCTGTAGTAGTAGTAATTCTTAACTCTGCTTCAACTCCTTTCCCAGTCATTTTGGAGGGCTCTGAAATCCTTCTATCTCACAATCCTGCCATATCCCCTTTTGACAATAGATGAGCTTGGCTACAGAAAAGCTAAGCACAGAGATGTTATGTTTGGTAACTTTTCCAGGGCAAGGCCTGTTTCTTGCTAATGGTTTGTACTGTGCGCAGCACAACAGGCCCCAGAAGCTCACATGGGGCCTGCAGGCATGACCCTACATAACAGTATAGATGAATGGTGGTTCACACACACACAATCTGTGGTGAAGCTGGGACTAAAAGCATGGGACGGAGTCAGGAGATGTAAGTTTAACTGCCCAATGATGCTGTCCTGCTACTATTAAGATTCCAACTTAAGCTGACAGTTGCCAGTCAAAGATGTAATGCTGTCCCTCGCTCCCCATGCTGCGTTGGGAGTCATGTGGCACGTGTGGTCTGTCAAATCTTACTTGTAGCTTGGAGCACCTTGGAACTCCAGCCATGGAAGGGTGTAGTCCAGCCTGACTGATGATATTGTTCTGAATGTAGTTCACAACCATAGAGGCACTTCTGCTGAAAATCTGTGTATCTCCCTATTTTTCCCTTCTCTACACCACCCTCCCCTGTAAAACTCTGTTTTGCAGTTCTTGTCGTCCTGAATAAGATGCTCTTCAGAACTCAAAATTATTCTGATGTGAATTACTGTTGTCCCTATGAGTACTACTCATGGACCAGGACCCCAGTGTACTAGGCGCTATACAAAAAGAGGGTCCCTGTCCCACAAAGCTAACAATCTATAGCGGTAGAGGGTGCTTGACACTACTGCCCCTTCAGCCAATGCAAAGCTCTCACTGACTTGAATTTGAAAAAGACAGGGTCCTACTTGTCCACGACTGCCTGAGTGGCGCAAGCACCCTCCCCCCATAAAGTTGACACTTTCTCCTTTTGTAGCACCGGTGGAAACTAGTGGCCCAGGAAACATTCTTCTCTCCACTATACCCCTGCAAATGCTGGGTAGCTTCATCAGAAATCCACACCGCTGAGCATTGTCGTTATACTGACCTAGCCCCTTAGGCAGCACGATGTTGAAAGGAAGACTTCTCCTGTCAACCTAGCTACCACCTCTTGGGGAGGTGGATTAACTACATTGCTGGGAGAAGCTCTCCCGTGGATGTAGTAGCATCTTCCCTAAAGTGCTACAACTGTTGTGCTACAGGTGAAGACAAACCATGAGGCACCTAACTTCCATTGATTTCAGGATCGAGGCTAGATAGGCTTAAAGGACTAGGGCTGGCTATGTAATCTGTACTGCTCCTGTGGCCCTAGAGTGTGCTAGCCACAACTCCCCGGGCCTGTCCTTAGCTAGTCTCTTGAACATTGAAACTATGGAGACATTTACCCTTATAAATGGAATGAGAAGATGTGTGTAAGGCTGAAGGGTAGCTCGCGGCAGGGAGGTGGGGGAAGAGACTGTTGAGTTTTAAAGAACACTTTGCAGAGAAGCTATGTTTTTGCTGCTGTTGGTCATTGTATTGAGGTGGTGCATAGGCGCCTCACTCAGAGACCAGCACTCTGTTGCGCTAGGTGCTGTACAAGCACAGAACAGAGGGGTGTGGCCCAAACCAGCTTTCCTTCCCGGGGTTCTTAAATAGCTCTTTTGGTCTGATAGCTGGGAGTAAGTGAGAGCGGCAGGGCAGGAGTTGAAAACCCACTGTGGGAGGGCAGGGGCTGGGAATCTCTCTCCCCTCCCCTTGTGACTGGGGCTTGGGGGGCGCAGGCACGTGCCCCAGGGGAATGATTCCCTGCCATGAGCCTGCAGCCTATGAGGAGCGTGTGGGGGTGGCGCGTGCTGGGTGATTATGACCCCCCCCAAAACTCCACAGAATTGGGGGGGCTAAGGCCCTCACTGACCCCTCTCAACACTGTGGGGGGGTGAGGGCCCCAGGGAGCTCCTGAGCGCCTCCTACAGGTAGGGGTTGAGCATGAAACCTCCCCCTTCGTGGAGGTGGGAGGGGGCTGCAGGGGGCGGGGTGAATCTGGGCCCCTCCCTCCATCTCCATGGAGATGGGCGTCGTTGGCCACGCGCGAGGCGTTCTGGGCCTTGCCGCGGCCCGTAGGCGACCACTGACCCGGAACCGGAAGGAGCCACTGGGCTCCGCTGGGACATTTAAACGGCACGGAGCGGTGCGGCGGTGGCGGAGTGGCCTTGCCGGTGAGTGACGGGGCCGGCAGGACCCCCAGGCTCGGCCGCCGCCCCGCGCCCAGCCCCCCTTCCCCGCCCTGGGGCGGCTCCCTGCTCCAGGCCCGGGGCTGCCGTCGCCGCCGGCCCCCGCGTAGCCGAGAGCGGGCCTCCTCTGCCCTGCGGCCGGGCGCCGCGAGCTCGGCTGCTGCGTCTCTCCCGCGGCCCGGGGAGCAGCGCCCGGCGCTCCTGGGGCACGGCGCGGCGCGCGGGTGCGGCCCGGTCCGGCGGTGCCGCGGCCCCTCGGGTGCGCGTGGCGGGTCGCCGAGGCCCGGGCGGCTGCCGGGCCGCACCTGGCCCGAGGGGCCGTTTGAGCAGGAATGGCCCAGCTGGGCCCCCCGAGACTCACCGTCCCGACGGGCGTCGTCCCACTCGGGCTCGCAAAGCACCGGCCGCTCGTCGCGGCCCCCGTGAGCGGGCGGGTCCCTGCCCTACCGGTGGGACGGGGCGGGGCGGTTGCGGGGATGGTCCCCAGCCGCTTGGCCAGTGGAGAGGGAGGGGTGACACGACAGAGCTTGGGGACCCCCCGTTTTGTTCCGACTAGCGCTGGAAGCATCCAGTGTGCGTTTGTGACCTGTCACTCAGGCTGTGGTAAGACACGCGTGGTCCTGGCTTGATGCGGTAATGTTGAAGGCCAGAAGCTGCACGCACCCGTCATTTTAAAATAACCCATGCAACTTTTAGAAGGCACTTGGGCTGGTAGGTGTATCCAGTTTGGAGCGTCTTCCCTGGCTGCTGGGAGAAGTGGAGGAATCTTCCCATCTGCCTTCTGCAAAATGTCTTTTTTGTTGTTGTTCCCTCCAGGCTGCTGGAACTGGGGGAGCTTTCGACCCCTTTTGCCTACCTCTAACTGCATCTCAAGCAGTGGAGGGCCCAGTCTCGCTGCTGGTACTCATAGGCAAGGACAGGAGAAAACTGTACTGATGAGGAATTGTAACATGTTAAGGAACTCGTAAGATTTTTCTTGCGGTCTACCCTTTTGAGGGTTTTTATAATAACTCTGGTGCTAAGGCAATCTTGCAGTCCTAGAGTAAAGCCTCACCATTGCCAGAATAAATGGACAATTTTAGGAAGATGTGCAAAACTGCACAGGGAATTTTTCCTATTTATGCAGGGATTTTTTATTTTCACTTTTTATTGAATTGTGAAGGCTATTCACATACTTACTCAATTAAATCAAATTGCTATGTGTACTCTTATGGTGAAAAGGCAAAAGTAAGCACACGATGGAGAAACTTAGTTCCTCAAACCTTTGTCTCTGGGCACCCTGTGCATAGGCAATATATGTAAGCAACTTGCAGAAGGAAGAAAAAGCCTACATGCCTATCCTCATTGTAACTACTACAGTGGGGAAGAGGATGGGCAACTGAGAGGAAAAATTTCAAGTATGGAGGGGAAAGAGAGAACCCAATTCTTTTTTTTCCTGGTTGAAGCTTTGTGTCAAGAAAGTCCAGCTCTGGAGAACACATACACAAAGAGCCCTTACGCTGTGGAAAGAGGTTGGGCAAAAATTCATAAAGACAGTGTTCATGACTTCACCTGTTTTTGTTTCTTAGATTCCAGTGTTTATCAATTTTAGCATATGAGTGATCCCAGCTAGGCTGTGAAGTTCACATTTCAGCAAATGAATAGCTCAGGTGATGTCATGTTTGTGGCTGCTGTAGTTTGATTTGGAACAGTTAAATACCATGTCAAATTGTGAGGACTTTGAAGTGCATGAGAGAAATTTAATTTTTAAAGCTGTTTGTGGAACACTACAGAATGCAGCAAACGCTGTGGAGATGCTCCATTATATCTTTTACTCCTTTGAACTTTGCCTTTGGTCATGGTACAAATTAGTGATTTTTATCCTGTCTCTGCCTATAGCTTTGCTCAGTAATCACTTGGTGAAACTTAGACCGTCTCTTTCATTTCTGCTGTTCAGAAGCTAGAGCAACTGAAATGGGAGTGAAAGATACTTGATCCATCTACACTTCATCCTGCTGCCATCAAAGCAGAGGTTGTATTGCCTTCTAGAGAAATTGGTCATGGTGAAAACAACAATCTTATCTACCTTGTACACCAAAAATTGATGAGCCTTCTCAAGATCCTCAGTTGTACTAGTGAGTTCGCTCTATGGCTATTGTACTGAAAATACATTTATATATGGAAAGAGACACTGGAGCGGACAGTCTTAGAATCTGAAGCGAAGCCCTCATTGTAGTGTGGCTTCAAAGACCTACCCGTTGTCAGCCACAGTAGAAAATAAAAAATGATTTTTTGCTTGCAGGAAACAAAGTGGCAAGAGATAAGTCCTTGTTGTTGAACAACAATTCAATAAGGATGCAGTTATTTTTGGAGACTCTGAGGTGGACATGATCAAATTTTACTTCTGATACATCTAATTTGATACATCTAATGCGTCCATCGGTTACTACTGTAATTTGCCAAGCTTTGTCAGAGGCAAGGAAGAGAGGATTAAAGGAATCATTCAGAATTGGAATATAAGCATTTGGCCCAAGTCCCTGTTTTGGGTGGATTAAGGCCAGAAGTAGTCTGTAGACCATAGCTTGATGGTTCCTGGATTACTGATAGTAATTGAATATAATGTCGCTCCTGGTATGATGATACTGCAGTAAATTCTGAACAGTTTATCACCTTGGAATCTTTTAGAGATCAGGAAATCCACATTTAATAAACTTTCACACCTTTGCTAATGTAATTCATTGATCCTTTGTTTTGAGAAAATAACCCTTTTTTCCCTGTCTATTTACAACGCTTTAAAGTCTGAGCATATTACTGGAATATGGATCAGCCGGGATATGTGAAAGGTGCTTCTGCCCAAATTACCAAAGATGGATTAAGCAAGCCTGCTCTTCCCCAGAAGAATGCTTATGCCAGGCTTGTGCAAAAGCACCACAGCGGTAGATTCCGATCCTATTTAAATCACATTGCACAGAAGATACAGCTAGAAGAGAGCAGCTTCAATGACTCCAGTCTGGACGTAGAACCGATCATGAAGAGAGCCCTGATGAAAGATGCTTTAGCAAGAAATGGGTTGAATGCACATAGCTATTCACCAGTCAAAACCTCTCAGTTGGAGCAGCCTGCACTTGTAGGATTTGAGAAACCGAATGAAGATAAAACCCAAGTTTTTGCTAACAGACAGCCTCATAAAAGAGATCTCAGCATCGGCCGAGAAGGAGACCTTGAGCTAGAGGAAGATTACTATGTAAAACAGCGTGGAACTGCAACTGACTTATTAAAAGTGAGCGATGCTTTGGGAGGGAGAGTAATATCAAACAGTCTGAGACCAGTCACTGCTCTACAGAAGTCTTCTGGTTCTGAAGAAAAGGATGAAGAGAAGGTGTGGAAGAACAAACATAAGAAAAGGAACAAGTGTCTGGCCAATCTGGACAGGGCAGATGAACACTTGACTGCTGAGCAGTTTAGTATGTTGGATTTGCCTGCAACAAATGCCAGGAAAACCAGTTACTTGTCTTCTGGTGAAATTCAAGGTGAGCTGTTCATTGCTGTTCATAACAAGCTGTGTGAATGAGCTGTTCATAACAAGCTGTGTGAATG
>ML675649.1:6165506-6201225 GCA_007922155.1 Mesoclemmys tuberculata
CATAACAAGCTGTGTGAATGAGCTGTTCATAACAAGCTGTGTGAATGGTGCATTCATTAATGCAAAATTATAGTGGGATTGGAAATTATGTATTCGTTAATGTCAAATGAATTGGAATTAATAAGCCTGTCTTGCCCCTGGTGAAGTTAATTGGAGTATTGACATTGACAACAAAGGGACGAGGATTTAGCTTGTGCATTGAAAATAGGGCAGGAAAAAAAATCTGCCTCTGTTTAAATTTTAAAAAAATAACACCCAAAAAACCTCTTGGTCATTATATCAATGTCAGGCATTTTTGGTTTAATCTTTTGGTGTAGCTGGGTTAGATTTTTTTCCAATGATTGTATTTATGGTGAAACATTTGGCTAGCCTGAGCCAAGGGGCAATCTACTGCAGGTGGTGATAAATGTCACTGCATTAAGTCTACTGTAATAAGCAGATAAGAAAGATCATCTTTACAGCCTAGTAAGGTGGGAGGAATGCTTATCACAGCTCACAGAGTGGGAATCTAATCAATATTTGACATTTGCAAAACTTGCTCAACTATACCCCTTCACTGAACTAGAGCGAATAATATCTGTTTACACTGATTCCCATAAATGAGGGGCTGGGCTCACAGATCTTGTGCCTGGGGTGGTTATCTTTCATGAGTTTTTTTGCAAAGTTGACTCATGTGATTATGCAAACTGTGCTTAACAGGTCCAGTGCTCTATCAGATTCTTACAGTTAAGTGCACCATTGCTTTTATGAAATATTTTGGCATGAGTTACAGAAAACACTTGAATTTATTGCACTGGTCTGTTCTAACACCACAATTTTCTGTTGTATTCTACTTTCAGTGAATGGGCAGCTTTTGAAAAAAGTTGGATGTTTATTTCAGGGGCTTTATTTTGTTAGTATGAAATGGTTTATACACCTAGCAGGTGTTTAATAGCTTTCATTGTATTGACACCTTATAGACTTATTGCCTGTGTTCTGTATGCAATTTGTGTGATATCCTTGAAGACTTGCATTGTCAAGATGAGTGTTGTACGCTGCATGTTCACTGTTAAACTGGTAAGATGTTTAGTTCTGCCATGCTGCAAAATACCTGATAACGCCTCCTATGCAAAGGAAGTTAAGTATGAGATGCTCTCTGGAGGGCTCCCAGACGCACTGCTGCTTTGCCTCAAAACTAAGATTTAAAGACCAACTTCTTTAAAAATTTGCACACTAGTCACAGCCACTGTTGCTCTCTGGCAAAGCAAACAGGACATTAAGGGACCTCTGTCTTTGGATCCCAGTGAAATAGGAAGAGTTCCTCAGCTCCATTGCTTCTCTGTCCCACACATTGGACTGTTTATACTGTAACCTGAGTTCTACTTTCACTCTGACCTGAGGCCTACGCTAAAAGACAAAATCTCTCTAGAGCAGGCCTCTCCCACCTAAGTAGGTTTGAGTGTGTTCTGATTGGGGAGCTGCCTTGGATACATACCTGTACAAGCAAAGTTTCAACAAGCATATGCTCTCAGTATTGCCCATCCCACCCAAACACAGACTCGTCTCCTTGAGGCTCTGTTAGAGCAACAGGATTGTCTCCTGGGCTGAGATAAGCGGAAGGACTTGTTTTCCGGTTTGTCACTGAGTCATGATGCAACATGTTTTGTTGAGAGGCTATACAGGAATCCATTCCATAACATTCAACAATAACAAATGTTTCTCATAGTTTACTGGTTTTCTGCTTCCCAAAGGAGCATTGTCATGACAAAAAATGACTGACACGGAATTTTTTAAAAGAACCTCTTAGGGTTTGTCTCAGTGGTGTATTCCATTGCACTAGAGGGGTGTAAATTCCAATGTGTGCTAGCTTATTGCGTGCTACCTGGCATGTGGGGACCTGCTGGTGTGCACTAGAAGTTCTCTAGCGCATGTTAATGTCCTCTTTCAAACAGTACTACAACAATGTGCACTAGGGGATTTTAGTGAGCACAGCAGAGTCCACAGGGGCCAGTTAAAGCGCTGCATTCTAGGACTGACACTTTTCTAGTGTGGATTAAGCTACTGTGTAGACAAATCCTTAGATTTTACATTCTTTCCATTGCAATAAATTCACTTTTCAAGTTTTGTAGTGCATTTTCCACAGATGGTTGTAACTGCATAATGAAACTACATGGGTCTGGGCATGGTCAGTTTCCTTTTGTGTTTTTTAATCAACTAGTGTAACACTGTATCTGGGCTTCTACCTCACTCCTAACCTGCTTTCCCTCCAACCAACCAAACCCTGGTTTACATGCAGACTAAAGAAATCTATATTTATTTGAAGAGATTATAATCTCTTCATTCTTTCCTCAAGCAACCAACCAACCCTGGCTTACGTGGAAATGAAATAGATTTATTTTCAATAAGTCTTGTTAAATCTTTAGATGGTTTAAAAGAAACTCGTTGGAGCATCAAGGGGTTTAAGTACCTGATGACTTCCATTTAGCTTTTTTAAGGAACAGATTTATTGCAAGTATAGCCATTAAAACTCTGTAGGGCAAAATATACAGCATTGGATAGTTAGTCTTTTAAAGCCATATTTAGGCACCTAAGCAGAAGAGGTTTGATTTTCAAAAATGATGAGCGCTTGCAACTCCTGCTGACTTCAGTAGGAGATGTGTGGCTGTGCAAAACCTCTGGAAATCAGTTTTTTCTTTGAGCCTAAATGTAAGCACCCAGGTTAGAGAATGTAGACCATAACATTGGTAGAACTCGTACATAATATGTGACTTCCCCAACTGGAAGAGGGTTATTATTGAGCAAATAACTTTCCAGTGACTGTGGTGTCATCTTGCGGAAGGCTCGTGTCCCAACAAGGGTGTCTAGTTGTGGCCAAGCATGGCCATGCGCTGTGGGTGACGTGGAAATGGATTCTTTCAAAAAGACGTACATTGTGGGGCACCTCCTTTCCATTGCTGCATCTTCTGTGCATTTTAATGTTCTTGTTTAATTGCAATTAAGATTATGCAACATGCACACTTTTATGTTTACCAGAATTCACAGGTATCTGGTCATGGTACCTGATTAACTTTCCCTCACTTCAAAACTCATCTTTTCGTAGCATTTTAGATGGTGGGACCTGTCAGGTTGTGAGGCTAGGTGTCTGGTTTGATCACTGTTTAAATCGGGGCTTCTGAAATCATGGTCCATGGAGCTGCTTCTATCATAATGGTGAAGCATATCTGCTTTCAAACAATGATGCCACCTCACAAATATTAACTCAGTTCAGGATGCTTTGGTTTTCCTGAGGTGCTTTTATGAGTTAGGCTTAATTTTAAGATCATCTTTCCACCTTATGTGGTTCTTTTCTGTCCTCTTTTGTTAACTGTTTCTTCAGCACAGCTCAGCCATGATCAAATTTTCAGTTGATCCTAAAATTGAAGGAGCTATAAGCATGCAGGAGTCCAGATGAAACTTCAAAGTGAACCGGGGACTGCAGACAATGAGGGCGACTCACTGCTAGCAAATATAAAGTCTCTTAGCTAGAGAAAAGAGAGCAGCTAAGATGAATAAATGTTACTAAGCAGTTTCTCCACTGCACTAAAGCCGAGTTTACCTTTATCTTGGTTTCCCAGTGTTACTTTTTCAAATAACCACACATTGCAGATGTCTCAATAAAGGTGTAGGGTTATCTGCAAGAGGATCAGTGTTGGTGGGCCATGTTATGGAAGATTCTTGAGCTCTGCTAGTTTAAATCCCGTAAGTGGCTTTATTCTTTCCTGATGCCTTTGCATTTCTTAGATCCCAGACCTTGTGATATAGGGATGGAATGCATTTCAAAGCAGGTTGGTTTTAGGAAAGTGTGAACATTACCACTCTGTTTCAGAGCCCTCCATTCTTTTGCTGAGCACAGCTCTCTTGCTCCAGCAACCGCCTCTACCTGTGCAAAGAGGCTTATGCAGTGTTGCTGGAGCTTTGTCATTCCCAGAATGTGAGAGACACAAGGTGTGTGAGGTGATCTCTCTTATCAGATCAACTTGGGTTCGTGAGAGACAGACAAGCTTTCTGGGCCCAGACCTAAAGAAGAGTTTTGTGTGAAGCTTGACAGCTTGTCCCTTTTTTTTATTGTCATCCTTAGAAAGCAGTGTAGAACATAATGAATGATATGGAAAAGGTGATTTGGGAACTCCTATTTACACTCTCATAATTCAAGTTCAAGGTGATGTAATGAAATTGAAAGATAGCACGCTTAAAACTTGATTGAAGGAAGCACTGTTAAGTTAGCAGGTGGAACTCATGGTCAGAAGACATCAAAGCTAAGACCTTAGTAGGCTTCAGAACAGGCTATGGGTAATGAGACCATCCACAGTTTCAGGGGAAAGGATTAGAGGAAATGATTCAAAACCTTGAGAAGTAAGTAAACCATCACGTTTCATGGCATAAGTTAATCTTTAGATGAGGGCTTATGGGATATGGGCAGGTTATTACATAACTGGACAGTTGGTGGTTCTTCTTTCCTCCAGGGTGGATAAAAATCCATCTTTTTTTACCTAAAAATTTAGTTTTTTTAAAATTTCAAATTGAATTACTTTTAGAATGTGAAAACATAAGACTGGCCATATTCAGCCAGACCAGTGTTCTGTAGAGCCTGGCATCCAGTCTTCTGACAGTGGCCAGTGCTTCAGAGGGAATTAACAGAACAGCGATGCATTCCTTGTTGTTCAGTCCCAGCATCTGGCAGTCAAAGGTTTAGGACACCTGGAGCATGGGTTTGCATCCCTGACCATCCTGGCTGATAGGTCCAACAATGGCTATCCTCCATGAATTTATCAAATTATTATTTTTTTCAATCCAGTTATAGTTTTGGCCTTCAAAACGTCTCCTGGAATTGAGTTCCACAGGTTGACTGTACATTGTGTGACGTTTTTCTTTTTGTTTGTTTTAAACCTACTGCCTGTTTGTTTAATTGGGTGATCCCTGATTCTTGTGTTTTATGTGAAGGAGTAAATAACATGTCCTTATTAACTTTCTCTACACCATTTTTGATTTTTATAGGCCTCTATCGTATCCCCTCTCAGTCCTTTCGTTTTCCAAGATGAAAAGTCCCAGTCTTTTTAATCTCTCCTCATATGGAAGCTGTTCCATACACCGTATACAGACTAACATGGCTACCCCTCTGGAACTTAATCATTTTTGCTGCCCTTCTTTCTACCTTTTCCATTTCTAATGTATCTGTTTTGAGATGGGGTGACCAGAGCTACATGCGGTATTCAAGGTGTGGGTGTACCATAGGTTTATATAGTGGTAATATAATATTTACTATCTTCTTATCTATCCCTTTTGTAATGGTTCCTAACATTGTTAGCTTTTTTGACTGCCGCTGCACATTGAGCAGATGTTTTCAGAGAACTCTCCACAAGGACTCCAAGCTCTTTCCTGAGTGGTAACAGCTAATTTAGATTAGTTTGTATGTATGTATACAGTTTGTATGTATAGTTGGGTTTGTTTTCTTATATGCGTTACTCTGCATTTATCAACACTGAATTTCATCTGCCATTTTGTTGTCCAGTCACCTAATTTTGTGATTTTGTAATTTTTACCCCTTTATCCAGATCATTTTATGAGTAGGTTGAGCAGCACAGGTCCCAATTCAGATCCCTGGGTGACCCGCTGTTTACTTCTCTCCATTCTTAAAACTGACCATTTTATTCCTACCCTTTCCCTCCTGTCTTTTAACCAGTTACTGATCCTTAAGAGCACCTTCCCTCTTATCCCATGTCTGCTTAGTTTACTTAAGAGCTTTGGTGAGGGACCTTGTCAGAGGCTTTCTGAACGTCCAAGTACACTATATCCACTGGATCACCCATGTTCACATGTTTCTTGATCCCCCTCCAAGAATTGTAATAGATTGATGAGGGGGAAGAGTCAACACGGCTCATCCAACAAACTCTGTTCATCTGTGTGTCTGGAAATTTTGTTCTTTACTATATGTTCAACCAATTTGCCTGATACTGAAGTTAGGTTTGCTGGCCTGTAAATTGCCAGGATTGCCTCTGGAGCCTTTTTTAATAATTGGTGTCATATGTGTTATCCTCCAGTCATCTGATACAGAAGCTATTTTAATTGATAGGCTACATACCACAGAAGTTGTGCAATTTCATATTTGAGTTCCTTCAGAACTCTAGGGTGACTGTTGTCTGATCCTGATTACTTATTACTGTTTAATTTATCAGATTATTCCAAAAACACCTCTATCAACACCTCAGTGGGACTGTTCCTCAGATTTGTCACCTAAAAAGAATGGCTCACATGTGGGAATCTCCCTCACATCCTCTGCAGTGAAGACCAATGCAAAGAATTCATTTAGCTTCTCCACAATGGTGCTGGCTTTCTTGAATGCTCCTTTAGTATCTCAGTGGTCCAGTAGCCCCACTGATTGTTTAGCAGGCTTCCTGCTTCTGGATTACTTAAAATATTTTTTAGTAATAATAATAGCTTTTGTGTCTTTTGCTGGTTGCTCTTCATATTTTTTCTATCCTGCCTAACTATACTCTTACACTTGGCTTGCCAGAGTTTATGGTCTTTTCTGTGTTCTGTTTTAATTTAAATGATATACATGTTCATTTTTTTTAAAGGTAAATCTATTTAACATTGTTGACCTATGTTAAGGCATACATTTATTATCTGTTAAAATCATCTAAATCAGATACAAAAAATAATACTAAGCAGTGCATGTTTGCTGCCACATTTCAAAGAAAGTTCTGTCAGTCCAGTGTTTTGAATACTGGCAAAGCATCTGAAACCAGAGTTCGATGAAATGCTAACCAAGTTTTTGTCAGCAGAGGCCTCTTGTAAGTGCAGAGAGAATATTTTCTCCATTTTGGTTTATTCAACTAGTTCAGTTCAGTGACTAGTTCATTCAGAGTTAAGAAACCAACTGGGCATTGAATAAGTGGGAAATTTTGTTTTTCCCTTTCTAATCTATGTATAAAAACTAAGTGCGAGAGAATGAGATCTACCAGTTCTAAAATCCCGAAGGACATGGTGACAGAAACCATTATTTCAGTTCACTAACTTCAGATAATGTCTTTTATTTGAATAGTTTAGTTATAAATTCAATACATGTTTTGATAACATTTTTTTCTTATGTATCCAGCACATTTAATGTAGTTTTATTTAACAGAAAAAAAATTAAATGCTGGCTTTTGTTCATTTTAAAGTGAATTTAAATTTCCATCCAAACAGTTTGACACAAATCACAAGTAAAAAATTCATCATCGTCATCTCACAGCGCACAAAGCCTTCACAGGTCCACGTTCTACCTCTCTCTTCCGTGCTAGCCTGGTGATTTAAAAGATCTCTTGATTAGAGAGGAATTGAAGGATCGTTGGAGGCTGGGATGCCCTTGGTGCTAGAAAACTGAAACAGAGTGGATTGCATGTTTTCTCTAACAGCTGATGTTTTAAAATGGATTCCATTGTTGCATGGTTGGGAACACAATCTCACAGCATGGGAAACAAAGGAAAACAAAACTTTACTTTGGCAAGTAACCTCCTGAGGCTTGTTTTCTCTGAGAAATCTGATTGCCTTCAACCATGTTTGTGAGCAGTTGAGATAGCTGGGACGATGTTGATCATGGTGTCGAATTCCTGAATCTTGTGTAATTGTAATGTTTGTCTAACAGCAAAGGTAATATCAGTGTACATGGGTAAAGGTGGACACGGGCAAACCATGGTCAGTGTCATGTCAGCTAACTTGACTCCTCAATGCTGTTTAAAAAGAGAAATATTTCCTAGTCCAGACAAAAACCCTTTGTGTGACTTACCCCACAGATCTGTTGTCTGTCTGTGTCCTTTGACATTTATTTGCCTAGCCTATGAATTTACCAGCATTGTCTAAAAACACTTTTATTTTCAGGAGGCACTAAAGCTAAGTGAAGGTGCTACTGTCATAGTTATAAAGAACAATTGCAGCCTTTGGGTGATGGCTTTACATTTTCTAGATGGCTCCAAAATTGCATTCTATTTGTTCTGGAGTTAGAAGTACAGGATGGGTGGTAGGCAGCAATACTCCAGGTAGACAGCTTTTCTGGATGAGTAATGGAGGCAGACAGTCAAGTAATGCAGATCCTGGTGAGAGATTTGTTTTTTGCCCCCATTTCCATATATAGTATAGCCACTTTCATATTGCTTGTGTCCCTCCTAAGGGAGCTCTGCTTGAAAAAAAAAAAAAAATGGAGCCACCAATTCATATGAACTCTGATTTTCTGGCAAGGCGCACTTCTTGTAAAGCAGTTTTTTAAAGAAAGCTTGAAAAAGCCTACTCGTTCTAATGTGGCAGATTTCAGCACTTCAGATATGCTGTTATCTCCCTGTTATCTACCTGGCAAGAATAAATATGAGCATGTAACATAGTGGAGGCTGCAGAATCAGTTTAGTAGAATGGAGAATGCCAGTTGCTGTGGAAATCTTGTAAGTGCAAATAATCATCTTCTCTAGATCCAATTTATGATTCTACAGATGACGTTAATCTCTGTAATAAGATATGGGAAAGGGGGGGAAGTGGATTTACGCTACAGCCTTGTCTAAGGCACAGATGAGAAATAGGAAGCTCCTCTCTAATGGTTTAGAAATGAAACATAAATTTCTATGCTTCTTTTGATAGGAGAATGTTGCATTCCTGAGTCTTGTGCAATCGTAATGTTTTTGGCTAACATCAGCTGTAGTATCAATGTTAATATCTAGTACATGCTCTTTTGGGGAGATTAGATCCTGCTCTTGCAGGGGTTATTGTGGTATGTGATTTAATAACACTCTTCTGTTTCTGTTACCAGAGTCTCATGTACTGTATGGCACAATGGGACCAAATTCTGTGGCAGCAGTCCCTAAATTCCACAGCAATATTCATTTATTCATTTGCCATGAAGTAATGTTGTTGGCACGCCCACTGCTCCCACACAAGCTATGGGTCATAGTTGAAAATACTGATTTGTATAAACCTGGGTAACTTTTCAACCCTGATTATTTTTGAGGATGGGCGTGTGTGCGTGTGTTTGTTCTCCAGGCTCCCCAGCTCTGTTCCCTGAATTTTGGCTCCCATAACGTTGTCTGGGTGACCCAGCTGAGAACCTCCTTCTCTCCAAGACTGCTAAGGAAGAGAAGAAACCTATAGCTAGTGTCAGCAGCTTAACTCTGACTGCTACGTTGTTCTCCAGCCTGCCTAGCTCGCCAGTCTACACATCTGTCTCCCTTACGCCGTTTCTGTAAGCTGTGCTCCTGCTCTTGTTCCCCTATCCCCCTGCTGCCTTGCTCCATAGACCAGTGCAGAGAGCATGTCGTGTGATCCAGTTAACTCCTCCTTGTGGGGAATGCTTCAGAGCCAGAAACCGTTCCAGACCGGTCCCGGCAACGTGACAGACGACAGAATGTTGTTTTGCCTACTGGTAGAAAAATAGTGAGTTCTGTAGCAGAAAGGCTGAATTTCATGACGTCTTGGACAAATTCCTCATTATGCAGCCCGCGATCGTCTGGGGCCATATGAGATGCGTTGGGGGCAGTTCACACTACTCAGAGCTATTTTTTTCAGGCTCTCTGCAGATGCAGGCTGGCAACGCTACATTCAGTTCACACTTGAGGTCCCTACCCTGCCCACCCCCAATCCCTAAGGGGTAGGAACATATCTTTTAATTATGAGGTTAGATTTTTTGGAGCACAGTCCTGCCCCAAGTGGTTTAATTCAGCAGCTGCAGAATACATGGGGCTTGGACTGTTGCCAGCCTAATGTGCAATCCGGTGTCCTCTCAAGACATTTTAGCCCTCCTGTGATTTCCCCCTCCAACTTTTAATGATCCCCTCCTCTTCAGGGCCTCCTGGCTATCTCTGCTACTCCCTCTGCTTGCTTCCCTCCAATGGCTGAGAGTCTGAGAAACCAAAGCGTGAACTTCCACAATCCTTTATTTTTAAATAGTATTCTTCGTGAAGTTTTGCACAAGCCTTTTCACAGTGCATCTGCCTCAAGCTAAAGAGAGGAGGGAAACTTGAGAAGATGAGTCAGAGGGAAGGAAGGAAGGAGGGAATATAGGGTAGCAGAAGCAACAGACATTGGCATCCCTAGGAGTTCAAGCCTGAAGGAGAGGAGTCAGCAGGAGGAATAGGTGGTTAGGAGGTCATAAGCAGGGTGGAGCAGGTTCACAGAGAGTCCTGGAAATCAGAAGAGCAGCATCCACTCCCTGGCAACGCAGAGGCGCGACTTCGCTCAGCCAGAGAATGGTAACTATTTTGATAAACTTTTAGCCTATTGCTACTAAACGACTTTCATCACCAAACCCTAGTTCAGTATCCAGAATGGGATCTTTGGCTCTCTCAAATGCAGTCACTTTAGAACACCAAGCCAAGTTTAGGATTGAAATTGGTGTGAATGATTCAAGTCTAAACCTTGCACAAACCATGAATGTGCGCTCCTTGTAAGTGAACGGGATGTCGTGAGCGTATGTTAGGCTTTGGGGAGCGGTGTCACTGAAGCTGGTGACTCACGGCATAATCTTGATTTTTTTTTTTTTTTTTCAAAGTCACATCTTCTATATAGAGTTTTCAGAGTGCTGCTCTGAGCAAAGGGGAGACCGTTTTTACTCATAGGTCAGAAGGGACCAATATGATCATCTAGTCTGACCTCCCGCACAACGCAGGCCACAAAACCCTACCCATACACATTTATAACAACCCCGAACCCATGACTGAGTTATTGAAATCCTCAAAAATGAGATTTGAAGACCTCAAGCTGCAGGGAATCGATCAGCAAGCGACCCATGCCCCACGCTGCGGAGGAAGGCGAAAAACCTCCATGGCCCCTGCCAATCCGCCCCGGAGGAAAATTCCTTCCCGACCCCAAATATGGCGATCAGCTAAACCCTGAGCATGTGGGCTAGACTCACCAGCCAGCACCCAAAAAAGATTTCTCTGCAGTAACTCAGTTCCCATCCCATCCAGCATTCCCACAGACCATTGAGCAGACTTATCTGCCGATAATCCAAAATCAATTGCTCAAATTAAACTATCCCATCATAACATCCCCTCCATATACTTATCAAGCTTAGTCTTAAAGCCAGATAAGTCATTTGCCCCCACTACTTCCCTCGGAAGGCTATTCCAGAACTTCACTCCCCTAATGGTTAGAAACCTTCGTCTAATTTCTAGTCTAAATTTCCTAATATCCAATTTGTACCCATTCGTCCTCGTGCCTATATTAGTACTAAACTTAAACAATTCCTCTCCCTCCCTAACGTTAATCCCCCTGATATATTTATATAGAGCAAGCATATCCCCCCGGAGCCTTCTTTTGGCCAGGCTAAACAAGCCAAGCTCTTTGAGTCTCCTTTCATAAGGCAGATTTTCCATTCCTCGGATCATCCTAGTAGCCCATCTCTGAACCTGTTCCAGTTTGAATTCATCCTTCTTAAACATGGGACACCAAAACTGCACACAATATTCCAGGTATACTGGTACTTCTGCAGTGAACTCTAGGGCTATTCGGGAGAATAAATTTAAACAGATGCCATAGTCTGTTTGACTTGCAGAACTGGATCATTTCTAGACAACTTATGCTTCCCAAAATGTGGTGTACTGAACTGAGCATGGGTCTGGGAACAAGGATCTAGCTCTGCTGCCGACTTCCTGTGTGGCCTTGGGCAAGTCACTTACCTCTTCTTTGCTAGTCCCATCTGTAAAATGGTGATGCTTCCTATCTCACTGGCATGTTGAAAAAATTAGGTGAGGCCCTGTCCATGTTACAGCTAATGAGCTTGTAACCGGTTACAGTGGCATGGTCTGCTCTAAGTGTGGTTTGTGGTCATACGCCATGTGGTTAAAACCCATTTAGGAACCAAGGCAGCAACAGAGTTTCACCCCTGCACGAGACCTGAGTACGTACACAGGTGCCTTCTTGAGTCCAACTGGTTCATTACCCTTTTTAACAATGTGGATGGGACCCCCCAGCCATGTTTGTGTATCTCGTTTGCCTAGTTCTCCTGGACACACCAGAGTGCACTGTCCCATGTGCGCACACCAGCACCAGAAGCATGTTCTTCCAGCCCTTTCCTCTTGAGGCAGGGTGGGATAGCTCTCTGGATTATTTCCCAGAATGCACTGATACCTACTTGCCTAACTGTGCTTGTAGGTGTTGACCTACAACATGGTGATGAGAGCAGAGAAGCTGCTGTGTAGACAAACTGAACTGCATTTCTTGTAACCAATTATGGTGACCACGTGTCTGAGTTTCAATATCATGATTAAAGGTTGTATGGACAGTGTTTTAGAGTTTGTGTTCTCTCATTTTATTAACGTTAACTTTCCGTTGGTCTAGGCCAGTGTTTCTCAACGACCTGTCTGTGGACCGGTGCCGGTCCCTGGGATCTCCCTGATACAGTTTAGGAAGGCAGCAAGCTGGTCCTAAAAAGATTGAGAAACATTGGTCTAGACCAGCGGTTCTCAACCTGTGGGTCGCGACCCCGGCGGGGGTCGAACGACCAAAACACAGGGGTCGCCTAAAGCCATCGGAAAATACATATTTCCGATGGCTTTAGCCGCTGAGAAGTCGCGCTACCATCTGTAGCAGCACTATTCAGCTGGAACGCACACCGTTATGGATGCGCGTTCCAAACTGAATGCCTGCGCGCATGCGCAGACATGATTGCATCATCCATCCGGGGCCTAAGGGGCGGGGGAAGCAGGGGGAACGCTCCACAGTCCATAGCAGCACATTACGTGTGTCCGGCGCTTGCTGACGTCATCAGTGGGCGGACGCAGCAAGCGCCGGAGGACAGAAGCCTAGGAGGCGGAGAGCCAAGAGAGCCTGCGAGACAGCCTGCTGGTGTAAAAAAGGTTAATAATGTAAAAACAGTACACACACAATACTGTGTAAGTGTAAGGTGCTTTGTGTGTAATCTTTATACAGTACACAAAGCAGCTTACACTTACACAAAGCATCATACATTTACACAGTGTGAACTACATCGGTCTTATACTATAAGAGACCACTATAAGATGTAGTCTTATGTCCGAATCATAACTAGCAAAATTACAGTTATGTCCGAATCATAACTGTAGCAAAATTACAGTTTTGAAGTAGCCACCAAAATTATTTTTTGGTTTGGGGTCACCGCAATATGAGGAACTGTATTGTGGGGTCACGGCATTAGAAAGGTTGAGAACCACTGGTCTAGACAATGTTCACATCACAGTTGGCCAATAAGTGGAAATTGGCTGGCATGGGAACTAGTTTTGGCAGCTGAATTTTAACATGCCACTCAGTTCAATGCCTCTGCTGATTCAATGCATGTGATTGTAGGTCTGCATTGCTCCTCTTCTTTGAATGGCTGTGTAACTAACTTTAAACTTAAATATGCTCTCTTCTGGCAGAGTTTCCTCTTTTCCCTCTAAAACCCCACAATATTGTCATCAACCATGCCTTTCTATGTTTCCCCTCCAATGCATTTCCTTCTCTGGAAGCTTCCCCTACTTTTAAATTGCAATATGATCATTTCAAAACATGTGAATAACCTAAGATGTCCACTTCTTTTCTTTCTTGCAAGCTGCTTGGGAGTTTCAAAGTTTAAATAGTTCAAATGTCTTCTTAACCCTATAATGTAATCTTGAATGAATTATAGGAGGTAATTACTCAAGTCACAAGTCTCTTGGTGGAGCAAGGAATGTGTTTGTAGAAACTGCAGTTTTGGATTTTATCCTTGCATTTCATTTGTGAAGAGGGTCTGTGAAAACTCTCACCTGAGCTGGATGGCTAGGATTTCACCTACTGGGTTCTGTCTTCAGACAGTCTGTCTTTACCATAACCATGTTTCACCAAATTTATGCACGTCTCAAGTTTCTCCCTTCCACTGATATTCATGGAATGAACTCCTTTGTTCATATGAAATCCTCTTCTCCCTCTGCCACATTGTCTTCTGAATTATTGAGCTGTTGTATTTAATCTTCTTGCTTCAGGCTATTGTAAAGTTTGTTGATGGAGAAGTATGCCAAGATCATTATCAAAGAGTTCTGTACTCTCTTAATCAGTGATGAAGGCAGTGCTAAAGCACAGTGGTCTTTAAGGCAAGTTACAGTGGAGCTGAATTTCCAGGCTATGTGGCAGGTTACTTAAAAAATGCCTCTGTCACGGTGTGACTAACCAGTGCAGAATTCTGCCTGACATGGTTTATGGTATCTTTTTCTCCTGGTACAGAACTCTTACTCTCTGAACAGCTGCCTGTGTGTTTTTTTTCCTTTTCTTTAAAGCAAAGAAAGTACTTGGCTGTTATCCTTAGCAAGACATTTAATCTCTTAAATCCTCAAAATATTTTGCAAAATGCAAATAGCTAAAGTCACTTGTGACCTGTCTAGAATCAATGTTTGTACTGACATCGTTCATATTTGAGCTCACTTTATTGGTGTTTGCTGTTCTTGCCCATTGTACAGCTTGATTTAGTGAGTTGATACCAGATACTATAGTAGTAACTAAGATGCTGTCAGTTTGAGTGTTGGTAACTTTATTATGTAATGTGTCAAGTATTGGAAGACACACAATTTTTAATCTCTATTTTACCAGTAACAAACTTTATATACGTCTCCTTTTTACAAGTGGTAAAATATTTCTCGGAGCATGAGAAAATATCAAGGTGGCTTTTACATTGTCATTTTGTTTAAACAAATGGAATTGGAAAGATGTTTGGATACTACTGTGGTGTGTGCGATGATTTAAAAAAAAAAAAAAGCCCTACACGGACGTGTTATGTGACCGACATAATCTGTGTGACGCATGTGGCTGACCTGTAAGCATTAGCATAGCATGGGAGAGTTGTAGGAAAAACCACAGGAGTCAGGCATAGTTTTCACTTGAAATGGAATCAGAGAAATGGGGTTTGTTGGTGATCCTGACTGCCTCCTGGATAGGTGGATGTTCCAAAGAACATCTCAGGTAGGTGGTATAACTGAGTATTAGGAAATATTTCTTTATGCTAAATGAGGGCAAAGCACAAGGGAATAACATATCCTCAGCATAACATTCTGATATAGCTATTGGCAGAAAATAGCAGAGCACAGAAAAGGAACACACGACTGCTGAACTTTTAGGCCTAGTCTGTACTTATTTGCCATCGTATCTAGACTTGCAAAATCCACTTAGTGTAGACAGAACTTATACTGGTTAAAAATAAAAGTGCTTTAGTTGGTATAGTTTATACTGATTCAGTGAGTGAAATAAACTATACCAGCAAAAGCACTTGTCTGTAGCTATAACTGTGTCTACACGAGGGCTTATGCTATTCAGAAAAGTTGCAACAACAAAAATCAGCCCCAAACCAACTCTTGCTATACCAGAAAAAGTTTCTAGTGTAGCCCAGGCTTACTGTTGTGATTGTAGAAAAGTGCAGCTATTTTCCACTTGGCAGAATGGCACTCAGTTGTGATAGGTATACATGAGATTTTGAAAGGGTGATCCTAGCCTCCGTAAATAAATAGAATGTTTGAGGTCACCTGAGGTCTTCCTTTTCATCTTGCCAGGAGCTAGAGGGCTACCCCAACTTGCAGAGAAGACAGCAGACTGTCTCTGCTTCCCCTTTCTGTAGTGAGATGGTGTCTGTGGAGGATGGGGCCCAGCATGCACGGCTCTATTTTGATCTGGACCTTGATGTGTCTTTTGGTAGGACCTTGATCTCCACAGGTCATACTCGCTATTAGAGCTGAGAATTAATGTGGGTTGTGTGGACTTCTTTCTTGCCATGTCTAGCACCAACTTAATCAGAACTCAAATGGGAGGGCGAAGGGATACTTAAGTTTATGGCACCAGAGTGGAGCTCATCAAATGTTGATTTGTTTGGTTGGTTGAGTCCTGGATTTTGGTTCTGAATATTGGATTCCCCTTTGCATGGTAGTTGACATACCCTCTAACTCATAGACATAATATCACAATTGTTCCATTGAACACGTAGTTGGGTTGACGTCAAGAGTTAAAGGTGAGGGAATCGTTTGCAATGATTAGGGGCATATAGGTTTAACCCATCCAAATCTTTTGGAAATAAAGTGCAATAGTGCAGAAATATGGACAGATTTAGTAACCAGGCGTTGAAAGAGTCTCTCTAGCCGATAACAAATTGTTCTACTGCATTTTATCAGTTCTTTGGCGCTGCTTCTGTTTCCTTTCATGCTTATATTAATTGGGGGAAGCGGAGGCTTTTTGAAAGCATCTCTGTGTATAACTAGATTATGATCTAATACTGGGAACAACTAAAATCCTCCTGTTAAGAGTAGAGGAAATGGACTGGTCTGGACTATGCTACAGTTCTATATCAGTATAACTAAATTGCTCAGGGGTGTGAAAAATCCACACCTACATGACATAGCTACACTGACCTAATCCTCCCCCCAGGTCGGCAGTGCAATGTCAGCGGGAGAGCTTCTCCAGCCAACATAGCGACCCCCTCTTGTGGAGGTGGATTAAATAGGCTGATGGGAGAGCTCTCTCCCGTTGGCTTAGACCTTAGAGCATCTTCATTAAAGCACTACACTGGTGCAGCTGCATCAGGGCAGCTGTGCTGATGCCGTGTGTTAAGTGTAGACTTGCCTGGAGAAAGGGTTGTTACCTAGTCATGGACCAAGAGTAAGTAGCGAATGGAGGAATTCTGTTGGCAAAGTAATTGAACAACATTGCACATTGTTTCTGTCAAGTGTTTCAAAATCAAGCTGCGTAAAAATTTGAAAGGAACAACCTAGGCTGTCTTTACACTACAGCTTATGTCAGCAAAATTTACATTGATCAGGGGTGTGAATATCCCTTCTACACCGACATAAGCGCTCGAGTGCGCAGTGCTGTCTGTGGCAGAACTTCATCGCTTCTGCTGCTTGCAGAAGTGGTTTTTTATGCTGACAGGAGCGCTCTCGTGTCATAGAGCATCTTCACCAGCTGTACTGATACAGCTGTATGTGTAGACATGCCCTTAGTGTTGAGATAGCAGACAATAGGGGTGAATTCCTTAGGACTTTTACCTGTAGCCATGCAATTGTTATGCTGATCTCAGAAGGTTCTGTTCACACTAGGAAGATTGGGTTAAAAATATAAATTGCAATGTAAACAAAGCTGAAAGTTCAGATGAAGACAGTGATTTTAGTTGGTAAGCTTTGAAAAGGAAAGAGGGACCTTATAGACAGATGATGTTATGCAGTGATCTGGTCAGATTTCACAAGAGAAGCAGGATTGTGGTGTTCCTAGATGCGAAGTCTCCAAGGAATACACATGCATTATTGGTGGGTTAGAACAGTGGTTCTCAGTCTTCTTTGATTTCACCCCCATTTTTTGTGTCTGTAGTAGTTTATGCCCCCTGCCACACATTCCATATACCAATTAAAAAAAATCAATGTGCAACTCGCACTAAATATTAAAAGCAGTAAGGCATTGGTTCAAACAGAAGCAAAACTGTGATTGTGGTGGTTGTCTAAAATTAAATGTGCACACCATGTTGTAGCAAATTACCTGCAGAAAGGCAATGACTTTGTATCAGCTTAGCAGAAATCCATCAAAATGCACAACGCCATCTAAAATAAATGCATAGCACCATCTGAGGACGTGATACGTCGGGAGGAATCAACTTTACTAGTTATGCTGTGGGTAAAATGTGCAAGTAATGTTTTTCTCCCTAAAATGGCTCTCTCCTCCTCCTCCTCCACCCCCTGCGCAAATACATTTCATGCCCCTAGGGGGACCCTCCCCTCAGTTTGAGAATCTGAGTTAGAGGGTTATGCTTTCTTTTGGAGTTGGTGGTGTTAGGCCATGTCTACACTTACAAGCTTACTGTACAACTGTGCCACTGCGAAAGTGCTCATGTAGCTGCGTTAGGCTGATGGAAGAGAGCTCTCCTGTTGACATAATAAAACCAACTCAGTGAGAGCAGTAGCAATATTGGTGGGGAGAGTGTCTCCCATCGATGTAGTGCTGTGCACAAGGGCGCTTATGCTGGCAAAATTTATGTCGCTCGGGTGATATTTTTTTTACACCCCGAGTGACAAATTTCGCTGTCATAAGAGCTAATGTAGACATGGCCTTAGTCTGGCAAGATGTTAAAGAGCACTAGGTTGGTATAGATGCCATCTTTTCCATGAATCTTAAACTTAGGGTCCTGATCCTATTTTATGAATTAAAAATCATATGGCTCCTCTTTTAAGCTTTGGTGTTAACCCTGATAGCTGGCTAAATTCCAATTTGGATTATTATAGTTTGCTTTTCTGAATAGCTGTTGCAGAAATCTCTCTGATTTCTCTCTTGGTTTGTCCTGCAGGACTGACCTTTCCATCCTCTGGGAACCACTCCCGTGGTTACACAGATATCTCTGGCTTCCTTGGTTCCACTCAGTGTCTGCACCAAGATATCTCCATTATGAAGTCTCTCACGATTCAGTTACTGAATTACGCCATTTGTTTACTCCATCTTTGCCTTTAACATCAAATAATGAATACCAACAAAGAAGCAACTGTGTATATCTTGGCACCTCTGAATTAAGTCCTCCCTTTCTACGCTTTGTACCTATTTTGGCAAAGCAAGCTTGTGACTTCATTCCAAATTCCTTCAGCTAAATGTTTCTGAAGCACTTCTTCTGGGCAAGTGGCACAAGTGCTCCTCAGCTTTAATCTCTAGCTGGCCTCTTTCTGCTCCATAACCTTGGGATCTATCTGGACTTTGAATTCTTCTGCTCTACGTCTGCTATGCATTTGCAAACCTGCTTATGTTCTCACCCCCTAATGTGGCCAATATACAATATTGCCTCTATTGCCCCCAGTTGAAAATTTCATCTCTGGCTGCATTCTTTCCCCTTTACAATTGCAGCTCCTTTTCCTGTTGTGTCCCCAAACCATGCTTTCCAAACTTAAGTCTCTACAGGATGCTGCTGTTTTCTTTGTCATCCAAACAAAAAAAACCATAGAATCGTAAAAGGTTAGGACTGGAAGGGACCTCACTAGGCCATCTAGTCCAATCTTCTGCACTCGAGGCAGGACTAAGTAATAACTAGACTATCCCCGACAGGTGTTTGCCCCGCCTGTTCTTAAAAACCTTCAATGGCGGAGATTCCACACCCTCCCTAGGCAGTTTGTTCAGTAATGTGACAGGAAGTTTTTCCTAATGTCCAATTTAAACCTCTTTCGCTGCAATTTAAGCCCATTGCTTTTTGTCTTATCCTCAGAGATTAAGGAGAACAATTTTTCACACTGCTCCTTTTAACAACCTTTTATGTACTTAAAAATTGTTAGCACGTCCCCCTTCCGTCTTCTCTTCTCCAGACTAAACAAACCCCATTTTTTTTTCAATCTTTCCTTATAGGTCATGTTCTCTAGACCTTGAATCATCTTTGTTGCTCTCATTTTTGTTACTCCACTGGTTCCCTGTTCCCGTTGAGGTCTGATTTATATAATTATTGCTCTTGTATTTAAACTCTCCTGAGAGGTTGTCTGTCTTTCTGCTCTCCTCTCCTTAACTAGCAGAGACCTTGCTCTTCAGTTTTTGGTCTTTTTGTTGTGGGAGCTTCTTCCAGTCAGCAGCAACTGCAGAGGAACAATGTCTCTGTATCCCATCATCTCATTTCCAGTCACCAATGAGCAAATATTTTTTTTCTGCCTTGCCTATACCTCTTATCTCTCTACCCTTTGCCATTATTTAACTCTGTAAAGCATTTGGGAGTTGTGCTAGACCTCCCATATGTCGCTTAATTGGATTGCACCTGGGACAGGCTGTTGACAAAGTAAGTTGGCCCCCAGATGTTTCCAGACTTGCAGGTACATGCTTGGATCCTGGGCCCGTAGCCAGTAGGGTCTGAAAGGCAAAGCTGTGAGGACATGTTCGATATCCAGGTGGAGAGCAAAGGGGACAACTGCAGTGCTTCACATTCCAATCTGCTGATCCATGAAACCGTACTGCTATAAGCTTTGGAAGCTGCTACTTGCTCTCCTGACTGTAGGGATGGTCTGAGGTGATGGCAGGAAAGGATGAGTCTTTCCAGCATGTTGCCTTCCGATTATGTGGGGGCGCAGGCAGTACTTTGCATTGTCTCTGTGTGTAAGTGTAAGAGACCTCAGTCAGTTCTTCAGCACACTTCCTTTGGTAGCTACAGTATTTAATTATCTGCAAGTGTGTGTAATTTTTTTTTGTCATCCTTTATATTTTTTTCATGCAATTCCGAGTGAATTTACATACCCCCAGGTAGTGAGATTTCTACAGTACCGGGGCTGCATGGATCGATGCAGCAGGATTGATTGAGTGGACAGTGGAGACCCACTCAACTGATCCTGGATGTGCTTTCTGGTGGCCGCAATAAATCCATGCGTAGCTCGCATATCTCCTGTCAATGGCAGCTGGCAGCGTAGACCAAGCCTGGAAGTTTGGGGGGGATGGACAACGGGGTGTTGGACTTTGAAAGCTGTTGAACCGTCTCACTTTCTGTGCATTCTAAAGAATTTCACAGGATTTTGGAAATACCTATCTAAGCTTTTGTTTAGGAATTTCCAGACTTAAGTATAAACTAAAGTTAATGTCAGAGTTAAGAGGTATGAAGAGCCAACATTGTATCGCAAGTCAGCCCCTGAAAGAGAGATCAAATGAAGATGACTTTTCTTTGGGGGAGAGAATATAGCACATAAGTGTGACATTTACTCTGACTCTATGCGAACGTGAGTACAGCAAAGGTGGGTCATTTTCTTTTTTCTTTTATTACAAACTTGTGTTTGATTCCAGGTGGAGAAAAGAGAAGCTTTGCAAGAACCAGAAACAACTCCGAATCAGCCAGAACTCCCCCGATCTTTGATAGGAAGAGGCAGCTCTCTGAATCACAGGCAGAAACAATGAACAATTCAGACTGCAGAATAAACCCTAGAAAACTGGGAACTCCCAGAGGTATTAAAATAAAGTGGGCACGTACTTCAGAAACAAGCTGTTTTGAAATGCACGCTCCAGCTCTGTCATAGGAGGGGCTGGTGAAGGTGTAAAAGACTGTTGATTATTTTTAAGGGATGGTCTCTCCAGTCCTGTGATACTTTGATGTAGTGTGTCTGTATTCTGGGCCAGCTGCTCACAAAGATTCAACTTGAGTACAAAGCTTCCCTGTAACTGCTGTTAAATACACATCCAGACTTGGGTTAGAAAGGTAATGTTTGTGGATTTATATTTGCAGGAGAGTCCCATGCTGCTGTCTCAACACCAGGCGATAGAAAGAATCGGAATAAACCCACCAGAGGGAGGAAGAAGAATGTATTTGAAGTCTACATGCCAAAGGAAGATGTTGCAGCAGGATTGAAAAGGGGAGAGCTTATCCAGGTGCCCAGAACATAAAATGATGTTGCTTTTGTGATATAAGCCTGTGAAAATAACAGATGTTCACATAATACATCGGCAGTTTTCAGTATGATGAATTTAGATATTACTTGGAAATGTTACTAGGGGGTCTCCTCTATTTCTCAGGGGTGTGGAAATGAAATTAAACCTTTGTGTTTAAATTATGGGATAGTCCTGGATGTGCATACAGTAAAAACAGTGATCCACAAACATGATAGTTCTCAAAAACCTGGCCCCACATCTCAGCAAACATTTAATAGCAAGGCATGGTGCGTTGAAGGTCCCTGTTACGAAGACATTGTTACTGTTACAAAGTGTGCTACAGAATACTTACTGATGGGGTTGATTTTGGGAGAAATAAAATAGTAATAAATAGGCAAACTCTCTTTAGAGACAGCAAATCTTGTAAAATGAGTTACCCTCTTAAGCAAAAGTTTATTAATCTGGGAGTCACCCAGCCCTTGGCAACTGGGTGCAGAGCCCTCCTTTCCCAGAGGCATTTCCCCCCCCTTCTGTGTCTCAGCTATTCCTTTGTGCATCTGTGCAAGAGAAGGGGAAAGTGAAGCTGGAGGTGACGCTGTGTGTGGAGGGCCAGGTAGTGCCCCAGCCCCATTGCAAATTATTGTCTAGTTCAGTGTTAACTTACTGCATCACTGCTCTTTTAGTTTGTATCCTTGATTCTTCTTTGTGATGTTGCCTTCACAGACACTCACTGTAAGGGTTGTGTGCATGTCCAAGTTATCAAAGCTCTTTAAGCTGTGCGTGATAGAGCCTTACATTCTACTGAGCAAAGGTATAAAATTGAGAGGAAAGAGAGAGCAGCACACGCACATGGAGAGTCACAGATATGTGGTCATGCATCTGAAAGACCAGTGATGCACGTGTTTTAAGCTGCTTGGAAGTTTTCCAGCAAAAGTTTTGTTGGAAAATGTTGATTTGTTGGACCTGAAATGTTTTGCGGAAACATCTTGGTTTTGAACTTTTTATAGCATTATGTCAAAGCCTGCTTGGTTTCCTGGCAGGTTTTTGTGGAGCCGGGGGTTCCTGGGTCCATAATTTTGGGGCAGCGCTGCTATGTGGACTGGTAGCTTGCAAGCAACCTGCAAGGCCAGCTGACTGGGGAGTCTGGAAGCCGTGTGGTTCCTGACCTCAGAGCAATCTGCATGGTGAGGTTGGCCTATGCCTCAGACTTGGGAGCTCTGGCTGTGTGAAAGTGAGAGGATTCTTGGTCCTTCGGTTTCACCACTGAATTTGATCATGTCCATTTCAGTCAGCAGCTGGCAGAACCAAAATGATTTCCAAAATGATTCTTTTGGTGGATTTTGGTTCATGAGAAATTTTGAAAAATTTGCTTTGTTTGAATCCGACCAAAACCAAATTTTGAAATATTGAAATGTCCTGTTAATTTCATGCAAATCCCAAGTTTTGGCCAACCTAGTATGCCCTCCAGTTCTGCTTCAAAAACTGCATGGGAACATGTATACCAGTTTCTGCATCCATCAGGCAAGGGCGTTAGTTGACACCAGAATTTTGGTCAGCTGTAATGCGGCAAGCAAATGGGAGACTGAGGGCATAATAGTTATTTGGTAGCAGATAAACCGGCCTGTTTCCTTCCACAACTGCACCAGTCTGTCCACACTGTGGTGCTTATGATCTGTATGCTGACTCCAGAGGGAGTTGTATTTGAGACAGAGCCACTGAAATACCAGCATTAAGGTAGCCATAAACAAAGTGGTATAAGGTTCCACATTTGGAAAGGTCAGAACTTGGCTGAACTGTCCTAACCTAAGGAAGATCAGACTAAAGCATCCAAGCCCTCTCTTTCTTTCTACACTGTTTGCCTACCATGCAATCTGGTGGTGGTATCCAGCAAGGAATGGCTGGTGGCCTGCTGTCACCTCTGGCTCTCTTGGTCACATGGGCAGGCTCAACCATTCAAGAATCCAGAACCAGTATTGTGAGACTAGAGACAACCAACCACCTCAAAATGCAAAATTATGCAAGTTCTCCTGCAAATCCTTTGTCGCACTCCGTGTTTCATAGGAAAAATATTTTAAAATCAGTTTCACAAATGTTTAAGCTTTCGAACAATTTTGTCAAGCTTCTTGTTACAAATCTTTTCATCCACCTCTGACTGAAACGTTTTTGCTATGGGGATGCCACAGTAAAGGTTGTATGACAGTTTCTCTTTGAAGCTCAATTTCTGATCAGCTCTAGCTCTTGTAAAAGGATTATGCAGAGCTTCGTAGCTGATTTCATTTGCGGCTGGTTCCCAGGCCAATAATCACAGACCCCCACAAATACCCCCTGGAAACAAATACTAAGTGAAGGAACTGGAGCCCCCTGTTATGTGCTTGTGTGTCAGAAAAGTTCCCCACACTGCAGGGTGGCAGCTGTGCAGTGCAGCAAACAGAGCTTCTGAGTGGCCTTCAAGAATATTCCTGGGGACATGTTTCAGCCTGATGGTAATAAATACAGAGACCAGTCATAGGTCTTCCGCAGAGATTCAGTGCAGCTCCCGATGATACAAGTCATGATCAGTCAGCTACAAAGTGTCTGAAAGTTGCCCGACTTCAGCGAGAGACTGCAGAGCTGGAACTCGTATGCAAACTTGACACAATCAGATTGGGTCTGAATAGGGACTTGGAATGGTTACCTCATTACAAGAAGTAATTGTCACTGTTAACACATTCTCATCTTCTAATCAACAGTTGTGAACAGCCGAAGCTGAAACTGAAATGACTGTTAGCACTTACCCTCCCCATTGTTATGTTTCTTACCTTTGGGGCGCACGCGCACCCCCCCAATTTGTGATTTCCATTTCATGCATCTGACGAAATGGGTTGCAGCCCACGAAAGCTTATGCCTGCAGAAATTTGTTAGTCTTTAAGGTGTTACAGGACTCTCGTTGGTATTCCAGATCCTGTTTCTGTCTCTCTGACAAAGCTTCACCTGTGTCTTGTTAGGGTTGTGATGCAGCCACTTTCCTTTCATCCAATTCTCCGTCTCAGAGAAACTATCGAATCTGGATTTGATGAGCAGGAGATGCAGAGCTGAGTGTCTGTCTGATCACGGGCATTGCAGTCTAAAACCTTACTCTCTGAGTGTCCTATCAGTAATCCCCCGTGGCTTCAAATACCCAGTGTACAGGAAGGGTGAAGGGATAAAAGCCTCAAGACCTTGTAAGGAGCCTTGAGAGATGAACAGATATTCAGCGCTGCTCTGAGATCTCTGAGTAAGGAAAGGTCCTATTGAAGAGCCACTTGATCAGTCCCTACAAGCAAGACATCAGAAAACTCTGGTAACCTGAGAGAACACACAATAACCTGTAACAGCAGTGCTTAGGGAAGAAGCCATCCTGGTACCAATGTCTATGGCTGTGGCCAAAAGATTTCTTGTCCACCAGCCGTGTGAACCAGTGGGTGAGTAGCAGAATATTTTTCATCCCAAGTCTGAGGAGATAATTGGTCCACGGCAATGTAATTTAACAAAATATTCCAGAAATACCTAGTTTGTGTTCCACTAGCATGAATTGGAGACCTCCTGGAGATTATCCTGTGGCTTTCATAGAGGAAGTTCAATAAATAGCATGGTGAGCTGTGCCCTACAGAATTCCACTTGACCATGGGACATACTCAAATGAATCCAGGCATGCAAATGGACATATGAGATGCTCAAGCTCATGCATTTTCCCCTTCCCTGTCTCCATGTGTAAAAGAGTTCCTGGCAAAAGCAAACCGACCCAAGTCAGGGTTATTGGAATCTACCTAAGTTAAACAAGACTGGATACCTTCTCCATGGAAAGGTAGTAATGGCTGTTTTCTTAGAGCCAGGTTTTGGGTAAAACAACATGAGCTGAAGGACCTTCCATCATCCTGCCATGCATTAGCCATCATTTCAGATCAAAGGATAGCTGAAAAGCTTTAGGTGCAGAGTAAACAAGACCTCTGAGGGCTGGTGACGTGGTAAATTTTAGTAAGCACACTGTTTTACAGAGACATTAAACCTTATTTGGCTATCCAAATGCCTTTCCTTTTGCAAGCAGTTTCTTTACAAGTATGAAACTGGGGGTTCCCATATATGGTTTGTTGATAGTTTTTTTTTTTTTTTTAAGCGTCCCTCAGCAGTGGATAGATATTTAGACACTGACCTTTCTCTGTGCTTTCCACACACTAATCTGTGCCGCATGTTAGGATAGCGTATGTGTATGGCTTGATTTGGGATACTTGAAGTTTTGTTTAAATATCTTTCTGTTGCCGTGCTTTCCTGGAAGAAGTGAGAAAGTTGGGAAATTCTGACTTTTGTGAAACCTCTTAGGAAAGTTAATAAGTTTTTTAAGGACTTTTTTGGAGGGTGTGAGGTCGACCTGAACTATCAAGGAAATGTTTTAAAAACCTTGCTGCACTCCTTTCCTTCCCAGATCCTGGCTTTGCTGACATAAAAACACTGATAAATATAGCTGCCATTGTTTGCAAGTTACCGTAAAATAATACTGCTTTTGTGTGATATCATGAGACTATTCAGGCAGCGCTTCAGCCTGTAATACACATATGAGAACAGTTGTTCACTGCAGATGGGGAGAGTGGCTGGTTCCAGATATGAGATCACAGCGTGAAATGTACAACATTGTAAATAGGATTTTCATAGGCACAGATAATAGGGTCCATCTGCTTTCTAAGATAAACTTTGGGAGTTCCTTGCTTAAGGGAAAGAGCAAGAGAAAAAGTATTTTAACGGGACTTGACACAAGAGTTCTGCTGCTTGTCATGATTATATAACATGAAGCTTTTATATTTTAAATGGGTTGATATCTGGCGACTCAGTATGCTTACATAGATCAGGTATTTGTGTGCACACAGCTAGTTAGGTGCCTTATTTGCTGTGTATGCAAAATCTGATTTTTTTATTTATTTATTTCATGCACACATTAGATATTTGCACGTCTCTTTGACAGTCTGGCCCTAACTAGGCAGAGGGGTTGCTTTTGAATGACTCAGGATGCTTTCTCATCTGCTTCTGCATTGCTGGTGAAATGCTGTGAACAGGAATTGACTGACACATTGTAAAAGCTGTTCTCCCTCTTGTGACTACCAATAACTGCTTCCTATCTCCAACTAGAAGCGGGCTGCTTTGATGTCTAACCGACTGCCTCTCTGGAAAGAAGACCTTTATGGATTTTCCATCATTTAAATGGATGCCATTCCTAACAGAGGCTAAACACAGCACACTAGATCTCATTTTGTCTATGCCTGAAAAATCCCCAGGTTTGCTCCCCAAGGATGTTCTTCACATCTGCAGGACTTTGTTTTCCTGCCATTGCCCTGGGATGTGCATGTAGTGTAACTAATCTCCTTATTAATAGTACAATAAAATAAGGCCTAAAATAAGACACTCTGCTGAAAGTGCACAAATAAGATCTGAAGAACGAGGAGTACATTTGTCCTTATGCTGCTGGTGTTTTCAGACTTAAAACAAACAAACAAAACCCACTTCACAAACTAGCAAATTTCTCCTCAAGCCAGCAAAACTTTCATGTGTGAAGAGATTATTTCCAGAATACATTAAAAATAATATGCTGCATTAAATTTCTAAGGAAGCAGTTCCAATGAGAGATTCCCATGATTGCTAAACACAGATGGCATACATTTCATATAAGTAATTGAAGACATTCCAAATATATGGCTGAAGAAGGCTTTAAAGTTTCAGATCAAAAGCAAAGGAATTTATTTATGCAACCGTAATTAATACTGTTTCATTTTATAAAAGTAAAATTGAGTAAATGTTTTAATTATCTAAACTACAATTCCCAGGATGCTCTTGGAATTGTCAGTGTTCTGAAACAGTCAATCCACTGTTCAAGTTTCCCTTTTTTTTCTCTTAATCCTGGAAGATGGGGAAGCAGAAAGTGAAAGTCCACTCTAATTTAAAACTTATTTGTTAATAACTATATCTACACCTGTTACCGACGTTGGATCCCAAATTTTTTTTTTTTTTTGGAAAATCCTTTCAATTCACCTTTTAAACTTTTCTTACAGAGTTGTTGTTATCCGTTAGTGGACAGTCCAAAAGCACAGCTGGAGTCCAATAAGGTTCTGGCCCTCTGGCAGGAGCCGGAGTTGGACAAAACCTTTCTCCTTCAAGCCCCATTCTCACCCCCAGCTGTCTCTTCCTATCCCCCCCCCAAACAAATAAAATACATATAACTTATTAAACCAAAATCAACCTCACCCCCAAAATCCTGGAAGAAAAATCATTATCAAAATCAGGGGCTATTCTGTTTTATCTGTTGTTCTTTCCAAACAAGCCCTTGTGGGTGCAGAAGAGGCGATCGGTGCTAAGGAAGAAAGAGGGCCTAGTTTCTTGGCTGTTTAAAGAATAGCAGCAGCAAGGAACTCATCGAACCATCATTTGTTTGGTTCTGATGGTGGGATGTGTAATGGCAGACAGGAAGAGGTAGCACGCTAGCACATCTGCTGTTGAAATGAGTAGCATTTCATACATATATATTTAAAAACACTCCAAATGGAGCAAAAACAATGAGAGTCCCGTAGCACCTTAAAGACTAACAAATTCCTGCGGGCATAAGCTTTTGTGGGCTGCAACTTCGTCAGATGCATGTCTGGCATCTGACAAAGTGGGTTGCAGGCCACAAAAGTTTATGCCCGCAGAAATTTGTTAGTCTTTAAGGTGCTACGGGACTCTCATTGTTTTTGCTGTATACAGACTAACATGGCTACCTCTCTGGAACTCCAAATGGATTTGATCATGGTTGTAACACTAACCCTGAAAACAAGGAAATGCTGAATGCCTGACCTGAGCTCATTACTTGTTTACTTAACTCATAATGTGTTTTGCCTGAAGGTCATATACTACTGAGTCAGTTTTCAGCCCTAGTCCCTCTCTTCCCTTCCCAATATTTCCATAAGAGAACTGAAGCTAAGCATGCAGGCCATCATAGTATTTCTCAATCACTGTAGTGAGAATTTCCTTGTTTTTGTGCATGTATACTGCAGATTCCATGGTTTTTAGTACAACTTGATCTGCTTTAGCTGGTAACTTAGATTTGGGCTGGGGTTCGTCTTGCCCATGTTATACAGTGCTTGGCATAACTGCGGCCCTAGGCATTGCCGCAATAAAAATAATAAAGATTCCTTATGCAAACAAATGCACTAAACTTGGTTACTTTGTAACATTCCCATATTGGACAACCTTGTGTAACTGAGAGCTGTGAATTTTCACTAAAAGTGAAATATCCTGGACATCTTAAAATGACGAAAAATAAAAAGAATAATGTGGTTTCAATGCTTAATAAAAATTGATATCCATGTGTAACTCTGAAAAGGCTTTTTTTTTTTTTAAGCACTCTGGTTTATGATGTAAGGTTTCCCAGAATGACATCTGGGACCCTGACCTCTAACTGTTTGGGAGGTGCAGTGTGAAGGAAAGGTGTTGCTTCTGGGTGGACATGTATCCTTAGTTTTGGATTGAAATGGTTCCAACGCAACGGTACTAATATCAAAATTTAAGATTTGCAATGGAAATTCCGATAGATCTGTCATATTTCAAAGTAAATGTTCATAGTCATCCAATTTAACTAATACTACATAAAATTAACGTACAGACATAATCTTGATTCTTTTTTTATTAAGGGACCCTTGAGAATAAATCCGAAGAAATACCATGAAGCTTTCATTCCATCTCCAGTAAGTATAATTTATGATTCTTTGAAGTTCTTAAACAAATATGTATTAAGATAGTAATTGTGCTGTATATAAAATGTCACTTTGATTTGTGTAACAAGATGCACCAGTTAGGACATATTAAAATAAATCCTAAGGTATGTGCATAGTGTGAAAAAAACCCTGTTTTTAACACTGCAAAGTGCTAGTTAATGTTTCTGAATTTCTGATGAAAGTGGGGACACTTGTTTCTAACAGAAAGACCAGCTGAACCCAGGTTTGAGGATCACCTGTTAGTGTAATTGTAAACCCTTGGTTTATGGCCACAGAGAGTTTATAGATTTTTCACTGATTTAAATTAATCTTTCCTAAACAAATATGCTCTCGATTTTTGATCTGCTGCATGAGCTAATGTGTACAGTTGATCCAAAAGTACCTTGTGTGGTTCCTTTCAACGTACCTGCTTTTGCGCAAATAGCTTGGTTTGAGGTGAACTGCCATAACGTGGGATTGTTTTGTGCTTCTTCCCTGTCCTTGCTTTATATCAGTGATTCATTTAGTGGAAGGACTCTTGTGATTTCAAGTGCCTCCTTTCGGCAAGATTAACTTGCTTCTGTTGTAGTAGAGGACAGTGTTTTGGAAGTGGCTTGGTTTAAAATTTTGCTCCACACACGAGTGAGTTTCAGATTGAGATTAGGTTTAGACTAGAGGTAGAGGAGAAAAAAGGCTTAACTCAAACACTGAATTGTTGGTTGTGTTAATGTCTCTGCTACTTTTTGGGCATAATTTTTTTTGGAGTCAGGATTGAAAGTTCAGAGATCTGTGTTAGCTTCTGTTGTTGGTCAGTCAGAGAGAATAATCATCTTTAAGCCACTTTCCGTAGAGGAGAACTCGTTATTTGTGCTGTTGCAAAGGGGAAGATTCTTAAGATTCACTGGGGAGGAAACTCAAAATAGCTGTCTCCAGTGCTTCCTGAAACTGGCACTGGCAGGTACTGGTGCATAAATGGGAAATGTATGGTAGACCTCTCCTTTTGCTTGCTTGCTTGAATGAAGTAAGTGCAGACTCTTAACCCTAGAGGCATATGCAGGAATTTTAATTTGATCCCTTTGGGAGGGGCATATCTGGGCTCCCCTCTCCCCTGGCCCTGGGAGGAGCTTGCTCCTCACCCGACCCCTTGGACCCTCAAAACCCCTGCCACCACGGCCCTGGGGCCGGAGGAATTCTGCGTCCCCGACTAGCTTGCTGCCCCTTGTGTGCACCGCTGCTCAAACCTATTCTATTAAACCACAAAACACTAGCTAAACATTAAGTCAAGCAATGTACCATAGTTATCACATCACAGTAAAGTAGATCACGCACAGTTTTGTGTTCTGGCATACGTAGGCACTGGAAGGTTAGTTAAGAGTGGCATTTGTCACCACTCTCCGTTTCCTTTTCTTTTGGGGGTTAAATGACACAACCAGCACCATGGCCTAGTGGTTGGCCGAGTCAGCACCTGGAAGATGATAAATCTGGATAAGGTGGAATGGTCATTGTAAGGAGAGGGATGCATTTGGGGAACTCACCATTAGCATGACATCACCCTCCTCAAGGATATCGGGATGGCTTGTGGTCTTAGCATGCTGCTGAGTTCCCCGTTGCTGCCAGGTACTGAAATAGTGACAGCTGTGAAGAATCATCCTCTTCCCCTGCAGCTGGCTTGGGCACTGCACCCCATTCTGTCAGTCTGACTTGGCTATAGTGATCCCTTGCATTTTTGACCGGGCTTTATTGTTCTAAGGAATGAAGCTGCCAACCTTATGCTGCTTTTGGTTGAAATGGAGCAGTAGGTCACCTTCATGCCACAAGGTCCTGGGTGCCCATTGCTCCAGAGTGCTGCTTTGTATACTGTCTTACCGTTGCATGCAGAGTCAAGGTAAAGGCTTTATCTTCAAAGCCTTCCATTGGATGGACCCAAGGTATTAGAACGCTGTCTCCCATGCTGCAATCTTGACTGCTCCAGTAGTTGCCATCTTTTGAACCATGGAATTGTCAACTTGAAGATTTAAGACACTTGAACATGAGAGACGGAGTTTTCTTGGCAGCTGGCCCTGACCGTAGAACTTGTTTCCGGAAGAGATTAGAATAAACACAAATCTCCCTACTGTCAGACAGAAATGTCAAATGCTGCTGCTGTTGTTCAGTGAAGGCTATATAGTAATAAAACGTCTTGCTGAATGGGAGATGAGTGCAGAGAATCTGATCCTCTTCCAAGTGATAATGTGCTCTGACCCTATTGCAACGACTGCAGCGTAAATGCCTTGGTAGAAGTTTAGGCCTTTCAAGTTCCCCAGTACTGTGGTGCACTTCAGTCCCATTTTAATTACATTAGTAATGCAAAAAAGTGACTGACTGGAGTGTGGAGAATTGGTGTGGGAGAGGGAGACAAAAAATAGGAAATCCCAGCCCCTTGGGAGTTTGAGAGTTAACCCTATAGATCACAGTTCTGAAGTGCGAAGGAGGCAAATGTTGCTCTTTTTTTTATGGCATGCTACAGTATAAGCCACTTAAAGCTTTATGGTACTGTTGGCCAGTTTTTAATTACAGCTGCTCTAGCAGATACTGAAATAACTGGTGTTAAAAATCTGTATATATGAATAAATTGTTTAAGATGAGAGCTGTTGGCTGAAAATCAGAAAAGAAAATCCCTTCTTGCTTAGTCTAGCTGCATAGCTTTAACTAGCTGGCGTAGCACTTTCAGAGCTGCTATTGGCACATAGGGAAACTACTTTCAATTTTTATTTTGCCAGGAAAAAAATGTTTGGAGCAAACAAATTGACAGACATCCTAACTTCCTTCTGCCTTGCAACAAGTCAGCTTTACAATAGAATTGTACAGCTAGGTTAAATAAATAAATGCATTTTTCCTTAATGTTTCTGACTTTTCCTTTTTATGTATGTAGTGGACTTGGTGCAGGGGGTAGGAGGTGAGAGAAGAGATGTGGGGCCATGTGTAAAAATCTGGCCTTTTGAAAAGAACAGCTTCCAATTTGAATTATGTTGGTCCAACAGGCTTTGCAATTTTTCTGCATCTTGTCATGGGAGGCAGCTTTTACCCAGCTGTTGAGCTGCTGTTGCTTTTCTTTCTAAGAGTAATTTGCTTGGTTGGAGGCTGGCCTTTGTTTCACATGACAACAGCCTTCTGCCTCTGTTGTTTTGCTCTCTAGGCAGAACCGAATACTTATGTAATGTTAAGGCCCCATAGATTTTTCCTAGATTACTAGATGGGTGTACTGTTTTTCCTGAAGACGGGATATAATGGTAATGCAGATTAGCTCTTATTGAGTGTTAGAGCATTGTGAGCAAGTATTTAGGGATCACAACAAACCTCAGTGTGTTTAAGGTTTTTGGTTCCCTTAAGGTTGGCTTTTTATTGTAGTCTTTGCAAAAATGTTATAAACTTAAAAAAAAGTCAGTCGTGTTAGTCTTAAAGCTAAGAAAAGGGAATAAAGTGCCCCAAAGGAGAACCTTTCTTAATACACAAGTTACTACTAAATGTTTATACTGTTTTACATGTTCATGGTGTTCTGAAACCAAGCACACAGAATTGTCAGCATATTAGGAGGGAGCAAAAACTAAAGCAGTAGGAGCTCTGTAGATCGACTTGACCAAAAGAGCTGAGAAAATGGAACCCCCCCCCCAAAACCTCTGAAATTAAACCAATGGACTGCTTTATCCTCCTTGACCACCTGGTGGGGAAAATCCCCTAAACCGACTCTAGATTGTGTCAAGTGTGTTCTGAGTAGATAACACTGTTGTGTTGGAGTAGCTGTGACTGGTATGTGGGGCGAGGCTACAGAAATCAAGGTTATCCCTTTTCGAAGGTGGAGATCTGGACTGCAGAAGGCAGAACTGGATGTGGTTGGCTGCGGTTTCAGCAGACTTCTTGTGTTATGTGAGGTTTAGCTATCTCTCTCCATCTCCCCAGGGTGTGTTCTGTCTTTTTTTGTTGATAAGAGTATTTTTAAACTCCAGTAGTAAATGTAACCTAGTATTTTTTGCTTTGATATTTACTATTTTTCTTCCCTCTTTATAGGATGGGATTCGTGATATCTTTATTGATGGGGTGGTTGCTCGCAACAGAGCCCTAAATGGTGACATTGTGGTGGTGAAACTGCTTCCCAAGGAGCAATGGAAGGTCAGTCCAATCTTTATTTCCATGGCTTACACAGAAAGAATCTATTATAATATTCTCCACTGAGCTCGTTCATCTATGGCTTATACTAATAGAGAATGGTCCACAACTCTTAGCTAACTTGTGACTAATGTTTTAGTAGATTAAAGTTTATCATTTAAATGGAGTACCTAAAACATTGGGGCCTTCACATCAGAAGGGTGTGACCTGTCTACCACTATCTCAGGAGGTGTTTGTATTTTATCCACCACACTAACTCAGAGTATGAATGGGACAGATGGTTTTTTAGTTGGCTTAATGTTTATGACATTGAATGGTTTGGGTTGGCTGTTTGAAAGCAGTTGACACTGTGTGTATATATAAAGTGTGCTATTTGCGGTTCTTAATTAACCAATAGCACCCACGAGTTTGTGAGGTCTGAGAACTGTAGGGCTCATCTTGCCCTAACTCCAAATCTCATGACCATTCAGGTCTTACACAAAAACCCTACAAGCTGAGGGCTGGCCTACTAGTGCTAATGTAAACCGTGAGTGGGTGACTTTTCACGACATGGGATATCAAGCTACTCTCGCCACCATGGACACAGCAAAATGACATCAAGGTTGGTTTGACAAGAATGATCCAGAAATTCAACAGCTACTCATTAAAAAAACATGAAATGCATTGTCAAATTCTTGTACCTCATAGCCCTATTGATACGGTTGTAATATACAAGAATCTGTGTCATGACATCAAATAAAAGCTTGGAGACATGCAGCATCAATGGTGGAATGCCAAGGCAGATGAAATCCAGGCATATGCCAACTGCCAAGAGACCAAAGTTTTCTATGCTGCTTTGAAAGACGTGTATAGTCCTACGCATACCACTGTAGTGCCTCTAAAGAGTTGCAGGCTGCCTAACGCTTATCACGGACAAAAGAGAAATCTTTCAGAGGTGGCGACAGCATTTTAGTGATCTTTTGATCACAGCATCCAGTACCACAGAAGAGGCAGTAATAAGATTAGTGAATAGCCAACATGTAATGATGACAACATGGATGCAACCCCATCCTTTGAATCAGCACTGCAATCAGTGCCATGAAGAACTGCAGGACTCCCAGATCTGATCCTATTCCTACAGGAATAGCCAAGTATGGAGGTGAGATCCTGCTGAGCGACTGCATGGACTATTTCTCAATATATGGAGTGCTGAAGATGTACCACAAGATTTCAAAGACCACACCATTGTCACCATATAAAAGAGGAAAGGGGGAAAAGTCCAACTCTCCATCAGAAAAGTTCTGACTAGAGTATTCTTTGATCATCTGCTATGCAGCATTGCTAATGTGTACTACTGGAGGTCTAGGCCAACGTGAGGAACAGCGACAAGATACTTGCAGCCTGTCAGGTGCAGGAGAAATCCAGAGAACAGCAACTGGACCTTTACACTGTCTTTATTGACTGGGGTAAAACATTTTGACACCATCAGAAGACCTAGGCATTGGCAATTATTATGTAAGTTTATTGGGAAAAATTCACCAACATTTGGAGACTTTCACAATGGAATGATTGAACAAGTTTGCGTAGAAGGTGTTCTGTTTGACAACCCATTTCCTATTACTAATGGTAGTAAGCAAGGCTGCATAATTGGTCCACTCTTGTTTAATCTCTTCTGTGCAGTGGTGCTCAATGCTGCTACAAGAGACCTGAATGCTGGCACCAGGATGTTTCTGATTGTCTGGAAAATGATTTCATCTGAACAGGTTGTAATGCTCCATGAAGGTCTTTGAGGCAATTGTTCAGGAGGTGAAGTATGCCAATGACTGTGTTCTAGGACCACGTATTCTCAGAGATATAAAATTCATCAGACAGATCTGCAGCATAGTATGGGCTGACAATCAATCTGAAAAAGACAAAGGTAATGTATCAACCTATGCCAGGGAAACCTTACATGAAAGCAAGTCACCATCAGAAACAAACAGCTGAATGCTGTTACAGACTTCTGCTCTGTTGTGGAATGATGTCACTATAGACCAGGAGCGGATAAGTCATATCAACAAAGCCAGTTGATCATTTGGCAGACTCTCAGCCATAGTATGGGAGCAACATGGTATTATGCTTGAAAAAGTTACATCTATAAAGTGGTGGTGCTCTCCTACTTGTTGTTCGGGTGAGAGACCTAGACCTGCTGCAGGCATCACATTAAGCTTCTAGATAAGTTCCGCTTAGGACATCTGCATGCCATATTCTACATCTAATGGTGGGAGAAAGTTACTAATAATAAGCTCTGGAATGCAGTCATTGCACGGGGATTGAAGCCTTATCACATCACAGTTGTGCCAGGATGGTCATTTGTTAAGGATGGATGACACCTGAATGCCAAGATGGACGCCTTGCATGCAACTGAACTGAAAGTGCCCAACTCTATACAAGGCAGCCAAAAGAAACACTCCAAGGACATGCTGATGCATAACTGGAAACTCTGGAACATTGACATTGACAGCTGGGAGTTGCCAGCAACAGGTCCACCATGGGGTTACTCAGTTCAAGACTAGCTGGCAAGCGGTAGT
>ML675649.1:6201235-6449866 GCA_007922155.1 Mesoclemmys tuberculata
ACTCAGTTCAAGACTAGCTGGCAAGCGGTAGTCCACCATGGGGTTACCCAGTTCAAGTCTAGCTGGCAAGTGGTAGTCCACCATGGGGTTACCCAGTTCAAGATTAACTGCAGTATGGATCTTGAGGCACAGAGACTGAGTTGTAAACAGTGGCAGGTTCAGCAGGCAGAGACTTTAACCCCATCCTCCCCATCAAGCTACCTGTGCACTTGATGAGGAAGGGACTGCCACGCACACGTCCGTCTTTTTAGCCACAACCATACACACGAGGTAAAACCATCATCAACATCCTCCTCGGTCACAAAAGACAACAAGAAGAACTCAGAATTGACACTAATAAATCCCAACACAACCCTTTGGCCCCAGTTCCAAAACACTACTGGAACAAGTGTTCAGAACAAGGAACTCGGGAGCTGGGATGTCCCCACTGAAGTTGCTGATGGCAAGAAGCAGACTGGGACATCATGGTGCAGAACCTACATGGCTTAACACACTACTATAATTTCTGAGTACTTAATTTAGCAATGTTAAATTCACTGTGGAAGAGTCAGACTGCTGTACTGTGAAGATCTAAAGCCTTCTGGGTTACCTGCTTGCAGACAGACCCCACTTCTTACCAGTTTTACACCCTGCAGTATTTTGCCTGGAATGGGAAAAACAGCCTGAACCATCTTTTTAGAATTGCTAACAGGTTTACATGCATTTAGTGATCTAACCACTATGGTAGCGAACATGGCTTAATTGAATGCAGCTTTACTCTCCTTTATATGGCTACTGAGTAAAGCAGTGGTCCCCAAGCTTTTTTGCTCCGCACCTTCCCTTACCTGGTCTGTACCCCCATAGGAGCAGGATGGGGGAGCAGGAGTGGGGTGAGGAGTGCTGCTGGGGGCCCAGAGTGCAGTCATGGATCTAAGGCAGGAGTAGGGCTGGGAACCAAGGTCAGGGTTGAGCTGGGGGCAAAGTGGGACTGGGTGATGTTCCCTCCCCAGCCCACTCCTCAGTTTGTAGGGTTTTGTGTGAGACGTGAATGGTCATGAGACTTGGAGTTAGGACAAGATGAGCAGTGCAGGTTTCAGGCCCCACAAACTGGTGGGTGCTATTGGTTGGTTAAGAATTGCAAATCGCACGCTTTATATATACACGCATAGTGTCAACTGCTTTCAAACAGCCAACCCAAGCCATTCAATGTCATAAACGTTAAGGCAACTAAAAAACCATCTGTCCCATTCATACTCTGGGTTGGTAGTTAAGCCAGCAGGGTCAGATAAAGCTACTCTAATGTTGTTACAAAGCGGCACTCATTTAACTTCATTTTGTAATCGCTTTATATTGAGTGTCAGGTTTAGATGACTTGTGATGCATTGGTCAAATGACTAGTAACAGTGGAGCAGACCTTGCAAAGATCTGTCCAGCAAGCTGTGCCATGCGTGGCTTCAGTGAGTTGTACATTCTGTAGGTCTCACTGGTGGATGATGATGATGATGTAGTCAATAATATGGTATTATTTGGATCTTGGGGTACGTCTGTGGTGATTTCTTTTTGTCTGGTAGGTGGAAAAAGGTATTTGGGATTGCTATTTATTGCTTGATGCACTGACTTAGTAGCACAGTTCCATTTCTATTCTCTTGCAGTCCCGGGCTGTCTGACGTAAGACTGCAAGATTACCACTTTACTTCCAACCCTTGTAGTAAAGTCCCCCTTGATAATCAGTTTATCTGACACTGATGTAGACACGATGAGTTTGTCTAAGTCACTATAGAACTTTTCTTTCTCATTATCCTCATTTGTTCTGATAAGAGCATACGTGCTGCTGATGGTAACATGCTGCTGATGGTAACATGCTGCTTACATTTCAACGGCAACTGTAGAACCAGAAGACGATCATGTGTGCCTTTAGGTAGACTTTCAAACTGGGAGGCAACAGAGTTGCTAGTGACAAAGCCAACACCCAAGAGTCTCTGCTCTGAGGATGGACGAACTTACCCTCCACTGATCTCTGTGAGTTGTCCTTCATCAGTGAGTCTGGTTTCACTGAGTGTTACAATGTCAACCCTAAACTTGGACAGTTCTCCTGCAACAAGTACTGTGCCTCTCTCAGATTAGCTCGTGTAAGGTTGTTGCATAAACAATCCATGAAACTGTTATAATTGGCGTTGTGAGATGCCTACATGCTGATCTGTGAATACAACCACCAGCGTCGCCACTCACCCATCATTGTAAAACTTACCACCATCATCAGAAGACACATCATCTTAATGATGATTCTCTGTGCTGGATCCTAGTATACTGACACATCCTAAATGCTAGGTTTGGAGCATTCAGAACTCGAATGCAGGTTAGGGGACATAAATAAATTGTGTCTGAGAGAGTGAGAGAGAACTTGCCTATCCAAGGGTTTTAGTCTTGTAAATGAGTATATTTACCTGAAAAGCTGACAGTGTTTGTTAATGACATGGGTCTCTAACCTTGAAACTCTGAGAGCAGGGCCCCAAATAGCTGGGATGTGATCACCTGAGATTGAGTCGTCATAGTGGAAAACATAATAAAGTGTCAGGATAATGATCCGGGATTCTATAAACGCGTGACCGTGCTTTATGAAATAATTGCTTGACATTTGGGAAGGAAAGATTTCTTTTCTTCTTCCCCCATCCCTCTACTTTCTAGCTGCATGGTGGGAATGGGGAGATTCTGGGGTCTTGAATTTCTCAACATTCCTTCCCTCCCTCCTGCAGGTTGGGTAGCATTTGATGATCTGCTCACTTTGCCTGTTAAGCAGAGTGAGAGGAGTTCTGGACACATTGGTATTCTTTGTGAGAGCTTTGGATAGTCCTAAGAGCTACTTCCTGGTCTGTCTTCACCATGTTGTTTCCCAATATCAGGGGCAGCTTCCATTGTTTTTTGATCTTGTATATCTTTGCTTACTATCAGTTTCGATCTGAAGTCAACAAGTTTGACCTGGCACATCTAAAATGGGAAATTGACCTTTTAGGCCCAGATGATTATAAGCTTACATTTGTGAAGAATGTAACCTATGGCCTCCTGCCAAAATAAAGTTAAAGGAGTTGAATGCATCGCTACTATATTTCAGAGGTTCTTTGCACGTTCTCTTGCTGAATGGCTTGGGAATATAACATAACTATGGTAACTTTCAAATAATTTGGTTCTTAGAAAGAAAGAAATTTGACTCACAGACCATATTTCTTCAGATAGTTCACTTATAATCATGCTTACGCCCATCAGTAGACCTCCAATTCTGTATAATTATACAACTTGTAGTAAAATAACCTGAATGGTGCAAACTCTTTATATAATTATTATAGCAATGTTTTTCTAGCCTATTGGGAGGAGGAAGGCAGAGTAATAGTGTAACAAGGGACACGCTTCATTTAATCTTCCCTTGCAAACCTTTTCCTGCTTTTCTACCTCATCCTTAATTGTTGTGTAGTATTTCTACCTCATCCTTCATCATTTTATAGTGTTTGTCTAATGCAGACGTACAGGTTGGTTTTTCGTAGAAGACGTATTTTGTTTGGTAGAAAATAACACGTTAATTGCTTGGTGTTATTTGGGGCTTGAATTCCTAACCCAATTCATAGCGTTTACAGGATAGTAGCTTATCATGTAGAATATGTTGCCTGACAGCTCCCTTGTGAATTACTCTCTGTATTGGTGTAAGTAGTGTAGTAGTAGCAGTGTTGATTCCAGGGTATTAGAGAGAGAGAAGGTCAGTGAGGTAGTAAAAGATATTACCTCACTCCCTTTGTCTCTCTACAGTGGTAACATTTTAGGGCCTTAGTCTGAAATTAGTACCTAGTGTATATATAGGACTTATTACTGACACTAATTTGCCCATTATGTTCAGTAGGACATGTTGGCATGCATAGACCTCAAGTATGCACATCATTGGCTACCATGTGCAGGAGCTCTCTGAGTCTGCTCAGAACAAAGATATTTAAAACAAACTACCTGAGCAGAATTGAAATTCAGCAAGCCTTTCAAAATAAGACCCTTCTATCACTATCATTGCCTCTCAGGGAGGATTGAAGAGAAGGTGATCCAGTCTTTCCTGCGCTATTATGAGTTTGTCCTAGAGTTCTTGTAGAAAGGGCCCCATGGACCAAAGGTTGAGAATTACTGTGTACACGTAACGTACAATTACCGTGTAGCATGGGCTATTTGTCTGACAGAAGGGGTGGTATTCCTGCATTCTGGCACTGACCGGGCTAAAAGCACTAACACTTCTAGCTTAGGAAAGTCTGTGCTCCTTCTTCTATGAACCTCCTGCAACTCACATAGTCCATCCACCTGTCGCTTCAACTCAGCCCTCCATGCCTCAGTCAGCTCATAACTGTTTCTGATTGCTGCTAGAGAGCCGTCAACCACTTCACAACCCAATGCCTCAATTCACCATCCCATTCGGAGGTCACCTCAAACTCTTCTTGCCAACCTGCAACTTGATCACAACAGACAATGGGTCCTCGATGCCATTTGATGCGGCTACACCATCGAGTTTATGGCACTGTCTCCAGCATTGCCCATCCATATTTTGTCCCAGGAGCCACTCCCATGACAGTGCTCTTATGCTGGAGGTGGACTCCCTCCTACAGAGAGAGGCAGTGGAGCTGGTCCCTGCACACCTCCAGGGCACAAGGCTCTACTCCAATTAATTCCTGCTTCCCAAGAAGAAAGGTGGATGGAGGCTGATCCTAGACCTTAGGCACCTCAATTGCTGTATCTTCAAGCCAAAGTTCTGCATGGTCAAACCTGTGGCAATCCTCCCCTCCTTAGAAAAAGATGTGGTTTACGGTCTCAACATGCAAGGTGCATGTTTTCATGTAGACATACCTGTGACCCACAGACCATTCCTCAGGTTCTTGGTGGGCCACTGGCACTTCCAATATAGGGTTCTCCTGTAATCAGACTTACCACTGCTCCATGAATCTTCACAAAGGTTTTCTCTGTGGTAGCAGTTCACCTACAGCAGCAGCAGGGAGTCCTCGTCTTTCTGTACCTTGACGATTAGCTACTGGCAGTGCGACCCAGAGAGGAAGTTCAGGAGTCAACTTCCCAGCTACTTATGCTCCTCTTCCGAGGGGAGAGCATCAATATTGAAAAATTGACTTTGCACCCTACGCAAGCACTAGAATTAATAGACGTGCACGCATGTACGCCTCTGCACATTCTTACTTACCAAAGCTTACTGGAACTTATGACTGTGGTTACCTCCAATCCCTTGATACCATGCAGAACCTGCCTGTCCCTCCTTGGTCACATGGCAGAATGCACATTTATTCCATCCTTTCTTGCATGCAATTCTGCAGTTTTCAACTAGCTACTGAGAGTCTACTCCCCCTGTAAGCCCGTCCATGGATAGATACCATCAACATTCCTCCAAAGAAAGGCACCTCCTCCCTTCAGTGGTAGACAAACCCACTTCATGTCTGCTTAGGGGTGCTGTTCCTCCCATCCTTTCCAAGCATCATGATCATAACAGACGCATTACTTGAAGGCTGGGGGCCCACATGGGGAAGCACGTTATCCAAGGCACTTGATGATCAGGGAAGTCAGAATGCGTATCAACATGCTGAAACTAGGAGTGGTTCTCGGGCCATGCCATGCTTTCCTAACAATTATTTGTTCTCGTCATTTCTTCATCTTGTTGGACAACACTGCTACGATCTACTAGCATGGAGATACATGATCCCCCACGCTATGTATGGAAGCTGTATGCCTCTAGAAAGTACATGTCAAATCGCATACTCCTCTTGGCAGCCTGTCTTCTGGGAACCCAGAATGTGATTGCTGATACCCTCAGCTGACGCTTTGCGACCAATCACAAGTGGGAGTTGCACGATTCGGTAGTCATGGACATTTTCAATCCATGTGGAACATGGATCAGGGACCTCTTTGTATCTTGCAGATGCACCCACTATTGCTCGAGGGGCGGACTAGGCACCCACTCGGAGTGGGACCTAGACCCTCTGACCGTTGACTGGAAAGGGCAGTGGTAATCCTGATAGAACTATACCAACTGCACTAGTTCTGGTTCCTGCTTCCTCTCCACTTGTCAGAATACTTGCCAGTACCACTACCAGTGTTCCTGCAACTGCTCACAGAATGTAGGTGCAGACTCCAGCACCTCGGCCTGAAAGTGCTCCACCTGACACTTGGTTTTTGGATGGGCACCTCTGCCAGCACTGCAGAGTTTCAGTGGTTCACAACATCCTCTCTAACAGCAAGAATGTTTCCACAGGAAGACCTTACCAGGCCAAGTGGGTCTGTTTCACCATTTGGGCTCACCACAGAGACCTTGCCCCCAAAGTGGTGGACATCCCTTTGTTCCTAGACTATCTTCTTTCCTTAAAGGCTTCCGGACTCACCATCAATCCCTCAATAGCGGGATGATCCCACCGGGTGGGATATGGGCCCATTCCACGAGAGCGCAAGCATCAACTACCGCTGCACTCCATGACCCCTATGGACATTTGTGAAACTCTGTATACCTTCGTGTCTCATCATGCCTTGATGGGTGCTTAGGCACAAGGCACTTTGTTTGACACAGCGGTCCTTCAGTCCATGGCTCCATCCTTCTCCTTTCACCCTCCACCTATATAGCTCCTGCTTGTCAGTCACCCTCAGTGGAATACAATAGGGACCATCATGTGAAGAAAAGGAGGTTACTTAGCAGTAACTGGAAATTCTTCAAGATGTGTGGTCCCTAGCCTGATATCCTGTCTTCCGACAGTGGCCATTGTCAGGTGCTTCAGAGGGAATGAACGGAACAGATAACCATCAAGTGATCCATCCCGTCATCCATTCCCAGCTTCTGGCAAACGAGGCTAGGTAGGGACACTTCAGAGCACGGCTAATAGCCATTGATGGACCTATCTGCCATGAATTTAACTAGTTCTTTTTTGACCCCTGCTATAATCTTGACCTTCACAACATCCTCTGGCAAAGAGATCCACAGGTTGACTGAGTGTTGTGTGAAGAAATACTTCTTTCTGTTTGTGTGTGAAACCTGCTGCCTATTAATTTCATTTGGTGACCCTCTAGTTTGTGTTTGAGGAGTAAATAACACCTCCTTATTTACTTTTTCCACACCAGCCATGATTTTAAAGACTTCTTTCATATCCCCCCAGTTGTCTTTTCCAAGCTGAAAAGTCCTAGTCTTATTAATCTCTCCTCATATGGAAGCTGTTCCTTACTGCTGATCATATTTGTAGCCCCTTTCTGTACCTTTTCCAGTTCCAGTGTATTTATTTTGAGATGGGGTGTCCGGATCTGCATGCAGTATTCAAGGTGTGGGCGAAACATGAATTTATAAAGAGGCAGTATGTTATTTTCTGTCTTATTATCTATCCGTTTCCTAATGATGCCCAACATACTGTTAGCTTTTTTGACTGCTGCTGCACATGGAGTGGATATTTTCAGAGAACTATCCACAATGACTCCAAGATAGCTTTTACAAGTAAAAAAGTTAATTTAGACCATCATCTTATATGGGTAGTTGGGATTATGTTTTCTAATGTGCATTACTTTCCACTAATCAACATTGAATTTCTTCTCCCGTTTTGTTGCTTAGTTACCCAGTTTTGTGAAATCCCTTTATAACTCTTCATAGTCTGTTTTGGACTTAACTATCTGAGTAGTTTTGTATCATCTGCAAATTTTGCCACCTCACAGTTTACCTCTTTTTCCAGATCATTTATGAATATGTTGAGCAGTACTGGTCACGGTACAGACCCTGGGAGATACCACTTTTACCTCTCTCCGTTCTGAAAACTGGCCATTTATTCCTACCCTCTGTTTCCTATCTTTTAACCAGTTACTGATCCATAAGAAGACCTTCCCTCTTCTCCCATGGCCACTTACTTTGCTTCAGAGCATTTGGTGAGGGAACTTGTCAAAGGCTTTCTGAAAATATAAGTACACTATATCCACTGGTTCATCGTCCACGTGCATGTTGACCTCCTCAGATAATTCTAGTAGATTGGTGAAGCATGATTTGTCTTTTCAAAAAAAGTGTGTGTTCTTCCACCAACAAACTGTGTTCATGTATGTGTCGGATAATTCTGTTCTTTACTCCAGTACCAGGTACATTTGTTGAAACTAGAGTTAGACTTACCAGGCTGTTGTTGCTGGTATGTCTCTGGAGCCTTTTTTTTTTTTTTTTTAAATTGGCATCTCATTAGCTATCCTCCAGTGATTTAGTACAGAAGCTGGTTTAAATGATAGGTTACATACCATGTATAAATCATCTTTAGGTTAGCAACCAAACATTAATTTAATCATTCAGCAAAAAAAGGAAGTGGGATTTGTCTTTTTAAATAGTCCCATGTGTTGAGGTGTTAAATCCACAGTGAGTTAATGTTGGATAAGCCTCTGGTGATAGGTTTGCTCAGACTGAATTAAGTATCATTAGGCTTCAGTGAATGTTACTGGAAAGGCTTCATTTTTGAAGGGTGAAAGAAAGGTCTAATGGGAACGACTGATCTTACTCAGTACAAGAGTAAAGCCAGTGTTTAATTCCTAATCTATTACCGTTCATTTTTTCTTGGTCACATGAATGAAGTTTAGTATAACAAATTGTTTCCTTTAACAACCAACTTTCCTTTAAATGATTGTTTTAAAATCTCGTCTTCCAAGTCTTCTCTAAACATGCACACGTCATACTAGATTATTCTTAATCCAATCTCTTATATAACCACTATCATTTTGGACTTTTCTTAGTCCTTGGTTTCTGTGGAATTAGCACTTCTTAGAATTGTTTGGGTTTTTTGCCAGTTTGGAGGTGTAAGAGACTTGTCTGTTATCACATGAGTGTTTGGAGTCTACATCATGTAGGAGAATTTTAGAATACTTCCTTGTCACAATCAAATAGTATCTGAAGTGTCTCACACATGAAACTTCTATAAACCCTCTTTTGATGCCCATGTTTATGGTTTTGGTTACTCTTTAGATAATTTATATGTTGCTACCTGTGATGAATTTGTTACTCTACTGCTTTAGCTCTGGAAGTTCTTAGGACAGAAGGATTAAGATTAGGGTAGGAATATTGTTGGCAATAGTGGGCTATAGAAGGATAGGATAATCCTACCTTCCCCACAACAAACAAAACTCTGCTCTGGTTTCTATGCTCAAAAAGACGAAGGGAGGTGGGAGGCCGTTATTGCTCCTCTCAGACCTCACTACCCTGGCCTATTCTGTTCCCTTCTCTTGTTGCGTCAGGTGATTGTTGCCAGTAGCGTTCTAAGAATGTGCAGCTGATACTTTCCTTCTGCAACATCATATATACATGCATGGTTGCCAGTGCTTTAGAAGCAAGGGTTTTGGTGCTTAACATACATTTCCTTACCAATGCTAACGTACGACTGAATGTTGTTTTAAAGCCATTGCTACTTGGCTGTCTCCTTAATCCAATTAACTTACCAATCATTGATCTGGAATCAGTATCTATGGCAAGAGTTCAAGTTTGTCTGTTCCTGCAACATCTTGAAGAATCGCAAGCAATTCTTTTAAATCAGGTTCCAGGTTTAAAAGGTTCAGCTCAAAACATTGAAAGAGAAATTCAAATTCTTCCTGGGTTATCCTTTCCAAGAACATCCTCTCTACTTTAGAGGATGTAAACCCAATGACTGAGACAATTGATCCACTTTTCTGAAAGTCATGGATTCTATACATATTGTCCATTTTCCATACCTGTATTAACATACAGTAGTTCTTTATTTAAACTTGGTAGTGACTCTCCAGAAAAATATTACAAAATAAACTAATGACCTTTTAACTATGCAGCGAAGGGCAGAGACTAATTTTATATATTTCCTTACTCTGTCAATGTGTTCTAACTTCCCTTTTGTGCTCTTTATTTTGCTAGGCTAAGAAATAATTGGTACAGAAAATAGATTAGTATATGCCTTTGCATTTCTGGTTTTCAGTTAACTTTCCAGCATACTAAGGATTTATCTGTTTTCAGCAGCACTGATCTTTTTGGCTCTGGACTTTGCTTTGTTTTCAGTTTCGTCTCAATCATTTTTAAGTATCTTATTATACTGCCAAAAGACTTATTTATTTTTTTAGTTGAACACTTTTGGTGGAGCTGTGTAAGTGAAAATTTGGCATGATCTGTACAACAGCATTTTTATATTTTGGTTTCAAGATGCGATGGCTGAGAATTCCCCAGATTTCCTTCTCTGTAGTGTATGAAGAGCAACTGTTCTGAAAGGTCTCTTACATGACTAGATAGAAGTCGTTCTCCAGCTGAATGACTTGTTGGTACGTAGAAGTGGCGAAGGTGTTAGAGTCAGTAATGAGCTAGTCTGACTAGGGAGTCTGCATTATGACATCCCTCTGCTTGTTCTGGTTCGTTTTAGCTTGTTTGTTGGAACTGGGTAGGGTTGCCAGGTGTCCAGTTTTCAACCGGAAAATCCAGTTGAAAAGGGAATCTGGCAGTGTCCAATCACCACGGGTGGGGAGAGGTGCCGGGTCATCAACCCACACCAGCCCTGGGTGTAGTTTGGGGTGGCATCGCTGCCCCCCCCTCCCTTCCCCCACCACTAGCCTCCTGATTTCTGTGAGCACTGAGCAGTGCTTGCTCTGCTCAGCCTGTCTGCACCGGGAATGGGGGAGGCGGGACGGGGGAGGGCAGGAGGGGCTCTGTTCTTTCCACACTGTACAGCCCCTCTCCCCAACTGAGGCTGGCATCTCCGGGATGCTGCCTCCTGGGTCCTAGTGCCAAGCGTCCTCCTCTTTTCTGTGTGCTGGGTCCTGTTTCTGTACAAGGGTGAGTGCAAGGTGGGGGTGGTGGGGAAGGAAGGGGGATGGGATAGGGCAGGGGGAAAAGAAGGGAATGGGGTAAGGGAGTGGCATGGGGCAGAGGATGGTGAGGAGACACTGGGGATGGGGCAGGGTGATGAGAAGGGAATAGGCGTAGGGATGCCACCCGTCTGGGTTTCACCTGGACAGAGTTTGCTTTCTGGCTTCTGTGTCCAGATGCCTTTTAGGCTTGTCAGGTTTCCAATTCTTGAGACTCAGATTCCCTAACTAGTACCTGAACCAAAACCAAAAGCCTGGTTACCACGGGACGGGGCAGGCACCGGCTCATTAACTTGTGCCAGTCTCTGCTCAGGTGGGGCTGCCTCCTACCTGCAGGCAGGCTTCTTGAGATGACTGAACAGGGTGCAGGGGAGAAGAAGAGGAAGGGGCGGCATGGGGGCGGCATGCGGGGGAGGAACCTCAAGGGTTTGGATACCAGCATTTAGGAAGGTGGCAATTTTGTCAGGCCACTTTTGTTTTGCATGTGTGTAAAACTTGACGCATTTGCTGCCTGTTGCTGCGGTCTCCTGAGACCTCCCAAGGTAAGCCAGGTTGCTAAATCCATGATGCATGGGACAACCCAAGGAGCTGCGAAAAGTGGGAGTGTTCATTTAGTAGGCAGCAACCTTCTTCTCGGTCTCTGTTTGTTCAGTGATCTAGCATCGTGCAGGAGGTGGTGTTCTGGTAAAGGTGTCAGTCACCATTTCTGATGCCTTCTGGTCTCTTGAGCACATCCCGTCTTGGGGTGGAATCCCATGCCACTTTCAGAGTAGGCCTTCGGCTGCAGTGCCAGTACACTCTCGGATTACTGCTGCAGGTCTGACTTAGGTTCCGTGCCTGCAGTTTGCTTCCCTGTGGGAACTGTGGAGTGGTGCCCAGCACCAGAAGGCCTTCTTAGAGCAAAGTGCTGTCTGTTTAGAACTAAGACAAAAAGGCCTTCAAACAGCAGTCTGTGCACACGTCCGACTTCCTTACAGTTCACCGTTCTCTGCAAGTTTGGGAAGGGCACACCTGCTTCACATGTTCCTGCACTACCAGTCTTTGTCCCTGTCAGTCAGTTCTCCCCAGGCACATCTCACTGATAGTTACCTCCTCCCAAGTCAATCTCCAGCGAGTCTTTTTAACTGTTGTCTCCTTTTGCTCTCTAGGCTCCAAGCCATGGCAAAAGAGCTGTGTAACTTTGGGCTGGAGCCTGGAAGTAGCATTTTCACATCTAATATTTCAGCCGTTGCTTTGTAAGTGACCTGCAAATATTTGTTGAGGAGCAGCGTATCTAAACCCATTATGTTGCTTTCCTGCTTGTTTTTCCAACAGCCCCTATAAAGCTAGACCAATACAGTCAAACAGGAAAACCCAATATAGCTGTATAGTGACTATCTCACTGTGACCAAGTCATATACAGTATTCATAATTACAAATTAGAATTCTTGGATAACTACATAGCAGCGCCACAGTGCCTTCTTTTGGGGGAATAAAAATTGAGGAATTGACCAGAATTTGTGCACCTAACAGAATATTTTCTTGGAGTACAGTATTCTTCAATCCAGCCTTAAACTGCTACATAGCTGTCATCTTCCATCACTTGTTGCAGATAGCTGCAGTTCAGTAGTGTAGGAAATGTCCTTTGTATGTGAAGTATGTTGAAAGTATACCACTTTGGGTGAAATATACAATAAAATATGATTAACAATCTCCTTTTCATTGTCTTTATCAAGGAACCATGCTGCGCTCTCATCAGAGTGCTCTTAAATTAATAAAGAGGTAGCTATGTGGAAAACCACTTGCCATCACATCATTAGTTTAATCAGACTATTAAATTCTGTGTCTAAATTTGTGTTCTGATTCTTGGCGTATTCACTAAGCTACACGTCAAAGCAAAGTGGGAGGGTTCCAATAAAACTTGCAGATGACGCAAAATGGGGAAGTACTGACAATGCGGAGGAGGACTGTAATATAATATAAGATGTAGACCACCTTGATAACTGGAATAATAGAAATAGGATGAAATTTAATAGTGCAAAGCTGCAAGGTCATGCATATAGGGGCTAACAAGATCAGGATGTATCAATTGGAAGCGACAGAGGAGGAGAAAGTCCTGTGTATGTTAGTCCATCACAGTATGACTGTGAGCTGCCAGTGTGCTGTGGCCGTGAAAAAGATTAATGCCATCCTAGGAGGCATCAGGCAGGGTATTTCCAGTGGAGATAAGGAAGTGTTGTTAGAGTTGTACAAGGCACTGGTGAAACCTCATCTGGTAAACTATACAAGTCTGGTCTCTCATGTCTAAGAAAGAGGAATTCAAACTGGAACATGTGCAGAAAAGGGCTGCTAGGGTGAGCAGAGGAATGGAAAACCTATGAGAAGAGAATTATGGTACTTAGCTTGTTTAGTCCAATAAAATGAAGGATGAAATGTTTGCTCTCTCTAAATACATCAGAGGGATAAACAGCAGGGAGGGGGAGGAGTTAGCTTAAGAGCCAGTGCTGGCACAAAAACAAAAGGATATAAACCTGGCCATCAATAAGTTTAGGTGAAATTAGATGAAGGTTTCTAATCCGTAGAGGAATGAAATTCTGGAAGAGCCTTCCAAGGAGAGTAGCGGGGGTAAAACATCTAACTTGTTTTAAGGCTGAGCATGATAAGTTTATGGATGGAAAGGTATGATGCCTTGCCTACAATAGCAAATATCTCCAACAGCTGGAAATTGGACACTAGAAGGGCAGGGCTGTGAGTTCCTACAGATGATTCTTTCCCATGTGTCTGGCTGATGGGTCTTACTCACATGCTTAGGGTGTAACCAATTGCCATATTTGGGGTTGGGAAGGAATTTCCCCCCAGATCAGATTGGCAGAGATCCCTGTGGTTTTTTTGCCTTCCTCTGCGGTGTAGGGCATGGGTCACTTGCCTGTTTGAACTAGAGTAAGTGATGGATTCTCTGTAACAGTCTTTAAATGAAGATTTGATTGATTCAGTAACTCAGCCAGAGGTGATGGGCCTACTACAGCAAAATGTGGGTGAGATTTTTGTGGCCTGCCATGTGCAGAGGGTCAGACTACTAGATGATCATGATGGTCTCTTCTGGGCTTAAAGCAGAGGTCCCCTGGGGGGAGCAGAGGAACCCTCCAGGGGATACAGTAGGTCCTGGGCCAGCCCCCATGGGGAGGTGAGGCGGAAGCGCCACCCAGCCCTGTTCTGCCCCATCCCTGGCTCCGAGCCCTGTTCCCAGCTCCCACTCCTGACTGGCCCGGGCCCTGGGTGCCCCACAGCTCAGATCCAGCTGTCACCGGGGCCTTGGTCCTAGCCCCAGCTCTTGGCCTCAGTTGTGGCTCTGGCCCCGCTCTTGACTTCAGCTCTCGAGGGGGAGTGCACTGGGTAAAGGGAGAAGGGGGGGGGACGTGACCGAAGAAGTTTGGGGACCACTGTCTTAAAGTCTGAGACAAGGCTTTAAATATCCAGTGGGGCTTCTCTCCTCCTGTCCTTCTGCAAAACTGAATGTTCCTTTCTGGGCGGCTGTTGAACAGTGGAGGTAATGTGTTTATCAGGTTAGATGCAGTGACTTGGAAACTTAATTTGCCTTTTTATGTAATAGTTTATCACTAATGCATGGTAACATTTCCTGCCAGGATATGCATTGTTACAGTTAGTTTCTAAAAAAGCCTAAGAGCGGATGGCTACCCCTGCAAGGTTCAAAGGTTTGTAAAGCAAAGAAGGAAAATGTTCTCACTGACATCACTTCAGCCCCGTCATGCTACTTTCCCATGGGGTGTATCCCATATGTGGCTAAGATATAATGGAGTCCGAAGTCTAGGTGTGGTGGCAACTGTCAAATAAAGGAAAGGCAGGGAGAAGGGAAGCTGGCCTTGTCAGGGCAGTGTCACACTCTATACAGTAATTTCCTCTGAGCTGGCCGAGTCCTTGGGCAAACTTTGCTTTTGGTAACAATTGCAATATGTTGCACGCAATGAAGATCATTTTTCCCCGTTTTCCTGTTGTCCTTTTGTCACTGAAGTTGCCTAAATTGGCCAACCATTAGCTTTTTTTTTTTCCTCTTTCAGTAAAGCCACTCAAACATGTTACTAACTGAGTCCTAGCTTTAATGGTCCCCCACTTAAGGGGCCATATTGTTGGCATGGAAATACTCACACGGCCGACTCGTTCTTTTGTACAAACACTGCCAGTTTATCAGTCATAAACTGCCACCCTATGCCTCAAAGCCCCAAATCCCGATGACCTTTTTCGTTTAAATGATTTGATTCATGAACTTTCTTTTCTTTTGAGCAAGACTCCTCTAATTGTGACCAGTAAGTTCTGAGGACCAATCTTCAGGGAGGGTGGATTGTAGGATGTACCAAATGGCAAAATATTCATTATGGCTGAATTAGATCAGATATAAATAGCCTTTTCTCCATGACAAACACTGTTTTTAATAAAACTGCAACTGCACGTGTTTCTTCATACATGGCTATAAAGCTTATTTGACACAACGTCCCAGTAAAACATGAGGTCCTCAGACATATTTTTTCCTGGGTTTTTTTCCCCCTTCCCTTGTGTAGGTAAATAAAACAATAAAGAAACTAGTTAATCAATGACAGTGAATAGTGGAAATGAGGATGAATGATATTTTTTCATCAAGCCAACAGGTTCCTCTTTTTCCTTTTGAAGAGTTCCATTGTGATTCAGCATATATTGTGTGATTCTGTGCATGCCTAAGAACATCATAAACATTATGGTTCTAGTGGAGATTAGTCACCCTTTCCATGTTACACTCCATTCTCTCAGATGCTCGTAACTCTACTGTGAAACTTGTTATGGGCAGAGAATGGGCATAAGCCTTCCATCGGGAAGACAGCTTTTTATGGGCAATATTTGATAAATCTGTTCTCTGGTTTTCAAATGAAAATAAGTGGTACCTCTTGAGGTGGCTTCAAATACCTTTTGGTGTTCCTAAAAATGAAATATCTGAGCCATGTTCCCTTAGATTGAAGCTCTGCTGGTCACTAGTCCATAATAGAGACAGGTGTATTTGGTAACTGTGGGCAGAGGGAGAATGTTATTTCGTGAACTATGTCCTACAAGTCCTTAAGAAACATGTTGAAATATGTTGGTTGTGCAGGGATTGCTTGTGAAAGTCCTGTAATGCTAGTTACTTTTGAACAGCGAATGACTATATTTTAACAGCAATCTTGTAATTATGACAGATGAACATGTGGATAATGATGTGGAATCTTATGGTTCTTAAGAATCTGTTGGCAAGTTGGACACTAATAGCCATTCCCTGTATGGGTCATCAGTCCATAAATATTTGGATGACAATTCTTGATTGTTCTAAAAACAGAAGGACAGTTTAAGTTCTTGAATATGTAGTTCTATGAACTGTTGTGGTTTCTACCTTGTACGCTTGAGTAATTTACGCTTTTTAAAGTTTTTATTAACATACCAGTCAGAAAAAATAAAAAGGCAAAAATGTTAATGGACTGTATTCTTTGCCTCGTTGTGTGTAAGGCTTGCAGAGGTCTGAGAGTAGTGCATGATGTAGTGCAAAATCTTTGTGCAGGTGAGGACGGCATATCTGCCATAAGTCTGAATTGCTGGTGAAATTTGCCAGACTCTTAATTTCAAACATCCATACAGATGTCTGCTTTTTTTCCCCCTTTCAGATAATTGGTCTAGTATCTGTGCTTGGAAAGTTTTGCTGGTCCTGGCTCACTGTTTTATACCCCAGCAGGTTAGAAGATACTAAACTTTGAAGTCACATCCTTCTGATTCATATCTTATTTTTACCTGCGTTGAAATTATATGAAGTCAGGAGGAGTTGAAGTTGGAAACAGAGCCAAGTTCTGAGGTTCACCAAAGTGAAATTAAGTTACTGTCAGTTTAGGTAATTTAATGTGCAGAGGGGGTGGAACGGAGAGTCCATAGCAGGAGAGGCAACCATAGGGAAAGGGTGAAAGCTTTATGTATCAGCCTCCTTCTTCATTTATTTTTTACACTTTCCTGCTACCACCTCTGGTTATAAGTCACACCAGTGTAGATTCTCAGGTGCACTCTCCATACCTAGATGTTGGGATGCAGTGCAAAATGAGGCCCCCAAAAAAGGATTCATGCAGCAAATGTGAAATGCTGTGGTATTTGTTCCTTTAGTATAAACTACTCTTTCTCGAGCTCCCCCTTTTATTTCTGACGTAAATAATTTTCAGCAGAGGGGACACTGACTCGTGTGGAGCCTAAAGAATTTTGGGACTAAAATGAGAAATTTCCTTTGAAAAGAGGTATACAAAGCTTGTTTCTGAACAACTGAGTAAACTAAATAACTCAGCCAAAGCTGATGGAGTTGTTCTGGGCTTACTTTGGTAGGAGAGCAGAATTACACCAGGACGTGTTACTTATACCGCCTTTTTTGTCACCTGAACTTTGCCCTAATGCTTTAGCCATTGGAAAGCAAATTCCAGTTTATTTTCAAAAACATTAACTTCCATTTTCAGCTGGTCTTTAAATAGGTAGAGGTTGCTAAAGTATCTGAATTGATAGGGTTACGTTGGGGGAGAAACGCAAGATAATTTGATTGGCATGATTTAAAGATCCAGTACTTTGTGCCTTGTTGAAGTTAGAAATGAGTATCTTATGAAACCCTTGGTACTTTAAGGATTGGGTAAAACATCTTTCTATAAATCTAGGGCCAAGCATAATGTAGTATAATAATTTCAGTTGCTAGAAAATATGACGACAATTTCATAAGTGGTCAAATAAGAAAAAAATGTCATTGGCTCGGAACAAATTCACTTGATTGACTTAAAAGAGATGTTTCATTAAGGGTATGTCTACCCTGCGGAGCAAAGTCGATTGACCTTTAAATTGACCTTTACCTGCCAAACTGCAGAATTTGGAGTGTGGTCATACCATATTCATTCAGTCAGAGGATTGCATCCCACCGTCTGCACTCACGTCGACAATCAGAGCAGTGCACCATGGGTAGCTCTCCCACAGTGCCACTTACCTGCAAGAGCGCTTGGGAAGGTTTTCATCCTCCCATGATGCAACATACCCCTTCTCTTCTTGTCCCAGTCCAAACAAAATTATGATCACCTTTTTGTGCCATTTTTTTTCAAACCCTTCACTCTCTTCATCCTGGCCTTGGATTCCCCTAAGGTATCAACGTTGTGTGGCAGCATAGTGGTGGGGGTCTCTGCTGAGAATAGAATGCAGCTCCTTGTAAAAGTGACGTGTTTTTGGTGAGGAGCCAGAATGACAGTTAGCTTCCCTAGCTTTCTGATAAGCCTGCCTCAGCTCTTTGACCTTAATGCAGCAGTGCTGTGCGTCTCTGCTGTGCCCCTTCTCCAACGTGCTGCGAGATATATTCTTGTAGCTATCCAAATTTCTTTTGCTTGCTCGGAGTTGAGCAGGAACAGACTCTTCGCCCCACAGACCGATGAGATCCAAGACTTTAGATCCACTCCAGGCTGGAGTGCATTTGGGGCGTGCAGTTGCCATGATCAGTTGTGCTGGCAAGCTCTGTCCACGCTGACCGAACAGGAAATTGGGCATTCTAAATTTCCCGGGGCTTGAGGGGAGGAGCTATTTCCTGTTGCGGCCATGGCGCAGCAGAGTGCGAATGTGCAGAGCGGTCACATCAGAGGATTATGGGATACCTCCCGGAGGGCAATGACGTTGATTTACGTTGTGCTCTGCCTATGCTGACACTCATTTGATCCACACAATTCAACTTCAGTACTATGCCACTTGCAGAGGTTATTTTATTAAGTCCAATTTTACCACGTTTTAGGTTGACAGAACTGACATGCCAGTGGAGACGCATACTTACATGGTTGACGGAAGCCATGTTCCATTGACCTACATTATCAGTGGAGACCAGGCCTCAGTCTTTACAAGGTAGCAAGCTTGACTTTGTATTCAGTTTGGAATTTACAATCTCCATTATTCTGAAGTCTGACAGAACAGGGCTTTTCCATTTATTTTTTTAATCTGTTACTTATTGAAGATACACCTTTTAAGGTGATTTGGCTGTGGCTGTTCTTAACTAGTAGGCCAGGTGTGTTTTTTCTGAGTGGGAGAAGGTGTGCCAGTGAAGTTGGAGGACACTGTATAAACTGCTGGTTCATTGATAACCTTTTGTATATTTAACAAGACGAATCCTTCCGTTCAATTGTTTTACTGTGAACCAGTGCTTTTATCACCGGATGTTTTTGGACTTGTATCCATCTTAATTTGTTTTGGATCGGGGACCGTAAAAGCCACGTAACCATCTTTGAAGTGAAACAAAGTCTTCATTCCAGGAAAGGCTAATGAAACAAAAGGCCTGAGTTTACAGCGACTATGTCTACAGGGACTTCTCTGGTAACCCCTGGGTGCTATAGAAGAGTGTGTTAATTGGGATAATGAGCAGGTCTTCAAACCTCTTTTTATGCTGGCTGCAGTAAGGATCAGTCTTTATTACCTCAATTTTATTTCAGGCTAGAGGGTGCTGTTTGGCTTGACAAACCTGTAATGAACTGAGACGAGGTATAGCACAGTGCTAAGTAATGCATTATCTGGAGCCAGCCATGGTAGAGGGTATGCAAATTTCCTTAACTCCCATCACAAAACTGTGCCAGTGTACCTTAATCTTCATTTACACCTCTACTCATCTACTCTGAGCTTGTTCCCCTTCTGAACAGGGACTCTCATGGGAGCCAGCTTGTGGAGCTGGAAGTCTGACCACTGAGAGCTGGGAAGAGACTTTTTCATTTGTGCTTTGAATCAGGATTTGAACCCGGAACTGTAGAGATCCTAGAAAAACTCCTTGTAGGGTGCTGACCTGACACTCAGCCTTGGAAGGGGTGACTCTGGGCTCTTTTCTCAGACTTCAGCTTTATTTCTTCCACTGAAAGTGAGTGCAACACGTCAATCATCCTTTTCCCCCAACCAGGGTCTTCTGCAGGGGCCTGTCTGTTCATTACAGGTTTCCACTCTCTAGCCACTTGCCTGAGAGTCACCCTGCTCCAGGGCCTGCCACAGGAGCCAGCCTGCTTCCTGTAGCTCCCGCTTGACCTGGGGCTTCCTGCCAGAGCCTCCCTATTCCTGGAGGCTCCCTTTCCTTGACCTGGGGCTCCTTGCCAGGGTTCTGTGCTCCTGGCAGCTCTCTACCCCAGCTGAGTCATTTGCTGGCTTTCATAGTCACCTGGTCCCTAGCTGATCTGTCTGCTCTGGGAGGTAGCTGATCCATCACAGGAGAGGCTGGTCCCGACTCCCCTTAAAAGGCCAGCCACCTTGTAGCACTACCGTATTAAGTATACATTGGATTTGCTACTCAGTTAGGCAGTGCAACACACTACCACAATTGAGCGTAAAACAAAAATAAGCGTGATGTTTTAATAAGGACGCATCTGATAAATATAGGCAGAAGCGGGGAATGGGAGAATTTGAGCGAAGCATTTTGCACAAACGGACTTTATTTGACTTCTCATATGCTCCCTTTCTTTAAGACAATACAGTTGGTCCTTGAACTGATAAGGTCTTTTTGTAAGAGTGCCATCTTTCTGCAAAGTGGAGGGTTTCCCGTGCTAATGCCAACCAATGTAGCATTTTGTTGGTGGGAGGGGGAATGGAATTGCAGGGAATGGTGGGTTTCATGAGGCAATGGGATAGTAAGAGTGGGAGTTGAGAGAACTCGCTCTTCCTTCCTTTTTTAATTTTATCAGTGTAGAATGGATGTTGACTCATTGTTCTCTATATGTCATGTTCCATTATTGGAGACCTGTCACAGGATTTGATTAATAATACGTAGTGTTAGAGTTCAGTGTGATAAAAGTAATCATAACAAAGCATTTCTTTTCCCTCTCTTGTACTTAAGTTAAAGTTGATGAGAAAATCCTGCCGTCTTAAAAAATATATTGGAATGGGCTGCCGTCTTTTTACGACATAAACAAAAATGCAGTTGGTGAATTTCAAAGCAGCAGTACAGTTACTGCTTTCATGGTCTGCCAGAGATGAAGTGAATTTGAGTTTCAGTTCCATCATAGTACAGTTATGGGGAATATACTTGTCAAGACTTTTAGTTAAGTTATGTGACAAAAGCTGTGATGGAAACAGTTTAATGGAACAATTGATAAATATTGGTAAGAAGAATTACACAATCCATCTCATTTGTGTCCACCTGTTTCACAAAATGGTCAGTTCTTCTACTAAATGTGAAATAATATTTCTAGATTCACAAGTTTAAAGTTCTTTTAAAGTTTCAAAAACAAAGATACTCTACCAATTTCATTGTACTGTCAGGTTTTCAGTGATTTGATGGAACAACTTCATCCATCTGGTGTGAGGGAGGCCTTGTTTAAAATCTGTATCAATAGTTATGTAAAAGATGGGAAAACTTTGAGCAAGTAGAAGTTTTGCAGCTTTGTTAAGATAGCTTTGAATTAGTTGAACCATGCAGTATGTGAAAGGCAAATGCACTGGCTGTCTTTCGAAGGTAAATTATAATACATGCTGTAGTATACAGAAGGACCATTCCCCCCTTTCCTGGTGGTTGGGGCTAAGTAATTTGTATTGTTTTAAATGAAAATTTGCATTTTGTAGAAATCTGTCCTGGAGACTGGATCATACCTTACATGTGTTGGGTGTTTGATATCCCTCATTTTGTGATCTTCAATGTTGGTGCAAACATTGTCTCTAGGGACCTAGACAAGACTGTTCAGATGTGAGGGTGCACAGTGTACACAATTAAATTTCCATGGAGGACTTGGAAGACCAAAAGTGCTTTGTGTTAAATATTTTTAATAGTCATTTGAAAAGTTGACAGTCCCTAGAAGCATGCAATATGCTGTGAGTAGTCCTGCTAAATGTCTTTTTGTTTTTAAATTTCCTTTTCAGTACTTCCAGGTAAGTGTTAAAAGGGTTAAAGTCAGAACATGGCACTGCCCTGGCTGGAGAGCTGTTCCGTATGTGCTACTTTCAGCTTGGGTTTGAATCTTTTGATGCCCCCTATACATGTCATCTTCTCTTCTGCTCTACTTTTCTCTTTCTTGTGGTGTTTGTTGCTTATTTACTGGGAGAAACCCAGGAGCATTTGCAGGATGTTAACTTGTTCTAGTAGGAGTATAAAGTTGCCAGCAGGCAGTATTTTCACCAGTCAGGGTCTCTCCACTCAGCAAACTCCTACAATGAAAATCACTCTTTAGAGCTCTGTGGCATTTACATAGCAAATTGCATGTAATCTGGTTTGATGTCCAGCTCTCATTGGCATGCAAAACATACTGTAGCCTGGGAAGGATGAGAAGAGCTGGGCTTTGTTCTGTTATTGAGGAATGATTGGCTCTTCTGCAACCTTACTAGTGTCAAGTCATCGATATTTACAGAAAAGTTTCCGGAACTCATCAAAGCGAGCCAAGAAGTGAAATAGAAAGAGCTAATTGTAGACTGCTGTATTAATAATTTATAGAAACAGATAAGCTAGTAGAAGAATTGGGAAGGACAACTTGTGGCTTTGCAAAATTAACCCAGGATGACTACTGAGAGAAAAATTGTCCCAGAGGGAAATGAGTTAAAGGCAACTGCACAGTTTTCCAAGAAATACCTTGCACAATCAAAAATATAACAACTTAAGTGGCGTCTCAACACTGCCATTACTTCTACTTAATTCTTTTATTTTTGTTTGCACCTGTTTTTACTGATTTCATAACAGGTTACTGTTACAGAAATAAAGTTATGCTCCATTGTGGGACTAACAGTTCTGTTCTTTTTTGGATGAGGTAGGAAATACTTATTATGATTGATTCTGTACTTAGGGTTAAGGGTCCTGTCATTGTTTCCATTATAAACTGCTGAATTTCTTTTAAAGGAGTTTATAACTGCACTGTAAAAACTTTGTTCTTGGCAGAAAATTTGTATACAAGATCTCAGTTCGAGTGAGGCTTTTTAATTAATTTTGAGAGAGAAAAACCTGGACAGCTGTGTTGGTTGAGGTTACAGAGTGGAAGCAGCTTATATTGAACTGTGTTGTTGTGACACCCTGTCCATCATAAAATAGAATGGAAATCTCCAAATGTTTCTCAGTTGTGATGCCTCCAGTTGTAAGCCGAATTACAGCAATTAAGGTTAGACTTTGGTGGGGACTGTAGAAAAACTTTAGATATAATGAACTTCACTTCCGATGAACTCAATATGGGCAAAAATATTACTTCTCTTCAAGTTGGTCCCAATGTGTAAGACAAACATTTCCCTTTCTTAGTATCCATTTACATGGCCACCTGAGAGATCTAGAGTCATTCTGGTCCATCTCTGGATCTGTGCAATTTGCAGCTGAGTTCTGTTTCAGCAGTTTGCCCATTCAGGCTTGATAGTCATTCCTCATCCAGATGGGGCTTTTCTGAAGAATGTGGGGACAAACCTTGGCGGTTTCATGTGGCACCATTGTAGCCTTCAGGTATGTCACCTGTTGCAAGGCCCTGGGTGGTACCCAGAAGCTCATCTAGATCTTCTCTGGCAGATTCATGATATTGTGGCTGAAGATGGCTCTGAGCTCAGCTGTCTAGCTGCGGTGCCTTTATACACCAATTATCTAGAGAACAAGTGAACCTCAGTAACTAGTTATACCACATCCCAGCATCTCACAAACTTGATCCTTCCACGATGTTGTAAAGAATGTTGGGAAGTGGGTCTGCTGCTGGAGCATGCTGAGAAGACCTTGCCACAGGTCAGTGATACTGATGCATCAGCTTTATTTGGATGCTTACGGAGCATGGAAACTGAGTTGTGAAGACCCCAGCATCAGTATGGGGTCTTTATTCCATTTTGCTGTGGCCTGAAAGTCTTGGACTCGGCAAAACTATCAAAGGAGGCAAGGAATTTCTCTGGGGGTAGGTGGCTTGCTGTGATACTTGAGTGTGTCTAGGCAGCTATGGTCCTTTCTGAGACACAGGACACCCAAGTTGTTTGTGTCCCAGAGGGACCCAGTGTGACTGCACTAGGGGACACTTCTTAAAGCTACTGGTCTACTTTTCCTCTGTACTGTAAAAGAAAATGGGAGAAGTGGTCAAGAAATGGCAAAAACAAACCTGAAGAATACCTAGCGTCAGGGAAGCATCAACACGTGATGGCAAATACCTATGAGCAATGCCTTGCGCAGAGAGAAGTGGTATATTTCATTGGTTGCGAAGGTGTGGCGTATATACACCAGTCATCCTACTGGTAAAGCGAGAGAACTAAAGCAGGCTGCTCCCATTTACTTTATTTTCCACGCTGTTGTAGATGTTCGAAGAGGCTAAGTTAATCGATGTATTTTTTTCCCCCCCTGGATTAAATACGTGTGAGTACCCACGTCAAGAAATTAAACCTAGACGTCTGGTGAGGGGGAGTCCAATGCACTTTTATTCTTCTAATAAACATTGCTTCGAACTTCAGTGACACACACTGTTGCTAAAGGTAAATGTAAACCAAGTGTGCTGCTGACATTTCAGTTCAGGTGCTTGCTCTTTATTAAGATTCGTCATTAAGTAAAGCGAGCAGATCCATATGACGCAGATGCCAGGACTTGTTTCCCTGTCACCATCGTAGACGGAAACTTTCAGACGTGATGTTCTGCTGCAGGAATGGAAAACAATTGTAGCGTTGTGTGACTCTGACGCATATGCTGAACAAAAATGCTGAATATCTGTCACCCCCTAAAAACACCAAATAGGTCCCTATTTATAATGTAAAAGTTTTTTGTTATTAATGGGTTTCTTTCAAAGGCTGTCTGTGCCATACCTTATCTCCTACCTCCTGTTTGTTTGTTACATAAACCTGTTGTATCTTGTCTTTAGATTGTTTATACTAAAACCTGTCTGAAGCATGGCCAATGTCTTAGTTGTTTGTACAGTGCCAAGCACAATGAGTCCCTGGTTCTGACTGGGGCCTCTGGGCATTTCAAGAATATAAGTAACAATGGAAAGGATAAATTCTGTTGAGGATCATAGGATGTGTCATTAGCCATGGGGAGAGAAGAAATGTGTCATTTAAAGGAGCCCTTCCCACCTTGAGAAGATCGGAGACAGTCCTATTCCATCTGTGGTGCACTTGCACCATTCTGTGCCCCTTTTCATAATGTGCCTTTGGCAGAAAAGGACCTGGGTGTTACAGCTGACAAGAAACTGGATATAAGTCAACAGTTGGCCCTTATTGCTAAGAAGGCTAACAGCATATTGGCCTGCATTAGTAGGAGCATTGCTAGCAGATCAAGGGAAGTGATTATTCCCCTCTATTCGGCGCTGGTGAGGCCTCATTTGGAGTACTGTGTCCAGTTTAGGGCCCCCCACTAAAGAGAGGATGTGGACAAATTGCAAAGAGTTCAGTAGAGGGCAATGAAAATTATTAGGACGCTGGAGCACATGACTTATGAGGAGAGGCTGAGAGAAGTAGCCTTGTTTAGCCTGCAGAAGAGAAGAATGAGGGGGGATTTAACTACTTGAAAGGGGGTTCCAGGGAGGATGGAGCTAGGCTGTTCTCAGTGGTGGCAGATGACAGAACAAGGAGCATAGTCTCAAGTTGCAGTGGGGAAGGTCTAGGTTGGATATTAGGAAAATCTTTTTCACCAGGAGGGTGGTGAAGCACTGGAACGGGCTACCTAGGGAGGTGGCATCTCCCTCCTTATTGATTTTTAAGGTGCGGCTTGACAAAGCCCTGGCTGGGATGATTTAGTTGAGGCTGGTCCTGCTTTGAGTGGGAGGTTGAGGTAGATACCTCCTGAGCTCTCTTCCAATCCTAATCTTCATTGATTCTAATGACTGTAGACTGTAAGTATCTTGAGCTACAGGGTTAGTTTTGTTTTGTCCCTTCAGCCCTTGTACAAGGTTGCATGAACATTGCCAGAACTCCATGTACATTGATGAAGATGCATCATAAAACAGGGTTATAACATTGTAAATGCATAGGCATTGTGTCATTGTAGCTGGCATCTCAGAAAACTAGTTGAAGTGCTTGCTCATGTCCATTCTGATTTAGGTGTGTGCGCACGCCACATGCAGCAGTCATGGACAACATTTTTCTTCAGCGCTATCCGTAGGTCCGGCTCTAGCACCCTTTGCAGCAGTGCGCATTTGCGTTTGCATATATGGCACTGCTGGCCCTCTCCCTGTCAGTTCCTTCTTATCACCCATGACAGCATTGGAACAGCTTTCTTGCTCTCAAGTCTCTGTTCTTCCCTAGTGGTTTATCTGCTTTTAGTGTATATAGTTGTTCAAAGTAGTTCTTAGAAAGTAGTTTTACTAATTGTTAGCTAGTTAATTAGCAAGTTCTCAGGGTCGGGGCATGCCCTGGTCCCCAGGGTTTAAGCCCATGCTTCGTTCAAGAAGTCTGTGCCACTGAGTGACCCGCATCAGAGTTGCTTGAAGTGCTTGAGGGAAACCCACGTCTCTGACAAGTGTAAGATCTGTAAAGGCTTCTGCCCGCGAACTAAGGAGGGCCGGGACATTAGATTTAAAGCCCTTCTGACGGAGGCAGCACTCAGGCCAGCATCGGAGCCACATTTGGACTCAGGACCAAGCACCACAGCCTCGGCAAGAAGTGCTCCTTTGGTGCCAGAGTCGACTCGGCACTGTTCGGCATCCCCAGTGCTGAACGAGCGGCAGAAGAAAACAGTCTGGGAAAGAGCACTTACTGGCACCACAGCCGGTTAAGAAAAGTTTGGGGAAGCCAGACTCAACCCAGAGAGGGTCTTCACCCATGTGGGTGTCAAGCCCGGCACCTGCATCGCTGCTGGCTCCAGGGAGCAGCAGAGGGTCGCACCGTTTATTGGTCCCTTCCACGCCTGAGACATTTCAGGCAATGACAGACCTGCTGCCCGTGATGGTGCCGACTATGCCTCAGCAGGGTAAGCCCTCACACCAAGGAGCAGACACCCCAGCTGGGGATCTGTCAAAGGGAAAGCCAATGCAGCATGTCTCTCCTTCTCCTTCCCCGTCCCCCCCAACCGGTCGCCGCTTGCCAGTCTCGTGCCACTTGTCTGGGTCTCAGCACTGATCTCCAGGACCGCATCGAGAGATGTTGGGCGCATCTTGATTTCTGGACGCTAGGTGCCGTTCCACAAAGCTCTGGCACTGAGGGCCGGTGTCGGTCCTTGGAGCCCTGTAGCTCTCCGAGCCCGCAGCACCCTGAGTCCTCGGAACTCAGCCAGTCACCGGAGTCCCAGCCCTGGTCAAGTCCGTATAGAAAACTGAAGGATAAGATGCGGTCAAGGCAATGAAAAGGCCCTGGCTCTTGTTACCGATCCCCGACACCTGAACCCCGGTGTGCAGAAGTGGAGAGGCATACAGCATCAGCACTCCCATGGTTACTGAGGTATACCTCTTCAGACTCAGGGGCGGGGGGTGGAATCATTGCTCCCCCAAACATGCTGGCTACAAAACGCCTTGCAACCTTCCCCATGACCCTGCAGCTGGAGTCAAATAATCAAAATAATAATTGGGCAGCTCAGGCATTGACCAAGTGCAGCCATAAAGGGAGGAAAAATGGAAGTGACTGGAGGGAAGCAGAATGTTGTAGGAGAAACTGTTCAAGTTGGACACTCTGTAACACTCTAGCGCTGTCCACCTTCAAGTTTCTATTGCTCCTGTCCCATTGTACAGTAAAGCAAACAGGCCTGATCTGATGGAGTGCACGAGTCAAAGGAAGTTCTCACTGAGGCATATATACGCTGAGAACTTCCATAAATTGTTCTTTAATATGACAGTTTCCAATTATGGGTTTCATAATAAAAGGCATATTGGCAGCTAGTAACACAAGTTAACTATGGAAATTTGTTTTGCTTTTCTTGGCCCCAGCGTGTTTCCTGAACAGTGTGTGCTTTGTCTCAGGTGTACCATTCTGGGACTTGAAAAAGTGTCAGGGCATGTGCGGGACTGAAACACTTAAGGTCCAATCAAAGGAACAAAAAAAAGGATAGTGGAGAATTGCAGGTTGGCACTTTGTTAACTTTTTGTTTGTTTTTGCGGCACAATATAAAATGACCAACAATGAGATTTTCTTACACACAGAATAATTCTGACACTGTTCTGAACTTATCTTTTAATGTGTATAGCCTTAGGAGGTTAGCATTATATGAATTTCATGGATAGCTCCCTGTATGTTAGAATAAGTTAATATTGTCCACTAGATTCCCTCTGCAGGGCATGTGCTTGTATAAACTTTTGTTTTATAAAGTGTTGAGTAAGTCTTCAGAGATGATCTTTGTGATCAGGGAAATATGCTTTTCATACCTTGATATACTTATAAAAAATTAGTAGTAATCATTAGGTTTGTGTGTGCCAATGTTATGGATTTGCGTGGCATCTAAATTCTCAGATGTAAATTCAGCATGAGCGTGGTGGGTGTTTGTTACAAGGAAGAAATATTCAATAACTAGGTCTTTTTTATATTGATCTATCATATTGCACGTAAAGTTGCAAACAATCCAAGTGGTGGTCAGCCTGCCTGCCATGTAGCTTCTGACCCAAATTGGATATAGGTTTGCTGAAGATCAAAGGATTGCAGAGTATGGTATCTTTCAAGATGTAACCTTCCATTGCTCCCTTCTGTAATCCACCCCTCTTGAGTGATTTATTCAAAGGCCTTGTGTATCAGGGTTTTGAACTGGTGCCCATCACTGTAGCATTGCAGTATCTGTCCACGCTACAAAAAATGATGGCTAGGAAACAGATTTTTAAATGTTAAACCAAAATTTAAAAAACAAACAAACCCTCAAAACCACCAGTTCCAGTTAGCAGGGAGAGTTTTGCTGCCAGTATGGATGGGGCATAATTTGATTTAAATGACTTTTGAAAAACAGCTCTCAAAATTGTTCCATGCATTTTCTTCCTGGCTACTGTTGAAAATATGGGGCCGAATATTTTCTGTGAGGTTTCAAACCATTATGTTCTGGCAGCCTCGTTGCTGGGCCCTGGTGTGTTACACTCTCTAGTTTCCAGTTAACTGTGGCCTGGAGTACAGCACACTGCTCATGAGATGCACCAAAGTGGGAGGTCTTACAATGAACAAGCTACACAAAGCCCTAGAGTCCAGACAGCATTTCACTAAGTCCCGGCAGAGAGGCTGCTGATTCTGCAGGGCCTATTTTATGAATTGGGCTTGCTTTTAGGAGGGGAAGGAACTGTGTGCGCTGGATTGGATTGCATGGGCCTGTCTGTAGGGTTACAGTGGAGGGAAGGGTGAGCTTGGAGGTTAAAGTTTGGATACTGAACTAAAACTTTTGCACCTCCCAGGTTGGGACTGTTCCATGCTAGATCACCAATGATGGCGTGAAATATGGTTGACAGAATATCTCTAATGGCATGTTGCTGTTATAAGCATGAAATTGTGCGTCCCTGTCTGAACACCGTATGTGTGATTGCTGTTTGTCCCACAATGAACAGACTGGTATGGCTGGGAGAGAATGCAATCACTGGGCCCCACTTGCATGTGCTGTTTGTTGCAGAAACCCCTGTGTTCTTGGGCTTCAGTGTAGAGGATTAGCTGGGAGAAATAGATTAATTCTAAAGATAAGACTAATTTTTAGGCCTAACAAGTTGAACAATATCCTATGTTGCGGGAGTAGAAAGGGAAGGTGTGAAACAAGTGTTGACCAGGCCATACTAAATGAGTAGTATCTAAAACTGTTGTCGACCTTAAAGGGCAGACTGTCTCTAAAGTGGAAAGAAAACAGTAAAGTCGCTTGCCTTTAAAACACGTACGGTACTAGTAAGTGTCAGTGAGAACAACGTGCGTCTCTTTGGTTTTTGTTTTTAGTACGTTGTTACCATCACTGTGTTTCAGATTGTTGCATATCTATTCTGAAGCTCTTACCACCTGTGGGCAGAGACATTTCTCATGCTGGCATGCCAACATTTTTCTTGGGCTAGTTCCTGAAAACGTATTGTGCTCTCATTACCAGATGCCCTGAATATCTCTACCATCGAAGCAGATTGAAGGATTTCACACTTTTTCAGTCCAAATGTTTCCGGTATAGTTGCAATGCAGCACCTGGTCCTCCTATAGTCTCAGCTTAGTGTGAGTGGTGATTTTGTGTTGTCCGTTACCGTTGTCCGGAGAATAACACTCTTTTTGACAATTTTTCTACTGCTTCCTTTCCTGTTTTGAATGGATCTTATAAAGAGTATAAGGTATAGAAGAGAAGGGCCTATTTAACATATGATGACATTCTTAAACAATGTGGAATAAAACTGGACGTGAATGACAGGGAGTAGTCATGCTACTTCCTGTATTGCACTTGAGAAGGCAGGTGGTGGTAGTATTGAAGAGCTAGGACTAGGGAGACCACAGAGCAGGGGATTACAGTAGTCATGAGAGGAGGAGATTAAGGCATGAGGAGCATTTAAGGAGTGGTGGGTTTGAGACAATTGCACATGATGACTAACGATGAAGAGGTAGTGGTAGGTATATTAAAAACCTACTGCAAATGTGGGGTAAGGGGAATCTGTCAAGTTTACAGATACTACAGACAAATGGTGGGTCAGAATCAAGATGAGTGAGTGCAGATAAAGTTGTCTGAGGCTGCTCTTCGTGTTCAACAAGCATTTCTGTCTTTGAGACATTTGGCTGAAAGGTTACTATTAATAACGAATAAGGATATGATTCTGTCATGGAAGTCAGATTCCATGACTTTCTGGGACCTCCAGGTCTTCTTCTGAGGCAGGGCTGGAGCAGCTGTCAGTCCCAGGGACCAGCTGATTGGTACAACCACTGCCCATCCAGCCCCAGTGCCGCTGAAACAGCTTCTGCTGCAGGAGCAGCGGTGGGGCTGGAGCAGCTGAAGCCCTGGCAGTGCTCTGTTTGTCTTCCCCACCAGGGTATTTTTAGTAAAAGTTCTGGGATAGATCCCGGCTTCCATGATTTTTTGCTTACTGCCCATAATATATTCCCGACTTTTTCCATAAAAAATCCCATAACAGAATCTTAACCTTAATAATAAATATGTATATAGTTCTGGATACTGACCTGGCTCCTTAAATAATAATAAAAATAAAAAAATCCCTGCCCTGGAGATCTAATAATTGTCGATTTTAATAAACCTGGAACAGAGAGATGAAAAAGAGAGATGGTAGAAAAGGAGGGACCAGAGCTAAAACAAATAATGTGAAACCTGCAATGAGCAAATTGTATAATCTCTGATGTCTCAGTTGAGACTGAAACAGGGAATGAGGAAGAGCAGACATCCCAGGAAAGGAAGAGGGAAGTGGATTTGGTGGTGTGGAGATGGCATGGTTACAGTGGTGGGAGAGGAATATCAGAGTCATAGAAGATTAGGGTGGAAAGAGACTTCAACCCCCTGCTCAGAGTAGGACCAATCCCAGCTAGGTCTTTGTCAAGCTGCACCTTAAAAACCAATAAGGATAGAGATTCCACCACCTCCCTAAGTAACCCATTCCAGTGCTTCACCACCCTCCTAGGGAAATTTTTGTCCCTAATATCCAATGTAGATCTCTCCCACTGCAACTTGAGACCGTAGCTCCTACTTCTGTCCAAACAGCCTAGCTCCATTCTTCCTGGAACCCCCTTTCAGGTAGTTAAAGGCTGCTTTCAAATTCCCCCTCATTCTTCTCTTCTGCAGACTAAACAAGCCCGGTTCCCTCAGCCTCTCTTCATAAGTCTTGTGCTACAGCCCCCTCATCATTTTCGTTGCCCTCTGCTGGACTCTCTCCAATTTGTCCACATCCTTTCTGTAGTAGGAGGCCCAAAACTGGACACACTACTCCAAATGTGGCCTCACCGTGCCAGCTGCAAGACCATTCAAAATATGCTCTAGGACAAATAGGAAGTCTCCGGGGAAGCTCTATGGCTAGTGTTATGCAGGAGGTCAGTCTAGTGGTCCCTTCCGGCCTGAGAATCTAAAAGTCTATAGGCATGTCTTCACTGCAGGATTAACTTGGGCTCTTACTGAGGGGTTGCTCCAGCCTCCCTCTTGTCTGCATGCAAAATCCTGTCACCTGGGTTTAGTGTGTTTTCAACCAGGGCTAGCTGGTTCGTCTGGAGCTAAAAGGCTATAACCTGAGTGATGTTTTCATGTGGGCTGGTAACCTGCTCACTTTGCAGGGAGGATGCAAGCTAAGACACTCGAGTGCTGATCATCTTGCAGTGCCATCCCACAATTCCTCCTGGGTGTCTAGAAGGACAGACAAGTTCTTCCAAAATTTACTGGGAAAGAATTCCAGAAGCACTCAGTTTACTGCAGCGCACCGAACAAGGAGGGGTGCCCCAAGGAGTGCTACTGACACACACGGGTGAGAGCAGGACCGGTGAGAAACCCAGTCACTCACATATGGCTTTGCAGTTTGGTTGCTCACCCTTGGGCTAGGCTGATCTGTGTGCTCGGACGTGGCTGCCAATCACTTGAGTACATCGGTGAAGATGTAGCCAAAGGAGCTGCATGTTAACGAGACTCTGAGGTTGGAGAGGAGGTGGTAATAGAGAACATGGTGTGAATGAGAAGTTTGGCAATGGGTGAATTGTAGAAATTAACCGGCTTAACTATCCGACAGCCAAATCTCTTGACTTTGAAAACTTACATGTCTGGTCTTGCTCAACTCCCCAGAATTTTTGGGGAAAAACAGGAGAGCATACTGAAACCTGATGAGAAGTAACCCTGCCGTCCCTATAGTATAGCAGGTGTGGGTTACTTTCAGGAAGTCTTCAAAACAGAGTGATCTTGGCAGTCTTTGGTATGCCAGGTGAGCTGTATGGACTTCATTCTGTGACCTCGGCTCTGAGTTTGTTCGTTGTGATGAGTTAAAGGATGAGCAGTAACATGTGTTAACGTGGCTTTGTTTGGTATATGAATTGAGAAATGCGGAGGCTTTTGTCCTTGTAACAGTATGATAGTGACTTTAGCAATAGTACTGTGCATTCAGTGTAATTAGTACAGCAATGTCCTGTTAGTAGGCAAATAGCTTTTTGTACAGTCAGTAAGAGCAACTTGGGACTGGATGATGTTTGCATGTTTATCAAATCCAATTGTGGTGTGTGCTGGGATATAAAATTATAGCCACCCTGCTGGCCTTTACTGTGTATTTCCAGTGACTTAGAATTCAAGTGCTGTAAAAATGCTAACCTTATTGATGTGTTTTAAAAGGAATCTCTTAACTGTGCATACTGAAGCCAGTTGCCTTTATTAACTACTCTGCATTGCCAGTGCGGTCTGGTATAAGTGAGATTACAGCAAGGATGGAAGGTGACAAGGACAGGTGTTTTTCCCCTTATTGTAAATATCATATTTTGTTTAGCCAAGAAGGAATTAGAAAGAGCAGGCATTGGTTTGGTTCTTTTTCCCCCCAGAACAGCAAAGGTCTTCCTCACGAAGATATTGAAGTTTGCTTGGCTCTCATGTGTACATATGAGCTCCGACGACAACCCCTGTGCTAGCCAGCCTCAATTCCCTTGTCAATGGTTATTAGCTTTCAAATAAAGTCCAGTTTAAAATGGAAAAACCTGATGGGGGAATAAATGCAGGTGTTCTGCAGTAAGGATGTCAAATGTGGGCTTTTGTCTTACTGTTGTGGTAGAAGTTTTGTGTTGAGTTGATGATTTCATCCAAAGTCCCCTGTTTTCAGTCACATCATAATTCAAAATGAGCCCTTTTCAGTCTGTTTTCTGTTCTTTATGCCTATGTGTAACTCACCATTTTTCATGGATTCATAGAGTTTAAGGGTAGAAGGGCTCACTAGATCATCTAGGGTTATAGCCTGACCACCTGCATATCACCATTAAATTTCACCCAGTTATCCCGGCACTGAAAACATTTATTTTGTATGACTAAAGCATAATTTGTGTTTGGTTTAAGCATCTCTGCCAGAAAGGCACCCAGTCTTGATTCTCAAGATGGAGAATCCACCACTATCTTTGGTTGGTTGTTCCAATGGTTAATCATCTTCACTTTTTTTTTTTTTTTAAACAATCTTATTTCTAATTTCAGTATTGTCTGGTTTCAGCTTTCCAGCCACTGGTTCCTGTTATGCCTTTCTCTGCTAGAGTAAAGAGCCCTTTAGTACCTGGTGTTTTCTTCCCATGAAAGTACTTACTATACGCTGCAACCACGTCACCTCGCAATCTTTTTTTCATAAATTAAATGGCAGTCTCTCACTGTAAGGCATTTTCTCCAGCCCTCTGATAGTTCTTGTGGTGGTTCTCTGCGCCCTCTCCAAGTTTTGAACATTCTTTTAAAAATGTGAAAACCAGAACTGTATGTGGTATTCTACTTCTATCTAATCTGTGCCGTGTAGAGAGAGAGAATCACCTCCCTACTCATGCTCGCTTTCCCGCCTGTTTATACATTCTTGCATTAGCCTGTTTTACAATAGCATCACACTGGAAGCCATCATGTTGAGTTTCTTGTCCACTAAGACCAATAAATCCTTTTCAGAGTCATTGCTTTCCGGGATACACTCCCCCGTTCTTTAGGTTTGGTCTGCGTTCCTTGTTCCTAGATGTATAACTTTGCATTTGGCTGTATTAAAATGCATTTTGGATGAACGGGCCCAGTTTACCAAGTAATCCAGCTTTGCTCTATCTGCGTACCATATCCTCATCATTTGCTACTTCACCAGTCTTTGTCTCATCCCCAAATTTTATCAGCTGTGACTTTTTGATTACTTCCAGTTCATTGGTGAAAATGTTGAATAGCATCAGATCTAGTTACAGAACCTCAACTCGAAACCTAGTGGGCCGTAGGGAAGTAATGTCTGTACCCTGAGGCTTCATGTTTACTGTTCACTTCAAGACCTCCTACTTCTCATGAGAGTGTGGGAAGCAGAGAAATTAATAAGAATCTCCTCAAGGCTGCCAGCTCACCACGTGTGGCTTATCTATTAAATTTCATACCTGGGCTCTTTTGTCTAATTGAAATTTGTTCAGAATATGCCCTCACTGATTGAGATGCCTGTGCAGCAATATAAAATAGCTATTAGGCTTTGAAAATGAAGACAAATGCTGCCTTTGACCTTTCTGAAGCAATTCCACTTTGAAATAAATGATCGTGATTTTGGAAACTGAGCATATACAGTAGGTTATTTAAGTAATAACTTGAAGGGTCTTCCTGTTTGAGGTAATAATAATATCCTGCGCAGATAAACACCTTTTGCCCAAATTGTCCTGGTAGAACAGAACTGCCCTCAATTGTTCTGGTGAAAGTGTTTTTGATTTAACTAGGTTGTAGGAGTTTCAAAGTTGCACCTGGGGTGCAGTGTTTTTAAGCTAGTATTTACCGACATTCTGGGTGAAAGCTGCACTGTTTATGCATGTATGGTAATTGAGTTGCATAGTGAAGGAGACTTAAATGAGGCAGGATTTCGAATGCTTCCTAACATAAAGTGTTGGTGATACAGGTCTGCACGAGAGCAGTACGTGATATTTCAGTGGCGTCTAGTCTAATAAATTCAACTTGTGAAATTTAGATGTATTATGGGCATGATTTACATTGCCACTGAAGAGCAGTAACTAGAAAAGCAATGGCCTTTGTCATTATATGGATAGACTATATAAGTGGAACGTCTATGGGATGTGTGGAACAGGTCACTACTGAGAGAGAAAATTCTCTCTCCCATAGCTCAGTAAGTAGCTGTAATGCTTTCAGATGCAGAGTTTCCCAGTTCGGTTTCTTTTTGGAATTAATTCCTCACAAGTAAGGACAATTGTTTATTTATGGTTACTTCTAACCTGTACAGAATATAAAGAAGTAACCATCAGTCTGTACAGATTTTACTTATTCATGCCAAAATGCATTTGCCCACTAGCTTTATTTATTATCCTCTGTGGTTGAGATGGTACTTTCATTCAAAGCCCCTATTTTAGTGGTTATAACTTTCCAAAATAATGGTGTGGCAGAATCTTGATGCTTGTTCAGAGGAGGATGTTCGTTGAAGGTTGCAAGAAAACGTATTCAACCACTATCTTGAGGATCAGCCATTAAAATGAGCAGTTGACTTTGAACAAAAAGCTTTTTAGAACTTACATTTCATTTAAAAAACCATGCAAAAATCTCTTAGCACAACTTTAGATTGAGACTTTGATTGTGCAAAAGTCAGGAGATTCACAGTTGATATTCTTTAAGAAACCTTAACTTTGCTTTCTTGGATGTTGGGTCTTTCATTGCACGATTTCAGAACAGTGGGAGATGATGCATTGGGAAGACTCATCCAAAAAGACTGCGAATTAACTGCCCGTAATCGATGCCATTCAAAGTAAATATAAAATCATAAATACATAGCTTTTAGTATTACTGCATATGTCACGCTGTCTGGAGTGGTTCACGACCGTGAGTGCCAACCTCAGGGCAGACTGTCAAAGAGCAGGTCAGACACCCCAAACTGATTGTGTGTTCTATAATTAGATTTCACCAACCTAGTAAAAAATGTGAACTCGTGAATGGTCTTACCATGGAGTCACACACAGTCCTCTTGGACATTCCAATGTATCTTGCCACCCAGACAAGATGGACTAAGTGATAAATGGTCCACTTACACCAAAGATCACAAAGTCAGGTGGCTTCCAGTCCTAAGAGACCAGTGACTTCCCCCAGGTCAGTTTGTACCTGAGCTCTCATAACCAAAGGCAACGTTTCTAGCCAATCCTGTAGTAAACTAAGGCTCTATTAACTTGGAAAAAGAAATGTTTTATTTACAGGTTAAAGCAAACAACATGTATACACAAATGAGTTAGTCTGTGGTTCTAAATGGAGACAGGGTTGTAGTAAATGGTCAGCACTGACTGTCTTTTAGGGTTAATCAAAATTGACCCTGGGGATCTCTGCTTTTGTTTGCTAGCTCCAGCCCTGTGAGAGTCCAAACAGCAAAGAGATGAAGAATTTTCGTGTCCCCTGTCTTTGTCTTCTTCCAAAACTCAGGCTGGTGGGATGAGCTTTCTTGGAGGCAGCACCTTCAGGGTTTTAAGAGGGCCATTAACCCAGTCTTTGTATCGTGATGTTTCACAATGGCCAATTTAGTCTTGATACCCTTCTTGGTGGGAAGGGAACCACTCCTCCTGGCTGGGTTCACAAGTTCAGAAAAGACATTTTTACAGTTATAAAGCAAAATGTACACATTACCTTACAGCATGGGATACACACATTATGAGTAAGATTAGTGCGTGCAGTGATTTACAAGCATTTTATAGTGTCTAAACACATCCTTACAAGTCTAACACCTATCTTGAGCTGTACGAACACACAGGTGAGCTGACCTAGTTTCCAACTATAAATTTGTCAGTGCTCAACTGATGCCAGCAGACTTGGCAAGAGCTGGCACCTGGTCTACAAGCGTTATAGCATGTCTAAACCACAGTAATATAAACATGAAATGAAACTACATTATGGTGCTTATAAGTCCCTGATACTCTTAGATGCTGCATGTAAGTATTTCCTCTGGTGTGAGGTTCAAATGTGCTGCTATTCCGTACTTAAGGGTGATGTGGCAATAGAAACTGCATGCTGCACTCATATTGCCTAGTATCTTTTTCATTATGCCCATTAGCTTTTGATTTCATGAATTAGAGGAGCACTGTCCTTTTGTGTCATGGCGTCCCTGAAGTTTTGGCCTTGATGCAGGCATTACTGGCTGAAACTCGGTGGCCTTTGTTATAGAGATCTGACTAGTGTGACAGTGTTCTCTCTGGACTAGTAGTCTATGAATCTCTCCTAGCAGCACCTGAACAGTCTCCTGATCTCCTGTTTGTTGTGTGCATAGGTCCATAATAATTAAATCCATGTTTTGTGGACTCCTGAGTTGTGCGAATAAACCTGCCACAGGTGAGAGCGGTTCATTCTTTTTAGGTACAAAATATAATTGGAAGTTTTTGCTTGCCACATGTGGGATGTTATACTTGTCAGTAACAGTTGTGAGTGGACATGACTTCGAGTTTTGGGAAATCCAGAGATCTTTTCATGTGTAGCATCTTTTAATGTGGTAGCTGTTCTTTCTTCTAATTGCACACAAACTCTGCAAGCATGAATCTCTTCATTGCCACACCTTTAGAAGAGCAGTCCCTATTATTCCAATGTAATCGATGTTGCTAGCTGAAGTGGATATGGAAGGATTTATAATTTAGCACTCTGGAACATCACTTGCACTGACTGTCCTCAGGTAAAAAGCAATTTAGGTGAAGTGTGCATGCATTGAAGAAAATGAAGCTCCCATGTGACTGAAATTTAAGAGTTGAGCACATTCACATCTGATCGTCTAGGGGTCCAAATGTTACTGTTGACACTAGTTTTCTTTTTGGATAGCCACACTGGCACAGTCACTAGCATGTGGAGCCCTGTCAGCTCTGTAATCTAATAGACTGTTCTTGCGCAGACCATTGTGTGTCAGTATTTTATAAACTGAATGTAGCCAGGTTTAATAATCAGTCATTTTTGCACTTCTGCCAGACTTTTCCCCCCATTTTTTTTTAACAATGTACTGTTTAATTCAAAACCTGCTATGGAAACAAACTATATACATAAAAAAAGAGCAAAAGTGAAGATGAAAAGCACTGAGTCACCAAAGGTAACAAGAGTTCAGAATAATGTCATCTTAATTTTAAAAAATGATTTGAAATCCATCCCTTTTAAAATTGATTTTATTTTTATTGCCTATTATGAAAATATTATAAGGACATGGGCACTGCTTAGTTAAAAGTACTTCTGTGGTATGTCTGAAATCCTGAAAAGCTTTCCTACAGAACATTGGTTGATCTATTTGTTTTCCAATCACTAAAACAGAAATCTATGAAGTTTTTTTTTTATATGCCATTTTTCTAGTTTAATACTGTTGTCTGCAGCTAGCATCTGTTGAGGCCAGTTACTCTAGTTCTGAATGACTAGAATCTACCATATTCAGTGCTATAGGCAAGCTTTTTGTGGTATATCCGAGGGCTCCCCTTACCTGTCTCCTGGTATTATAAAGTGCTGTCATGTTCTGGCTTGGGAAGACAAAGAATTGTGACTCTCCTGGTGAGTGTTAATTGCATGAGAAATTCCCAAGTAATACAAATACCAAAAAGAGAGCTTTGGGGGAGGTCCGACAAATATATTATAAAGCATTGACGCATAAACATGTAATTTGAAAGAAGGCTTTCTTTGTAGAAATACATATGAATTTTAGCTGGCCTTCGAGTTATTGCTGAGATGCAATATCCCAAATCAAAGTCTTTACAGAATGGGCAAGAGCTGACAACTTGAAGCAACAAGAGAGGCTTCGAAGGGTGGCATGTGGGGTTCCAATTTGATAGCTTCCATTCTGATTCCCAGAGTCACAAATGGAACAGTAAGTGGTTCTGCATTATGAGGAGGACTACACCCTCCAGTCTTGTCAGCCGTGCTCACTTTATTGGTAGAGGTATTTTTGTTCATGGCTTTGTTCGCTACTTTACCTGTGAAGTTTCTCCCCATGCATCTGTCCCTCTACTTAGGATGAGAGCTTCTTCATGTGTATCTTCGGGTTGTGGGAGGTAGGTATCAACTGTAGGAATGCTCAGTAGGTGTACTGCAAAAGCCACGTTATTCCCCAGAGTTTCCTCCCCTCTTTCCCCAGAGAGGAACCTCCATCCATAATAGTGTCTGCATCTAATTGCATGGCAATCAACTCTGCCACTAGCCATCTATGACATTCTTCTCCCTGACCCATGGACACAGATAAAAAAGGGAAGATGATGTTTTTTCAGTTCAGTGATTTAGCATGCATCTTCTTCCCCCCTGCTTCTTCAGGTAATAAAGCCAGATGGCAGTGACAAGGAAACAGAAGCGACACATGAACCAGATGTCTCTGGGGAGCTGTTGGGGACCTGCCTTCCTCAAGAGCCAAAGAAAGGAGATGCTGACAGTCCGGATGTCGTCATAGAGGCTCAATTTGATGATAACGATGCAGAGAATGGACAAAAGAACTCTCAGAATGTGCTAGCTGATGACATCAAGAAACTTTCTATGGATACTAATGAAAAGGGTGAGTGGGTCAGATTGCTGTCTTACATTTTTATATCAGTGAACTTGAAGTACTTCTCTGGTGCCTTGCTTTGCTACAGGATTTAAAGTGCAGCGTGGAAGTTAAATACATTTCTACCCCGTCCTTCCCATGCTAAACTCCCTTAATAATCAATAGGTTGGGTTCTGAATGGATATTGACAGCTGGATTCTGTGCAGCCCAACTGACTCAGGGTAAATCTACAGAACAAAAATCACTCCTTTCATATTTGAGATTCCCAGTGCAGTATGTGGTCCTGCTGTTCACTGACTCAAGATGTTGCTGTAGCTTATTCCTTCCATCTCAGGCTGGTGTTCTAATCTCTCTGCCTCACGTTGGGGATAAGAATTCAGTTTCTTTGGATTTTTCTTGAGCTGCAAAGTTGAACATTTGTAATTCAACTCTTTGAAGAAGAAATTGATTAAAAAAATAAAATTAAAGCAATAATGTGATTCTTGTGAAGATGTGCTGTCTTATTCTGAATCTGGATCCTTTCTGTGCCATCAAAAGTCACATAGGACACAAATAAGGTTCCACCATTCCTCTCTGTTTGGGGCCTCTGTTTGTCTTTTATTAAGTCCCATAAGTTTTCTCTCTAAGTGTGTTGGATGGAGTGGATTCTTTCGGTTGGCCACTTTTTACATGTTCCTACAGATGCCTGTAGCATGCCTGTCCTGGCAGATGCTCTGGCTTCATTCTTAATACATGTTCCAGATATTTCCATCATCTTTTCTGGTTAATATTGGAGTCAGGATTGTTGAACTCTGACAAATCTCAACATTTGTCATAAATTAATTCAATTTAATATTTAGTACTTTGCTGAGACATTTGCTTTTGAAGGCAATGAGGTGTCTGTGTATACTCTTGATGGTTTTCCAGCTTTCACATCCATATGTTAAAATGTAAAAAACAAGTGAGTTGAAAATTTGTGGGTTGGTTTTTAAGTCTTAGATTTTTGTTGACCAAATCTTGCTTAAGCCAATGACTGCAGCTGCTGCCTTACCAATTTGTGACATTATTTCCTTCTGGACATCCTAGTTGGGTTGCATCTTACTGCCAACGTATGTCTATGACCTCGCTTCTTGTATTCCTTTGCCTTCTAAGTTAAATCCTTGAATTAGGGGTTGTGCGGGTTCTCATTAGATTAGTTTTTTCATAAGTAATTATTTACCCCATTTTTTTTTTTGTAATGCTGGACAGTCTTTCATTCTTTGCTTGCGTGTTTGTTGACCTGTCACTTAGAAGAGCTGCGTAACAAAATCTAAATCTGCTAGGGTACTGCTGTTAAGCTATGCAATGCATGCATTGTATCCATCTAAGCTTTTTCTCAGTGAGAAGTCAATGGCAGTTCCAAAGAGCAGAGGTGAGAGAGTTCATCCTTGTTTGACACCAATGGCAGTTAAACCTTTTGCTCTGATTTGTGTTTGTTTTAACTGCTCCTTGAAATTAGGTCTTGATCTTGTTATGGTATGTCAACAATAATAATTAACACTTCAAGATGCTGGGGAGTGGATCGAGATGGAAGCTGTTATGTGCCTTCTTAAAATCTATTACATTTATGTTGCGTGGCTTTTTTGTCACTCAGTACTTTTCTTGATGGTTATTCTTAGGGGAAAACCTGATTGACACACGATCTTCAAGTCAAGATCCAGCCTGCTCTTGTCTTAGTTTTGCCTCAGGCTGCTTTCTTTATGCTGCTTCAGAGATCCTGCAGATGGCTTTGCTTATCACTGGAAGAAGTGTAGTATCTTACCCGCTATGGCAATTGCTAAGGTCGCTTTTCTTTGGTATTTTGACTATCTGTTGTTCTTAAGGCTTTTCCTGGTCCCACATTTTGTTGAAAAGTTTGGTGATTTTTATCACTGGTCTCATCATTACAAGTTTTCAGCTTTTCCTAGTGACTTGGTCTTCACCTGCAGCTTTCCCAGGCTTTAACATTTTTATTGTATCTTTTTTTTACTACTTTGTTTGGGATGCGAGATGTTAAGATCTCCCGCTCTGGTGTTCAATTTCTTTGTCAAAGTCAGTAGTTTCTTGTGGATTTAGTGTGTCCTCCTTGAAAATGCTCTGCCCATCACTGTGTTCTTTTTCTGTTGTTTCTGTCTTTCCTTGTTTATCTTTAACAGGCTGGGTGGCTAGCCTGAAACTTGCTGAGTTGATAAAGTGTTTTACTATTCCCTCTTTCAGCAACTACTTTAGCTTCTTTGGTGATCTTATCCATATATTTCCTCTTGTCTCTTCTTGTGCTGCTTTTACTGTTTCATCCTTTGTTTTATACAGATTTTTTTCTGGAGCTATTTTTGAACCATTGATGTTTGATTTGGCTTGTTTCCTTTCTCTCATGCAGTTCCACGTATCCTCTCTTATTCAGATTTTAGGTTTACTTAGCTGCTTTCCAGACACTGTTGTTGCTGCATCTGTGATAGTGTTGCAGAAAGGATCATGACATGTCAATATTGACTTGCTGGGCCTAATTCTGTCCTCACCATCTGCATGCGCAGGCCATATCATTTTTAAAAAGAGCCCCATATTTACATTTTGAAGGGAGACTTTGACGGCAGATGATAATGCCAACAGGCTGGATCCTGATCCTCCAAACATGAGTGACTTCATTCATGCAAGTAGTTCCATTGGACTCAGTGGGGCTACTCACCTGAGTAAGGACACTTGTACATGTGTGTTTGAAGGATTGGACCCTTGGTCTGTTCCAGTGTCCCTCATTGTGTACAGTGTAACTAGATTTCCTTTAAGAAAATGTGTTCATGCTCTCCATTGCGCGTTTCATCCATGCTATAAAGATCTCTTGTACAAAGGTACTTGTTGTATCTTGCTTCTTCCCTATATAAAATCCCTTCTCCTTGAAGCAAATCACTATTGTATCAACAGCACAGAGGCAAATAGGCAAAAGGAATGTATAAGGATGAAATTCGCTGTGCATGGAGAATGCACAAGACCTGTGCACGACATAATTAAGCCAAATTGTGAGGACTTAAGTGCTCATAGACCTTTGTAGGGGCCCCGCACGGGGGTAAATGTTGTCCTTTGTGAGCAGTGGCAAGACTAGAATAAATGGTACATAACGGGAGCAGTGCAATACTCAAATAGAAGCTTCTGATGAGCTTTTTAGGACAGCAAAGCCTGAAGGTTTCATACTAAGGAAAGATGCCATCATTTCAAATGAGAGAGATTTCAGCCAACCTGTATTCTGAGCAAACCCCAACAATCCATATCTCAAAAAACAGAATCCCCACCCAATTTAACTTCACACCCCATTCTCGTCCTGGGGAGAGGATGAGCGTACAAACCACACGTGACAGATGTTAGGCATGTTACGTACTGCCCTACTGGAAGAAACTCAGATGCTATAGTGATGAGCACGGCATGTGAGCATATACAGAATAGAATAAACCAAGCTGTATGATTGAGTTCAGGGCCTAATAAAGCTGATCAGAAACTGCTTAATTTAGGTGTAAGCGCTGTAGTGAACAAGCTTAGAAACCTGTTGTACACAGAGTGTATTGAGTGGTGGTGAGAACAAAGGATCAAAAGCTTATGCAAGGCCTGGAAAGTGTCACTTATTGGTGGCTTCACTCTCCATGGTATTCTCTGCACTGATACGTTATATCTGCTTCTTTGTTGCTCCTTGAAAGGCTCAGCTGTCACAATCATGTATAGCAGAGGTCCAAACAAGCACTTGCACTTCAGTCATCCTTCTCTGAACTATTTTCTTTCCCTAAAACGATCATTTTCTGTCCCTTAGCTCAGTATGAGTACACATGACAGTGATCTCTGCAGATCATCTTCTTGTACCAGGCTACACCATGTTCTTGCAGCTCATGGGGTTGAGATTCCTCAAAGGACTCTCATGTTTTCCCATGAGTCACAGAACCCCTCCTTCATGAAACCTTAACTTTGTATTAACTAGAATGACTGGTCCCACCCATTGACCTTGTTTTCTTTACCACCTGTCAATGAAGGCAGCCTTTTTGGTAGCCTCTCCCTCAGCTAGAGGGACAGGAGAGGGACAGGTCTTCATGGCATGCCTCCTCTCCACAGCAGTCTTTCATGAGGACAGAGTCACCTTCAGGCCTAATGTGAAGTTCCTGAGCTAGGTGGCTTCTGAGTTCCACATCAGTCTATTTCAGTGGTTCCCAACTTGTGGCCCATGGGCCAGAAGTGGCGTGTGGGGTCTTCCGGAGTGGCCTGCAGCTCCCGTCCTGCTGGCTGCAGATGGGAGCTGCTGACTAAGTACCCATGCAGAGCACGTTGCTGGTGCAGCTCCTTGCTGCAGCCAATGGATGGGAGATCAGCACTTCCTTCCCCTTGGCTGTAGCAGGGAGCATGGCAAAGCGCTTCACTTGGGTCCCTAGGTGCTAGGTCCTGCTGGAGCCAGAGGGAGGGGAGCACTGATCTCCCAAGCCCCTGGTTGCAGAAAGGAGCCTCTGCCTAGGGACCCAGGTGGAGTACATGTTTTCCCTGCTGCAGCCAGGGGGGATGGGAGATCCTCCTCGCTGAACTCCTTCCCTCTGGCTACAGTGGTGGAGGGAAGGCGGCGGGCTGCTGGCAGAGACTGGTGGCTCTTCAGGGTTGTAAAAATCATATTTGTGACTCTTGAGCCAAAAAGGTTGGGAACCACTGATCTATTCCCTTCCAGGTTTTCTTCCCTAAATGACATTCCACTGTGGGTTAAATGAAACATCACACATTGGATAACACTCATTTTATCTGGATAGAACCAAGCCATTCAGGTATATAGCTAGACTCTTCATGGCATTTGCTGAGAGGATTAAAGGGTAAACCCGTATCATTGAGGGGCTAAGTGAATCTCAGACTATGTCAGGACGTTGTGCGTAAGTGTAAGGGCCACCTGGACAGGTTAGGTCTCCTTCCACCGGGACTCAAGTGGCTTCTCTGCCCTGCTTAGGTAACTTGTAGCATGCCCATATCACAGAGAGGTCAGGGTTTCTCTAAATAAACAGTTCACAGCAAGATGGGGTGTAAATCGACTCCACACCTGTGTGCTGGGCACTAATTGTCCATGTAGATCTGGCTGCCATGCCCTAGAAGTTTCTTGTGGCTTGTCTACACTTACAGTGCTGCAGTGGCTACTGTCGACAGCTGCTCTCATCGGCATATATGCTCCACTTCCTCAAGAGGCGGTAGTTATGTTGATGGGAGAAGCCCTGCCGCTGACATAGTGCTGTCTACAGTGTGTTGTGTTGCTATAATTACATCACTCAGGGGTGTGGATTTTCCACATCCCCTGGGCAACGTAGTTTTACTGACATAAGTTGGTGTGTAGACCAAGCTTCAGTGTACTTGAACCTACTCTGATTTCAAAGCAGGGTAAATCAGAGCACACGAGAGAACTTCTAATGCATGGCAACAGGTTCCACATGGACGTTTAGTGTGGCCATGTTAGCACGTGATATGTTTATGCCCCAGCTTCACTTGAGAGTATGTCTACACTGCTGTTAGACACCCACGACTGGCCCGTGCCATCTCACTTGGGCTTGCGGGACTCAGGCTAAAGGAGTTTGTAATTGCAGAGTAGGCGATTGGGCTCAGCCAGAGCTCTGGAACCTTCCCTCTTCACAGGGTCTTAGAGCCCAAAAGTCTACACTGCAGTTAAACAGCCCAAGCCCCGCAAGCCCAAGTCGGCTGGCATGGGCCAGCCGTGGGTTTTTAATTGCAGTGCAGATGTACCCTAAGGATTCGCTTAGCCAAGCCCTACAGCAGGTTTGTGAGGTTCAATCCACATCTTTACCACTCATGATTTCCTGGTTCAAGCTTCTAGATTTTATACTAGGTTCGGTTGGGCTGTCTATAATCACCCTTCAGGTAAGGCGTCCTCTCACCTACCCCCTAGCACTGGGGTGGCTGCTTGTTAGTCACCAAGAGTGCAGCTGTGTGGGCAATCAATCAAAGAACAGAGTCCGGTTACCTACCTTACACGAACTGTGGTGCTTTGAGATGGTGTCCCCCGCACAGTCAATGACCCGCCCTCCTTTCCCGCTGGTCGTATTCTGTCTCTTGGGGAATCCTTACTGATGAAGGAACTGAGCGCGGGTTACAGTCCTTCTGCCCTGTATGCCCCCAGCTGCAGAAAGGAAGAGAGCACTTAAGTACAGGTGCGGCTCCAATCAACACTGATATTTAAAAGAATCCGACCTGTGTACCAACAGTGGAATTTTATGGACGGCACATCTCCAAGAACCAGTTCCTGTACTATGTGCTTTGTGTGTCAGCCTGCATCATTTGATCCTCATTACAATGTCCGCTTTGGTAGTGGTTAAAAAGGACTCTTGATTTCCGTGTTCCTATCTCCAAAGTGCACATATGAGGGGGATATATGATACAATCCGTGAATGCTGATAGATTTCCCGCTGTTACATTTTGGGAACTCAGTTCCTAACTTTTTTCTCTTCATGCCCCTGCCTCTTGGTATCAAGCTGTTAATGTGGTTATAGCATCTCCATCAGTTAATGTTGCAATAAAAATATTTCACACTTCATATTTATATTGTAAGTATCTGCGTTCAGTAAAACCTTGCAGATCTGCCCCCAACCAGGCAAAGCATGAAATGTTCTGTACACAATATTGCTTTTACAATGTTCTATCCTCACTTATGCTCATCTGTAATCTGAAGTTCATCTGAATTTGAGCCAGTTTTATCAGACACCAAAGCAGTTCTTCAGACTTGCTGATAAGGAAACAGCAATGCAAACAGTAGCAGTTTGTACTGTGAGAATGGCACTTATTCTCATAAAAGCTCTATATACTTTCTCTGGCAAAAGGGTTCAGTAAAGTTAATAAAGCTCTGTCACCTTGCCAAAACCCATCCTTGTCCAACAAATCTAATGTGTTCTTGAACTCTGCTCCTAAAAGGTTTCCTTGTATGCTGACCACATACCCAGGCTATCCCAAGTCTACATGGGTAACTCTCAAAAACATGAGTGAGTAAAATAATAGCAGTGGCAGTGACTATAGTTAAGGTTGCCTCAGAGGTTCTGTCTGCCCCCTTCTTTCCACTTGCTTGTACCTTTCTGAAACTTTCAACTTAGAAGCACTGACTTTTAGGGCTCGTTCTGTGCCGTAAGGATTTCCCCCCCCAAGTTTGAGCAAAAATGGTTTAGCTGTGTTTGAGGGTTTATTGTGCATGTAAGTTGAGCTAACTGTGTAATGCAAGCTTTAGCTAGGTACATTTCCATGAACTGATAAGGACAACGGGGCCTGGGTTAGACCTGGATGACCTCCGTTGGTAGGAAACCGTGACATAAGGGTGAGTTCACTCCTCTCCACCTAAATATTCAACATCAGTATAAAACCATTAGGGCAGACAATTTTATCCCATAAAATTCTCTGGGGACAAATTGTCCACTATTGTTACCATCTGCAGGCCACAGCCCTGGAATACTTGGGACCCACTTTCCCATTGCATCTTTGCAGTGCAAGCTTTGAAGTGTGTGCTGTATGTGCTGTGTTTCCACATGTTAAATGCTGTAGGAGTGAACATCTTTCTCAGTAATGCCTTATTGTTGATCTGTTTAATCAGGGCTTGAAAAGCTTATCAGATCCTAGTAGCCAGGGAGACAAGTATATTTGTACTCCAGAATTTAAGCTGTCAAGAGGGTAACCTTTTTTTTTCAAGGGGGACATTTTCAAAGGCACAACAGACAGATGGGGGTCTAACAGCCCTTAATGCCTTCAAAAATCTCCTAAATCGGTAGCCCTTATGTTTGCAAAGAAAACTGCTGAGTGGTGTCTAACATTGGTATTCTGAGTGAGTTGATCTTTGGCAAGCAAGCGACACCACTTATCTCCCTTCTTCCCCCCTACTCCCAGAGTGGACAGCTGGAGAATAGAGAGACTAATAGGAGTCCAAACAAGATGCTGCTTCTGAACCCTACTCTGGGGCACTCCATATTTTGTATCAGTCTGCTAATATCTGTGTGATAAATTTGAAGCCCTCCAACCCCTCTGGCTGCTGGAAGGAATAATTCTCTGTTCTGCCTCTCTACCCAGATGCTCCTAGTTGCTTCAAGTAGTCGTAAGGGGTCTCCACTAATCTCTTCAGCCTCCGGTTTTTTCTGGGGGGTGTCTCCAGTGAACAGCTCCTAGTTCTTACCTCTGCTGCTGCTCCTAGCTTTTTCAGGCTGCAACAGGCTGATATTGGTTTTAATCTTGACAGTTTCACTGTCCGGATTATGACACGGATGTGGGCAGTGGGGCCTAGTGGTCAGACCCATGGGGGTGGCCAGGCCTGGAGGCTAGAGCGAGAGGCCCAAGGGCACAGTGGAGAGCAGAGCCGAAGGTCAAAGCCCAAGCCAATAGGTGAGCTGGAAGTGCAGTCAGGAAGTGCAACCAAGGATCGATAAGAGCAGGAACTGAGACGGACACAAGAGCAGGCTGGGGAAGGCAGAAGTAAGCACAGGACGCGGGACTAAACGCAGCTGCAGGCTTGGAACGTGTTGAGCAGCCAGGGAACTCTGGCTGCTGCTCAGTCAAGTCCGAGCGAGCTCCACCAACCAGGAAGTTCAATCAGTCAGTCAGCCCCTGCCAGGATCAGAGGTGTCCAGTGTGTTGCTGGGCCAGCGACCCTCCTGCAACTGGCTCCCGGACAGCATTCCCCTGTCCAGGGTGCCTTTTATGGGCCTTAGGGCCCAATTTTTCTGGGTTCTCCTAATGAAAAGCATGTATGAGCTCCGAGGCATGGACGTTCCTTTCTGGTTCCAAAGACCATTCTTCTAGGCCATAACCCTCCCAGTCCACCAAAAGTCTACCTCCGATTTGCTTAGAAGCCAGCATTTCTTGGGCCTCGTATTCTTCCTGACTCAAAACCTCCATGGGAGGGGGAGGAAAAGGGTCGCTGGGAAGGGATTTTCTGTATAGGGCATCAGGAGGGACACGTGAAAAACCAGATGGACATTCAGGGATTTGGGCATCTGGAGTCATTGGAATACTACTGGGCCGATTTGTTCAGCAATCTCAAAGGGACCCTGATATTGATGGTCTAATTTGGTAGATGGGTGGGAGGGTTTGAGATGTTGAGCGGATACCTGGACTTTACTGCCCACTCTTCATCTTGGGACAATTTGGCGGTCTCAGTGGGTGTGGCGTTTGTGTTTCCTTGGCAACTTCCAGAAGTTCCTGATGAACTTGTTGAAAATGGGCAACGAGGTGTATCACAGCAGGTGCGCTGAGAAGGTGAAGAGAGAATTCTTAGGAGTTCACAAAGTTTGCGCCGGAATCAGGAAATGAATAAGGAACATCAAATCCTGGGCTTTGGTTCCACAAATAAGATTAGGTGGTGGTCGCATAATATTTCAGGGAGCTGTGTCTGGCTTGATGTATTTATCCTTGCGGGAAAAGGTGCCTGCTTTCCCTTTTTGTGACTCAGGTTGGTAGGTAATGATGAAATCAAACATGCCAAAGAGAAGTGACCAGACTATTTGAAGACATTCTAAATTCTTCTGATTGGTAAGGACCTGGACTCGAAAATTAGTTCCCTCCAAAAGATGTTTCCATTCTTGGAATGGGTTTTTGATTGCGAGCAGTCCCTTTATCCCAGATACAATTTTTCTCAGTGAGGGTGAGTTGACATGAATGCACACAAGCATGGAGCTGGTTACAGGGGCCTGTATTTTGCAAAAGCGCAGCCCTAATTTTGAAGTTTGAGGCATCTGCTTCCACAGTAAAAGGTTTGGTGGGGTCTGGATGCCCAAGAATGGGAGCGGAAGTGAAGGCTTTTTTTAGCTGATTGAAGGCAGGCTACCTCTGCCAGTCAGACAGAACAAACCCATTTTGGGAGAAGTGCAGTTTTCAGTGCTACTAGCTGGGAAAATCCTTTCATTAAATGCTGATAAAAATTGGTAAATCCAAGAAATCATTGAACCCCTTTTACATCCTTTGCAGTGGTCCACCCAACAATGGCACTTTCCATGGGTCCATTGTTAGACCCTCAGAAATTAGAGGGAAATTGTTAGAAATGATATAATCGAGGAACTCAGTAGTGTCCTTGTCAAATCTGCATTTCTCCATTTTGGCGTAAAGATGATTCTAGCAAAGTCTGTCATGGGTAAAGCAAATGTGTTGCTTATTTAGTTTCTGGTTTTCAGAGAAAACAAGAATGTCATTTGAATGCATAACAACAATTTGGTCCAGCATATGCCAGAAAATGTCATTTGCAACATGCTGAAATTTAGCTGGAGCATTACATAAGCCAAACAGCATAACTAAATACTCAAAATGCCTGTACTGAGCGTGGAACACCATCTTCCTCTCATCGTCTTCCTTGATACGGACTGGATTGTAGGCTCTATGAAGGTCCAGTTTAGAAAAAACCCTGGCTGAGCAATGTCTTTCGAAAAGTTAATAAAATAAATGACAAAAGAGAGCAGTTTTGAACTGTCACTATTCAGAGCCTGGTAATCGGCAAAAAAGATGATTCCCTCCGCTATGCGAAGGATCGTAGCCCTGCCGGAGAGGTAGAAGGATGAATAAAGTCCTTTTCTAAATTTTCATGGAGGTGTTCCTGGAGTATCTGGAGGTCTGGTTCTGAGATGCAGTAATTACAGCCAAAGGCAATGTCAGCCCTGGGCTGGAGGTTGGTAGGGAAGTCATAACTGATGTGGTGGCAAGACTTCTACCCTCTTTTTATGAAAGACATCAGTCTCGATATTTCTCTGGGGTATCTGAAGTGTTGACGGAGAAGGCGGCATCTATCTTCAAAATCCCCCCTTCCACTTCCTTCCCATCACAGGGGGCTTCAAGACTGACACCCAAGCTTGCAAGACATGACTGACAGCATAATTTTGACTCAAGTGCACTGTGCCTGATTCACTGTGGGTGCATGGGTCATGGGCACCCAGCCAAGGAATATGGAAGATGACAGGGCAGTGAGGGGTACAGATCAGTCCAAATTGTACAACCTCGTGGTGGCCTGGAGGGTGGTCACAGTCATCAGTGTCATTTGATGGGTAATTGAGCATGAGGAGGGGGGAGGACCCATCAATGCAGTTAGCCAAATTGGGGATGCTCAGTCACTGAGTGATTAGTTATGGGTCCAAGCAAAATCTAGGTCCCTGGAGTTGTCAGAAGCCACTCTGTCCACCAGTTTCTGTAGTTTGATCTCCAACATGGCAGGATGTTGTAAGCAGAGAGGAAATTTAAAGGGCGGTGGCTTGCTGGCCAACCACAGCCAGCGTACCGGTTGACGAAAGGGGTTTTCCAGACTGGGGCAGGACATGAGTCTTACCGGTGCACCTGTGATTATAGTGACTAGGTTCCCCACAATATAGGCATAAGTCTATGGCATGTCACCAGCTCCTACATCAGTAAGGCAGGGCTGAATTTGGTTGGCTTGAGGGGAGTCAAAGCTGGGCTTCCTTTCTAGTTGATGTTCAGTCAGGCAATTGTTGATGCTGATGCACAGCTTGACCAGAGCATCTAGTGCAGGCTGCTAAGCACCGGAATTCCACTGTGAACCTGGCGTCTGTCCATTCCCCGTGCACAGTTCTAGTGGAACGGGTGTGATTTGGGTCATTAAAGGCCATTGCTATTGCTCTGATGAATACCTCAAGCTGCCCCAAGAGGGCCCTGGTTAACAAGCTAATAAGGAGCCCTATTTGTGCCTGGTCAGTTGGAAACTGGGTTCATAGCGTGAACAGGAGCCGGGGTTGATTCAGGAAGCCAGGACATTTCTTGCATTCAGACTGAGCCGGCAGCAGGGTCTTTGGTTCCTGAGGGCCCTGGGTAGTGAGGCCTGTGCCTGCAGGACTGTAGTCTGGGTGTACAGCCTCTGCAAAATGCCTGCTACTTCCGTCAGGAGGAGGAGGGCCTTGACGTGTGAATCTCACAGCCAAAGCCCGATCTTCGGTCTTTCTCCCTTGAGCTGCCCAAACGGTCAGGATCACAACTCGAGCCTGGGTGGTTGGGCCTAATGGTCGGAGCCATGGGGATGGCCAGGCCTGGAGGCTACAGCAGAGCCTAGTTGGAGTAAAAAATCAGGACCACAGGATTCCTGGGGGAGTAGTTGAAAGTGGAGCTGAGGAGCAGAGCCAGAGATCAGAAGCCGAAAGCCAGAGCCAGTGACAGATGTAGGAAGTGCAGCTGGAGGATCAAAAGCCAAGTTCCAGAGCCAGTGAGTGAACTGGAGACGTGGTCAAGTGAGCTCTGGCTGCTGCTCTTGGGTCAGGTAGTAGCTAGCTCTGGCCCCACACCAGTCAGACAGCCCGTCAGGATTAGCTGGGACCATTGTGTTGCTAGGAGGCTGACCCTGCTGCGGCGGGCTCCTGGCATTCATTGTCACTCACAGGCTTTCCATTAGGAGCAGTAAAACTGACACGACTCCCAGGTCAGTTTTCATTCTGCTGCGACCTAGAAAAGCTATGAGCAGCCGCAGGTAAACTGGAGGAGTTTGTCTGTTCTCAACACAGCACCGTGTTGGTTTATTCTAGTCTCATGTTTGGAAGGTTACGTTTCTAGCCTTCATAAGCAGGGCCCTACCAATTTCACGGCTGTGAAAAACACATCCTGGACTGTGAAGTTGGCCCTTCTCTGTGAAATCTGATCCCCCTATGCTACTGGGATTGCCCCTGGCGTGGACCCCTCACCGCTAGTCTTAGCAGGGCTGGGGCACTCCCAACACCCCCCTACAACAGATTTGCAACCCCCCTCTGAGATTCCCACTGTGAAATTTCAGATGAAAACATCTGAAATTGTGAAATTAACCACTTTTCAAATCCAGTGGTTGTGAAATTGACTAGAATGGACATGAATTTGGCAGGGCCCCTACTTATGATGGTTTATATTTTTCAAAAGTTGATGGCACCCACCTGGCAAATCTTCCTATTAGTTTTGGACAGGTGGGTTTTCGAGTTCTGTCACTCAAATCTTATTTAGCTCGTGATGTTGTTTTTAACTTTTGGTTGCGTAAAGAAGGTCTGCAATAGAAATCAGTGTTGAGGTAGGTGCTCAAGACAGGTAACTTCTTGTTCTCTTCTTCCCACATCAGTCTTCCTGATGCCACAGTAATATCTAATGCAAGACAAAAAATTACTCATGCGGTTAGGTAACTGGAATGAGCTTGAATCCACATATTACCGTTGGTTACTGAAGTGACCTAATGCACCTGTCCCTTTCCTTTGGGTTACAAGTCCAGGCTGAGCAGGCTAAAAAGCATGATCTTCACAAAGGGTGGTAGGCATGGAAAGTGAAAGTAGCGGAATATGGTCATTAACAGCTTTCCTAGATGAATCAGGTAAAAATTCATTCAGCTAAACTAATCAAATAATGTGCATTTCATTTAATAGCAGAATCATTTCTTCCCAGGGAAAAGTGACTCAAACACTTGAAGAAAAATATACGTAAAAAAGGAAATTAAACAAGCAGGTTAAATATTTAATGAACCACAGTTACCAAAACATTCCCTAAATTATTGTTTAATTTAATTAATCTGGTGTTCATGAGAGGTGAAACATTGATAGCTCAGGAGACTGAAGTCTTCTATTATTGGCAGTAACACTGTAGGAATCCTGTCCCTGTTTTGGAGTGACCATCTTTAGGGGCTGGCAAAGGATACTGCACACTCAGCACCAATTCAGAAATCTGCTGCTCTGCTACGTGGGTCTTCTGCTGGCAGTCTTATGGTGGTTTTGTGATGTGGACTTCTGTCCAGAAAGTGTTGAACTGAAATCTTCTGAGCTCATCTGTCACAGGTCACCAAGCAGCATTTTGATGGTAACACTTCTGATCACTATGGACCTAGGCTGTAACTGATGACCTTGAGGTGCCCTGGTTCTTTTATCCCAGGACTTGATCCACGGAGATACCTGGAATACACATTTTGACATTGTTGAGTTCAGTCTTTGTCCACAATGAAATGTTCCATGTAGAGAAATGTGAGGTTCCTAGTGAAATGCTCTGTAGGACAATCTGAAGCTAAGCTTCTGAATTTACTCATCATCTTGAGCTTTGATTTTTTTTTTTTGTCTTCCCCCTCCCCCCTCACACCCACCCACCCACTCTTTTACTCCCCCTATTCCCAAACAAAATCCATTGGTAAAGGGTTTTATATGGCCATCGATCTGTGTGTTGTACATTGTCCTCAATGCAGTCACAGAGAGTTCCTCAATAGCGGTCAGAGATCGCCAGTCTCTCATGAGTGATAGTCCATTTTAAAACACAATAGTTTGACATACTCTGGACACAGCCATCTTAGTGAATTGACGCTTTCTGTCTCATCTTCCATTTCTGAGCAAGCAAAGACCTGTCTTCAGCTACACCTGACCTCAGCCAGTATCCTAGAACCTTTTCAGTCAGGCTTTAGGCAGGGCTATGGCACAGAGGCCGGGTGGACAACTTTCTCCTAGCCTTGGACAGTCAGTGAGCAGCTATACTCATTCTGGCTGAGACTTTCAACCAGAGTAGGGGATTTAGTCACACGGCTGCCATTAATTTCAATTGAAATCCCATTCTTGGCTTTGAGAGCCTCTGTCTCTCCCTACAGTATTGGTCACTGCTGATCATGAAATGCTGCTGATCCCCCTCAATCTAGATGATAAAGTGATAGTGACATGAGATGATGGATCAAACTTGGAGAGTCATGAGGGAAACACTTCTGCCTCCAGACTCTTTCCCCAAGACTCCATCTCATTCAACATCTCTGTCAAATCATTGGGCTAACCCTCAGTCATTATCTATCTGTTTGTTAGTCTAGCTAATCTAAATTATAGTTGGAAGGAAACCTGCAGCATATACCTCTTGCTATTGCTTTTTGCTCTGCTTTTTTCTGGATGCACATGGATATTGATTGAGATCTCTGCTGTCTACAGATTACTTGCCTCTGGATCATCAAGTCGTCTTTCTAATCGTGCAAGTTCCTAACTTCAAATGTTTTTGGGACTGTTGGATGTGTGGGTGTAGCACATTCAGGAATTAACAATGAATGGTTATTTTAGAGTGAGATTGCTCAAGTGTAAAGTCAAAGGAAACACCATTAAGGAAGTGGCTGGTGCAATTAAAATGTATACAATAGATATTTTATAATATCTTGGGAATACTGTCTGGCTTGAAACTGCCTTGCTTTTTTAAATACACAGCTATCTCACTGCATTGCACGCATGGAGAAGAGGCCATGTTCACACAATGGCCATTAGTCTGATAAAGGAAACTGTGCTTATATCCATTATTAAACATTTTAAAACTACTAACTGGATGGTCCAGTCAAAGTGAGCTAAATAGGCTCCTTAATTCACAAATAATCCTGTATTGTACTGATGGAATATAAAGTGCGTGCTTAGTGCTCACTTAAATGGTTTTTCTCATGCACTGCTTTCTGAAGTGTGACTTTTTTGTGGTTTATTTAAAAATAGAATAAAATCTAGTCTGGGGCAGTACCGTCTGACTCGCTCAGTGTAACATCGGACTTTCACTGCTGTAGTGGTAAAGGTCGAGTGCTGTTCTCAGGTTGGTACACAGCTCTTATTGACTCTAGCATGATCTGCACATGCATTTCTGCAAAGTGGTGACTCTAGGTGTGGTGTTGAGCTCTGCCTGCCAGAAGGCAAGTTGCTATTTAAAGTTGGGTTTTTTGTTTTTTTTTGGTGGTGGGCCACATGTATGTTTTTTGTTTTTTTTTTTGTTTGTTTTTTTTTTTTAAATCTTGGTTGTCACTGCTTCCCCCCAAAAGCAGGATCTGATGTGCAATTTTATCCTTACATTGCACTATATAGCAGAGTAGATAAAAACTGATGATTTGAGGGGGAGGAATCAAGAAAAGCCAATTTTTAAATTTAAATTGGATTTTTTTTGTTTAATTTTTTTTTCTTTTTAAAAATAATCCTGTTTTAAAATTAAATCTGAATTTATTACAAAAGGTATTAAGGCCTAAACTGCTTATTGTCTCTAAACACGTTTAAATAAAAAATAAATATGCTGAATCCCCGAGCCTCTCAAAAACTTTGACTTAAAGGCTACTTTTCTATGTAAAGGAAGAATCAGGGGAAAAACATCTCACTTTGAATGTCAAGCTTTATACATCTGGCACAATAGGTGTACTGTATTGAAGGCTTGTTCTGTTTAAAAATACCCAAAATAACATATAAAATTATTTTTATTCATTAAATTCAGTTACCATCCTAATGAAGTGTGATACAAATCATGAGCAAAAGGTTAATTATCCAGTGAATAAGCAATATATCATTTTCTATTTTCTAACATACTAAAAATGTTCAATTAATAAGACTCTGAAAATATTAAGATATAATTGCTTGCATTAATGTTTATAGCTATATTAGACTCTCCTAGGTAGCAAAAAGATGTACCAAATCAAGCATAAAAGCTCTTATTCAGTTGTAGATTAACACGTTTCAATGGTCATGTAAGAAGTCACCTTTCTTTAGAAAATAACTGAAGTACAAATAGAAAAGTTGATTAAAATCAACTATTTAAATCAAGGCTTTCTGCCTGGTGATTTAATTATTTATATTGCCTTGATTTTAAATGAATCTACACTGCTGTATAGAAATTCATGTTGCAAGTGACTTGACTTTTCCAGTATCACAGAGAAGGCCATATAGCAGTGGTGGTTACAGAATTGAGATATCCCATCTCCTAGTCCCCTATATTAACTACTAAATCATGCTGCTGCTTCTTTTGATTGTCCATTAAAAAGAAATCATTTTTATAGTTTGTGTTATCTAAGCGCACACCTACCATTCTCTACATATTTGTGTAGTTTTTATGGAATTTTCCTATTTCCTGTACGCAGCTCTTTATACTGGTATAGACAAAGCTTTGCAAAACACTTCCTTATTGAGAATAGTGCACCATCTTTGAGATTAAATCTACTAACAGCCAATTTATTCTTGTTTAACTCACTTTGCTAATGTTCTGGTACAGCAAGCTGCCTGTTCAAACAAACACCAGAGAAGTTAAGTCTCTTACTTCATTAGCAAACAGCAAACTTTTCCTGCTATTGAGTCACATGTACCAACCCATCCCTATAGTATCTGAGCTCCGGAATCTGAAGTGCAATTTCTGTGTTTGGAACTGGAGAGATGCCAGCAGTGTCCACAGTTGGGAAAGGCAAGTCCACGTGGAATGGGCTAAGTGGTTTTCTTTAAGATTTTTGTAACTGAAGTAGTAAGCATTCAGTAATTGTTTTTTCTTTCCATCCAGTGAGGGAGACTATTTTTTTTCCAGTTGGTTGTTTTTGAGATTTGAAATTGTGATATATTTTCATTTGCAAGTGGATATTGCATCTTTAATTATATTCCTTTTGGAAGGCATTTCAAATTTCCATAGGGACCAATGCGTACCTGAAGAAAGTAATTTTGGATCCGTCATCATTCATAAGGATTTCAGTCTGATGGCTGTAAGTCTGCTTTGGCCACCTGTTAGTGTCATGGTAATCTCATTGTACAAGGAAATTTTGGGGCGCTGTTTTTAATATGTTCGACCATGAACGGTTGCCAAATACATCTGATTATATACGAGAACTGTTCAAACTGATCTTTTAGAGAGGGATGCAAATGTCGCAATTGTTGGCTCTAATTTGCTGGTAATAAACAGAACTAATTTGAGAGGTTTCTTGTAGTTAGTGCCTAATTTTTTAAGTAAAGCTATTACAATTTTGGTTTGTCAGATAATCGCTGAAAGGAAAACTAGGGGATTATAACACAGTTTCACTGGATTCTTGCTGCTGAAGTGTGTTTTCACTGTAAGATAAGCTTATGAAGTGTTGCCCAAGCTAACATAGTAAATCTTTCTCAGAAAACATGTCATTTCAGAGGGTGGAAATATTGAATGGCCATTGGATAACCACTATAGTAAAAGGGTCAGAATGATTCAGTTTTGGTTTGGCATAAGACAAAGAACCTCCCTCCCCCGCCCCCACTTGCCCAAAAGCAGCCTTTTTTCTGATCTTCTCTGTCCTTTGAGAATTGCCTCCGTAGCCCACCTACTTGTATGGATGCTCACATCTGCTTCAAACTCTGGACCCTCTAGAACAGCCGTTCCCACTCAGGCCATGTGAAATGGAGCTGAAAGGGGCTTTTACAACAGGCTGAGGTGCTGGGTCAGATGCCTTTGACCAAGTAATCTACAGCCAAACTTTTGTGCCAGGTCCTCCCTGGATCTGGCACCTCTAGCACTCTTCTTGCTCCTTTCCTTTTTTCAGCCACAAAGGAATCTTTAGTGCCGAAGTCTGGGATCTGACAGCTCCGCCAGGTGGATTTCAGATCTGTGACGTCCCCTCTGCCTCAAAGGGTAGCACTATGTCTTCCAAAATGGCTAGAGGTTTGCCACTCTGGCCATCTCCTAGCACCTTCCTGCTTGTGCCTTTGTCACTGCTGTCTTTTAGTCCCTTTGGTGTGATCCTTTTGGCAGTAGCCTTTTTCTGCCTCACGTTGGCCAACTCCTGGTTGGAGGTTCTCTTAGAAAAGCCTACATCTTTTGCTCCTTTTTTTCCCAAGAGCTGTAGGGCACAATCTTCTGATCTCAGACAGGAGGTGGGATGAGAAGCACTGTCCCCTCCACTCCCCCATCAAGTATGCACAGTGGCCTTTCAGATACAGGTGTCAATAAGGAACATGAACAAGAGTAAAGCAGATTCAAGAGAAGTAAAGTCAATCAGTCCTGAAGATTTGGTCACAGATTCCAATATCTCTCTGCTGCATGATGAGCTCTGGATTTTCTGTTGAGTATGGCAAAGGCATTGCAGCCTGGAGAGAGCCTTCTACCTCAAGGACGCTGGTTTTCTTCAGCCAACCAAGGGCCTCTGGTTGACTCTGCCTGTGGCCAACAGGGTGGATACTACCAGGTGCCACAGTGAGAATTCAAATAAATACTTTTTCCAGCTCGGATCATAAGTAGTCTTGGCTTCAACACAGTGGATTAGAAGCTCCAGCTCTGTTCATTTTTCACCACTGGGACAAGGAGACAAGGTGGATTAGCCATGTTGGCAAAAATGAACAAACTCTGCCAGCTCCTGGACTAAGAAACTGCACAGGCACATTCATGCCCCCGGTAGGCAGTTCTGTGCTGTGCATTTCTGTGCTCAACATGCACCTATCCCATGCATGCATGAGCACAGGCCACATCTTCTGAGAACAGGTTAGTGGTTTCACTGGTTCCTTTTTGTCTAAGCAAAAGGCAAATCTGTCTCAGTTGGAACAGCTGAAAAATGTGAGCGACTTCGTTGAGAGATGTGAATCTGAAGGTCAGGTGTAAAAGAGAGACTTTCACAAAGCTTTACCCCCATCAAAGAAAATATTCTTAGAACATTGTTCCTGGAAATTTACTTAGTAGTTGTCTTTGCATATATCTCGTTCTTTCCTAGAGCGTGTTAGATCCAGCATCCCCATTGTGTCCCACTGGAAAGTAAGTTTGTGTTCCTTTCTATCGCAAAGATTGTAGCTCTAATCTCTCTTCCAACCTGCGGACTGTGTTCTGTGGTCAAAAGCTCATTCTAGTAAACACCTGTGCTTCTTGTTAGCCATGCTTTCACCTACAGTCTTTGGGAAAATACTACATTAGTTTACCTCCATAACCTGCCTTTGTTTCTTAATTTTTGATCATCCCTTCTTGTGCATTAGGAGATATATATAGATAGATATAGATATAGATATAGATATAGATATAGATATAGATATAGATATATATAGGATAATCTTTTTGATTGTGATATTATAAACTTGATGCCATTAACTCCTAGGATGTGCTCTTTCTATGTACGAGGCATTACGTTTGTTAAGATTAGCTCAGGTTTATAGAACATTCTTAAAAATTCCCATTAAAACAGTTTTACTTGCCTTTCGGCTTTTCAGAATTGTTGCCTAATACAATCTCCAGTTGGCAGAAATGTTAAATGTTGCCTTTCTTTATCCTCCCTGTTGCTTAGGCTCATAACTACAGTAGTCTCCTATTTTAAAATTAACGGTTATCCAAGCAATTTTTTCAAACTCATTTGTCAACATGACATCCATTGGGATTTACCCTTCATCAGAACACTCTTTATGTACAAGTTTGAGCCCAGATGATCTGGGACGAAAAGGGGGTTACATTTTTAAAAAAGAAAAAGGAGAGGGATTCCTGTTACCCCTCCCCCCATATTTTGTAAAGGGATATGCTCAAATTCTTCATTAATATGCATTTTTGGACAGAGCATAAGCCTGAAGATCTTCATCCCGAAAGGCAATGTTCTGAAAGAGTTACGAAAACGGGTGCATCATTATATAATGATAGCAGCGACTGCCAAATGACTGCTAGCGTAATCTCGCCTGATGGCAAAACATTCCAGGTATGGAAATTTGCCCGTCTGTGACCGGACCTTCTTGATGGCAGTGCCCACAGAGCTATCTGCAAACGTAAGGGGCAATCTTTTGGCTCTTCTCTGAGTTCTGAGGCAGACTTCAGTCACGTGGAGTTGACTGCCTTCTCTTTACTCCTGGCCGCTGCAGCCTTTCCCGGTCTGAGGCGGCTCACCATTCATCCATCATGTCACCAGTAAGTTTGATTTGAAGAGAGCCCTGTTGGACAGATGGGCATCCTGTGTGGGCCTGTATCTACACTTTAAAGACTGTCCTTGAGTCTTTCTGTCATGCATATGAGCATTTTTGGCATCCTGTGAAACACATTCAATAGTATATTACTTTATTTCTTCCTCTTGTTCCTTTTAAGAAAAGACCATTGACCTCTACATTCCCTTAAATTCGCAGCCAGTGGGCTGGTCCTTTTTGAAAACAAGATTCTCCAGACCAATCAGGATCCTACTTTAAATGAATAGGTAGATGGAATGTCAACACAAGTGGAAAAATTAAGCGTTTATCCTCTACTAGTTATACAGTAAAGGTTGGGCTGCCATTTCCATTCTAAATGCACTTTCAGACTGATAAAAACCGTACCTTGCCATTCCAGTGTCCATCCTCAAACTTCTCTTATCAAAATAAGGATTGCTTTAGCAGATCATAAATATCGAAAGCATTAAAGTGTGCCTCTTACCTTTGATGGATACTTGAATGTTTTGAAATTCAAAGCTAAAATTTGGTCAGTAATTAGCTTAAACATTCCAGGTATCTGGTGAAGGAAATTAAGAGAAAAAATAAGTGGTCATATGAAACAATTACTTTTCTTAAGGCTTTTTAATATCCCTGATCCGTGGCAGAAGAGTGTCAACCTATGAGATGTGGTTTCAAATTTCTAGTACAAATATGTATTTTTTAAAGGAAATTAAATATTAAATGAATGTAAGTACTTAGAGGACTATTTATATAATATTAAGTTAATGACATCAACTAAGAAAAGCCAGGAAATTCAAGCAGTTTTTTTAACTTAATAAATAGAATGTGTTTTCCACTGTTTTGTTTGTTATGGCTGGTATAGATGTACTTGTAAAATTTGGGTTTATTTTGATTTTGTTTTGCAGATGTGCTCAATAAGTGAATATATATCTGTTCTCCATTGTGGCCTGGAGAAATATTAAATAACATTTATTGGTTGGGTATTTTGACATTCAGTCAAGTTTGTTCCCTTCAATTAAGCCTTATACTTGATTGTATTAGAATTGACAGCAAAAGACTAAAGCAAATTGATGATGGAAGATGTACTAAAGTAATTCCTCTGTGTGTATATGTGGCTTTGTTTGATGTAGGGAAGGATGTAGAGAATGGTTATGCACAGGGTGCAAAGCAAGAAGATGTCTCCAAGGTGAACGATCCAAGGCTTCTTCCAGAGAAGTTTCTTCAAAGGACAGCAAAGGTAACGTCCCATCAGAATAATGGTTTTGTGTCGTGTCAGAAGGGCTTGAACATCATTATGCTCTGAATAGCTGAAATAGCCCTGCCTTTAGGCTCCCTGCAATCTTCTGCTAGTGTTCATTGAATCAGGTTCCTCTGGGTCAGAATATTTTCTTCACAGTCTGATAAAGCTTCAGTGCTGTGTCATTTTTTTTACTGATTATCCTGGTTTAAAGTGTATTTGTTTAGTCTACAAAATTACTTAGCAAATCCAAAAACGGATTGGACATTTATATGGATGTCAAGAATATTCAGAGCTGTTGTCATTAATGATAACAGGTTTGGAAGGGATATTAAACTTCATGTTTAAGGTACTCTCAATTTATTAAGAGACTAGGATGAGAACTATGTGAGGGCAGATTATCCCACATGTGCCTCATGCAGAAACATCTGGTTCTGGCTGCTGCCAGAGACAGGATACTGGATTAGATTGTCCTCTGGTCTCAGCCAGTATGGTGATCCCTATGCTCCAGATTTCCCTCAGAGATGAATCTTCAGTCCTTCTAAAAAGATTGTTCTGAATAAACCCAGAAAATTAGCTATAATTTCTGCTTGTATCCAGTGATTTATATGGGTCTACAAAAATATACCATGGACAAACCCATCTGTGGAAAGTAACATTTAATAGTATGCAATTTATTATTCTTTTCAAAGCCATCTTTCGTTAAGCACTGATTCTGGAGAAGCATAGGGAAAGAATTTCTGCCAAACTCCCCACAATTTACCCTTTCCTCTCCGTAGTTAGCACTGGATCTAGTAGAGACACGGTTTCTGGACTGGTCTTCCTGCATTGAATGTTGAAATCACACTCCTTGTAGCAAGTATACAAGTCAAAGATTTTATAGAAGTTACTTGCACATTGTGGCTAATGTACTGTGCTGGGCAGCATCTGCTTCTTGTCTGGTTTTGTTCTGTAATTAAGAAAAGTGCCTTAAAAAGCTAATGCTTGGAAGGCACATTGCTCCACCATCGTCATGAGCAAGATGGTAAACTTTTGTTTGGCCAGGAAATGACTTTTGTAAATGGGCACTTAAAAAAAACCAGGCAGGGAAAATGTGCTGAAGCTTGTGAATTTCCAAGATGTTCTGCTGTGCCTTTGTGCTCTCCTTTCACTGTTGTTCTATTATAGGAAATAAAAGTTTAATTGAAGGTGATAACTGTTGAAATCCTATGATTGTTGCAGGTGATCTATATCTTGGAGAAGAAGCATTCCAGAGCAGCTACAGGCTTCATCAAACTGCTGGCAGACAAGAACAGTGAACTCTTCAAGAAGTGTGCCATGTTCTCACCTGTGGACCACAGAGTGCCTAGAGCCTATGTGTCTTTAGCAGACTGCCCTCCAGACTTTGTGAGCAGGCCTGAGGACTACTCCAGTACGCTCTTTATCTGTCGTATTGTGGATTGGAGGGAAGACAGCAACTTTGCAATAGGGTAAGTGGTTACTAGTTGATCTGAAGAAAAATAAGGTTTCTATTCTGGATCCCTAATTTGACTTTAATTTCATATGTGCTACAAGAACAACTGTGTATTGGAGACCCAAGACAAATATCTTGCTGCCGCTGTTCTCAAGAGGGCCCATTGTCATGTCTTAGAATAGCTGGTAAACATCATGGCTCTTGACTGTACAAACTGCTGGCTTTCTCTGGGTGCTGCAAGATAAATAATGAATTTCTGCAGTGTGCTAGGGCCCTCGTACTACAAGTATATAATACAGGGCCTCTGTGTCAAGAAGCGTGCACTCTGAGCAGTGGAGCTAACTATAGGTAATCCGAGAAATCAGAGCATAAAGAGTGGAAAGCCAGCTAACACAGCGGTTGAGCAGTTGTTTGTTTTCCCTTTTCATCAGAGGAGTTCAGTCTGCATCTTCATTTTATTGCCACTTCTCGATATCATGAAGGATGCTCTGTTCAGCAGTGCTGGGGAAATTCTTGAGGCTCTGCTAATGTTTTCTTTCGTTGGGCGACCAGTGCTTCTCTTATCTGTCCTTTTGATGTGCAGTATTGTGCATCCTGATTTGGCTACTTCAATAGTTTCCAAGATGTAAAGGGTGTTGTCAGGAAACCTAACTGAAGAAACTTTCCATGATTGTCTTGGTACATAGTGGTTTCCTCTGGGACTCTACTATGACTTCAGTAAGAGCCCTGGGGAGCTGGTAGTGTAAAATGCTGATGATTGATTTCAACTTTAACAATATGCATTTGTTTAAACACTGAAAAGGAGTGAAACCTCTTAGAGGGCCCCAAAGAGCCTGATAGTTTTCTGGCTTTTTCTAAAGGTGGCTGCATAACTCTGTCAAATTAATATACAGAAACTCTGGAGGGGACCAAGATTTTATTTTTGGTTAGCATAGGTCCTTACGGTTAGCAGGTGAGAACAGCTCATCATCTTGACTTTGTGCACTTTCCCGATGTACCTGTTAGGCCAGGGGGGTAAAACTAGGAGACCTATGATCTGTTCTCAGCTCCTGCCTGGGCTGTGTTGTTTCAAGAAATATCATTCTCTCTCTCTCTCTCTCTCTCTCTCTCTGTAACATGGGGATAGCCATCTTTTTGTAAAATAATTCGAGATCTTTGAATGAAGATCACTTAATAAATGTACAGTATTTTGGTATCATTATTGAGAGAAACAGAGGAGGAAAATATGGTGGCTGACCTGTTTTTCCCTTTCGTGGCTAAAACTGGATCCATAGTGATGTTTTGACCTTAATTCTTAGCAAGAAAAAGGAAAATAATCCATTAGATGTCTCTGTCCCTTGAAGAACTTCAAGGTGCCTCTTGGACAGTCTCCACAGAGTATTGGCATAGATCTCACAGAATCAAGCAAACAAGTGTCAGAGCAATAATATTATTAGCTAAATGTGGCCCATTTGCATTCAATTCTTGCTCCGTTATTAATCTCTAATATTGTGCTTGTGTGTAGAGGCTGTCACAGTACTACACTCAATGATAGAACATGACAATAAGAATGAGCGACCAGAATCTTAACATAAAATTAATTCTACATATTATACGCTGTGATCAAGAGATGGATGTTTTTTCTTTTAAAGTGCCTCCAAAGTCCCCTCTGTTTAAAAGTTATAGGGAAGCTTATAAGAAGGCCTGATAAGGACTGCTAACGGTCTGTTTTAGAGGGACCTAGATTGAAGATGAACCAGTAGGTCTTGTCTCCTACATTCTGCACCACACATGCCTGATAGGAAAACACACTCTTAATGGGTTTGCAAATCTCCCTCTCCTCTCCTGAACGCCATGGGATCTACAAATAACTTTCTGTAGGTGTTGCCAAACTCCCAGAGGTACAACACTCTGCTTTGTTAGCTCACACTGCGTTTATCCCCAAATGAACTACAAAAAAAATGGCCACTGCACTTTGGGACATCCAGCTTAGATTTTTCTGAAATGCAGCATCCTTCATGAGCAACAGCAGGGTTCCCAACATGTCCTCATTCTCCATGGTGACTGTGTGTCATTGGACCCATAAAGTAACGGGTGAGCTAAGGGACTTGGCAGAGGTCACTGTCAGCTGCCACGCAATGCTCCAATTCAGATGTCATCTTCAGATTGCTACGCTTTGTGGGGAAAACCTGGCAGCATCTTGGAGGTAAATGTTTGGGGAGGGGGTTCATTTTTGTGACTCTTGAATGCCACCTGGTGGTTAAAGATGAGATACTGTCTCCTGAAGAAGGCCACATTGTCATGTTGAAAGCATGTAGTGTTTGTTTCATTTGGAACAGATGGACAGAGAGTCTCTTTACCCTCTTTTTTTTTCCTATGATAAAATGGATGCAGATATGTACGGAACTGGTGATATCCATGGGATGCACAAGGATATCTACAGCTCTTGTACATATCCTTCCCACGGGGTAGTATTTGGAGTGATATTACTGTAACGGTGAAATGGCATTTAATTTTCTCCACTTCAGGCAGTGTTTTAAAACAAACCAGCCTATAAGCCAACCTCTCCCTTCCCAGACAGATGAGACACAAGTGTCAAATACGGGGATATTCTTGGGTACTTTGTTTTTGTGGGCCAAGCCAGTACCTTTAACATTGGTAAAGAACCTTCTTCATGGTCTGTGATCTGTCACTTTCTCACTGCTTCTGTCTCTGTTCCTGGAGAGGCTGACAGAATAAACACTTATCTCCCAGCCCAGTACAGTGTGGGGTGACTCTATAAACCAATAGCAAAGTAAAATGTAAAATCACTGGTTTCTTCTGTGTTAGCTTTTAGACACAGGGACAGCTGGGGCCCACATGAGTGTATAATTCAGGTATGCCATGTTGTTGTAACCATGTTGATCCCAGGCTATTACTTGTATAAATCAGGTCTTAAATGTTTGTCTGTCAGGGTGGTGATTATTTGTCACGGAATTTAAAATAAAATGAAACCCTGCACTCTACCCTTTCACTTTGAGCTGGCTTTGGAAGCAGCTGCAGTGTTCTGAGTTCCTATAGTCCTTTTTATTTCTTTCAAATCCAGATGCATTTGGATTGAAGGGAAAAAACCAAATTATCCTAGGCAGCCCAATGCAGGCAACAAGATGAAATGTGGGTGTTGCCTGCTCTTCATATTTGTGAGGGATTAAGCAGTTTGATGATGTCCTGATTAGTCAGAGAGGAGAAGGTAGAGGGTCATAGGCATTTGCAATGATGGGAGAAGTTTGATAAACTCTGCCTATGGAAAGGTTCCAAAATGTTTCCCATGACAGCAAAACCCAGGATGTGGCCATCTTTTATGGCAAATAGAGTGTTGTAGTCCATAGATCCATGGAATAGCATGAAGAGTCTCCCCAAAAGTCATCTTAAATGGACAAACCAAAGCTTGTAAAATAGTCCATCCTGTACTGGGCAAATCCTTTAGTTCTGGTACTTGTGTTTCAGGAGACTAAAAGAGAGAGATTTGTGCACACAGATCTTCATTTCAACCCTTCATCCCTTTCCTCAGTTTAGGCTGAGAGGTCGGAGAAATGCCAGTCTGCGGTAGGACCAGGTGGATGCTGGAGCAGGTGTAATACCTTCGCCTTGTCAGAATGACTATGTAGGAAGTGGAGAGTTTTGATTCAAGTTTCTTTAGTAATCAGATGGTTTAGGAAGAAAAGTTACATTTGCAGGACGGGTGACGTTACCGGAGCAAAAATGGCCAAGCCCATGAAACCAAAGCACTTTCTAGGGGTCGTGTGGGAGACTCCTCAGTAGTTCAAGATAGACTTTAAGTGATCACTAGAAAATCATTCTTTGAATCATCTTTCCTTCACGACACAATTCAGTATTCAGAGACTGAGCCCTGAACGTCTTGCACTAGGTATGATCGTCTCAGACTTTCAAGCTAGGGAGGTCTACGTTTTTGAAAGGAGATCTCCTCCAAAGACCTAGATGCTGCTGGACGTGGTCCTTATGATTTGGTTGGGACCACCCTTTGTGCCAGTGCCAAGTACAAGAGGTGCTGGTCAATAACTCTCTGATGGATAATTACAATCTTCCTGTCTAAATTTCTACAGCAGTTTCAACCGAATGTCATTCTTCCATTCTCTTTCCTAGCTGTTGTGTAGTGTGCAGGAGGCTGTTAAATTGTTGCTGCATTTCCGAAATGGAAACAACCTTTTGAGTGTATTTGTATATCAGTCTGTAAAGCACATTCTTTTGTCTGAAAGGATCCCCGGGTGTAAGATTGAGAATCGGATCCTCTTCTGGATAGAGATTAAATAGGGTTCCTAAAGGCAAGTGGAAGTTATTCACCATGATTTGCGCATTTTGAAATCTGACAGACTGCTTGTAATATGGATGTTTTTGAGAAATACGTTTTGGATGTGTTGATGTTTTGCTGCATCCCCCCTCAACTGTCAAATGCAACAGATTCCCTTTCAATGTTTTCCATGACAGGATATTACCACTGTCCCTGACGTCAATAGAAGGGCATTAGAGAGCTCTCCAGAGAGCTGTAATGTCCAGCCATTGACGACACACAAAGGAAATATTAAGTCTCTAACAGTTTAAAAAGTTTGACTTTGAAATTCTTTGAAATGTATGCAGGCCCAACATTTCTACAAATACAGAAGAGTTGGCCCGTACAGGTTTGGCTGAAGCTGACTCATGTGATTGCTGTCATTTATAAGCCTCTTGCGCTATTTGTGCTGTTCTTGATGGCAGTGGAGCCCTTTGCATGAATTACAGCAAGGCTTTCGCTCCAGGGCTATCTATTATCCTCTATGTGTTAACCTTGATCTGTTGGATTTTCTCTGATGCAAGTCATCCTGTCTGTGCGACTGCAACATGGCCCCAATTAAAATTAGTTGCGAACTTTTTGTTTCAGGGTGCTTGAGAAATGTTTCCTGGACGATAGTAAATCACATGTTAATTACTATTAAGGATTTGAGTCCTGTATCAAAGCCCTAAGTAATCAAAATTCCACTTTGTCCTTATGGATCATAAGCTAATTTCAGTAAACGGCTCAAGAGGACGTGGGTTACAGAATCTGAGCTGGAAAGTGTACTGACGTGAAAAGGAGATTTCTTATGACTTGTCACACATACCAAGGAAGGCACTAGAGGCCTGATTTTTTTTTAATTTATTTATTTTTTCCCCCACAAGTGTTGAACACTTGCAGTTTTCACTAGAATCAGTGGGAGCAACAGGTGTTTAGCTTCTTTGAGTCATGAGCCATGATTTCAGTGGAGGAGACGTAAAAGAGTTATACTTTAACCCCCTCACCCCTGCCATTTTTCTTCTCTTTAATCCACCCTTGGCTAGAAGGATATTGTTTGAGAGATCAGACATTTCCTCTTTCCCCCTTACGGGGCTTGGTGCAGGGAACAAGCAATCAAACCTAGGACCCAAGCTTTTATTTGCTGTGTGACAGCGCACTTTGCTGTCCCTAGACTAAACCTAGGGTGACCAAAGGTTCTCATAGTGTCGGGACCAGCCCAATATTAGGGGCTTTATTTTGTATAGGACCCTACATACCCTCCTCCCCATCCTGATCTTTCACACTTGCTGCCTGGTTATTCTAAATAAATCTGTAGGTTCACCCAGTCCAAATCTCCCTGTCCTATTATAAAACTTCGGGCATTAGGCGATCATTTCTATGTTGTATATAGTTGCTGCTGCAAGAAAGAAAAAAAGAAATAAATTACCTTGTTTACTTACATTAAAATAACATTAAGGCTCAAACAGAAACAACCATGTTGAAGCTGAGAATTAAGGCTGGATGCTGAATGCATGTGTTTCCTCAATACGGCTTGTACATAAAATTGAATCAGTGAAGGCAAATATCTTTTATAGCTGCTTTATTCTCCCAGCAAATATGAATGCTACAACTTACTGCAGAGCAAAGTGCGCAGTCCTTTGTAGTGTATTACGTGAGCTGAAAGATTTATTATACAGCCCTCTTTAGTGCGAAAAGAGAGAACGTTACCTACCCTTTTCAAAGATGAGTTTGCATGTGGAGTTTGTTGGCACGTTGGAAACATTCTGCGTGTCCGGGTGACAGGTTCACAATTTTTTGCCCTATGTTCGGAAGGTAATTTGTGCCTCATTAGAATTAATTAATAGTATTATGGCTGCTTGGTCCATTGCAGAAACCTCGCTCACAGAGCCTGTATTCTCTTACCCAGTCTTTTCTCTTATGCTGATGAATGTACATACATAGAGATGGTAATTTCTTTGGGCCAGGGCTCTTGTCTCCTTTGCCTGGGAAGTGCCATTCGCACTAATGGTGTTGCATTAAGAAAACCACCCACCCACAAATGTCACCTCATCCACGGAGCAGTTTAGGAATTGTGAAGGAAAGGATGGTGCAAGCCGAGGACTGAGGGATACGTTCCTGGTCAGATAAGGAGAGTACTCCCGTGTTAATGTGGAGTCTCCGTTCGTTTCTGTGCCATTTGCAGCTACATCTGTACATAAATGAAAATTCGCCTACCCCAGAGGTTTTGGAAAGACACTTAGTGAGATCTGCACTGGATCGGAGGGAAGATTTCTGGAGGCACAATAGACAGCCTCACCCAAATGTATGCAAAGCTCCTCATTAAAGAGTATTAGAATGTGTAACACAATGTTCCCTTCATCTGTGACTCCCATACAGAGCTTCAGCCCTTTTTCAGCAGGATGAAAGTCCAAAGGCTTATGCTAGCCTGAGCAGAAGAGCTGTATCGCTGGGTGTCCTCAGGCCTTGACAGAGTCTGGAAAATGGTTTGAAATATGTGCACATATGCCATTTGTGTAAGACAGAAGCGAGGGTACTTGGGGCATGATAACTCCTATGTCTACGGAGACCATCAATTTTATTCCTTTTCAACAGCAACTTTATGGCTCTGTGAATTTACTCCCTTTCCATGTTCTAAAGAGGTCCATGGGGGGAGGGCCAGACCTTTAAAGGGGCCGCCTCTGTGTTTGTGACTGCAGCAATCTGCTGATGGAATTGTGCCATCAGCTGAAGAGGATGCTGTTACCTTTAGTTGAATTCACTTTTCTGTACCAGGCCTTCAACCCTGGAGCATGTTCCTCTTTAAATACTAGTGGATGCAGTGGCTCTTAAGTGACAGGAAGCTTATAACCAGGGATACTAGAAATATGTTTGCTGTGGAAAAATGGGAATTTATGGTTTTACAGAGCATCGTCAGTTTTTACATTTTGTGAGAACAGGAAAACGTACCCAGTAGAACCCCGGGCAGTGTGGCTTGGGCTGTCAGGCCCGGACATTGGCCCTCCCTCTGTACCTAGGGAAACAAAAATTCAGGGTTTCATTTTAATTGTGGGGAAACGCTGATTTTTATGGTTTCTTTTTATTGGAAAATTTGGGGGGGTTATCGTGGGAAAAGGGATCCTTGCTTTAAGTTATAAATCTTTATGCAATGCATAGGCGTGTTTGCACTCTGGACTCTGCAATTCGTAGTTCTCAGACTCCTTTGGCCTGTTTGGGTTTGAAGTGCATGCTTAGTTCTCCGAGACTGTTGTTCGGGTAGAGCTATCTGAGACCAGGCAGAGAACCCTTGCTGTGAATGGGGCCAGGTGAGTGAGACCACACCTTCTTTCTTATGGCTAGATGAGGGGTGATCTCCATGTTTTTCTGTTGTGGCCTAGGGTCACCGTGTGAAAGAGGTTGAGAACCACTGAGACGTAGAACTGAGGCGATTTGTGTAGAGCTGTGCCTTCCTTATTAGTGCTGGACATCGCTACTGCTGCTTTTCTGTTTCTTGTAACTCAATAGGCTTGTACTTCCTGTGGCTACTTCAACAACCTAATGATATAAATGGTCTCTGTAAATGAGGCCTGGCCTACACCTGCCGTGGATTTTGGCGGCAGTCGATGGGAAATACATAAGCTGTGTACAGTAACTTGCGTATCTCCTGTCGACTTCCTAACATCTACTTACTGCAGTGTCTCCACTGTGCTGCCCCGACAGGAAATGCCCTCCTGTCGACACAGCACTACGCTACTTGCCAGGGGTGGATTTACGGAGTCAACTTCTGGGTTCGATTGAGCGAGTCTTTGCTGCCGCTCAATCAAACCCACAAAATTGATCCTGCGGTGTCGCCGGCAGTGTAGACGTAGCCTGAGACACACACAATGTCAGTGGCATGGAGTCTGGCTAGCATTTTACGGCTTCCCCAGCATATGAAGGCATGATGTTCTCCTACTCCCTTCCCAGTCTTCCACCACAACTCAGGGAGGTGGATTAAATGGGTGAAAACATATCTGCTCTTGATGGCTCCATCATAAACGCTGCGGCAGGCCTCTCCAAGGGATAGCAACAAATCGAGAGTTCTAGGTATATAAAAATATCCTTTCTTTCTGCTTCCTTTCTCTAGGCAAATGGCCAAAAGTCTTGGCCAGGCTGGTGAGATTGAGCCTGAGACCGAAGGGATCCTGACAGAATACGGTGTGGATTTCTCTGACTTCTCCCAAGACGTTCTGGAATGCCTTCCCCAGAGCCTGCCCTGGGTCATCCCATCAGCAGAGTTGGCCAACAGAAGAGATTTAAGGTAATGGCAAACTCTCTCTGGTCTCCAGGTTGTTCTTATGTTGGTTTGTTTTTCACTTCTTCTGTCACACTATTAAAAGGCACTACCTTCCTAAGCTTTACCTGTGTTCGCCTGATCAGCAGCCCTACTCTTCAAAAAGCAAGCAAAAGATCAGTGGTTTGTGGAAAGCATTTGATGTAGTACAGAGTATTTTCTTCTAAAGGGCTATTGAAAACAAAATTAATACAGAGAGAGAGAATTTAACACTTTGCATCTAATTGGAGAGCTTTCTTTTGTGTCTGGAATGTTTTAAATACTGTAGTGGTGGGTTTTGTAACAATGTTTCTCTATTAATGTGTATGGAACTTTTTTAAAGACTCACAAAAGCTCAGTGCTTATTTTTTTCAGTGCTGACAGTAATTCAAGGTTCTATGTAAAGATGTTTCTGACATATGAATTCTCATTGGACTTCTGGTTAATGTACCTAAAACTGTTTTGGGTTTTGGTCACTCGGAGACCGTCCCATGTGCAGCCAGGGTGGTTTGATTATGGCTTTTTTCACTGTTCTGAAGACATGGCAATTACTGTTGCATTTTAGGGAAGTGGACATGGTGTACACTGTGCAGTGGGGCTTTCCTTCTGATTGTTACTAAGGTAAAAATATTTGCATGGTTTTGATTCCTAAAGACAGAGGTTTCCATCATCTATGTTGGTGTAAAGGCACACGTGCGTTTGTACCCACACCAGTTCTATTCCCTCTTAGTATACTTATGTAGTTCCCATTAAGGGTAACAAATTGTGTCCGGGGAGGTTAGACTCTGGCATTAAGTATCTGTATCTGGACTCCAGAGTAGAAAGACCAGTATACAAGTCTTTGGGCTGGGATGAAGGTGGGAGAAGGAAGGTGATTTAACAGTTGGGTCAGGAGACTGGGGCCAAGTTTGGATCCTATTTCTGACTCTGCCACTGACTTACTGTGTGGCCTTTGGCAGGTCACTGCATTGCTGTATGTCTCGGCTTTACTGTGTGTAAAATGGGGATACTTTCAACCTCACAGCAGTAGTGTGTGGCTTAAATTATGTCTATGAAGTTCTCTGTATCCTTGGATGTAGGTAATTATGTATTTTGTAATTATGACTGTTAATATCAAAGCTACCAAAGATTTCTCTTCCAGTTTTTAAGTCTGTGCTTTTCGTAATATTAAATGGTTTCCTCTTAAGCCTGATTCTCCACTCCAGTGGAGCAAAAAGCTGACCTAGTTTTTGAAATCAGTGGAACCACTTTGGTATAAAAGTGGTATAACTCAGTGGAGAATCAGATTCCTTGTTTGCTAGTGTCAGAATTCAGATGCTGGATTTCAGATTCAGAATGACTGAAAACACAATGGAACAATGTCACTCCACCATGGACATTAGGATACAGTGTCGATGTCACTTGAAGGGTCTTATTTATGGACTCTTGCCTAGACTTCGGTGACAGAGGAGCTGTCTTCCCCTCCTTTCTTCTGCCTTAGTAGGAATGCTGTTGCAGGCAAATGAGGAACTTGACTTGTCTCAGATTACACAGTCATTCTGGAAACAAATTCCAAATGAACTTCTTGGTTTTATTATTAAAGTTTTATAGTGAGAATTGTCAAGGTGATCGGCACCCCATAACATTTTTGCAGTTAGGTCATTTAAATCCTCTCTGCTTAAACTGGCTGTCTCTTCATAGAGATGGTGAGTGCTGCAAAGTGTCTTTCCTTCTGTTTTCTCAGATTTAAATCCTTACTGCCAAAGCTTCCAAAATAATTACTTATGTTAGTCATGTATTAAAACTTTGAATGTTAATTACCATATTGTTACTTATTAGTCGCCAGTCTAAACACACAAGAAGTTAGTATGAAGTTTCTGTACTTGGATATAAAAGGTAAATCACATGTGAATCTTTTGATTAGTTTGCTTTGTGATAGCCTGAAATGTAGAGGTTTGCTGACTAAACGAAAATGACTTTTAAATAATAAAAATAATGTGGGACATAGCTAATGGGAATCTGCTCCTCCTTCCCCTACATTCCCCTTCCCTGCCCTCAAAAGATGCTCAAACGATGCAGTGATGGGTCAAGGTGTCCTCTGCTTTGGTGGCATGACCCATTGCATTTGGAGACAGCTGTGGAGGGCCTGGCAAGGAGTGTAGTTGTAAAACTTGCCTTGGTTTTGACCTTCCATACTGGTGGTATTGGCTAACTTCTGCTACTCTCTTGGCAGGCAGTATGTTGTATATTGTCAGCACAGTACAATACCAGATCTGCATGGGCACAAGTTAGGCACCCGCAAACACACATGCACAAGTGCATGCATCTGAACTTGTGAATCTGTGATCTGTATGCATGTACTGTATACTATATATGTTAATAGTTGATCTGTCTCATTTCTTTACTACATGGAGAGTGATTTTCACTTAAGCTACGGTATTGACAATTATTTAAAACAAATGGTGGTACTGTAAGTCTTTATCTATACTACAGAGAGAGCCACTCACTGAAATGCCGTTAAATAAGGTTCATGCTAACACGGGACTGGTGGAAACGTGTTATAACCATCTTAGCATTTACATTTGACAGCTTGTTCTAGCCTATAGTAAATCCCTGCCTGTGGCTGACAAATTTGTAGTATAATATACTATCTATAAAACAGTTGAGTGGGCTCTAGGTCATTGTTGTTAGCACAAATCAGATCAAAAACCACTTTAGCAATACTTTTAGCCTCTAGTATGGCTTGCAATTTCTACTTGTTCAGTTAGTGTAGAAGATGTTCTCAGTTACTTGACTATTGCTTGTATTCCTCTGTTGTTTGATGGCCAAGTGGTTGACAGGGCACGTCTCTTTGGGGTTGCATAACTGAGACTCTTGTCCTAGTTTTAAAAGTAAATTTCTTACAAGGTGAAACTGGGATATGACTCTCCTCCTCAAAACAGGTTTTTGTGGGTTGTACGAATGTAGAATAATTGTCTCTTCAAAACCATTAATTATGTTTATTATTAAGTCTTTGGAGTACTTAGCTAGAGGCTGCCTAAAAGGAATCTCACCCTAGGGAAAGATTGTGAATGTGGTTTTAGGTCAAAATAAATCAATTCGTCATACTAATCCATAGAGGATGTTAACGCTGATCAGTGTAAAGGAATGATTTTACTAGTCTGTTATCTTGTAAATACATTTCCCCAGCTTCCTGAAAGTGTCATCTTTACAAAAGGTGCACTGTTACCATGTCTGAGGACTTTCTTTACTGAATTATCCTGTATCTTTCACATAGTCTCTTCAAGGAGATCAGTTTTTTCCTTCTTCCAATAATTTTTCAAAAAAGTTTAAAAAAATATTTTAATGGTATCAATGCACTAAATCCTTAGATGGTTATAAAATGTCTCTACTGTTATAGGTTTAATTCCCACTGCTACCGAGTCACTGTTGTTCTGGGCAATCTCTTGACCTCTCTATTTCATTCTATTCATTTGTAAAATGAGACAAATATTTCATAGGTGCTGCAACCTTAATTGTTTGCGAAGGACACAGAGGTCTACAATGAAAAGTGCTAGATGATTATTAAGTGGTATCACTGTGTACTGACAACAGCCATGTTCAACAGAGAGCTTGGATTTTGTTATTTGAACAATATAGTTGATTAAGTATGTTCCAGAGTCTGTAAACACAATTAGGATCAGAATTCTCGCTCTCGCGCTCGCTCGCTCTCGTGCTCGCTCGCTCTCGCTCATATTGACTGGAGCTAGATTAGAAAAGAAGAAAGCTTGCTTGGCTATTTAAAAAAACATTGAGACTGGAAGAGTGGTGGGGCAGAGGCAAGTTCTGAACTGACACAGTTCCAGCCATTTTCTGCTCTTCTCTATTGCTACAACCCGTAAATTTCATTTCCTTGTTTGCTTTGTCCTGAGTGTTTCAGCTGTATGGTAGGGAACATCACTAGTGAAAAGAAGAGGGTCAGAGCAAACCAGGAAATTCAAATTTCAGAGGTGGGTGCAGCAGTGAGGGGAGTAGAAGAGGAAACCATTTGAAGAGGTTTAGCCAAAAATCTAAGAACCCTAAAAGCTATTTGTAAGGCTTGATCCAAATGTTTCTAATTTCATTCATATCTTTTTGTTTCTTTTACTGCTAAACTGGGACAAGAAACCAAAGTCAGGAAAGTCCAATCATAGTGGGAAACAAAAACCTAAACATTGGAGAGAGAAAAAAGGCCGATCTTTGCAGAGCAATTCTGCCTTTTGCAGGTCTCCCATTGTTAGTATTACTGTGGAAAATGTGTAACGTCACACTTTTGGAAAGCACTAAACCTTGCTGAAGTAGAGATGGTTTATATAGTCTAACATGGAAGAACTTGAGGATATCTATTTCTTTACCATTCGCCTAATAATAAGTGAGCCCAGTGACCTGCGCTGGACCGTTACAAATGTGAAACTTGGCACTCAAAATTGCTTGCTCTAAATTTTCCAGTTGCTTTCTCTTTTTTCCATTTGATGTCATCCTGCCAACTAGTGATTTTATTATTATAAACAGGACATTGTATTCACTTTTAAGAAGAAATATGAAGCTGGAGGTAAAATTACAAACTGCAGTTTCTCAGCTGCCAAAATAGAAAACAATGAGCTAAAAATACTGAGCAGAGAAAGAAACACTGAAATTTCTGCAAGATGAATCGTCTGAGGAACAGAAATGTTCATTTCCACCCCAGCTGACTCTGTAACGTTGTCTCATGAGCAAAATTGCAGCACTGATGTTAATACTGACTACTGAGAGCCCTGCAAAGCAACCGCCTGAACGGCCAATGCACAGACGTGAGAAACCATTCAAGTTGTCATTGAACAATGAATGATCATTCTGTTGCCTTGTGAGCAGTGTTAATGAAATATTGCTCTTACAAATAAAAAGCTCCAACAGGACGACAGAGCTTTAGATTAATAGATTCTAAACCCAGCCATAAAACTTCCCCAAAATAAATCCTGGCACATATAGAGTTAATATTTTGAGATATTTCAAGGCAAGATATATGTTGACCATAAGTGCTGATGTCCTCAGAGGTTCTATTGCTACCTACAGTTATTAAAGTTATGCTGAGTAAATAGTAATTTTAACTACCCCTTAACAACTATTGCATCCTTCCTTTATTTGATAGGAGAAGTAGAAAAAGCAGAGGTGCTCTCCTTGGTCTTTATGTTCTATTCTGAACAGGGAGACTCTGTTCTTAGCACTGTTTGTAATTGGAAACCACCGGCAACAGAACAGTTCCTGCATTGCAATTCTGCCCTAACACTATTTGTGTTGTGTTTGAGGAATGGTGCAGATAGTAATAAGGATTAGCAGTGCTTATATTAAAGACTTGATATCAGACTTCTAACTGTGCGTGCCCAAGGAGATTGTTGGTAGATAAAATTAGAGCTGCTGGTAAAAATGGCAGCATTTGGCTGCCAGCAAAGTGCCTGGTGAGTAGGACAGAAAAGGGTAGACTATGAGACAGTTGGCTCTTCTGGGCAGGTGGAAGACGTAAGCCTTTGGAAGGGGTATAAGTCAGATAAAACATTATTAAACAATTTGTTTCCTGGAGATTTCCCACCACACAAAGCTTGTGTTAAGTATAATTAAAGCAAGACGTATCCTACTGTAACAGCATATGTAAAAATGCCCAGGTTTCTAAAGGAACCTGACAAATGCATATTTAGTAAATGTGTAAACATCACTGCAAATCTGAGTCTGTCATCCTAGGATACTGTGGAAAGACGCATAGGACTTGATTGTCTCCTTACTTGCACTGAATAGCAGCTTATTCTGCAAATGTCCCCACTGAAATCAATAGGATGATTTGAGGAGCACAAGGTATTTACTCAATGGTGGTCACAGTTTAGCTCATAGCTAGCAAGGTCAGTTGCAAAAGACACCAATGATGTATGTATCTACTCTAGGTTGTTCTTTACAGTCCTCATCACCAGGCTGTCTGTCCTCCTGTGTTGGGCTGGGGACCAATTCCTTTCGTGAACCAATGTGCATAAACTAACATAAGTCACACCTGACGGAGCTGAATAAATAAAATGTTAACGATGCACAGTTGTGTTCTTGTCACAGGGATGTGGTTAAGCTCATTTGCTGACTTCTTCAGAGCTTTTTCCCTAACCTGTGCTTGCACTGGGAAAAAAGTAGCATGATAGCGTAACTTCTTATTAAATGACATACAATGGCTGCCATCACATGTTGTGACCTGTTTTTGGCTAGAAATGGTGTGTGGGGGGGGGGGTTGAGGCAACATGAGCTATCGGAAGTGCAGCAGTAAATGCAAACTGTTGCATGGGAATTGCTGAATTGTAGGGTTATTGCTCATCAGTGGGTTCTGGTACCATAAAGAATCAGATCAAAGTAGTTGGGAACATTTTTCCCAAGAGACTTGTAATCACACCGAACTTTGCCCATTATGCATGTTGCATTGTTTCTGTACAACTGAGTATTTTTTTTGTAAAGAATAATGCAGGTGGCATAGAATCCAGTCAGTTCAAATCTATTTGGGAACATGCCCATTCTTGTCAGACTTTCAATGGTAGATCATGAGGTTTCGTTGTAGGTTTTACAGGGAGAAAAAACAGCACTCTGAGGTCACAGTTCTCAAACCTGGGTGTCTAGGGTTATGCTGCTAAATCCACATTTAGATATGTAGTTAAGTGGCCTGACTTTCAAAGGTGCTGAGTGTCTGCTGCTCCCGTTGACTTCAGAGGGATATGATCGTGCTTTGCCCCTCTGAACTTCAGGTCACTTTTGGTTAAATATCTAAATATGGGTGGAGGAGCCCAAGTTTAAGCATCCAGCCTTGAAAATGTTGGCTGAAATTCGTGTCTCTCACCACCGAGAGATGGTGAGATTGGCATTTCTCACCAAGAAAATAATTTCTTCACCATTCTTGATCAGTTGATGCACTGTTTCCCTGTTAGTGATGACAGGTTAACCAAGGGCATGACCAACTGTTCATTACAAGAAATAACTTTTTCATGGTTAGATCTCATTCTGGTACCCTATGTATGGAGTTCCTTACATAATGCACACAGATGCTGAACTTTTGGAGCAATGACCCAAGTGCCTTCACAGATCCCAACATCTGGGTTGGGAGTTTATAAGGACACCACTCCACACTCTGTGCATTTCAAATGCTAAAGCAGAGAGACCAAACCCCTCTTTGTCCCCTCTTTACTCCTGCCTTTTTTGATTGGTCTTTGTTTTAGTTGTATATCCTTAGGTTCTTGTGCAAATTCCTTGTGCACAGGATGACCTAGACCAGTTCTATGGGTCATGTCACAGATGACACACAGATGGAGTCACTAGAATATAATCTGGTGGAATGGATTCCTCTTGCCCTTTTACCCAATTCTGGTTCCCAGTTGAGTTGCTTGTGAGATTCGTTCACTTTACTGTGCAGAAGGAAAGTTCTACGTGTCTTCTCTGATGTAGCTGAGAGACCTGATTTATCAAACTGCTTCTTGGGGATTGATTCCTGCTGCTTGAGTTCTTATGTTCACAATCATTGAAAAGAACACCCAAACCACAATATGGATGGTGTGAAGACCTTTATTTCTGTATGATGCTAAGGACTATCCTTCAAATTCCACAGCACCTCTGTACGAGAATGATACAGAGAAGTGAGATGTAGTTCGAACAAGAGTAATAAAAATAATTGGGGCCTGAAGTGATTGACTTTCAGGGAAAAATTAACTATTATGTCTATTAGTTGATGAAGAAGCTACAGGCTTGAACAATGCTTAATGGTTAACAAATATATGGGCCACTATGGTGTGGTAGAAATTATTTAGTTTGGTAGAGAGATTACTAGGACAAGTGGACTAAAATTGAGAGGAAATCTTTTCTGTTCATCCTAAATTAGACTGTTTCATAGACTCCAAAGGCGTGTTGGAAACCCCATTGCTTAACTTGTAAACATGCTGCAGAGAACAATCCAGCCCGGGTCCATGGGGGATGGATGACCTAATGTCTTTTCCATTTTTAGCATTTGTGAATCTATGATTAAAGAGTTTACATGATAAAAGCATGTTTTTAATTACACTCCTACTCTCATCCTTCAATGGGATGGAGTCGTGGATAGTTCTCTGAAAACCTGCACTCAATGTGCAGCGGCACTCAAAAAAGCTAACAATGTTGGGAATCATTAGGAAAGGGATAGAAAAGACAGAAAATATCATACTGCCTCTCTATAAATCCATGGCACGCCCACATCTTGAATAGTGCATGAAGATATGTTTGCCCCATCTCAAAAAAGATATATTGGAATTGGAAAAGGTACAGAAAAGGGCAACAGAAATGATTAGGGGTTTGGAACTGCTTCCATGTGAGGAGAGATTAATAAGATTGGGGCTTTTCAGCTTGGAAAAGAGATGACTACAGAGTGATATGAGAATGGTCTATAAAATCATGACTGGTGTGCAGAAAGTAAATAAGGAAATGTTATTTGCTTCTTCCCATAATGCAAAAACGAGGGGTCACCAAATGAAATCAATAGGCAGCAGGTTTAAAACGAACAAAAGGAAGTATTTCTTCACGACATCCTCTGGCAAGAAGTTCCACAGGTTGGCTGTACATTGTGTGAAGGCCAAGACTATAACAAGGTTCCAAAAAGAACTAGATAAGATCATGGAGGATAGGTCCATCAATAGCTATTAGCTGGATGGGCAGGGATTGCTGCTGCCGGAAGCTTGGAATGGCTGACAGGATGAATCACTTGGTGATTACTTGTTCTGTTCATTCCCTTTGATGCATCTGGCATTGGCCACTATTGGAAGACAGGACACTACGCTAGATGGACCATTGGTCTGACCGAGTATGGCTGTTCTTATTGGGAGAAAGGTGGTGTAGAAAGCTCATTATGCTGGAAGCACAACTATAGCATTACTAGTAGAAATGTTAATGGTATTTAAATAGTGATATCTTCTATATGCCCTGGCTTTTTAAATGGTTGACTTTTGTCATCAGATCACACAACATTGCTTGTGTTACACTTAAGCCATAAGTAAATAACTGAAATCAATACTCATAGACTTTAAGGTCAGAAGGGACCATTATGATCATCTAGTCTCACCTTCTGCACAATGCAGGCTGCAGAACGTCACCAACCCACTCCTGTAATAAACCCCTAACCTGTGACTGAGTTACTGAAGTCCTCAAATCATGGTTTAAAGACTTCAACGTACAAAGAATCCATCAGAGAATCCATCCCTGATTCGGCAAACCAGGGAGCACTGTTCTATGAAAATTAAAATCTTTGTTATTCACGTTGTATAAAACATTGGGTGTCACTGTCAGCCTTCTCAGTAGTTTGAACTAAGGCAGGGCTTTAGCTAAAAAACAAACGTGAAAAATGATGAAGACCAGCAGTGGCTTGTCCTATTAAGATGAGACTTCTGATGTTTGTTCACTTGTGGGAGTGGATTTTGGGGGGCTTGTGCCACGGGTAGACTGGGGTAGAGCAAGTTTTCTTTTTGCAGTTCTCCCAATTAGTTTATAATTAGTTAATTTTGCAGTGTTGGTTTAAATGTAAAAAGGAAAAATTATAGGATTACTTCTGCACGTGTGTGCTTTTTCCAAAGCATCCTAAAGTGCCTTCAGAGGCTCGTTTGAGTTGCTTCTCCTGTTAAAGTATTCCTTTTAAGAGCCTGCCTTGGAAACAGTTGTCCCAGGTTTTTAACGGAAATCTGCCCAAACTTCAAGTGATACATGTAATAGTAGCTCACTGCAGCTGAAACAGTGGGTATCTTGGGGAGTGGGGTGTTGAATAACTATTGTCTGAAATTCCTTTTTGAAAGAGAGTATTTTATATCCATTTGAGCAATGAATGTCTACTCTATTAGAATAGGTCTTGAGCTTATTGGTATTTTGTAAGAAACCTACATAAGCACTGTATGCTAGTTGGGTTTACTTGTGACTGAAGAATGAGAATCATTTTTGTGGTTGCCATAACAATCAGACTGTTGTGTGAAAAAATGTTTGTAGCTTTCACTGGAGAGAGCTGACACCACTGGGATGCCCAGTCCCAAATTAGAATGACTGTTTCCAGACCTGAAAAATGATGTCTGCTTAACTTTTTCTGAGACGTGCCTCAGCAGGGTCCCAGAGATGACCCTGAAGGCTGCAAGATTCTAAAAATGTCTTCAGCACTTCATTTTAAAATGCCAGCACTGAGTTAAAGTTCCTAGGGGTAAACTAGGATGCTAAACTGAGTTCCACTAGCGCCCACCTATTGTATGTATTCACAAAGTGAAGAGAACAAGGCAATCTAAAGAGGAAGAATGTAAATGTGACGCAAGAGTCTAGACATGCAGTCACTCCATTGTAAATGGCCTAGTGTTGACATATTAAAGTTTAAACAAGGCCCACAAAATCTGAACTTTAATAAACAAAATGATGGTCATTACCCTCTCACCTCCAACCACCGATAGCGGTCACAGACATCTTGGCTTTTCTGAAATCCATAGTGCTGCTGCGGAGTTTTCAGAAGTGCTACAAGACCTATTGAAGAAAGGAGGCTTGTCACATTATGTAACATTTAGACACAAAGCATAGGTGCTCCCTAGACTTGTTAGCTTCTGGTATGCCCTTGGATATAGCCACGTAACTGCATCTGAAGATTTACTCTTTGAACAGTGTTTGTCTTTGGAAACCTGTGGTTGTGAATTCCATCTGTATTTCTGATGTATAAACACACATTGAAGCTCCTAATGAATTCCTTGTTTGTTTTACAACCTTTTTTTGTGTGTGTGTGTGGGGGGGGGGATTATTTTTCCTAAAATGGTTTGCAAGTGTTACTGAAGACTGCATTGTAGACTTTGTATCAAGAATACTAGCTTTGGGTCAAAGCCCAGGGAATAGTCAAACGACTTAAATGGCTTGCATGGAGGAACCTGAATTTAAGTGGATGGTCTAGAAGGGGCTTAATGCCCAAGAGATTCTATCAGTAGTTGCAGAGAGATATTGAGAAGCCTGTCCGCAATGTGTAATAATGGTGTGGCAGCTGCTAACCTGACTATGTTGATTTGGTTTGTCCGTTTTGCTTAATTGCAGTTCCACTCTCTCGATTGTCTCCAGTAGTTGCTAGGATAGCAAAATCCTGATTTTCTTTTAGTTTCTAAGGCCTGGTCTACACTAGCTGTGCATTTTGGCAGCAGTCAACAGGAGATACTCAAGCTACGTACAAAAACTTGTGTATCCCCCATCAACTTCCTAACGTCTACTTACCGCAGCGTCTCCACTGTGCTGCGCTGACAGGAAATGCCCTTCTGTCGATGCAGCGCTCTCCTACTTGCCAGGGTGCATTTATGGAGTCGACTTCCGGGTTCGATTGAGCGGCAGCAAAGACTCCCTCAGTCGAACCCACAAAATCGATCCTGCACTGCCAGCCGAGCCGCCAGCAGTGTAGACATAACTTAAGACTCATGTAAATTGTTGGCTCATCTGTTTCGGAGTAGAACTTCTTGGTTTGTTTATGGCTTTCTAATGCTTTTCCAGGTACATGCAGTTCTCTCAATTGTAACTTAACAATGGTCGTTTCTAGGCCTTAATTTATTAAAGATATGACTGAGTTTCATGCCTCCGCCTGACTGGCTTATCCAGCCGCACTGTAAATTGAGGAAACAGTTCCTTTGTTTTTCAAAGGGCTTGCATGGCAGGGCTTTAACATTTAATTCAGTTGAAATATACAGTGTGTGCAAACTGTCATTTCTTTGCTTCAGCAGCATCGAGTTACTCTTACTGAAATTCTCTTTGGGAACACCCAGACTTTGCCCAACCATAGTCCCCATTAGCAGTTTGCCAGGAGCCACACCTTTAATACCTGTGGAGGCCGTAGTTACAACATGCAATGCTTCCTTCTGATCTAAGCATTCTTGCTCTTGAATGAAGATGGAGTATTGACTAGCAGGGCTGGTAGTTGTTGTGTTTGGATTTAATGGTTAATAATTTTAACAGATCAGTTGAACTCTGAATTGTTTAGTTGAGTGAAAAGCTAATTTGATTGATACATTGTGTATTTGGGCCTGAAAGATCAGATACAGTAAAAAGTGATTTCTCCTCTGACACTTTTGCAAACACAATTATAGGGATATGGCTCGTTTGCTTAAAAAACAAACAAACAACACAGAACCAAAACTGTTTCTGTTCCATGTTCTATAAATGTTTTAATTACCATGATAATGCCAGCTGATCATTAATGTGCTTATCTTACCTCCAGTACTTCATTAGCCTGTCTTTCTATCTCCTATAAAAGGAAAAAGTCTGACTGCTCTGTACACAAGCGGGTCTCCTTTAATTAGTCTTTTTAAGCTGTGCAGTGTGAAACTGCACTTAATTAGCTTTTCCTTAATGCAGGATTGATTATACCAAAGTCTGTGTGCCCATTTGCATTAGTATTTTATAAACTAAGAGCTGTATTCTGATAGGTTTTCTGTGGCAGCCTTGATTCTGAATATAGTAGAAGGAACTAGTTTGTAAACCTCTCCTGTGGCATTGCTGTCTTACACCTTGACTGGTGATGTTCGTTAGTCAGTCTCCCTCTAGTAATATAGGCACTTGCATGGACACTTATCACATGCTAGAGAGGCTATATGGCGATGACAGACTCGGTGCATGTACGTCCCTCGACCTTTCATTAACAATTTCATAAGACACTCAGTGGGATCTGTTGCACTAGCCTTACCGAATTGTCAGAGGAATTTTCTAGCCGACATATAATACAACTCTCCCCATCTCCCCATGAGAAGGGAGGAAGAAAGAGATTTTATTCTTCCATCAACAAAAGCGAGATGCCAGAGTGAGTACACTTTTGCAAGGCTGTGTTAAACATATGTTTTGGATGAAGGAGCTCCTGTAAAGAGTAACTTTCCACGTTGAGATGTTTGTCTTCAGTCAGTGCAGCAAAGGTGGGGGTTCTTAAAGATGCACACATTTATCTCTGGTCCTTTTCAACTTGAAGACGGGACAGTCTCTCAACTCCATGCATGTCTATATCTCCTAAACCAGTTTCCTTTAGTTAACCAAGTGGTGTGTATGTTGGAACGAACACTTCTGGAACAGCTTGTTACTTTTATAAAGTATGTTTTGACGTTTTTAAATGAATAAAACAGATTTTTATTAGGCATAATGACAAGAAGAGGTTGTTCCTTTGGGATTTTTTAAGGAAGGACGCCCAAATTTTGCAGCCCACAGGGCTGCTTTAGCAGCCTCACAAGAGTGGAGGGCAGTGCCCAATTTGTGTTCGTGGGTGATAAATGATAACGTATGTGCATGTAGCCATAATATTTGCTTGCACTTAAACAATCTCTTCCTTGACAGGTGCATGGAAATTGCTGCTGCTTTGAGTTTCATTAATAAAAACCTACCAGAGGTTGGTTTTGCTCTCTCTCACCAGGTACAGCGAGGCTATGGTCTGACTCTCTTGAAATCGCTTGTACCATGGCCTGTTGAGGTGGTGGTATTACATGGGCAGATTCAAGCAGGGATACATCAAGGCGTCTGAGTGGCTTTTCTCTGGTCAGTCAGAGGAGCAACAAGCAGTTTATCATCTTCATTTGGAGTGTTTCACCCCCGGCATTGCAGGGGTCCAGTTTGTCACCCTTACCTTTCGATTTGCGTAGGCCCATAGGAACACGTGCCAGGGGAGCAAGATGATTTGGTTTGCAGTACTATCGGTAAGCTGATGACACCGTGTCTTTTCCAGTGTCTTGAAGTGACTGAGACTTTTGGGTGAGAGAGAGCTATTTGAAGCACAGTATAGATCAGGGGTAATGTTGGTTGGTTGAAGGAAGAAATCAGAGGAGATAGTAGACTGTCCTTTGAATGAAGCCCTATCCCTCCAGTCAAGCATGTAGGTGGGTGGATGACAGATAGATAAATGCTGCAATCGGGTCTCTGATTGGTGAGGGTTTTTGTGTGTGTGGTGTTTTTTTGCAGTATATCAGTACTGGATCAGCCCAAGTGCCTGCAATAATAAAAATTAATCTTAAAAATGCTAAATCAAAAGTCTGTATTTGTTACATGAATAATGCAGTCACTGTTGCAGTTCCAGGTCTGTAACCACTCACCTTACCCCGCTACGGAAGTATCCTTTTGTGATAACATTGGAGCACTGCCATGCCAGAGTCAGAAAGTGCTTGTTTTAGAATTTAGGTCCAGTGTGCCATAGGCTTGCCTCTTGGCTCCTTGGCTTTGCCCACTTAACCCTTATTCTGTGGAACTTTTTGCTTTGTATAGCTTGTTCGTCAGTGGCTTTTTCTGACCCCAGCCTTTGCACAGGGTAAAACTCTCATTGAAAAGCTCCAGGTTCAGATGTCTAGAATAGTTAACCCTCACCTCCTGTTTTGAACATGTTGTTTAAAAAAAAAAAATACCCTGGGTGCCTTCTTAATAGTAATCTGGCTAGGTGTGTCTTCATTTGGCACACATGAGGATAAATGCCTCACTCAGGGAGCATTGTCAGGCTAGCATTTGCAAGGAAGCAAGTTGCTTAGCAGTAGCGAATGCGTATCCTGGATTCTAGCGATACAGCATATGAAATGCATCTGTGGTAGCACCGCAGAGCCTGGAAGTAGATACAATAGTCCCTGCTGGTTTGTGTTCTCATGAACTCGGGCCCCATCGTTGACCTCTACAATAGATTTAATTGGCCAAGTGTCTGAAAGCAAAGCAACTCCATTAGGTACTACATTGTATAAATGTATTCAGAGTTTGGCACGGGCATATTTATGTTCCCTTCTTTCCAGCGCAGACTGCAAATATGCACTTTGTTGAAACTAGTCTATTAATTTTTAAACTGCCTAGAGCTACAAATCGCTATGGGTGGCGCACATTTGTGGTTGCAGCCCCAAACAGCTGGAATAAGCTATCTATTCCACTGAAACAAGAGCCCACGTTCTTTGGTTTTAAGAAGCTCTTAATCCCTTCTTTTAAGCCTTGTCAGTGTAAAGTGGGCACTTGGTTTCAGGTCAGTGTTGTCTATTTTTGAATAAATGCCTTGAAGATATATAAGGCTATGTGATAGCTGTCTCCATAGGATGCTTGTTGTAAGTCCCAGCTTACCTATGGCCCCATGCTTTACCAGTTAGGGAGGCACGTGACATATTAGTATACGTGGAGGGTTTGCTTGCACTGTACATACGTGATTCTTTGAAGAATGGTAAATAGAGACATTATGTAAGCACTGTTTCTTGGAATGAGTTCACTTTGCAATTCCATTCATTGATGGACTTTTAATTTAAGGAGTATGTATTTATGGAAGCAAGATGGTTTGTAGGTCATTACACTGGTTGATTTACGGTGCTGGGTAGCTGGACTATAAGCAGATCAAAATCAGTGCGGTTTAGAAGATCTTGTACCTTCCAGGATCACTATTTCCAAGTTGTTGGGCTATATGTAATAAACTGGATCAGGAGTGAGCATTTATCTGAGGATTAGGCAGGTTTGCTATAGGACGAGAAAACGAATGTATTGGGGGAGATTTTCAAAGGCTCAAATGGAAGTTAGGTGCATTGGAAATTTCCTTAGTATACTTGGCAGACTTGCACAAATCTGTGCGAATATCAGACAAACGTAATCCCTCCCTTCCTCCCCTAACCAACGCTCACACTTCTTGCAAGCAGAAGTTCACTGTGCTTCTCAGCTGTGCATCTCCTAATGGGAGTAGCTTCAGTGAACTGAGACTTACAGATTTGAAGCAAGAAATTGGCTAACAAGGAGATAGAAATCTAATTCTTGTGGCTTTCCCTCTGCTGCCTCGCTGTACATCAGCATGTTTTTTGTGAGGTTCACTCATTCTGAAGATTAAACTGGAAAGAAAAAATTGCTGTAGCACCCACCTCACTCCATTTCCCGCATCACACATGCCCCAGAGCTGTCTGCATTTGGATCTCCGCCACAATACACGTGCATTACAGGAACTTTGCTGAAGTTTGTTCAGCCCCCACTAAAGGAGGCCCCTGACGTAGGAATTTAAAATGATTCATTTGTTGGGCCACTTCAAGCCCTAGGCTTCAGTTTACAGCTTGCTAGTGCATTCTGCCAAACTGTGCTTTAAAATATTATGAGTCTTCAAGTCAGACACTGTGTGTTCTGTCTTATCTTTCTTGGAACAAACCTATGGCCTACCTAGATTTATTTCCCATTTCTGGTATTTTTATAATTCCACTGCTGTTGATATATGACTCTATCTACATCAGATATTATACAGATTGCATGTATTGGTTGTGGATTCTTTGAGGCAGGGATGGCACCTTCTAATGTGTCTGCATGACATGTACTTCAGTGGGTCTCCAGTCTTAATTGAGGCCTCGGAGTGCTAAATAATTGGTTAGCTAATTCTAGTTAGCTGACCTGGCATCCACTTCCTTCTAACTTTCTCTGAGGTTCATGCAGACTCAAATCTTTTTCAAACCCCATTTTTCCTAGAGATGCACAATATTCTCGCTATAGCATACATGACTACATAAACTACTGTACAGTGCAGTGTCTGTTCACGAAGGGCTGAACTGAGACCAGATAAATGGTTTCACTTCATTTCACTCTGTGGGCCTTCAGTTTGGGTCTTAAACATTTAGCAGACTCCATTTTGCTCTCGCTTTGTCTGGGGTATTAGAGAAGATGTGGCATCTGGCTTTATTCACAAATGTTCAGTATTTAACAGAAATGAAGGTTATTCATGTTCAGTTTAGTTTTACCAGTTGCTGACAATTTCCTTTTAACTTTAACTCCAGTGCAGTGCTTAAAGAAATACAGGTTCACAGGATACTGAGAATTCAGTGCACTTACGTATGCTGTTTGGAATATACCTGCAGATTTGTATTTCCTAAAGGCAACATATGACTTTGCCAGTGGGCTCCTCAAAGCTCCAGGATTTGATGTGGAGACCAGTCTGTTTCCATCAGCCTTTCATTCATAACTTCATTGTGGCTGTCAAGTCTATCATTTTTATTCCCACTTGTTCTGTACTTTTTGTTAGCAAACAGCTGGGGAAAACCTGCAAAATTCTACTTAGCCCAGGAGAATTAAATACCATTACTTTTTATTATTATTATTTTTATTCTTCATCACCAGGAGTAGAGTACATAAGCAGATTTGTGTTCGGGACTAGTAAATTTTGTAGCAGTAAATTTAGTAAAGGCTGGATATGTTCAAGTGCTATGAGCGCCACCATTCATGTACCCTTTTCCCCTCACTCTCTTCCTAATCTACCATCTTCTTGGAATGTCTCCCATTCAGGGTGGATTGATTTAAATCATGATTTAAATTGCCAAGAGAAAATAATTGATTTAAATCAAGTTTCCCATTGATACTTCTTCACATATTTCTTAAACAATGGTGCAAATCTGATCACTAAAACATGTTACTTTACAACGCAATATGGCATTTTACAACATCTAGGCAGGTGTACTTCATGTAATTTTTTAGATAATTTTATTTTTTATTAATTTTGGAAATAGTACATACTCATCTGTCTCAAGCTGTAGATGCAGCAGCAGTACATTAGGAATATAAGAACTAAATCTCACACAAACACAATAGCACTTATATTTTCTAAATCTTAAATGTTACATAAATATTTCAGTCTCCTGAGTTGCCAGCTGATGGCTGTCCTTAAACTTTTTTTTAATTTTCAAATTTTATTAACTCTAATAAAGTCATCACAACATTAAATGTACGCTGTCCTTAAAACATCTACAACCAGCTCTCATCTTCCCCGCTCCCACTGTCATTTTTATTCATAGACTGAAACAGAAATATGAGTTCTGCTTTTTTCACTCCCAGTCGATTTCTTAGCTTTGAGTGAATAATACCAAACGATGAAAATATTCTCTTTCTGCCTGCAGAGGAAGCTACTGCTGTGAAAAGTTGGCTTAGCAACTGAAGGAACTCTGTTTCAAGGTGCCTGGCTAACGATTTCCACCAATTTCGGGGAGTGACTTTGTTCAAAACATCAGTAAACTTGTACTGTTTAAATGGTTCTGCTCCAGCCCTGAAATTTATTATGACTGGCATAACTGAGGAGTGAGTTTGAGATGCTCATGCCATGGTAGCAGCATCTTCTTCAGACATCTACCTTTATATTTGGGGTTGAGAGTGTTGGCAAGAAAATGATGTAGGGTTAGTGCTTGATCCATTCACTTCTTTATTGCCTGCAGTTTAACTTTCTGGTGAAATTTCTTTCTTTCATGTCTCTTAAAGTGCCTTCCAGATTTTGACAGCTTCAGAATGCAGTAACAATTTCTCTGAGGTTTGTTTTAGGCTATGGGTAAAGGCTTCAGTATACTGAGCATATCCTCTATGTTCCTCTTTAATCCAATGTTAGAAACGTTGGATGAGATACTTCCATCTATTTTATCACGGTTTTCTTCACAAAGTTTTATGAGAATAAATAGGCCAATTCTTAATAAATTGTTCAAAACCATCAACCACAGAATTCCATCAAAGATTTTGAGGGAGAATTAGTTTGGCTTCTCCTGCTCTCTTCAGTGAAGCTGAAGCAAAATGGTTGTTACAGAAGGATTTTGCGACTTCAGCGACATTTTCTTTTATTCCAAGAAGACGTACTTAAGTCTTTGGCTAAAAGATGCATTAAATGGGCGCTGCAGCCATATGTTATTAAGGAGCATGCCTCCGTTTCTTCTAAGTATCTTCTCATCTTTGTCACATTTGCAGCATTGTCTGTGTCAAAACTGTGCACGTGACAGTTGAATTTTTGTTCAGTTTACTACAGCTTTCACTGTCACTTTAAAAAAGTATTCTGTTGTGTGGGCATTTCCCGATGTATCTATTGTTTCTGAAAGATCTGCAACCCCATCTTCTGTTGTCACACAGGCACATGTTACCTGATCATTGTGTACATTCCACCACCCATCAAGGCTTAAACTGACAAATTTCCACTCAGTATTTCCTCTTGCACACTGTTCAAGATCCTTCTTATGCACTGTATCTAGCAACCTTCCACCAATGTCTGCTCTGCCAGGTAGCCTGGTCCTAAAGACAACTATGTCAATGAAGTGTTGATTGTTAACAGTATGAAAAGGAGAATTTGTGGCATAAATGAACTGAGCAATCTTTTCATCTATGGTGTCTTGTTGGTATTTGCTGGTCCTTACTACAAACCCATCCACGGTGGTGGTTTTACTGGATGATTGAAATCTTTTGCTTGCTCCTGATATTTGTTGTCTAAAATACGTTTAGTTGCAGCACTGCTGCTAAAAGTACCAACGGATGACTCTGAAGCTATTGCAGACAGACAATCACAGTCTTAAATGGGATCCTGAAACAAAATTCAAAGATGATTTTGAATAGTCGTTCTTCTCGCTCTATTATTCAGTTAATCATTTACATTTTTTCCAGCAAGGATGCAGATCTGATTCCAACTTACCAAAAAAGCTAAGGCTGATTGCACTTAGAGTGCACTTAATTTTGGAGTAAGCCCCGTAGAACTCACTGGCACTTGTTTTTTCAAAATAAACACAAACAAAAAAGTATGGGGTTCCCTTGAGAAAGCTGTCATGCTGAAGTAAAATAGGGAATAGATTTATAGCATCACCATTATTGTCTATGGCCAAAATGTTCCAAAATAAAGGGCACGTATTATGTAATATAGAAAATGACACCCAGTGGCAACTGGCAACTCTAGATTTCTCTTACTGCAGCCTTCTGTACCATATACTTGGGAGATAGAGTCTAAACGTAGAACAACTAATTAAACAAGCCATAAGGATTAGCTAAGATAAACTTTTTTTCTAGCAACATCCAACACAGCAAACAGCTTGGGAATTTACTTGTTAAATCACACTTATACTAAAAGGCATAGAGAGAGTCTTGAGGAATGATGCACTACAAAGTGAATTATTTGTTACTAACCAACTGATCAACATTGTTCTTCAGACATATCCACATCATTTTCTTCCAATAAGCAGTTTTCATTATGATGTTTCATTCTTGCAACTAGGCCCTGCATCTCCTCCTTGCACTGCTTACACTTGACACGTTTTCCTTTTTTACCCAGGGAAGGAATTTTCCCAGATAGGGTCTCTCTTTGCCCAGAAGCCATGACAGTTTTTCTGTGGCAAAAGTGTGGGGGAATATAGGAAGCTGTGTGTGTACTGAATAATGTCTTCCCTTTTCTTTCCAGTCCACTCCACTGTTCCTTTCTACTCTGCCTCCGTCCTTTGCCTCTCGGTCTTCAAGACAGTGTCTTAACTAACTTCTCTGCCATGCTTGGCCCAGCTCCACCACCACATAAGCACAGAACGACCGTCCTATCCAGCCTGTGTCTGTCTTTGCACATGTGACTTTAGTCTGCTGAGAAACAGAAACTGAACTTTCAAGAAGCAAAAGCTGGTAGTTAGGCTGGACAGACTAGAGCCATTAATTAATTTTTATGACTGTAAGTGTCAGTTTAGCATGTTTGCGCTGAGATTTAATTGTAACTGTTACTTTTTAAACCAGAGAGAAATTCAGTATAGTAATGATAATTTTTTTAAAAATCTGATTTAAATAAAAATAAATTTTTTTAGTTAAAAATACATAATTGATTTTTATCCACCCTGCTTCCATTCCATTGTCCCTGTCTGCAGATGACTTACTCCAGTATCAAATCACTATGCCAAAGATAGTTGTTTTAAACACTGTTTTAAAAAAAAATTAATGTATAAAATTGTCATATTTTTATTTCGGACTTCATCAAAAAGGCTTTGGGGCAGAAGGGACTTTTCAGTCCAATAGAACTTTATGGGATGGATTAGTCACTTTTGTGGAAAAGAAAATGGATTATTATGAGACCTGTGTGAAACGAACAATTCTGAGGGGGGAAAATGTAACACAAGGCACCATCCTCTAATTGTTCTATTATTCCAAATGCCTTTTTCATGTGGGAAGGTTGCTTCAGAGGGACTGGGGATCTCTGGAGATGGGAAACCAATTAGATTGGAAGATGTGATATGTTTCAACAGCCTACCTCCAGAAAACTTATCTGTTGGCGGGGCTTTTCTGGTGGGCTGTGTGTCTGGTGCAAAGCAAAACAAAACAAAAAAAAGTTAAAATTCCCTTTTTTTTCTTTGATAGGAAAGAATGCATCTTCACCATTGATCCATCAACTGCCAGGGACCTTGATGATGCGTTGTCCTGCAAACAACTTCCTGATGGTATGACATGTATCTTACAAACTAGTCTCCCAGTATTTATTTTTAGCAGTTGGCACACACATTCATGTTTAATAGTCTGTGCAAACCTATTCTTCTTAAACAAGAGTAGAGTATTAAACTAGTTTTATTTTCTAATTTTAGTTATCCTCTTTCCGAAACCTCTTAAAGCACAACTCTTTAAACTGTATTCTTAACTCTTGGCAACAATATATGTGGAACCAACATGTTTGGCATAATAATAGTTGTAACTTCATCTGAGCTATATCTGTCTTTTTCTGTCTTTGTGGGAGTTATATCTACTGGCCTCATAGACCTTGTTTTAGTAGAACTGCATGATCTTGGATATGCTGTACCTGGATAAAAGAACATGATACCTTTTTGAAGGTCCTTGTTGGCTGAAATTCCCTCTTGGCGTTTATTGCAGGAAAACTCGTAATACTGACATGGGAAGATTGTATCTCTTGAATTTGCGGTTTGCTCTTGCCATTTGCCTTGTAAGTTTTCTGTTTTGCCTAGTTTCAACTTGAAACTATTATCCAGTAAACCTGCAGGGCAAAAAGTTCCATGTGCCAAATCCTGAAGATGGTGACTTTTAGAACTTCCCATTTGAATACCTGTACTGCCAAACAATCACAGATGGGCTTGAGAGCTGATTATTTCAGAAAAATTCCCATGGTCCATTTGGTTTAGAAATATGGAATGATCACATTCACGCTAATGCAGATAAATAAGTTTCTGCGTTGTTTCTTTGAGATAGTTTGATGTGATCACACAGTGATGATTCACAATAACAAGGAAGGTTAGAGACACGATTCCAAAAAATGTCATTGGTAGAAGTGTCTTCCACAAAGGTTTTTTGTTTGTTTTGAGTAGCACAGCCAATAAATTCTCTTGTCATTAACTTTAAAAAGTACAGACCCTCTTCTGTTAGCACTGTTGCTTCTTCTTCTTTTGAAACATGGGTACATTTAAAAGTTCCAGAGGGGTAGCCGTGTTAGTCTATATACAGCAAAAACGAGAGTCCTGTAGCACTTTAAAGACTGTTAGTGCTACAGGACTCTAGTTTTTGCTGTACATTTACAGTAACATGCAAATTTCAGGGCCTTCAGAACTAAGGTGTGACACTCTGGGCACTTTTGCACTGAGACTATTGGTCACATGTGTAAGGATTTTAGAAGCAACTGCTCCATTTAGCCATTTAATGCAATAGTTCCTGGTTTATACTTCTGCATATTTCCCTTATCCATAACGTGTTCAGGAGAAGGCATTCAAGGGGAATATCTACCCAGACTGGAATTTCTTCTTCCCAGGGAAAGCCCACAGATCACTTTCAATGGGTCTTGCACCTGCTTGCATCTCCTTGGAGATGCATCTCCTTGTATCTGCTTGCATCCCCTTGGATGACATCAGCCATTTCAGGGTAAAGTGGCCCCACCACTGAGGGTGGATAAGGAATTGGTTAAAGGGGAGACTGCAATGGGTCATGCTGAAAGATGAACTGTCAGACTGGAGGGAGGTTAATATTGGAGTTCCTCAGGGATTGGTCTTGGGACCAATCATATTTAATATTTGTATTACTGACCTTGGCACAAAAAGTGGGAGGGTGCAAATAAAACATGCAGATGACACAGAGGGGAGGTATTGCCAGTATGGAGGAGGACCAGAAGATCATAGAAGAAGATCTGGATGACCTTGTAAGATGAAATAGGATGAATAATAGAGCAAAGTGCAAGGTCACGCATTTAGGGACTAACAAGAATTTTTGCCAAGAGCTGGGGACTTCTCAGTTGGAAGTGACAGGAGGAGAAAGACCTGGGCATATTGGCTGATCAAAGGGTGACTATGAGCTGTCAGCATGATGTGGCTGTGAAAAAAGTCAATGCAATTCTAGGATGCGTCAGTCAAGGTATTTTCAGTAGAAACAGGGAAGTGTTATCATTATACAAGGCACTGGTGAGACCTCACTTTGAATGCTGTGTGGTTCTGGTCTCCCATGTTTAAGAAAGATGAATTCAAACTGGAACAGGAGCAGAGAAAGGCTCCTAGAATGATGCCAAGAGACTCAAAATAGCTTGGTACGTTTAGCCGAACCAAAAGAAGGCTGAGGGGAGAGAGAGTGCTCTCTATAAATACATCAGAGGGATCAGTGTCAGGGAGAGAGAAGTTATTTAAGTTAAGCACCAGTGTGGACACAAGAACAAATAGATATAAACTGGCCATCAAAAGTTTGGGCTTGCAATTAGGCAAAGGTTTCTACCCATCAGAGGAGTGACATTCTGGAACAGCCTCCCAAGGAGAGCGGCGGGGGGGCGGGCAAAAAAACCTATCTGGCTTCAACACTGAGCTTAATAAGTTTATGGAGAGGATGGTATGATGGGACTGCCTACAGTGGCATGTGGCCCATTGGTGGCTGCCAATAGCAAAAATCCTCAATGGTTGGAGATGGGACACTAGATGGGGAGGGCTCTGAGTTACTACAGAGAATTTTTTCCCAAGGTGTCTGCCTAGGGGGTGTTGCCCACATGCTTAAGGTCTAAATGATCGCCATATTTGGGGTCAGGAAGGAATTTTCCTTTGGGTCAGATGGGCAGAGACCCTGGGGGGGGGTTCGCTTTCCTCTGGGGCATAGAGCATGGGTCACTTGCAGGTTTAAACTAGAGTAAATGATGAATTCTCTATAGATCTTTAAATCTTGATTTGAGGACTTCAGTAACTGAGCCAGAGGTTAGGGGTCTATTACAGGAGTGGGTGGGTGAGGATCTGTGGCCTTACAGTGTACAGGAGGTCAGACACGATGGTCCCTTATGACCTAAAAGAAGCTTTAACAAGCTTAATCTTTCTCCAGCCGCTGCAGGAAGGCTTTACTAGACCTCCCGCTCAGAGCAACAAGAAAATTAAAAGTAAACAACCAAAAAGGGAAATTATTAATATTTGACTTAGTGGGTTTCAAGTATTACTGGGCTGTTACTTAACCTTGGGGGCTTTGCAGGAAGATTCCTGGAAAACCCCTTTCAGAGAGAGAGAGAGCGAGAGCGAGCTCCACTTCCACAGCAGCTGGTTAAGCAGGAAATGGATGGGACCAGAAGAGTGGAATTTACAGCCCAAGGTCTTTGAGTAGAGTTGGGCCATGGGTTCCCTATCCATCAATGGACCTATTTGTATCCAGCCTCCAGTGAAGTTACTGATGCCTATTGTTCTCTCCATCTGGAATAAGACCATAGCTTCAGTTATGCTCTGTCTTCCATGGCCAAAAGCATGACCGATTGTTTCTGCTCATCATGTTCTTCAGCACATTAAGAATTTTTAAAAATCAGAATTGAAGCAGGTGGCCTCTGATTGTCCTAGGAGGTCCTGGTTTTTGTATCCAATTCAGATGGCATCCATGCCTCCTCTGCAAGAGCAAACCACTCTCAAGGACCAACATTCCACCCATAAGCCCAGAGAAATTAAATCTAGCTACATGATGTTTGAGAGGTACCTATTAATTTAGGGTGTTAGGACATGTTGATAACACAATTATTGTGTATTCCACAAGTGGCATCTGGGCCCGGACTATAGGTAAGGCCTAGAGCTAAATCATTAGAATGGGTATTTTCAGTCAAGGCAAGGGCAAACAACATATATATGCGCAAAGACACACACTTATTGTTAATGGAGGTCTTACAGTAAAGTCTTAATATGGGCCTAAATCAGATTCTAAAATCCAAGTGGTAGCTATTTCCAGCTCGCAAGAGATAGCAAGCAGGAGCCAGAGTGTCCTCTAATCCAGACACAAGCTTTCTAAGAGCTGCCTCGCTTTTCAACCTTACTTCAAAGACAGCTCCACTTTGGGACCTCACTCTGGTACAGAATGCCTAGAGTAAGCATCCCTTTGATTCCTTGTCAGGAGTTCCCTGAGAATTTCTCTCATTTAAGGAGTGTCATTCTGGTTGCAATTACTTGGGCAAGGAACTTTTTCAGTTGTGCAAGTCTTATCGGGGAACAGCAGTACTGCACCTCACATGAGGGCAAAATTTTGCTAAGAGTTAACATAGCCTTTGTTCCAAAAATAAACCCAGTTATAAGAAATCACTATTATGTTGTCGTTTTTGCCCATATGTGAAAAAATTAAAACACACGTTTGGCATATTCTTGATGTCAGGAGAGCTCTAAAAATCACTATTAAATGCAGTACCCAGTTCAGAAAATCTGTTGTTCTGCATCACCCATCATAAATAATAAAGAAAAAGATGTTATTAGATGGCTAAATTAGTGCTTTCCAAGTTAGATGCCTTCTCTCCCTCTTGAACGTTTGTGTTTAATTTATTCAGAGCCATGAAAGCTTCCTGGCCTGAAGGGATCTTATCCAGCATAGGAAGAGAGACATAGAGTTGCAAGTTTCACTTGAAACTTGCAGACTTCATGAGTTCCTGTCAGTGAAGGGAGGCTTCTGCGTACTGTGCTCACTCAGTAATTAATATATATGATTCATCTATTTCTACCTGGAAATCCACAGATCCATTACAATGGGAAATGTACTCAGGGGAGGAGACAAAGAATGAATGAGAAGATGACTGTGGTGGGTTTTTTCTAAATACACATTTGCTGCAGAATCTCATGGCAAAATTCTGCAGCAGCTAGGAGCTTTTTTAGGGTGTATATCAGGAAATGCACTAGCTCTGTTCTGGGAGCATCTTACGTTGGAAGCTGCATTTGATTAACTGTTGTGCTCCTCATTAATGATACCAGAGAAACACGAAGGTAAACATACTGTTAACATTGATGTATCTGTTTTAAAAACAGTCTGCCTCAGTAGTCCTAAAGCAGTAACACAAATAATTTCATTTCCATGCTGTACTTCATTTTTAGATGCTTGACAGGGCTCTTAGAGAGTAGGAGACAATTCTGAGAGCAGTTAGCTCTGTGACTGATGTAGAAAATGTTCAGTGAATAGCTGAGCTTTTAAACAAATTCAGTTTTTCTATTTGTACTCATTTTGATGCTTTCTGTACATATTCTAGTGAATGAGAGAACTGGCAGTCAGAATGTGTATCAGAACAATTAAGTTCAAGCAAATATTGCAGAATGTTCATGGGAAGCAAACTTTGAACTTACAATCACCAACATTTTCACTAAAAAACAGACGTGAAGAATTATGCTCATCCAGTCATGGAACAGAAGCTTTCCATGTGACCTGTATGTCCAATAAAAGTGCTCAAATTTCAAATACTCACTCACCATGCTTCTTGCAGGAATTATTTCTACAAATAGCTGGCAGGTTTCCAATAACATGTCACAATCCCGTCAATTGCACATGTTTGTGGGCTACTTGCTAGTGGAAACAGAGTTGATATTTGACCAATTTAAAGGCAAACAATTTCCTCCTCAGAAATTGTGTGGACTGTGTTAGGAAATACTTAGCTGCAGAATATCAGTATATTTGAGGGTATGCTGCTAGTCTTCTCTGCATACATTTCATGACTCCAGGTTTAAAGTTGTGATGTTGCCATATTTACAGAGTTGCTGTGTAACATCCCTGCTGTCAACCACTAAATCACATTACCCACGTCATTTCACATGGTGGTTGAAAATGACCACAGCTCTGGTTGAACTTCTTGTCCACCCTTCAACCCCATGTTAATTTACAAAATGTAGCTTGTGTTATTACTCTGAGAAAAATTCCTTATCTGAATTAGTGCTGAATTGCTGAATCAGAGCTGAATCTATCTAAACCTATTATCAACATGGTTCCCCCTCGGTCTCCTCCTCATGACATTGGTATTTTGAAGCAGAAGATTCCCCCACAGACACATTTACCAGATCGCCTGGTTTTATCTTTGTATCCTTTCTATGGTCTGTCCATCCCTTTCCATCATCTCTCCGTTAAAACTCTTTCCCAGGTCTGCCATCTCATCCCTTGACTAATGTATCTTCCTCCTCTTTAGTCTTCCTGACACCAAAGCCTTCCCTCTAATCACCCCTCCATCCCTCCATAACACCCCTTCCCTGGCTCACAATAGCTTATCCAGCCAAGCTCGTGTCTCAAATGTGCCGTCACTGCCCTCCGTATCTTCTTTGTGTCTCTACTGTCTCCTATGCCTCCCTTGATGCTGCTTTTTTGGATGTCCCATTCCTCATCCCCACCTCTGAAGTCTTATGTTCTTTATTTCTGGAATGCCCTTATTTACATATCGGAGTGATTTATGGTTCAACCAAATCATTTAAAACCCCTGGTAATCCTCAGGTCATATTGACTAAGCTCTCAGCCAGGCAGACATTCATCTTGTCTTTCATTCCCTGTTGTTTGCCTTTAACCTGCATTGCAAATTCTTGAGGACAGGAACGTGGCTTTCATTTTGTAAAGTGTCTTGCAATTCTGTCCTGCTGTATAAGAAATGAATAATAACAATATTCTGGTTACCTTTTTATCCAGCTTTGTCCCTGATAGCTACTTGGTACCTTTTGCTTAAGTCTTCCCTGAGCTGGCAATACAATCATAGAGCTTTCGCCTACTTTGTTCAGATCCTACATGTAGCAGCCTTCTCAGAGTAATGTGCTTACAATAAAATACTGACTGGTGTTGGAGCAAAAGTTATATTTTTTTGAGAGTGGTACTTTCTTCCTTCTGGGGAAGGTGTTTAAGAGGAACAGATACCAGTTGTGAATTGGAGAGAAAATCACGCATCAGTACATGAGCCTAATGCAAAAAGCTCATAAATTGCAACTTACGTAGGAAAAGGTTTTTGCAAGCATCAAATATAAAAAGAATTAAAGGAGACATGTAAGCAGTGGGATTTTGAGGAAGAGGCAATCAGTTTTTCCTTGGGTATCTAATGTGATTAGTTAACACAACTTCAGTGTTACCAGCTGATTAATCCAGTGGTTTCTTGTTTGAGAGCTGAGCTATGTTATGTTACTAGGAAAGTGAAAGAGACAAGTTACAATGATTAGAAACAGGTATATTTCCCTGTCTTTCCATCGAAGGCTTGTGGTCGCAGATTCTTTGCAGCATGCAGTGTATATTCAGGTCTGTCTCAAGTACAGATGTCTACTGTATGAGCTCCTGTGTAATACTAGATGGATTGCACTAGGCATAGTGTATCTTACACTTTTGTTGTTTTAAGTGAAAGTATTGGTCGTTCCTACGTTAGCAGGCATCACCTCTAATTTTTCAAGGCTAGGTTGAAATGGGATCATGGAGAGCCTGGTGGTGACCACCTTTCCCCTACAGGCATTTCTTTTCAAGTCATTGAGCCTATTCATGGTGCAAGGTACTGTTCAGTATGCGTCGGGGCATTGCAAATTGGCCCCAAATAAATGGTGGTTCTAGGGAAAATATACTGTTCCAAACACCTGGATCATTTTGGTAGAGAAGCATGGGGAAGAAGCTAATAGAGAAAGGAGCAGCGACCTGTTTTGGGGTAGCAGTTGTTAAAATCAAACGATGATCTTGTTTCCTGCATATATTTCAAAGCAAGTTTTCATGAAGATTAAAGGCAAGCTTAAATTTTTGAGCATGTACAGGATTCTCTCCATGTAATCCTTACTATTATAAACGTAGATGGCATGACAACTCTGCATAGTGCTTTGGCTATTTTAAAAAGATCCCATTCCTATCCCCAAAAGCTTCAAATTCTAAAATGGACAATTTGAACTCGAAAGCATGGAACTTGGTTATGCAAGCAGCTGCATAGCCAGTTAATAATGGTATTGTTTGTTTGTTCTTGCCATGAGAATGAGCTTTCCAGTTAAAGTTATTACCTGGACCTGGGGAAATAACTTCATAAGATCAGGAGCTGGGACAATTCCCAAAGATTTAGGCGTACAGACTTTCATGTACAAGTGGATCTTCTTATCCATTTATTTGCATGGAGGAAAAAAAAAGTTTCAATTAAATATTAAAGAAAACAGCATAAAGCAAGTGTTGAAGTCTGTGCAGTTTAGGAGGCTGGTAATTGGATAGAACGGCCTCAGAGTGCTTTTCATATACTACCTTTCGGAGACATCCTACCTGGGGTTTCCAGTCTTTGCAAAGGACCTGGGAGTCCTGAGGACTAAAATGTCCATGAAGAAAAACTTCAAATCATAGGCAGCACCCAGGCAAATCTAGTGGAAATGGGGCTTTGGCAGTAAAGTAAACAGATCGGACTCTGAAGATCCATCAAAAGAGTAAACGTAAGAAAGTATGAATGGAGCTTAAAATAGACTCCCACGCAATTAATCTCACTTCTGGTTTATGTTTGTTTTGTCCGCATACCAAAGATGCTCTCATTCTCTGTCATAAAAATATTCATAGCAAATAGTTAGCTGGAGACTTAATTTGGTTTTTAATTTGTCAATTCTTAGGAATTTAAGATCCCCATTATAGTGCAGGGGAAATCGCCTTACAGTATAATTCAATACAGTATCTACCTCTTGATCATTGACTGTATGTTTACTGGAAAGTGTAAAAACTAGTTCAGACGTAAGCATTTAGCAAGGGTATAAAACTAAAGTTGGATGATGGGAAGGTATGAGTGGTAGAAAAAGAAAGATTGGGAAATCTCATTGGCTACCACCTCTCCTAAAGGAAGCTGAAATGGCAAGGCTGCTTGAGGGGGGAAACATCTTCTCCATGTTTGGCCTGATACCAAATCCCAAGGTCTTTTTGCAGGCCAAGGCATGCGCAGCCAGAGTAACGTACCTGTTCGATGTAGACATCACAAAAGGGACCAATCTAGAAGAAAAGAAACCTTGGTCCCTCCCCACTTCAGATCTTCATTTCATGGACAGGATGGCATCCTACACCCTAAATGATTGTACTCCCTTCTGCAAGCTGCTAGGTGCCACTTCCTCTCTCTCTAAAGTCAATGCCTGCAAACTTCCTGAAAGTTGGCTTCTTGAATGGGATTTTGATAGCAATAGAAACAATTTGTGATTTGAATGTCAGAAATTTCTCCTTTCCCCTTTATCACATTGGCTTGACCCTTGCTGTTAAGAAAGGTTTTGGGACAGCTTTCCTGTGGTAACTTTGAGCTTCCAGCAAGGAGTGCCTTCTGAGATGGAAATGTGTTTTCACAGACACCCAATCACTGCCTCACTCATCTGTTTAACAACTTGTCCTCATAGAAGGTTTAATCTGAGTGTGCCTCCAGCTGCCATGTGTTGGAGAAAAGATCTGGAACCACGGTTCACTTTGAGCCCAAGTTAGGAATATTCACCCAGTCCTTCTATCTCTGCTACTCCCTGCCTGGCTGGTTCTCTGTTCAGCAGAGAAACTGGCTGTGGCTTTTCCCTCTTACTAGTGCTTTGCTCATGAATTTTTTTCTGTCTATTGATCTTGTGAATAAAAAGCCAGTTTAACTGATAGAACTGCTTAAAAGAACTCGCTGTTTATGCCATATCCCAAAATAGCCAGGCAGTTTTGCACACTTGATGGGAAAACAGGCCCTTGCCTGAAAGATCTCGCCATCTAAACAGGTAATATCACAGAAATGGGGGAGAGCTTTCCTTTACCTGCAGCAATCTCCCACCTAGCCCATGTCCATCTTTGTTCTTGCAGTGTGTACACAGCTGTTGCCAGAGCAGACAACATGCACAGTCTAGTCATCTAGTCTGATACCCTGCTGGCCACTATTCGATGCTTCAAAGAACTAAGATGCTCTCTCTTCCCATCGTCATGGTGTGCCTGCTTAACCAGTTGTGCAGTACTCTCGCTTACCTGTTTATTAACACTAATAAACTTGTGTCCTGCTTTCGTGTTTCTCTTTTACCTCTTGCTCAGTGGTATAAACAAAGCTCTACTTTCGTGGTGCACTTGATCTCTGGGGTACTTATCTGCTTTACCCTCCAGCCTGCATTCACTTCATGCATGCAGTACTAAGCTGTGCCCTTGTAAATATTTCTTCCCTCTGGCATTTCCCCTCTGTGTCCCAGGAATGACTGATGCTGCTGATCTAGAACTTTCCAGTTGTCCACTCAGAACTTCCACTTCAGAGCTGGGAAGTGGTGAGGAATTCATTCCTAGCAGAGATTTGAAATGTCAAGCCTGCCTATAGTATTTAAATCTAAACTGAGCTGATTTGGCATAGGATTTTGGCATAGAAAACCAGGGTGCTCTAATGCATTGTTTGTAAAGTGCCAGGAGAAAGCCGTGTTATGAAGATGTGCTGTACACGTTTAGTTTTGCAGTATAAAAGGTAGCTCTTAAACCTTTATGAAGTGCTTTTAGGACACTGGATGCTTAATTTATTAGCTGCTGTGGATAAAGACCGTATGTGGTTCTATGACAGACCTGCTTACAGCATTTAATTTACTAATAGATGGAGTTAGTCGTCTCCTCATAATTCTAAAACTACTTGAAGAACTGCTGATCCATCTGTGGAAATTCTGGAAAATGTTCCACTTAGAAGCAGTTTAGCTCCAATTTCATATTTCTGTTTTTCATCTTCACTTGCTCTTTATTGTTAAGGCCGCGTCATGAAAACATTGACTTCTGTTCTGTCCTCCACCTGAAGCCAATCCTAATCCTGTTTGTAAAACTGCCATCGCTTCCACAGTGTTCAATTGATGTCAGAGGGTAAAATGACCTCAGGGTGAGAGCAGAAGAACCCTAAAATGCAAGTACTGTTGACATGCAAATGATCTTAGAGATCAATAGAAGAGGTAGAATCCTAGAAGATCAGGGTTGGAAGGGACCTCAGGAGGTCATTTGGTCCAATCCCCTGCTCAAAGCAGGACCAACCCCAACTAAATAATCCAGTTTCTACAGGTTGTGCTGTAGAAACTGGATTATTTAAGCACTGCATTTCAATATTCTGAAGAGATTTTTTTTTTAAATTGGGGTGGGGAGGCAGGAGGGAGAAGCCATTAAAGTGCAGTTCTGCCATGAAAAGTGACAGGCATCGGGGCTTCATGTTGATCATGCCATGATTTCCCATTCAAAGAGCTCAGCCTCATTTCTGAGCGTCAAGCTGGTTTTTTGTTCCCTTTGAACACGGTATAAGTGATTGGAATTTAGGGCTTGACTACACACATGCTTTTTGTTGCTATACTGTTTATAAGCCCCTTTATACCAATACAACTGCATCCTACTAGGGAATTGTTACTGCTTTCATTGTATCTGTTTCTAAACCGGTATAATTAAAGCCACACACAAACTGAGTGTAGATCAACCATTAGCAAACAATGCTGCAGATGCACAAGGAGGAAGAGAATTCAGCTGTGACTCTTCTATCAAGTAACTGGAAAAAGCCTTTTAATTAAGAGGTGGACAGAGATGAGTGTGAATACACACAGTACACACAAGGAACAGCACCACTGAATTATGAGGGGCTGTTTTTAGGCAGGCAATTTTCAGAGTAAAACAGCACTGTAAGAGTGAACTCCGAAGCAAACAGAAGTTATTCACTGATTGATGTTCAGTGCCCTCACTAATCACACTGCTAATTTTAAAAAAATGTTAATTTATAGCTTATTTTTATCCCTTTCTGTGCAATCCTCTTGGAACTTCCTGGTTCTCAGAAGAGATCCTTGAACGCATCATTCGGTGACATTACTCATGTCATTGGCTGTCCTGATGCAGTCACTCCTGTTCTCAGAAAACCAGGAAATACCAACATTTTCAAAATGGGAGAAAACAACATTTTAAGATTGCACATAGTTCTTTGCTTGTTTCCCACCCTCCCTTTGCCTTGTCTATTTAGATTTGTAAGCTCTTTAGGGCTTCTTGCTTCTTGCTAGTTGATGATTAGCAATACTTGTTTAAAGCCCCGGCTCCTAGAGTTGTACGACTAAGTGAGAATTTGTTTTTATTTAAAAAAAAAATTCTAGCCCCATTAGATGCAGAAAAAAGTTTGAAAATATGATTCCTGAAGACTGACACCAGGGGAAAAAAATGTAAAAAAGATTTTCAAGCAAATTTCATGATTTGTGAGGCTTAATTCATGCATTTTGAACACTTGAGGTTGGCAATATTGCTGTCTCTCCCTTTAGGTAAAAAACATAAGAACGGCCATACTGGTTCAGACCAACGGTCCATCTAGCCCCAGCATTTTGTCTTCCAACAGTGGCCAATGTCAGGCACTTCACATGGAATAAATAGAACAAGTAATCATTCCCAGCCTCTGGCAAACAGCAATCCTCCTCTGGCCTAGCTAACAGCCATTAATGGACCTATCCTCCATGAACTTACCTAGTTCTCTTTTGAACCCCATTACAGTCTTGGCCTTCACAAAATCCTCTGGCAAGGAGCTCCACAGGTTGACTGTGTGTTGTGTGAAGAAATACTTCCTTTTGTTCGTTTTAAACTTGCTGTCTATTAATTTCATTTGGTGACCCCTCGTTTTTGTATTATGACAAGTAAATAACACTTCCTTTTGCTTTCTCCACACCAGTAATGATGTTCTAGACCACGATCATATCCCGCCTCAGTTCTCTTTTCCAAGATGAAAAGTCCTAATCTTATTAATCTCAGATGGAAGTTTTTCCATACACCTAATCATTTTAGTTACCCTTTTCTGTACCTTTTCCAATTCCAATATATCTTTTTTGAGATGGGGTGACCAGATCTGCACACAGTATTCAAGATGTGGGCATACCATGGATTTATAAAGAGGCAATGTAATATTTTCTGTCTTATTGTCTATCTGTTTCCTAGTGATTTCCAACCTTCTGTTAGCTTTTTTGACTGCTGCTGCACGTTGAGTGCATGTTTTCAGAGAACTATCCACAATGACTCTTTCCTGAGTGGTAACAGCTAATTTAGACCCCATCATTTTGTATGTAATGTTGGGGTTATATTTTCCAATGTGCATTACTCTGCATTTATCAGCCTTGAATTTCATCTGCCGTTTTGTTGCCTAGTCACCCAGTTTTGTGAGATCAATTTATAACTCTTCACAGTTTGCTTTGGACTTAACTATCTTGAGTAGTTTCTTATCTGCAAATTTTGTACAGGGCCTAGCAGACCTGGCACCCATCCTCAGCTGAGCCTTCTTGATGCTACAGTAATACAAATAATGCCTAATTAATCATCTTGTAGAATTGTGGAGAGAAGCTCAAGTGCCTTGAAGACCTCAGCCAGACTATTACTGAAGGGAGAGGTCTCTTCATCAGGTGGAAAGCAGGAGAGTTGTACCTATCATATGGCAGGTGCTGGGAGCCTTTCTAACTCTGATCTATGTTAGAGAGGTTTAGAAAGGAATCTCCCCTGAAGTAGACACCTGCTGCAGAGAATGGTGGCATATGGCACCTCATCTGTCTCTTTGCCATGTAGCGTTGTATGTTGAGCATGCATTGCCAGTTCTTTTCAAAGTGTTGACTTTAGCAGACTTTGTGTGTTGCAGCTCTCCTTCTTGGGAGCCAGAATCTAGTTCTCTCTCTCCCACTCAACTCTGCAGGTTCCAGAAATGAAGATACAGAACATCTTTTAGAAAGTAACTTTCACTCTGACTGTGTGAAAATACCAACTTTGCTCAACATTTACTCAGCCACTAACCCAAGAAATGCAACTGTTCTTAATTGTCAAAAGTTTTTCTTAAAATTTTATGTCAAAGGAGCTGATAACAGGGGGGCTTAGTGAGCAAAGAAAAATATTAATGACTGAAAATATGTAGCTTGACTTCAGATGGCTGAGACAGCCTCTTGTGACATTAAAGGTTTTAGGGTTTCTTGGGAAATAAGGCAATATATTCATGCCCAGTCGCAATGTGCTTTCAGAAACCAAAAAGACCACAGGGCATGCAAGGAAGATGTAATATAAGTGTTTTCCCCTCATTATTTTTAAAAAAGTGAATTAAAAAACGTCTGCTGTTGGAACAATAGCTTGGCGTTGTGGGGTACAAAAGTGACCTCAGTTTACAAATAAAAGCCATTCTTTTTGTCTTTGAGCATGAGAACATTGTAAACTTCTCTGGGCAGTTTTTTTATAACTGCTTCTCTCTTCCAGCGTATCTCCGAAGCCAGACACTTTAGTGTATGTGAACATTGGAGGTACCAACATAATCCTTGTCTGCTCTTCTTTGGTGACCATCTGCGACTGTGATTTGTGCGGGTTCCCTGTGGCAAGAACTTGATGTAATAGCGGATGTTAAAGCACCGTGAATGCCACTGGTGCTAGAGAAGTACAGTGGATGGGATGATGCTTCCCAACGTGGCTTTACAGACCCCGTTAGCATGCTATAAATAGCAATGTGGCCACGATGGCTCAGGCAGGGGGCTTGTGCTGGGCACCCAACTACAATTCGCCCCAGCCCCCAGGTATGTGCTCGAGCAGCGAGTTCAAGCCACCCCACATGCCACCATGGTCACGTTGCTATTCTTAGTGCTCTACCATAAGCAGAGCTAGCTTAGTGCTCTACCATAAGCAGAGTTTGTCTACTTGCACTTGGATGCACCCTCTCAGGGGCTGTGCAGACCTATGGTAAGTGCCATCCACCTGATGCCATGAAACCTACCGGTAGAATTGGTATTGGAGACTAATGATTTACTGGTACCAAGTCCCCCCAGCCCTCCTCCTGTATTTGTTTCATCCATCAGTTGCATCATGTCTATGCCCTAGAAGGTGAGCTGTTTGTGGCAGGGACTGTCTTTTACTTCTCTGTGTAGCGCCTAGCCCAGTGAGACCCTGATTCTTGCGTAGGGCCCCTACCCAACTGGAGTGCTACGAGTAAGCCAACTTAAATTAGTCTTTTATCTTTGTTCCAGCCATATTCTTGTATTAAATTTAAAGGTGAACAGTAACAGAAGTGTGTGTCACCTGTTCTCCTGATCATGGGGGTGGTGGTGGTGGAGTTGTGGAAGAAAGCGGGGAGACCATTTCCAAATTCTGAGGAATTGTCTTCTGCCACCTTAACTTTATGTTGGGTTCTGAGCTGCATGGCCATGAAATGTGTGCTTTTTCCTATACAGTGCATGCCAAGACCCTGTGCGATGTTAACTTGCTTGGTCGCCTTCTCTGAGTATGAATATATTACCGGGGTGTTGTCTTATTTGCTGTTCCCATAAACATAAACTTCAGCTTTCAAAGTCCCAGAGCAAACACTTGACACAAATCGCTGTGCTGGCAATTCTTGCAGATTGAAAGAGCCTTTTCTCTTCTCTCCCCTCCAACCCTCTTTAATCCTTTTTTCTATAATGAAGGAAGAAAGTTCTCCAGACTGTTTTTGTTCAATAAAGTGAAGTCATTAGCGGAGAAGTCAAAAACAAGAGCTCTCTCCTACCTCTCCTGTGAGGTGACACACGTAAATGGTTCAAATTTAATTTCAGCGTCCGATCAGCTTTGCATCCACACAACATCTTGGAGTGGACTCAAACAAATCAGATTTTCAAATCAAAGAGTCAGCCCTCTGAAAAACCAATTGGAACCTTGTGAAGCATCATTCCAGTGGATGGCTGCCATTGTTAGCTCTGTCATTTGTTACACTTCAGCATGAGATCACACACTGTATGGAGGGAACTTGGAGATGGCACAAGTCTGTGATTTGCATCTTATCTAGCCACTAAGTTGTTAAACGAGGAGTGAACCGTATTGCTGGAAAAGGCTTACTGTCTTTTTGCAAGATGAGAAACAGGATTGTTTTTCAGTTGCAGCATTTCAAAGAGTGCATGTAATCAGGGTGATGGCTGCAACTATTGTTAATCTTGCAAAATGTGTTAACCCTAAAGGAAGTTTTGCTGGGTCACAGCAAGTCATTGCACCTGTTTCTCCTGTGTAGAGTTATAGATAAGAGCTCTTCTTTGTTGAGTCTTGCAATGCAGTTGTTTGCTTTCAAGCAATACTCATTTCTCCCTCTAACATTTGTGGCACAGTCTATATTCCCTAATCCATAGCGTCTAGTAATTGAGGGCATGGTTAGATGATAAAACAGGTTTTGTCCAGCCCTAATCCCCCAATGCTAAACTTCTGAGCTGTGTGCAGCCTCACGATGGCACTGTCAGAATGGGACTGAAGAATCTAGTTTTATTTCTGTTCAAAGCTGATTAGTTTTAGATGAGATAAAAACGTGCTGTCCTGACTATCCTTGGCCATCAAAGATCGCGTGGCGCTTTTCACTAAAGTAGGTGTTAGCTTTCAGCTTTTGCTTAGATTCCAAACTGCACAATCTGCTTGATTAAATTCCTATGCATTTATTTACTCGGTGCAGTGTTCTTCTTTGCATCGGCTCTTAAACTTCTCTTTAAACTTGCTATGTCCTGAACACAGGTTTGTGCGTTGCTGCGCACTGCTGTAGTTGCATTCTGTCTTCAGAGGTAGCTGCCTTTCAGAGGTGAAGCAAGTCTCGATGGTTTGTAAAACACTTTCGTAAGATAGGTGCTCTAGAAACAGAATCGGGATAGAGCATCACATGCTGAGAAGTGCAGCCTCCATTTGCTCTGAAATTGTACTTCCTTATCAAACACGACGTGTCGACTGCAGCGGACCATGTGCGGGCTGCACTGTGCCCAGCCTAACGTTCCCCAGAGGCCTCTGTTTTCAGTGATGAGATGTTTTTTCGGACCTCAACGTTTGTCCTTTTTTATAGCTGAATGTGCTGGTTAAACTGTCCTTCACTCTCTGCAGATCACACTTTTTCCTTAATAAATAACGTCCATATTACAAACTTCCTTTTTGTGACTTAAAAACAAAAGCCAGTTAGTGCCGCCTCCCACCCGTCCCCCCTCAAAAAAAAATTCACAAACCCCGAGGGGAATTCTGGAGGGTCACATTTCTGTGTCCCCAGAGATCTTTACTTTTCCTAGCAAATAAACCAGAAGAGAGCAATCCGCAGGTATTTCTGTGCGGCGTCTGCTGAACAGGTGAGGGTGATCTTTTGTCTAGGCCATTTTAAAAGCAGTGGCTTAAGAGAAGTCATTGGCTGATTACAGAAATCTCTACGCCTTATCTTAAAGTTCTCTTGGACTGGATTTTATTTTGGGGGGTGGGAGGGAATGAGTGAGTCATACTTTCAGCAACACAAACCTGAGAGCTGCCAGTGCACATTATGTCAATATATGTAACAAAATATTTACTCAGGGCTTCCATTAAAAGTTCAAAAGCAGAGGGCTCAAGTTGACCCCTGCTTTTAGAACCTCTGGTGGGAATCCGGGGTGAAATTTAATTCTGTTTAGTGTGTTTTTATTGGCTACCTTCATGTTTTATTATCTCATGTAATGAGATCTTTCTTGGTTTGTCAATTTTTTTTTTCCTTGCTGAGTACAAAAAGTTCACGTATGTAACTGTGTGCATATTGAATTCAGGTGCCATTACAGGCATGATGTAATGACCCGCACTCCTTTTCCTTTGGTCAATATTTGCCTGTAGGGTCGATACATTACGATATTGACTTCAAAAGAAATCAGGGTTTTGTTTTACCTTCTGAAAGGGTTGGCTTCAAATGCTTGTAATATTAAAACATTTGGTAGAATTGTTGGTCTTAGACTTACTCTGTAAGTAGTTTCAGGTTTGGACTCTTGATCCATGTAGAGCAGCTTTTAGGGCATCAGATAATATCACAACACAGCTGTAGGCAGCTTTCTGAGGTGAACCGTTTGATCTTTAATCTACAGACGTTTCTCCCAAGCTTTCTAATGACTTATGGAATTTGTCCCTCAGTATGGGACTGGATTATTACACTCTCCCACTGCAGCCCATTGTGTTTAGTCTCTGCAGGCCGCTTTAATGGAATACAGGTTAGATGGACAAATCTAAATTCCACCATCCCTCTTTCGTGTGTGTTTCAGCTGCCTTTAGATACGGTTTATTGAATTGACCATTGGTGGACTATAAATAATTTAATACTTTATATATTCAAATGACTGTACAAATATTGATTAGTGGAACTCAATGGATTAGTTGTAATGTGTTTGAACCTTAATGCAAACGCCGTGTGCTGCTCAGCTTTTATCTGACATTCCATGTACCAGAATTTTAAGATGGGTGGATGGCCTCATGGCAAGCTTGAACCTTTTCACTCCTGCTGTTACCATCTTTAGCTTTCAGTTCCTAGCATATAAAATTCTAGCTTCACCAAAAGGGTGTGCAGTCAGATATATTGCAGTGCTCAATTACAGTAGGCTCTTGTTTGCAGCAACACCTTGTAAGAGCAACCGCCACTTACAAGCAGCATTTCCCCTGAGAACCCTCTCCCTGCTGAGAATTGTCAACACTCCCCCTAATAGCAACAGCCGCTAAGGAGCAATATACGGAAAGGGCACCAATACGTTGCTGCTAACAAGCATCTACTGTACTGTATGTATGTATTATCAAACTACACTTAAAAATACAGAAATTAGATTAAAACGATGGTGCTATTGACTCTCACTTTATTTATACACCTGCTTGCAAAGCTGCCCTGTAATATATGGGATTTTTACTAATACGGAAGTAGTGTAAGTTGTATTTTAAAAAACGGATAAATATCTGTAATACAAAAAAGTCATTATCTAGGGTGAACCCTATTTAAAAACCAAAACCAGCCCATTAACAATTAAGAGACCACTGCAATTAAAAATATTCCACAGCTAACCATTGTAAATCTGTTAGCTCAGCTCTTAGTGAAAAAACAGAGGACACTTGTAGCATTCCTTGAAGGTCAACAAACCGGGCTCTGTTGGACCAAGGGATAAAATTACTTCCCAGGCTAAGGATGCCTGCCTCATGGTAAACACTTTGGTAGCAGCCCTCTGGACTTTAAACCAAGCGGCCGCTAATACCTCCTTTAATTGTAACCACAACAGTGTCATGCAAGAAGAGAGCTGGGCTTTCAGGTAGCTAGTGTGTTAAGCCAATTAAGGCTTCATGGGTCATAAACTGCAACCTATGTTCCACCCGGAAATGAAATGGAAACTAGTGCAACTGCATTCTGTACTACCTTACATTTCTAGATGATTTTGAGATACAGCCCATGTAGATAATTTTGCAGTGTCCTAATATCAAGGTGACAAAGGTCTGGATCACTGTAACAAGGTCCAGATTTGAAAGACACGATCTGTCATACATTTCTTACTAAGTACATATCCACTGCAGTAATGGGGGCACATAGGTACCCAGGTAAAGAAATCATTCTTAGTCCCAGCCAAAGATTGTAGTCTCTGTAGTGCACACTTCAAGTAGATGAGGGTGATCACAGGCTGCGTTGTAGAATACAACTCTCTTGCCAGTCCCAGTCTTAGGGGCAACAATACTGACAGGTTGTGGCAGGGTTCAGCAATGAGATGGGAGGGGGAGAGGGTGGAATTCAGCGTGCCAGTTGCTAAAATAGAATAATCAGTCAACAGAATCTATATCTGGAAATGTAAAGACCTGTCCAAAGGGGAGAAATAATCTGAAAATTGGATGTTGTAATTTTCTTGTCCGTTTTCCTTGATGGCTCTGTTTGTACATCTTGGCTAATTGCTCTGCCAGAAATGACCTGGCAGAAAGTCTAGTGATTGTGAAATCGCTGAAATTTTTCTTAAAAGGTGATTTTTGGATGCAATTACTTCCTTCTCTCCTTACCCCTAATAATATACTGACTTCCCTGTGCAATTTCAGGAAACTTTGAAGTGGGTGTTCATATTGCAGATGTGAGTTACTTTGTGGTGGAAGGAACAGCGCTGGATAAAGTGGCCAGTGGAAGGGCAACTAGTGTCTATCTAGTGCAGAAGGTAAGAATAGCTATTGCCATCTTCTGAACATTTTCTCCCTTTCCCCTTTAATTCATTATAAAGAGTCATTATCAGAAGCAATGAAACAAACTCAAACCATTATTATAGTAAACCTACAAGAAACAAGCAGATCCAGCACATGGATAACAAAGCTGAACAAAACCTCTGTACATTCAAAGATAGCATTGCATAAAACAGGAATACATATTTTCATCATGCCATAAAATGAAATTGAAATTCACCAGGCATCAAAGCAACTTAAGAAACAAGTGCTACATTTCTAAAGTAAAACATTCTAATGCATAAATGTTGTCTTTAAATTATTTGATGGGGTAAGATTAGAAAGCTGCCAGGCCAAATTTTATACCATGTTGTTCCTGATTTTCACAGTTAAATGTGCAAAAGTGATTTCAGGATACATCCAATGTTACAGGATCTTCTTACATTGAAGGAAGCCAGATAGCCTACTTTCTGCTAACCTCCTGTGTGATCTTTAAGCAGCAGCAACAGAAAGTAGAATATTAAGAGACAGCACAAATTCATAAGAGCAGATCCTGTTCTCTCCTGATCAGTTGGGCTGCATCTTATTTACAGCAGAGATGCCATCCACTGTTGTTCTACCTATGTGCCCAGAAGAAGAGGCATTTCTGGTTAACATTCTTCTGCTTCATGTGCAGGTTTGGAATGACCTGTCACCCATCCCCCTCCTTATCAGATTTGCTTATGATTCATAAGGTGGCACCTTCAAATCTCAGAGGGAGTCTGAGACCACAGAAAAGCAAATGTTACTGACACAGGCAAGTTTAAAAACCTTCTAAAACATGTCTAGTCAGTGTCCGAACAACAGGGAAAGGTCAGAGCATTGGTCAAGGTGCCAAGGAATTAATATGCATAAGCTACTTCCGTTAAAGACTGTGGTCCAACCCCTAGTCATTCTTAGCCAGACTGATATAAATGCAGTATGAGCAAACTTCCCAGTGCAGCAGAATAGACACAGGATTCGTGTTGACTGGGGAGAGAAATCTTTTAGTTCTCCCTCATGAAATTGCTTCTGTAGTTCCCCACCATCATGTGCTGAGGACGATGATCCCAGAACATTGTAACACCGTTTACTCATTAAAGGAGGGATGTGTATTGACCTGTGTTTATAAAATGCCACATCCCAGTACCGATCTTCTGTTCTCATTTGTCCACCAGCCACAGTGGGTTGAGAACTAGTTCTCTTATGCTGGTCGTGCCGTTACATTGGCTTCCATTTGTAGTTGTTTGTTCTGAGCGGTTGATTTATCATTTATTTCCATGACATTAGTTGTAGTAGGAACTAATTGTGGAGGATCCAAAGAAATACAGGGGCTTCTTAAATGCTTATGGGCAAGGGGTTGCCACTTGGACCAGCAATTGGAATGTTACCTCTGTGGGTCTGTGCGCAAGGACTTCGAATGGCTAAAGTGCTTTAAAATAATTCTCTCATTGCAAGACACAGGGCACATTGGCGCTACTGTGCGGAATTGAAGACACAATTTGTTCAGAGAACTCCACATATCAGTAAGTGACCGTCCTATAGAAGAAGGCTGAAAACAGAAATATTTTGATTTGTGAATGCTGCTGCGGTGCTCATGGGAGTTATAGTTTGGATGCCTCATGCTCCCATTTTCTTCTCTAGGTTGGGCTTATTAGTTGGATGACATCTCCCACAATGGTCTGCTATGGCACACTTCCTCCCTTCTCCAGGATAGTGGGAATTGCTAGCCATGGTGCGTCATGGGAGATACATTCCTGCAGAAAGCCTCTCTTTTATACAGGAGAATGGTGATATGAGACAATCAAACTAAAAAAACCCATGAGGCAGCATGGCAGCATTTCCAAATCAAGGTATTTTGCTTTTTAGGCTTTTTTGTTTTTGTTGTTTGTTTTTTAAAACGAAAACAATTTTTCCCCCTATAGAAAGCAGGCATTTTTTACAAATAAATTAGTTTATTTGAAAACCCAATTTCCTGCTGAAAAACACTTTTGACAAAGTTTTCAGCCAGCTTTAGATTTCATTCTTTAACTATGATATCCACTTACATAATGCCCTTTCATGACCTAAATCGTTATTGGTTTCCAACTGCCTTGTTTGTTAGCTCCAGGAGTGGAATTTTATCCATTCTTTTGCCCTGAATGAATAGATTTTAGGAGTGCCGATCAAGTGAGATATTGAAAATATGGAAGACTTTTCCCAGTGGCTCTAACTTGGCTAAAAATTGATCATGTGTTGGATCTTATAATTCCTAATTTTTAATGTGATGTTAGTTAATTCTAACAAAATAGCTAAAAATAAGTGTGGGGCTGGACAGAAGAGGTTAATAAAAGCTGGTTTGAAACAAGATGGCAAGGTAACGCTCATAGAAGATAGATTTTCCTTTGATGTGCTTGTTCTGCAAAGACATCTATGAGGCTACCATGATTTAGAATAGTGCAAATTCTCCCAAAGAGGAAATGAAATAAATCTACATATTTAATTCTCCTGAACCATCTGTCCAGAAGATGAATTATTTTGTGATGGCTAACAGTTTGTTTTTAATAAAAGTCAAAGGTTTAGAAATAAGAGTGAATCAATTTTTAAAAAGCAAGAAAAAAGAGGGAATTAAATTTTAAAAAGCAAGAAAACCTAAACAGTTTTCTCCCTTTTGGCACATCTTATGGTGGTGTTATTTTAGGTGTGAAGCAACTCAAGTGAAAGGTCAGCCATAAATCCCTATAATGTTTTACTGGTCCTGTTTTATAATAGAGATCAAAGATTGGAACTGGAAGCCTGTCTACATGTTGAGTCCAAGGACTTTAGACGTTCACTTTTGACACCAGCAGGTTGTCAGGGTGTTGATATTTTGATAATGTCAAGCTGGGTAACAAAGAATTGATCGAAATCTGAATTCATGGAAGTGTTGATACAAAAAAGAAAAAGCTTAAGCAGAAATTTTGGCTCATAAACAAATTGCTTATTTCCTTTGAGTGTCTTTCAGTGCATGAGTGATAGGTTAATGGAGCCCACCCCATTGTTAAATTTCAGTGTTCCCCTTCCTACATCAGGGGAGAGCAGCTGACGGACTCCTAGACTGGTAATGTACTACTGCCCCAGCAGATAGACCAGCGATGAAGGGGGTCGCTTGGAGAAGTCAGCAGACAGATCATAATTAACTTGAACCAATTGAGAGTGGTCAGCCAAGGCAAGAGGGGAATTAGATTGTTTGAGGGAAGTAAAAGTGTCCATGTGACTTTGTGACAATGCCAGGGGGCTATTCTTAAACAGTGTTTAAGAACTTTGTTTATCTTGATTGATTTTTCTCTCCATGCCCTGCCCCCCATTCCTTAAAAAAAAAAAAAATCTGCGGCAATTCCCATTGATGATAGAGCAGCCCTGGCTCACTTGCTGACCCAGTCACTGTTCCAGCAGATGTTTCTGCCTTTACAGCTAATGAGGAGTTTAACAGTGCAGTGTGTATGCCCCCTCCAGCTGCCCCCGACTCTCCATGCACTGGTACTCGGACTGGAAACTAGACATTGGATTTTAGAGGCAGTTTATTAGCCCAAGAGGTGCAAAACCCAAAAGCCCAATGTTCTCCAAAGCAGGGTCGAAGAGCCACATAATGCGATGTGTACCTACCATCCAGAGGTACCAGCTCATGACCAGTATGTCAGGACATGTTAAGTTTTATAGCCCCGGAAAGGCAATATATAGGAAAACTTCCATCTTCAGTACCCGTTTCTCTTACTCTGGCGTCACAGTAATAGGTCCTGGTGAGTGCTCCCCGCTAGCCACCCATTGGGAATCCATGTCTCTGTACTCTTCATCCCCAGGGGTTTAAAGCTTCTGGAGTTTCAGCAGGCCACAGCTCTGATTCCTCCCTTAGGCTCTCGGGCACGTTTCCTGGGCCCTGGCTCTGAAATGGAACTCCTCAGCCAACCTGCCCCAAACCCCCAGGAGCAACGCTGACCCCTGAGATAAACCTGGTACTTCAACAGTTACTCCCAGAACTCCACCCAAAAGCATGAAGCTCCTGGTTACTGTTTAACTCTCTCAGGGGTGTGCCACAGTTATGAAGCAGTTAAGAAAGAGTCTAACACATACGTGCTCTTCTACACTTAAGTATATAAAGCACAGGAGAGTGCAGATCATACAAAACGACGAGCATTACACACAGGTCTTTTTCTATGTCCCCCTTTCCTTAGGGACCATTGCTGGCCAGGCAGGCAGTGTGCTCCTGCCTCAAATGGGCTGTTACAGGATGGGTGGTTTCTCACTCATACAGCCCCTTCCTCAGCTTCATTGGCCTTGCTCACTCCTGTCACATGCTGCATCTTCCTGTCTCACTCCTCTCTTGCCATGTGGCTTGCTATTTAAACTCCTCCTGGTCACCTGGCCACCTTTGTTCTGCCTTTTGTGTAAGTCTCCACTACTTGAACCTTCCCCCTCCCTTCAGAGGGGTCAGCTAGACTGAATTTCAAAGGCTTGAGCTGCTTTTTTAGCATAACTTTTGTGTGGCTAAGATACTGTCGTTAATCTTAGAATCTCCCTTTCTATCTGTCTGGTACGTACCTGCTGCAGGACCTGCCAGCAACGGTAGATCCACACACATGCAGACACGCCTGATACAGCAGTTTTTCATAATCTAACGTCACATCATCGACCAGAATTCATGACAAACCTCCAACTCGTTGCATCTGGTCCCTCTCAGCTCTCCACTCCATCCTCCTCCGGTGGCAGAAGGATACGCACAGCTTGTCAAACAGATTTGTAACGGACTCAGAAAGTACCATGGGGAGCAGCTAAAACATGGCGAAAGGAAATTACTTTCCCTCAAGATGGTGGCTTGTTTGGCTGGCTGGGCCCTCACTGATTCAGCTGCATGCGTTGGACATGGGCAGGAAGAAGATTTCTCTGAGGAGAGAGATGGAAGAGTGAACCTTCTGCCTGTAATTTGATTTGAAATGCAAACCACAGCAGAGAGTGGTGTACTCACCAGCAGCTAATTCTGACTGAAGTAAATGCACTTTCGGTTGTTTTAAACAGGATTCTGTGTTGGGTTCTACTAAACATTCATTAGAAGGACTTTCCTCGGCACTGGAACGCGCTCTCCACTCCTCATTTGGAAAATTATTTTTTTCTAGTTGCCACTAGAGCTCTACAACTATTTCTCAAAGTAATTGGAGGTGGGACCTTTATTTCAGTGTTATGCCACTTCCAGTTACAGTAAAAACAGAGTCCAATGAGGTGAGCCCCATCGGAGCCAGACCGTAGCTATTTGCCTCGGCAGCCATTTCACATTGGAGGTAAAGTGCTTTCCCCACATTTCAACCAGCTGAATTTCTACATTCCATAGTAATCCATGTACTGGCTGGCACACACTGCTATCTCTTGGCAGATGATCACCTTGCACGTTCTCAGGGTAAGGCATTTGAAGAGATGAGACATCCGTTGATTATTCGAGACACCGCTGTGCATCACTGAGACTTTGCAAATCTTTCACAGGTCTTTAAATATGCACATCTGAAAAGCAGACCGTTCCTCCCCTTTGCAAAAGCCTTTTTGGTAGAAGGAGCCATAGGACAATTCCTAACTCCTTTCTTCTCAAAACCTGACAAACTGTTGCTTCTTTGTGTATAAATACTGCACTTGTGTGTATAAAGAAATCTGATACTTGGTTTTTATGACCGTATTTGACTGTGTGTCATGTTAATGGGCAGGCCATGAGATGAAACGTGCAGTTATGAGCCAAACTTTGTATTTAAAAACTGGTGAATTTATTCTCTGCGTAAAATATGTAGGAGAATCCAGATATTAAACACATGCAGACAACTGACCAGGGCGATAGAGGTGTGTCCTGAACACAGGACTAAGGACTTAATTCAGCAGCGCACTTAAGAACGTGTGTAATTAAGCATATGAGAAGTCCCATTGGTTTCAGTGGGATGACTCACTTAAGTACCTTGCTGAATCAAGGCTTAAAACAGGACTGTGAATTGAAACAACCCTTGCACAATGACTAAGAATATGATTTTGTAACGGCGGTCACAGATTCTGTGACTTTAACGGACCTCCGGGACTTCATCTGCTTTGTCCCTGGCCATGGGAGCAGTGGCCAGAGATGGGTTACTTTGCAGAACAAGAGCAGCGGCCAGAGCAGCTCCAGCGCCGGAGCAGCGGCCGGGGCTGGAGCAGCAGTCAGCTCTTGGTGGCAGGCTTGGACTGTTAGCTCCCCTGGGTATTTTAGTGAATGTCAGGGACAAGTCACGGGCTTCCGTGAATTTTTGTTTATTGCCCACAACCTGTCTGTGACTTTTACTAAAAATACCCATGACAAAATCTTAACCTTAACGATAACTTCTCTAGCTTCAGCCAGGTCAGTTTGTCTCTGCCATCTTTCCCGCTCTGTAAAATGGGGGTAATACTTCCCTCCTCAATATAGTAGCTTTGTAACCATTAAATTGCTTGAAGGCAAGTGTTTAGTACTATGATTATAATACAAGTTAAAGCTTTGTTGTGTTCTACATCATCCGAACCCTTTCTATGCCATTATAGCTGCTTCAATCAGTTATTAATCATGCTCTCATACACTTAGAGGACTTTTTAAACAAGAGCATCCCCTCATATCACTTGATCTGTATTTTATGCTTAGGGGCACCATAGGTTTCATGCAAAGCAGACTGGATTCTGTATTTCTTTAGCAGAATATTGTTGCTTCTGTAGGAGAGGAGGAAAGGGGAAAGCTGTCGTACACATAAATATTCAAACAGGTATCATTGCTCTCAACCAAGAAGTCTGTTTGGGTTCAGTGCTTTCAGATGCCCGCATCCCAGAGTGTGGGCCCCTCTAGATTTTGGATGTGATCTCCCTATTCTTAGTTAACACAAGATGGCATTTGCCAGAGAAGGGGCACCTGCAGCTGCGTTCTTTATTCTGAAATTTTATTAAACTACTGCCACTTGTTCTGTGTGATCTTTCCATGTCAGTGAGGATTTTACTCAAAACAATCCCAGGAGATTTTGGTGAAGTGGGAATTTCCAACATCCCTTAGCTGTTCCCTAAATAATGCTGTGTTCTCTTTTCTGGTATGTGTTGACAGAACACGTTCTGAATTTATAACCTTGTGTATTTGGCCTTTCCAGGCAGCATGGCAGACCTCACGTAGTAGATCTGTAAATTATGAACTTACTAGTATTGTTAACGTGCTTTTCACAACTGGAATAACAGAGCTGACAGCCTTTGTGTTGTGGGAAACAGCTTATCATAATCTGTGCCCTTCTGACCTTCCAGTTGAACCAGCGCTGCTGATTCATATTGAAAATGTCTCCTGAATGGTCAGAGAGCATACAGTTAACCTTTTGGCATTATTACACAGAGCAATTAGAGTGGATTTATGAGCAGTGGTCTGGTACCAAACTACAAATGCGATTAAATATTTTAGGAACTTTCTTTGAAAGCTGAATGTAAATATGAAATGGGTGCACTTCGGGGGGGGGGGGGGGGAAAAGAGACCCAATTTTTATTTCTTGTGCCTTTTAAGAGCCCAGTTATTCATCAGAATTCCAGATAGTACGGCAGAACTCTCTCTAAAACCTCTGGGCGTCAGGGCTTGGAACAGTCCGTGTTAATGTGACTTAAATAGTGCTCTTTCTATATTTATTATGGTGGGATTTAGCAAGAAATAAAACTTACACTCAATATGTAAATTGTTTAGATTGTGAGCTCTTCAGAGCAGGGGATTTGTGTTCCTCCTTGTCTGTAAAGCACCAAGCTCATTACCAACCCTATGGAAACAATAAGAAAACATTCTTTTTTATTAATGTATTTACTGTTTTCCAGAAGGGTCAGTAATGAGAGAGGAAATAAGAAAATAAAACTTCAAATCATTAAGGTTTGACCCACTAAATGGCTGCTAAATAAGATCTTTTCTGCAGGCTTCACCTGAGAGAAAATGCCTCAGCTAACATAAATCAGCGCACCACCATTAAAATTGCTGGAGTTACGTTGAATTACCTCATCAGGAGAACTAGACCCCGACCCTTTACTCTCACCTGTAGTCCGTTTAAGAATAACTTATTGGATAGGCAGCAGGGCTCAGCACCACAGATATTGATAGGTCATGGGCCATCGTTTCACAGATGGAATCCCTGTCAATGACTTCTGGTTAGTTTTGCTATACACTGGCATTGTGTTGAACTGGAGGTCAGTACAGGGAAAAGAATCATCATTCCCTGCCTTGGCTTCTCGATCCCCTTGCTGCGTATAGGATGCTCATAAAACAAGTGTTTTGGTTGGGTTATCTAGCTAATATTTCTACTGCTTTTTGACCCAAAGTGCTGTACAAACTTTAGTAATGCCTTGCCTCATCTCTGTGACAGTGGGTAGTTTTATACCCACCGGTATTTTGCAAAGGGTACAGAATCCAGACTCCTACGCCTCTGACCACTGGAAAACTCTTGGCTTTCCCAGCTAGACTTCACTGAGCCCTGGTCTATGCTATAGTTAAGTTGACATAAAACAGCTTATGTCGACCTAACTATGTCAGTGTGCACACTACAGCCTTGCTCCCGCTGACGTAAGTGCCCTACTACACCGCCATAATAAATCCACAGCTTTCCACTGGCACTGTGAAATTGACAAGAAAGCCACGCTGCTGCTCGGTCTCCACTCCAGGCCAGGCTGCAGTCCGCAGTCCCGACTCTCTGTTCCCCAAAGGGAGCCCTGCTGCATCAAAGCTCCTGGCTCGGTGCCCAGCTGCCCCCCCACTCCCTCCGGGCTCTCGGCAGCGTCCCCGTGCACTCTGGGCTGGGAATGGGAAAGCGAGAGGGAAGGTGAGACGCCCTGGGTTCCCTGGAGGGAGCCATGTGGAGCTGAGAGCCCTGGCTTTCGGCCCCCCACACTGCCCCTCAGTCGGTGGAACGCTCCTGCTGCACCACCAACAGAGGGAGGACAATGTGGACATCTGCCACCGCAGTAATTACTGTAGTGACTGTAAGTCGACCTAGCCTAGGTTGACTGGAGATTGTAGTGTAACCATGCCCCAAGATTTCCCTATCCCTCCCGGTGTTAAAACAGCAACCAGAAGGCATGGAGGTTGTAACTTGGAGAGCTGAAGAGATGCTCCGTGTAGACCTCTTTCTGCTGGGACCTGTGCCTTGGGAGAGTCCAGCACCAAGGAAATGAATGTCCTCACCCAGGCTGTCTTGTTTTTCAGGTGATCCCCATGCTTCCCAGGCTGCTTTGTGAGGAGCTGTGCAGTCTCAATCCCATGAAAGACAGACTGACGTTTTCTGTTCTGTGGAAACTGACTCCGGAAGGCAAGGTAACCCTGGCTGCCCTGTCTCCTCCTGTGGATAGGATGCTGTGGAACGAGTGACTGGAACATCCTCATGATGTCAGACGGGGAGGGAGGGAGGGAAGCAATGTTATTTACAGGGGAGAATGAATGTTAGGAACACAGGATTTTTGCTGCACCATGTTAGGCCACTTGGCCATGTAGGATCTTGTCTCCAGCAAGTTACTTTCTCATGCTTCAGAGAAATGTGATTCAGCATCTCCGGCCCCTGCAGATGTTTAGCCAATTATGCAATGCTGTGCCTGAGGAAAACATTCTTTCCTGACCCCAGTGGTGGGCAGCGTATGCCCTTAGCCATAAGATTGGATTGTTATTTCCAAAACTAAAAATGATATTAATGTGCATACTGTGATACAGCCCTTTTTAACAGACCCAGTTGTATTCTTTGAGGCTGTGCAGTGTGTAAATGAACATCACCTTTATTTGTCGTGATTTCAGGGATGGAGGTGCAGCATATTGTCAGTGAGGGCATCATGTTTTCCCCCTGGTGGTGGGGGAAGCAAGCAGCTATGGCTGGCTCTTCGTTTCTTTCTCACCTGTTCATCTCCCATCCCTCTGGGCAGCATAACAGCTCCTCAGTTGCTTTTATGGTGGCAGGGCCCGCTCAGAATGGCGACCGCGCGTCCCCTCCCTAAAAGGCTTTGAAAAACAGGAAGAGTTCTTTTGTATTTCAAGCATGCTGCTCTCCCATAAGTGTGTTGATCTTGTTTCATGTGCATTGTGTTCTTGCAAAGGTGGCTGGCGTATCTGTTTTTTGTGGTGATGTGATTCTCAGGTGATCTTTCTGAAGAACTGAAGAAGTTCGGATACAGAGCTGCAGCTGAACTGTGCACTGCAGCCCTGTATCCGAACTTCTTCAGTATTGTAATTTATCTCTAGTTATAAGCCCATCCCTAGTATTTATGAAGGATTTGGATTGTTGTTTGGGAAGACTTCAGCTTTCTGTGTCCTGAATTCTAATTGCTCAAGGCGCCCTCTGATACCAGATACTCATTTGGCCCTTTATTTACCACTGATTGCTCTTTGAATAATGAAGATAAGCTGCTAACTCTTAGATACTAATGCTTCATTTTCGAGCAATATTTAGATCCACCACCAGTGAAAGTGTGGAGGAATCAGAGCATCTTTCCTCATGAATCAGAGATGCTGATCTCTGAAGTCAGGCTGCATTCTGCTAGAAAAGGTCTCTGACATCAGTCTGCACTTTCCTTTTGGAAGTCTGATTGCCTACCACCACTTTGACAAACCGGTTTCTCCCAGGAAGCCTTTCAGGTCTGCAGTGGAAGTTTGGGTCACTGGGTTTGAATAAGAATAGAAGGCAAGTTAATGAACCTTACTCTTTCTAAGATGAGATGCAACCACAAACCTTTTTCCAGGTTGGCTTTTCTCCAAGACCTTATCCTTAAGAGTCGGGGCAAAGCACGCTTAGTCCTACTACACTGTGATGCAGGTATAGGCAGGAGAAATGGGATCATTTTCTCTCTTCAGGATTAGTAAATGGTGAAGTCTGTCAACAGGCCCTTCTGCTTGCTGAATGTGGCCTTTGAACTTCAATTTCTCTTTCAGTGACATGCAGAGCTGTAGGGAATGATCCTTTACCGGAGAGAGGCTTGGAACACAGGGGCTCTATGAGTAGAGCCCTGCACAGATACAAAATTTGTATCCACGTCCATCTGCAAGAATGGTCTGTGGATATCTGCAGATTTGCAGGGCTGTACTTATGCGAACCTTTCTGTTACGCAGCCTACAAAACACTATTTTGAGCTTGAGTTTATAAAGCACTGCCTGACAGCACCACTATAGGGTAACAGCTTACCAGTAATTCCCGTGTTACCCCTTGCAACACAAATAAACCTCAGTTAACATGTCTGCCCTTAAAATGCCTAGAGATTCCCTACATGGGAGTGACTGATTTTTTGTAAGTAAAACAGTCAGTCCTTTAACCCTTTCTGAAGACCACTGCCTTTAAAGAATGGACTTTGGAAACAGTTAAATGAAATGTGTGTGACATTGAAAAATAGCACTAATTTACTTTTAGAGCTTTTTTAATATAGGCTTTTCTGAGTATTCACTACTCATCTATCAAAGGGGGAAAGAGACTAGCATTTTCCCTTGGATGTCATTCCTGATTTTTCTGACACGGGTTGAAGAATGGAGTTTCTTATATTTACATCATGGCAGCCTGAAGGGTTGGGAGCTTCTGCAATAGCTCTAATGTGTTTTGCATAAGAGCGCAGAGTCTTGGAATTCAAATGCCTGGGTTCAGCAAAACCAAAACACAGTATGTATATAGAAGGGGAAGGAGGCCTGCTAGAAAGAGACCAGTGTGGCAGCAGGTCTCACCCATGTGTCAATGACCAAGTAAAAGTAGCACCCCGCAACTCAGAATGAGGTGTTAAACTGAACTTAACAGAATGCAGTGGAGCTGAGGTCAGACATTTAGAATTGGAGGACATCTAATTCTTTAAGCTCTATTAAACCTAATAGTTTCTCTAAAATGTATATATATTTTATACGTACACACTCACGTACACACCCTCTACAACATCAGCTACCCTTCCAAGAACTTTAAATCACAAGACATTACCCTCTAGTTGCTGAAGACTTAGAAAAATATTTCCCAGTGTTTAGGACTCATTTAACAGGAGATGGACCTAGATGCCCAGTGATATACAATTCTCCAGTCTGTTGAGTTTATGCTGCACGTATGTATGGTAGTGCAATAAGGAGGTGAATAACATGGGTCCTAGTGGTGGGTAAATCAGTTCTGTCCATGGTGAATCCTCCAATTCATGCCATCCTCTGGCAATGCCCTTGATCACTCTGCCTTACTGAGACCTGACATTCCTCCTAGAATGCCTTCCCACTTGCAGAAGCTACCTCCTCCTTGTTCTGACTGCGGGTTAAAGATGGCAGATATAGCTGGGCCAGAATTAAAGTGCTCAACTCATTCTCAAAGCGCTTCTGCTTAGTTTTACCCTCAGCCTTCTCCAAACTTTGCATCACCCCATCACCCTCTGATAAATCGGATTCCCTTCGCTCTCTGTCCCTTCACGCTGCATCACTGCTATTAACAGCGTTGCAACGTTGGTATCATGGCTCATCTGAAAATGTCTCCTTTCCTTTCTGTCTTAATGAATAATTTAAGATTAAATTCCATATAGACTTACTGTTAAATAGTTTAAAAATGTGTGGTTTCTGTCTTAATTTTTTAAAATTAATTTCAGGTGCACTTACTGGCAATGTTTTTGTTGGACCAGAAAGATTGTGGAAACTTACTGATGATTTTTTTGTGATTCTTTGGCTGAATCCTGGCCTAAATAATGGGTTTAAGACCAATTGAAATGAGAGGGATGGAGATTGGTCGGTCTGGACCAGCAAGAACCAAAGGACACCCCCATGTATTTCTAGAGCGTAGCCTACAAACATTTGTCTAACATGGAGGCCCCCACAGGCAGTCCCCTATCTTGATCCAAGCAGGTCTGTTAACCTCATGGCAGTTTGTTTTGTCAGCCGCAGCCTGTAACAAAGGGTGGCTGCAATCTGCTGCATATTAGGTATGACCCTCCAGCTTCTAGTAGGTTTCCAATTAAACTGTCACTTGGGTGAAGGTTAGGTGCCTCTTCTGGGGATTCTTCGTACCAATCCGCACACGAGCCCCTTCGCTATTTAATTGGATCATCTTATTTTTCACATTAGCCCAAAAAAAAAGAAAAGCATCAGCTGGTGTGACAGCGGGAAGATTCTTCCTCTTATGGCTAATGAATTTATTTCCGTCGTCCGGGTTTTGCAGATCCTTGAGGAATGGTTTGGGCGAACAGTGATCTGTTCCTGCGTGAAGCTGAGCTATGACCATGCGCAGAGCATGATTGAAAGCCCTGAGAAGGTGTTTCGGACAGAAGAACTGCCTCCTCTCTCTCCCCAGCATCCAGTAGATGAAATCCACCAAGCTGTCCTGAACCTCCACCAAATCGCCAAGCATCTGCGCAAACAGCGCTTCATTGATGGTGCTCTTCGTTTAGACCAGGTCAGTAACTTTGGCGTCCGTGGCAGGGTGCTTTACGCTGCCTAATCTGCCCACACCCCTCCATAACTGCACAGTAGGTTCAGCAGAGGAGCTTGGGCTGAAGCCAGAGCTGGGGACTGAACTGGGGATGGGGGAGGAATTGGGGCTAGAGGCGGAGCTGGCCTGGGGGCAGAGTGGAGCTGTGGCTGGGGGGCAGAGCTGGGCTGAGTGGCGCTCCCTCCCCACCACTCGTGGGGGCTGGCTCAGACTCCGCATGGCACCCCCCCTAGGGGGGGCAGCTCCCACAGTTTAGGGACCACTGGTCTAATGACTCCAATGGGAAAATCAGACTTGAGTAAAAACATAGGGTTTTGTGGCAAAGTTATTTTTTTTATTGAATATACACCAAGCTGTGCACAAGTAACCCAAGAAACCAAAAGAAGATAGTTGGGTTGAAATATAGTAGACAAAATAGACAAGGGCAGAGTGATCACGCTCGGAGAATTCTTCTCTTACTCTTACGGCACCTGGAGCTATGGATACAAATCTTATAAATGGAAAGAAATGATGATGATATAATGGCTTTATCCAGGCATTTAGGTGCATGAAGCACATATTTCACTCCAAAAAGGGTCCTCTCCAAAGCATTATTTCCTGTTATATGTTCTACTTGGAATAATCATATTTTCCAGCAACACTCCTATCAGTTCTCAGGGCAGGGAAAAGAATTAAAATGTTATCTAAGACAGTTTAATTGTGTATACAGTGGATGTGTTTCAATAAAAGAGACATAAATGACGTGGTTTCTTATCTGTGACAATGTAAGTAGGGCTGTATCAGTTGGGTTACGTGTATTTTCTATTTTGCAAGTAGAACCAGGTATTCTGGGCTCCAGCTAAGAGCACTGTGGATTTCATTGTTCGCAGCCATAGAGCTACCTCTTCAGTGAAGCAACTGAAAGTTGCTATACTTCTGAAAACAGAGGGGTTTATCAGTCGGGCAGACAAAGGTCTATGGTTTTACTGCATATGATTAAAATGAGACTAAAATATTGTCTGGAAAAATAATCCCCTTTCACTCTCTGAACACGTGGAAAGTTCATTTTTAACCTTCTCTTTTGGAAAATATGCTTAAATATTTGACACTTGTCATTTAATAGATAATGATGAGGTTTTGTTATGCTCACAAATGAAAGCATTTCTTGTCCTCTAAACACTAGGGAAGGTACGATAAAGAACAACCTGCACTGGAAGCAGGATGGACTAGATAAGCTAATAGATGTTAGAGGTGGAAAGGATCTATGATTACTCTGTGAGCCCTGGGATAGCACATGAAATATGCACCAGTTGTGTTATATAGAGTCTGTTCTTGCAATGTTGTGCTGGATGGAAACAGCATGTACCTGCCTCTCTGAGGCTTGTTTTATGACTCTGCATCTGTTAAAGCTGCTTCTTTGGATGGTTTAGTTAGGGGAAGAAGATCCTGTCCAGTGGTAACCTTGTGAAAAATTAGTGGCATCTAGTTTTGTTCAGACCTGCAAAACCAGAGCCCAGTTAAAAAGCTGCTGCACAAGACTGCTACCTCTGGGGGTGTGGGATCCAAACCTGCGTTAGGGCACATGAGAGAATGAGTTTGATCTAATCCTAATACCTAGTGAACATTTACACCCCCTGCTTTATTGTCCTTGAGTGGAGTGTGAAGGTGAGTATAAAGTGGGGGGAGGGTATGTGTGTGTATATGTATCATGTGTATTATACAGGATAACGTGAATTCATGTAGCTTTTTACTATAATAAAATTATAGTCCCTCTGCTTTTGTTCACATGGCTTCCTTTAGCTACACTGGTATAGTTCTGTGGACAGTCCGATTTCTGGATCTGAGCGAGCAAGCAAGGGTGGGTTCTAACAGGAAGCACACCTTTCTAATTGCAGGACCTCTCTGATTTCCTGTTGAGTAATGTAAATCCGGAACAATGGGAGACAAACTACAACAGAGGAAACCAAGAGCAATTAATTATCAGATTAAAGGAAACAATCGTCACGCAGCATGAGGGAGTAGGGAGAGCATAAACCAAGAAAGCTTAAGGTTGCATTGCCAGGGGTAGTTAGGAGACGGATTATCTTTGTACTCTTTGTTCCAAGGATTTTTGAGTCCTCTTTGTGTGTGCTAAGTTTCATTTGGGTTCGCTTGACTCTCAGTATTGATTGAACAAAGCTTGGGACCTAGTTTCTTTGCCAGTTTCTGTAACGACATTTGTCGCTGTGATGTGCTGTCATAATTCCCGGTAATGTTATGAGGAGGCATCGGACTCTCTTGCTTAGTCAAGAAACTGTGAATATTTATTCCCCTACCAAAAACTTAGTTAATTCAGCTAAAGTGCTTATGACTATTTCCTCCCCATAACAAACTCTAAAGTGTACTGAAAACTCAACTCCTGCCTCCTATCAGCCCCATGCTTTCAGGCTCCATTACCCAATTGTTACATTTTCAAACAGCCACCCTTGTGCTTTCACCCAGGCTGCCCCACACAGTTGGGAGAAGATCTCTGCAAACATCCATAACACAAATTTATTATCTTCCTTTCAAACCCTCCTTAAAACTCTACTTTGCTGTGAGTCTACCTAAAACTCACAAGGGCTTTTCATCATCAGCAGTTAAAACATCTGTTGCTAAGAAGCTTATGGGTACCTAGCCCATAACGACAGAGATTTTCAAGTGTCGTCTTTCATTTGGAACCATGACACTTGGATGCCAAGGCCACAGCTGCCTTAGAAATACCAGAGAGAAACAAATAGAGAAAAACGTGCCTTACAGGAAAACACTCAAGGAGCTCGATCTATTTAGCTTAGTTTTGGCTGAAACTAACAAGAACATGTAAGAGATCATCAGGTCAAGTCCATCTAGGAGAGGCCTATTGATAAATGTTCTCCTTTGCTTCAGCTGCTTGGAGATGATCTACAGGGACAAGAAGACTAGCTACAGAAATGGTCTCTACACTGTCAAAAGGATACTGAGCTAGGATCATGAGATGGCTTTATGATCCTTATAAACAATGACTGTGAGATGACTAATGGCTTTAGGCGTTCTTCCCTGGAGCTGCTTTCCCTAGTACGCACACCTGTGTGCTTGAAATTCTGTGTTTTGACCGGAGTTTATTGTGAAAATAACTAAATCTGCCTTTGCATCTGATGGAATTGTGGGCCATGTTGTTCACGAAAGGAGTTTCTCTTGTTTTTGAGCAACAGATGCTGGGTTTGGGGAATGAGGGTAGAAAGGGAGGAAAATCATGAAAAATGGGGAAGATAAGAATATTATTCAATTTAAGAACTGAACTACACATGGAATAGACTAAACTCTGTGTTTTGTTCACAAACTGCACACTGAGTAAGGATCTCTGCCACTGGCTGATCATATGTCTGAGGTTTGCATTGACCTGGGGTTCTGAAGTGTTTTTGAAAGAAATTGATGGATTTAAACACTGCATTTCTGCACCTGAACTTTTACATCACATTGGATAACTTTGGTGGCCGCTTCATTTAACTAAGAAGATGGGAATCCTGAAGCAGGATTAATAACAGTAAAGCAGTGGCATAGCTGAAAGCAGGCCCACCCAATCAGATTTTAAGCAATTCATCCCACATTCTTATCAGTCTCTGTTCGGCTTGTGACACAAGGCTTGCGCCCACCCATGTCAACTACAGGCCCTGCCAAATAATCAGTTCTGGCTACACCTCTGCTGTAAAATACTGAGAAGTGAGGAAGAAGAATCAAAAGGTGTTACTAAGTGGTGTACGATCTCAAAACAATAGTGTTTCTTCACAAAGAGTGTATCACAGCCCTCTAAAGTATTTGGTAAGTTCACAAAAGGTATCCAGTTTTTGAAGCTAACAACTTTGCTGTCCTGTGGGTTCATGTGTATGACAATCAGCCTTAATCCTATGGACACTGTTAAGAAGCTGACTCCGTGTGTCACTCATGCCAAAAATGAGTAGGTACAAATGGGAAAAGGAAGACGGTCTTTGATGTAGTCTGGCATGTGAACTGCAATTAATAGGGATATTTCCAACAGGCAAGGACAGAAACCCATGTTTTTAGATAGCGGCTGCTCCATATGCTTTATCATTGGAACTCCTAAAACCTGGAGGTTAAACACCATCTCCATTAAAATCTTCCCATATATAAATGACTGTTGAAAACAATCCTAGGAAATGGCTCTGTCATATTTCTCTTCTGATACCTGTCTGATGTGAGCCCTGGAGTTCTCCTCTCCTTGCTTTGTGGAGGTAGCATGTGATTTCGGCTCCCACAGAGGTGACTGTTCTGCCCATGGGGAGGTATATGAAATGAACGTAGGGTAGGAGGTTCTTCCTCTGTTTGACATGTTGTCTTTCTGGGACAGGAAAGGACTGTAAATATTGTGTAGCTGGGTTAATAGTACTTGCATGTGCTTTCCCCCCAGCACAGTAGGGATTCTGGTTCTCTTGCCTTTGATATAGTTTTAGAAAATAATGTGGTTAGACAACTTAGCAGTGCAGTGGTTGGATTTTTCTTTAGAGAACCAAGTCACTGTTCTGGTCATGACATGCCATTACTCCGTTTTCTCAGTGCAGGGATCCTTTGAGAGACGTGTATATGACTTCTCTGTAACTATTATTCCATGTTGACAGTATCCTATAGTAGCAAAGCCATACTCTCTCTCCTCTCTCTTGTAAAGAGCTTGGCCTGGCTTGGTATCTTAGGTCAGAAAGGAGCTGGCATTTGACACACAGGACGTGGTGTATGATACCAAATTCATCCCTGACTTTGGTTACACAGAAGATGAATTCATCCTGGTACATATGAATATCATATTGGCTACTTTCGCTGGCCAGTAGCGAAAGGAGTTTCCATGACTAAGCACTTGAACAGCCCCCAAAGCGTGTTCTGAAGATCATTTGCCTCAATGGTGTGGCGGAGTGTAGAATACTTCCTTCAGAAAAGCACCAGCAGAGAGACATGGGTGGTTACTTCTACTCGCTGTAGTCCTGCTAACACAAGGTTTGAGGTCTTTGTGAAATAAGGGCTCGGCTGGCGGGCTGATTTTAAGCCATAATCTAAACTCTTCAACTGGCTGATATAGCACAACTCCATTTTTAGATTGTCATTTAAAGGTGTCAGGAGGATTTGCGGTATAAGTGGTCTCCATCACAACTGAGGTCATGTATTAGTCACATGACTCAAGCATCTGGAACAAAACATACCACATGAAAAAATGTATTGTGTGCTTAACACAGTGTGTCTTGTCCAATCTCCTTAATGATTTAAGCTCTTTTTCAGGGGGCAGATCTCAAGGTAGTGAGGGTAGAGGATGATATGTGAAAATATTTGCAATATGTTTCAGGCTTATGCTAAATGGGCTAGATATGAAAGCCTGAAAATGGCTTATAATGAAAATTGTCAGGGTACCCTTCACTAAAGAGGCCATTACAACATAGGCTATAGTTACACCTACAGTTAAGGTGGTGTAAGAGAAAAGGAAACAATGCTGATGGTGATTTTCCTCTAATCGTATATCACGTTTCCACCATGATCTTCTCCTCTGCCTTCATGTTTGTCTGAAAAGAGATCTCTGATGCATAGGATGGGGACAGCCGGTGTTGTATAACTGGTGGACAGTCAATTCTATTATATTGCTCAAGGAAGTTGTGATGAAAGTGGACAGTTTTCAGATGGATTTCCTTTTGAAATTTTAGCCTTTCTACCAGCTCCGTTGAATCCTCTGTTAATGAGCACCCAAGGCCATGAGCATCTGCCATGGGTCATTGCACTTTGCCAGCTGTAAGTATTTGAGGAGAGTTTACAGCAGGTCTATTAGAAAAGTAAAAATTGCTTAGTTATTTCTGCAGTACCATAGGTGAACATGGTACTTAACAGGCAAATGTGTAATAGCATAGTCATTGTCCAGAAGAGCTTACAATCTAGCTCTCTCAATCTATGAACAAAGGGAGGATCAGTGATAGAGGAGTATATTACCGTTAATGTTGATTTTTCAGTGAGTCTTGGAGCACTGGCCTGACATGGATCCCTGGAAAGATAATGGAGTGACTGCTATGGGACTGTGTTAACAATTAAAGGACAATAATTAATACTAGTCAACATGGGTTTATGGAAAATAGAGCTGTCAAACTAACTTGGTACCATTTTTTGGTTGAGATTACAAGTTTGGTTGATAAAAGCAATAGTGTTGACACAATGTACTTGGTTCCACGTAACATTCTGACTAAAAGCTAGAACGATATACAATTATCATGGCACACATTCAATTACATTTTGGCTAACTGATAGGTCTTAAAATATAAGGGTAAACAGAGCATCATTATCGATCGGGTGTATATCCGGTGGGGTCTCACAGGGATGGAGATATATGTATATATAAAATAGTAAATGAAAGAATGAATGCACACTGCTGTGGGTCTTTTGGGTAATGTTGATCGCTCATTTGGCTCTTGAACCACTGAGGTCTGAGTATCACTGTTTTGTATGAATAGCTGGACAGAGATGGAGTCTTGCTGTGCTTGTGGTAGAGTGTGCAGCTCTTTCTGTGTTGCTCTTGTGGGGTGAGCTGGGAGGTTCAGCGGATGCTTACTGGACATAGGGATTGATTGTTTTTGCCTTTTACCACGTGTGCAAAAAATGGAGATGATCTGTCAAACAGAGAGATGCTTGAATGCTGAATATAGCCAAGCACACTGGTAGGTGGTGTTGTGGAGTGTGGTTAGAAGGGAGATTATAGCTTTGGCTGGTTATCTTGAAAGAGGCTCGAGGTGGAAAAGCTGGTTATCTCAGTGGAACAGAAACCAACTGATTCTTGAGTGAGCCTGTTAACAATGTAGATAAAACAAAAGCCTCAAAAATGTGTGTTTGTGTTGAGGTGTGTGTGTGGGGTGAATGGCAGGGTAAAATTTTGATTTTTTTTTAATGGAGAAACAATCTCTGCTCCAGTGGAGTCCTTTGCCCTCCTATCGGATGTCAGTGTTTTTCTTGTAGAGCTATGTATGGACGTCATCTGAAAGTCTTTTGTTGTTTTAGCTTCCGTTTAGCACGTATTTGAGCTGAGACTTGTCAAGGTTTTTTCAGGTATTAATTATAGCTGACAGCATGGCTAATCCATCATTCTTGGTGCATTTTGTCACTGCTTGTTGAGTGATGTAACTTCAAATGCAATCAGTATGCCATAGGTGAAAACGTAACCGATCCGTGTCAAAGATGCTTTTGTGTCACCTGCCAGTAAATAGAGGGAAAACTAACTGGATAACAACAAACGGCAACATTTGGAAATAGAGTAAACATTTCACTTCTGTGATTTTCTAGCTAATAATTTCACTTCCGAAGTCAGAGCAGCAAAACATTAAAAAAAAAAAAAAAAAAAAAAGACTTGTTTGCACATCTGTAGTTCCTTTCATCTGCTGATTTTGGAGCGCTCTACAGATAGCAAGCCTTGAAACTTCCTTGTGAAATGAGGGAGGGTTTTTCAGCATCCCATTTTACAGAAGGGGAGACACAAAAGAAACTAATGGCCTGATGTTTCAGAGAGCTGAGCGCTTGGCGCTCCCTCACCGTTCTGATGAAATCAAGCCATAGGAGTCTTGCCCAAAGCCACAGGGAGTCAGTGGGACAGCTCAGAATAGAACCCCGGGTTCCTGGATCCCAGGGCACTAACTAGCTGTTGCCTGCATTATTTCACTGATGAAGCCCAGTTTCAATCCATCTTGACGCGTTTGAAGGCCAAATCCGGATCTTTTGGGATTAGGCCCTGTGATAAAGTTGCTGCAGGTCATTGAATAGCCTGTTGCTTCTGTCCTGAAAGCTTTTGTCCAGCGATTTGCTGTGGATCTGTCTTTAGCAAGGGTTTAGATAGTTCATCTTACTATATCATCCATGTGCAATGATAAGGGGACGTTTTCTATCCTGTGAATTGAATTCAGAGTGCAGATTTCACATGGGTATATAATTGTTCAAAATGGGAGCGCGGGACATGCCATGTTGTCAGATAGTTGCTCCACTTAGCGCTTTGCCTCAAGGATGGACCAATACCTGATGCCTTAGAAGAAGGGAAACGCTTCCTCCCGAAATGCACCTACTTGTTGTGCCATGCTGTATGTAGAGGAGACCATCTTCTTCCTTTGATCCCCCAGAGACTATCCTTAAGCTGAAGCGTGAGGTTTTTATTACTCCCAAATTATGAATTTTCGAGATGATGGAATTCTCTACCTCTTCTGAAAATCTAAGCACTATTGGACTCTCCAGTTTGGATGTATGCTGTTTGAAGCTATATCTCCTTTTCTTTGTTCTACATTTCCTACCAGTTAAGTGGGGTATGGCCCCTTATTCTTACATATTAGGATGGAATACAAAAGATGGACAGTTCAGAAATAAGCAAAGAGCAGTGAAAAAGTAGTTCTAGCCTCGAGGTGACCAGATGGAGGCAGTCTGGGGCCTTTTCCAAAAATGTGCGAGGCACTTCACAGACAGCTGGAGGGAGCCACTTCTATGATATGATTCTGCAGCCTTTTAAGTGGGTAATTCCTTTAAGCGCATTTGATATTTGTTCCCATCACAGTGCTGTGAAATAGCAAAGATAAACTTGGTGACTGTGCTCTTGAAAACTATATGATAGTCTGAATGAAACTTAATGGGTAATTTATATTTTAACCGATCAACAGTATCGGTTAGGCTAGTGGCGCGCAAACTTTTCCAGTTGCGCATCCCCTCTTCCCCCCACCATTCACGGAATTTGTTGCACCCTCCTCCCCCCTCCATTGCCACCCTGACTTCTGTGCTGCTGGCAGGGCACTGCCTTGAGAGCTGGGCGGCCAGAGAGCAGCAGCTGCTAGCTGGGGCAATACCCAGTCTCTTTTTATCCCACGCCAACTATAACAGCAGCGGGACCTGCGGGATCCTAGTTTCTTCACGCCTCCCTAGAGAATCTCTTGTGCCCCCCACCTCCTCCTGGCGACTGCATCCTCCACTTTGCACACCGCTGAGACAGGTCACTGCGAGGGGTCAGATGACTAGATCACTGCTATCCTCATTTTGCACACTGGGAAGCTGCAAAGATGCAACTTGGTCATGGTCACACAGGGACTCTGATGCTAGAACTCAATGGTGAAATCCTGGTTCCACTGACGTCTATGGGAGCTTTTCCATTAATTTCAGTGTGGCCAGAATTCCACCCTATATCTCCCAATTCCTAATTCTGTGCTTTAATCTCAAAACCATCCTTCATTTCTCTGAGATATCTGCCTTAATCCAGCTAGCATTTAGCTCCTCGTTATCACGTTATGATGGAATCTGGCCCACAATACTGAGAAATGAAATGCTTAAATGACTAAAATGGGACTTTAAAAATGCAATTTAGTAAATTATTACTCTGTCAGCGATGTGTTTAGCAGGTACAGAAGGCAGAATGAAATAAACCAGGGTTTGGCATTAGGGAAAATGAGTCACTTTTTCTGTTGCATCATCTATAAACTTTTTTCCCTTTTCATGTATGTATGGTTGAAATTACTTGGAGGGTTTTTTTTTTCACTTCAACTCTCTGCTTTTTATTATATTCAAACACTGCTGAAACAGTACTGTCTTCACATTGCCTTGATGTTTCGTTATTTTTGTAAATATGCCATTCATTGAGCAATGTGTAGCTAATTAAACTAGCTGGCGAGGCTGTGTCTTGAATAGGAGGTGAGTTTGTTGTGGGATCTATCTGTTCCTCCTACCAAGCAGAGGGGTGGTCAAATAGAGATCCTTATATGGAGCTGGTTTGGAGTCTTTGTGCTCTAAGGTGACACATTTTTAAGACCTTCAATGAGCATTCTTCTGTGTTTATTTAAATTAAAATAAACTAAAAATCATATGGTACCGTTATACACCTGCTGAGCTGGCACACGGGGCCTTTCTTTTGCTTTTTTGTTTTAAGGAGATATATTATCCTTGCATGCTTCTGTCCCATTTACAGGAGTGAGTGATACACGGATGCACAGCAGAATGGAACACTTCACAGCACCAAGCTAACTGTTCTTTTCTTTTGCTATTCTTCTGTCCGTTCCTAGTTAATCTATTGCAAGTTCTCAGTTTCTCCATGCTGGAGAAAAGATCGATTCATTCAAAGGTGTGTCAACCCTTTCTTTTATTTAAGCTGTACTATGCTGGTCATGCTGCTTAGCAGGTTTAGCAGAAAGGCCTACTCTGGCTGCGTAGTTTGTGGCTACCAACTTTTGTATGTCGAAGTAGGGAATGGCAAGAAGTTCAACATGCTCCTTCCCAGTAGTGTGTGTAGTGCTGTAGAGTAAAACCTAGCCTGCTGCTGTCCCTGGAATGCAAGTCACTAGTGGTGTTTCCTGAGGTCATCCTCAGTCATAGGAAGTTTCTGTTACCACAATGTCTCTGCGCTTTTGAAAGCAGGGTAAAATATAATAAAGATGACAGTAAATACTGAGGGTGTCGCCAGAGGCGAACACGGTATGTAAATGGGATATCTGTCACTGTCAAGTGTGTTCAGCAGAGCCAGTTACTTGAAGCAACGGTTTTCAGCATGACAAAACTAACATCATGTACAGGCCGCCTTTTTTTTTTGAGAGGAAGAAATCCAGCAATGATGTTAAGCTCTAAAGAGCTGGGCACACACCTACATCCTTCACCTTAGTGAAAAGCAAGCTGCTCCTTGGTTACTGTCCCTCCTCACTTATGATTTCGAAGCTATTGTCTCATGTAGAACATTAAAGAAAAGAAGTGAACTCTTCCTTCTGTAGTGTGGTCCTCATGGCCTGGAAAGACAAGCAATTGGGCAGCAGAACAATGCAGTCTACACTTACCCCTTTAATCAAACTGTTGATAGAAGCCATCATCTTGCAACTGAACCCTTCCATTTGGTGGATTTTTTGGATTGCTGTTGGATAGTGCCCCTTGCAGGCAGACCTGTTTTTATCCGGGCTGTGATTGTTTACTAGGCTGTAGCTGGCTTCATGGCAAACGCAGAGAATTAGCATTTTGGACAAACAGCCACTGTAGTAGCTTTCGTTCTTCTGCAAAATGCTATAATAGGGTAAAGACTTAAGGCAGGCCGGGAATTCAGTGCTAGCAACACGTGTTTTCCTAAGCTTCATGAATTTTCAGCCAGCCAGCCGAACTCAAGTTTGTTTGCTCTTTGGGAGAACTCCGAAGGAGATTCCAAAACCCATTGTCGCAAAACCCATTGATGCTAACCTACCTTGTGTGGCCGGTGTTCCCACTATAAACCTTTGCCTGATTTTCAGACGTGCCGAGCACTGTGGCAGTTCCTGTTGAAGTCAACGTGTTCTGCAAGTGCTCTTGACCCCTTATTTGTAAGAAAGTAAAAGCCTCCCACTAGACTGAAGATTGCCCCAGTGCATGCTCAGTGTTGCTTGCAGTTTTAGATGGAATGTCCTGTACTATATTATTTGATGCACATAATTATGCTGGAATTATGACATGGAAGTTAGAGATGGGGAAAGGGACTTTATCAAGTGGTTACTTACCTTTTCCCTGTCACCAGTGGGAACCAGGGCAGGTTTGTTCCCTACCATGTATTTGAGTGTGTTGTCACTAAATCTTTCGGCCTGCTCGGGCCCATGCAGAGATGAGCTATGTGCCCCTGGGGTTATCTCAGTGAGTTTCACCCAAGCAAGGAGCAGCAGCGTGTAGATGTGGAGTGGGTGTGGGAAGGTTGCTTCAGGGTCTATTCCTGCTGTGCTCCTGATTAGTCACTCTCTAGGGTTTTAAACATTTAAAAATAGAGCCTGCAGAGACTTTGCAGGGAGCTCTGCTGTGGGCCCCACAGTACTCTGGGGTATAGTTCAGTAGACTCGAGCGTCACCTGGTTACATACAAATCATGCAGAATGACTCACATGGTTATCTTCAATCTCATCATCAGGTGTTTCTTTTCATTATAGTCAACAAGATAACCTGCTGGTTATTGCCCTTACTGTAATTGGGTTTTACTTCAAAGAGCTGAAGTGTCACTTGCTGTGACGAAATCCTGGGGAGTGAGATGCCCCCTAGTGCAGACGTGGTAGCTTAGCTCTGCTCTACCATAGCCGGCTATCAGTCCCTTTGCTCCATAGGTTGGTAGCTCATGTTGCGTGGGTAGATGGCTGTGAAATAACTGAAACTAGCGAATTCTAGCAGGGGCCTTTACTCTTCTGTTTTAAATGGGAAAATCAGCTCGGGGCTCAGTTTATGGAAAGCAGCATGAGGGTTGATTTTGAAAAAAGAAAGAAAAGAAAAAGCCCTTTAGAAAAGCAATTTGCTTCTCCTTTCTGCGAGCAGGGCTTCCAAATAAACTTGGTATATTCTACAGCACAGTCAACAGGACTGGAAAAAAATCTCCAGTGAAGTAACACGGTGGCTGTGGTAAACATGAACCGAGGCCTTTGGAAGTAGCTAATGGCATCCCCCCAAAAAAGTCTCCTTTCTCCCACTGGGGCTGTGCCAGCAGCAAGCACTTCCAGCCCTGGCTTCTAGTGGAGGAAAGCATCATTTGGCTCTCTTTGGATTTCATTACTCTTCCTCCACTCCCTCCCTCTGTGCAGCAAAAGCCTTTCCAGTCGCAAAGAAGTGAATTAACTCCCAAGCCTTTTGAAGCTCTTCACGTCAGTGATAGATGAGGCAGTTTTCTATAACTTCAAAGGAGAAAATTCTGCTAGTGAATGCAGGCCAGAGGAGCTGAAAAGTCCCAGCGGAACAGGGCAGCACGTGGTGTGACCCAGCTGTCAATTGGGGCACCCTGGAGACTCCCCTGCTGGTGCCATGGAAAGGCAGGAACAATACCGTGCTCAGGAAATTGCGTATCCTGAATGCCCATTTTTTGTCTGATTTTTCAATGGACTTGGGCACATCACTTAACAAACAGCAGCCATTTGTGCTGGATTCACAGAGCCTGAAAGGCTTTAAGAGGGTGCTCTCTGCCCTGCACAATGGGGATTTCGCACACTGGCATTTTGGAGATCTCGCTTCGGGCCTCCATAGCTAATCATATTAAAGGTGACCTCTTGGGCAGCACTTTCCATTGTTGCCATGTGTTTTCTCCAGTGCTTGAGTGATGTTGTGCATTGGAACCTATTCATGCATCAGCTAATTGAATCACCAGACCTTAACCCCCTTTCCTGGTCGACACTTTCAGAATTTATTAGCTCCCTTCTAACTGCCCGGGCATTGTTTCTGTCTCCTTCGTAAGCCAAGGCAGGATCCTGGGAGATATTGGTTGTGTTTACTTTGAGGATGTATTTAAAAAATCAGAAGAGCTGATTAATGCTGTGTTGGTAGGACCAGGTTGTTTCTGTTCTCTTGAGAGTGTTGTCGTGAGTGTCTTGCCATGGAGAAATTAGGGTTTGGGCTCGAGGGTTTTAAAAAACCAAAACACCGTGAATGGAAAAATGATGGAGAAGCTGTACATCTCCTTTAATTTTATTTTTTAAATAACTCATTTTGAGAGCTTGACTGTCTCTGTAAAGTGTTGTGTTGGCTACTTCCCTTTTAATACTTGTCCCTTAATAGGGAAAACTCCAAATCAAGGTCTGAGCAGACGGGGAAAATTGTCCAGTTCCTCCAAATCCATAAAATTGGCTAGTTGGAAGGTCTGAATAAGGCAAGCTTGCTGTGAAAGAGAGAAAAGTCAGGCATATATAGGGAAAGATGCTGCTTGGAATCTACAGTGCGGATTATTTCTACAGACACATTCAACTAATGTTTTCATCACTGGCCCAGTGGATTTCACCGCATGTATGTTTAAAAACAGGAGTTTGAAATGTCAGTTATCCTGCAACTGTCTTTGGGAGTGGGTGGGGGTCAGAGCAGGGAAGGGAAGGCTCTGATTTGATGATGATACATGATCAGGTTGCTACTACACTGTGCTCCCAAAGGGAGGAAACCTTTTAATTTTCTTACACTTGCTGAGGCGGACTGTCTAATACGTACCTCGTGCTTTGGTTCAGTTCTTGGATTCCCGTTCTCCTCCTAAAATGTGCTTTTACCCGCAACTCTAAATAGCAGAATAAATCCCTGAGGTCTTTGGAACGTGGTTTGTACACATCTGAGCTTCCGATTGTCTGTGTGTGTGGCGGTTTAGATTTGGTAGGCAGATGCATATTGACACACAAGTTCATAGATTTGGGACTGGTTTTTAAAATACTGTTTTACATTTTGTATCTTCGTTTTGCAAACCGTAACCACAGCTACTGAACATAAACCATGTCAGACCCCTTACATATGTTAAATAACAATGTCAAATGAGTTATCCTAGCCTGTTGTGCGGTAATGCTGGAAGAACCTCACTGACCATACCCCACGCACTACAATCCTATGATTGACAGTGGCTCTGCAGGTTCAGACATGGTTTTGGCCATATAAAAATATCTGACTCTTTTTATTGCCCCATTTCATGCTGAAGGATCCCAGAGCCCCTTTCAAACACGTACATATAGAAATTGCTTCCTTGCTAACGTGTACCCCTTGTATAATGGAGCAGTGAGGCCGGTCTGGCATGTGGTGTACAGCATGCTGTTAGAACAGTATGGGAAGGGGAAATTTGACCCAACACATTGGACCTCCCTCCTGTAATCTTGTGAAAAACGTTATGTCATTTTATAATCAGACAAAGACAGGTCCTCACAGTTCATAGCAACCCCATGCAATAAACTGCAGAGTATTCAAATATCAATCTGGGGAGGATGAAAGGTTGAGTAAGCCATGCTGGAATCTGGACTTCGTGGCTCCAGGGACCTTAGAAATTTCACACCACACTCCCCAGTGTCTGTAAAGGAATGGGTTGGAATTTAAACAAAAATGAGTGTGTTTATAAATAGGGTGTCTTAGGATCTGAATATTTCCAACTCCAGTTTAATGGTCAGCAAAAATAATGTAGAAAGACTGTTGTGATTGTTTGTTTTTGTCACCTGGCCAGAGCCCTTGTCATGTCAGGACAGGTACTGTCCCTGTTTTAATGTATTTATCTCTTGGGTGGAAAGTAATGAGCTTTGATCTGTCTTCAGATGTTACCCCACAAATATCCCTAAGGCATGAGACAATGCCTGGATCCTGAACCAATCTGTGCTCCTGAGTTCTGTAAGCTTCATTAACATCTTAACAAGGGAAAACAATTAATGTGAATAAACCTAAGAAAATAGGAATGGCTGTATTTGATAAGACCATAGGTCCATTCAGGCCCTGTATCCTCCCTGCAACAGTGGTTAATAATGGGCACATTACGGAGAGACCAAAAATGTTCATAATGCTGGGGTTAAATTATGGGCTTGATTTAAACACTTTAATGTTCATCTAGGCCTGTGCAGAATAAATATTCAGATTGTAATCCTGTCAAATAATAGGGACAACAAAGCCCACCCCTCCTCTCCAACCACACACGATTCAGAGAAAAATCTAGACCTGTCCAGCTCCATCCATCACCTGCAAAAATTGTAATAGAGGAGCTTTTGTGAGGCTCTTAAAGTGCCTCCGCACACCCAATTTGACAAAGATTAAAAGTAAAATCAATCACTCCTGTTACATTTTATCATTTAGCAGCAAGTGTCATCCAAGATGTAGTACAGACTGGCAAGAAGGCTAATTCCTTTCCCTGCCCTGAAGATCAGGGAATGTTTTTTTAAACAAAAGGAGTGGACGGGATCTAGGAAAGTGTGTAGTGTAATAATGAGTAGTGAAGTTTGACGTGCATCTCATTAGTACCACACTTTTTTATGTGGCATTTCCTAGGGATGTTTTGCTTTTATTGTAAAATATTTTAACTTCATTGGCCAGTATCCTAGACCCCAAAGGAGCAGGTGGGAAAAGTTTCAGTGAGCTATTTGTTAACGTATTGTTACAAGTAACATCTACATTGCCTATAAAATACATTAGAGGAGGCAAATGTTTTATTTAACTATCTTCTAGTGTGTTTGCTTTGTGCAGTGCTTTGTGTGTGGCTGGCTTCACTGTTTTCCTCTGTATACTGAGTCCAGTTTCCCCTGTTTGTGTGGACCTTTCACACAGCAACAGGAGAGAGGAAGAAAAATGTGATGTATAAAACTACAAGAATTTGCAGGACGACTCTGGACAGAAGCAATACCAGGAACTAGTTAAAACTCCTTTTAGACAGTGATTAGATTTCAAGTTGACATTGCCCCTTTGTCCACGTGTATGAATCTCTGTAGCCTGTAACTTCTTGGTTCAGGTCCATGAGCACAGGATGTGATGGTGGCACCTGAAATGATTGGATAATGCAAAACAAACAAAACCCAAGGTTAGTGGTGCTATTCTAGAAATTTTTGACAGCAGTGAGTAAGAAGGAACCTTTCCCTCACTGAAGGTATCAAGGCTTTTTGAATACAAGTTTGTGAATGAAAAGGAAATGAACTTTTAAAATCAAAAACTTGATTCTGTGATTTATTGGTTCTAAATCCTGTCTCCACATCATAAAGGAGGACTTGGCCTGACCTTGATGTGGAGGTTTTTCTATAGGATACTTAATGACCTGTCATTTTACAGACCCTTCTGAGTGCCTTTGCCCTGCTAAGAAGTGTCTAGAATCCATTGATGGCTGGTTTGATCAATTATTCATCCTTTTCTGTTCCTGCTTTTTATTGTGGCTGATGGTCTCAGGGTCGCAAAGGTTTCCGTGGTAGCTGGCTTTATTTGTGTGGGGTTGGGAATTGGAGAGAATAGTTGCAAATGCCCTCTCCTCCAAACCACTCTCTATAAGGGGCTGGTAGCAAGCACTGCTCACCGTACTGCCCCTGTCCATGCTTTGCAGGGGTAAGCAGTGCTGAAGCAGAGAAACAGTACTGTGAGCACAGAGACAAATAACTGCTTCATGTTCCTCACTGTGAATTTAAACTAGAAATGTAGGTAAATGGCACTGTGGAGGCTTCATTTGGAGTACTGTGTCCAGTTTTGGGGCCCCCCACTACAGAAAGGATGTGAACAAATTGAAAGAGTCCAGCGGAGGGCAATGAAAATGACTAGGGGGCTGGAGCACATGCTTTATGAGGAGAGGCCGAGGGAACTAGGCTTGTTTAGTCTGAAGAACTAAACTAGCAGAAGAGAAGAATGAAGGGGGATTTGATAGCAGCCTTTAACCACCTGAAGGGAAGTTCCAGGGAGGATGGAGCTAGGCTGTTCTCAGTGGTGGCAGATGACAGAACTAGGAGCAATGGTCTCAAGTTGCAGTGGGGGAGGTCTAGGTTGGATATTAGGAAAAACGTTTTCACTAGAAGGGTGGTGAAACACTGGGATGGGTTACCGAGGGAGGGGGTGGAATCTCCATCTTTAGAGGTTTTTATGGTGTGGCTTGACAAAGCCCTGGCTGGGATGATTTAGTTTGGGTTGGTCCTGCTTTGAGCAGGGGTTGGACTACATGACCTCCTCCTCCTGAGGTCCCTCCCAACCCTCATCTTCTATGACTAGGGAGGACTGAAAACCCTGGGGGCGGGGGTCTCCTGCTTGAAGAGGCAAAAGGGCAAACATGTCAGATGACTACCTGTGTCCTGCCTAAACTGGTGGGAACAGAAGAGCTGTAACTTAATGCTGCAATTGGTCATGTGTGCCCCCTTTCCTTCAGGCAAAAAGAAGGGCCCAGTAAAGGCCAAATGAGTTTTCCTGTGCTAGGATCCTTTGATCACTTTCTTATTAAACACGTTCTGATCTTCTCTCATGGGCTTCAGAAAGAGGGACAATCTGAGCAAAGCAGAATTTCTGTTCAAGATTTCTCTCCTGAAATTTCTAGCCTTAGTGAGAATAGAAAAGCACTCTGGAGAGGAGATGCATCGGATTCAGTGGAAGTTTCTTTAAGTGAAAACACAGCTGTGAGGTTTACAGACTGCGCTTCTATTAGGGATGGTTCAGTTTGACCGGCCAGCATCACTACAAACTTTCCAGCTCTAATGAATTGAGAAATCCGTTCTGAACAAGATTGAGTTTGATGGCCCTGTGTGTAGGCAGATGGATGTATTTTGAAAGAACAAGGTGCCAGAAAGCGCCACGATTACGTTACTGGAGCAAGGCTCATTTTTTGTGGTTTTAAAAGTGGAGTGTCAGGATTTCAGGGCTTTTTTTTTTTTTTTCAGGTCAAGACTGAAGCTTGGGCGGGGTGTAGAAAACCTGCTTGTTCACTAAGTTTGTTCTTAAAAAGCTCTCTAGAGCTGGTCCTTGAGTGAGAAACCTTTGTTCCTAGAGAGAGGTTCAGTACCAGTTCTTGGCCTCATTTGATAACAGGGTAAAACTGAAGTCACCTCTTTCTTGTAGATGAAAACAAGGCATGGGGAAGGATATACAGTGGTAACACTAGCAGAATTGAACTCATGCCAGAAGGTTAAGCCCTTCAGGAGACTGTTCTGTTATTTTTCATATAACCTTCAAATCAGGGCCTCTTGTCGGTGATGTTTCGGTTCATTTTGGACCACATTCTGCCCTTTGTACTCCTGTGGCGTGGACCCTTGCTACCTGAGCATTCCCACTGATTTCAGTGCACAACTAAGAGTGGCAAAATCTGATCCTTAAATTGCCCCAGAACTGGGAAATTTGAAACGTTTGACCTGCTTATTTAGGCTGAATTGATAATACGTCTCTGGCGTGGTGCATGCATCTGAAAAACCTCCTCTCGCTGTCAGATGACAGAGGGTCTCTGGTGAGAGCCAAGGACTGGGAACGAAGAGGATCCAAGCCAAACCATTTACTCGAGGGGCGCACACATTTGCCCAGTTAAGGCAATGTAGGTACTGGCAAAGCTTCAGAAGCCAGAAGGCTGCTCCTAACACTTCATCCTGATTTGAGCTGCCTGGCTTTATTACTTGCCTGGGCTTGTAATTGCTACAGGTCTAAATCTTTTGATTAGAAATAGGGACAGCTGCTGGCTGAATTGCTGTGGTTTTTAGGAGTCTGGGGGTCTTTGGGCCATGGACAAAGGGGAAGCCCCTGGCTTGGGATAGGGCAGCCCAAATTATGCCCTTCCTGCAAATGTTACTTCAGTGGCATAGAGCCACCATACCTCAAGGGCCCCTACCCTTCAACAGCCTCTCACCTGCCTGCAGCTCACCCCGACCTCCAGCAGGAGGCAGGCAAACGCAGCCCTCAGGCTCCTACAGTGGGTCTGCTGCATTGTGGGAATTCCCTGGGGATTCTTTTTCCCCTCTTTGCACCAATATTTACTTGGCACAAAGGGGCTGCAGAACACAAGTGAATTCCCTTGTGTCAGCAAATTGGAATGAGGGCTGGAAGCTGGCTGAAAATAGGAGCTGAAATCCCCCATCCTCCTGAATTGGGCTTTTTCTGTCAGGCTTTGCTGAGCACACTAGAGGGAGTGATCCCATATGGGATGGCATGAACAGATGCATTATGCTGCCCTTTAATAAACATCTCTATTATTGCAGCACCCAAATGCCCCCCAGTCGGGACCCTGAGCTTTGTACCGAAGCAGACAGAAATGTCCCTGCCTGGGAGGCAAGCTTCAAGTGATGGCTGTCTGGTTGGGCAGTAGGAAGAACTAGAAGTCATTGGTCCAAGAGAAAATGCCCTGCATTTCCTGTGACTAGAGGACAGAGAAATCAAAGGGGCCGGGTGAGAGCTGGGACCATGGCGTTATAAAACTATAGTAAACCTAGCTCTTGTATGAGCTTCTCAGCTGTGGATGTCAAAGCACTTTGCAAAGGAGGGTCAGTCTCACTTTCCCCATTTCACAGATAAGGCAACTGAAGGGCAGGGAGGGAAGTGACTTCCCTGTGAACAATAGCAGAGCCAGGAATAGAACTCTGGTCTCCTTAGTCCCAGTCCAGCGCCCTATCCACTGGGCAACACTGCCTCTTGTTGAAATCCTGCACGCTCTCTTTGTCTCTGCCCTGACTTCTCTTCTCTCTGCCATTTGTAAGTTTTACAATCCTTGCCTGCCTGGGATGTGTGTGGAGACTTTAATTGTTGGTACGGGGTTTTGTGATCTTCTGATGGAAGGCAGTGCAGAAGTCAGAGAACATTCCCATTCTCAACTGACCTCCTCTCCAGGATTGAGCTATACAGAAACAGAGAGCATGTGTGTGTTTACTAATCTAGGGAGCTGCGGTTTGTGCAAGTGGGTCTGGCAGAGCTGTAGTGGGTTAGGTATTCTGAATGAAGACATTTGAGTTAAAGTGGTTCAGTATCTGTCTGTCTGGCTCGCTCTCTCTGTCTCTGTCTGTCTGTCTGTCTATCTTTCTCTCTCTCTCTGGATCTACATCCTGCCCTTGCAGGAGAATGAGATTGATCAGATAGACCTCATCCATGTCTGGCTTCTGTCTCGGTAATGCCACATTCCAGCTCCCTTTCCCATGGAGTTCACCCACATAGCATGAAGAGTCTTTCTGTGTGTGGAAAATGAGTGAGCTGGACAGGGTTCTTTATTAGTCCATGGATTTCAAGGGTGTGCTAGCTGAAGGGGGCAATGCAAGCCGTATGGCACAAGAACACAGATGTGTGAGATATTTACTAATGCCCCCCTCCTCCTTCCACCATTGAGCCTGAAAGCATGTGATAAAACCAGGTGATTGCAAATGCATAATCTAGAAATCGCCTGCTCTGATGGGGTCTTGGTCACCATGGCCATACAGCACTGTAGGAAACATTCCGCCCAGGCACAAAGTCAGCAGATTCAAAGCCCTGAAGGTATTTGAGCAGTGCTGTCAAATGGATAGAGTGGGGGTTGTGTCCAAAGAGGCATTGCAAAGGCACGTTTGGGTTTTATAGGTTCTTATGAATCTGGAAGCCTGTGGCTGTCTAGTGACATCTCTGCAGTTCTAAAGCAAATCAGATGGGATGAATGATAATGCAGATAATCCGCTCAGGGACCTCTACTGTACTAGTAAATCCCCCCAACCTCCCTATTTGATTTCTTAATTCAGTTAATCAATAGAATTCTTACTATTTAATTAATGGGTTTTGGGGAGGTGATGAATGGAGAAGATGATTATGTAGGAGAAAATAGGAAGGACTGTATTATCTGGTGGTCAAAGATCTGCATAGGGGCTAAGAGAAAGGAGTGTAAATTTTATTTCCAACTCTGCCACTGCCTCGCTGTGTGATTGGGCAAGTCACTTAACCTTTGTGCCTCCATTTACCAGTCGGAGAAACAGGTATCCTAATACTGTATGTGGATGTTGTGAGATGTTGTTGTGTGTCTTCTGAATTATATATATGAGGAGGTATAAAAAGTCCAACTTTGCTGTAAAATAAGCCCTCTCCCACATTGCTGGCTATTCTACTCTGACAACCTGTGTCTGAGCCTGCCCGGGCAAACGTAGTCCATGCAGCTGATCCTTTGAGGCATGCATTTGTAAGCACCTGTGGACTTGCTGTAGGGTTGCAATGAGCAAGTCTAAAGTAGTGTAGGTGGGATTTTCAGAAGCACCTAATGACTTGGAAGCACAAAATCCCCCTGGAAGTTGACGGGACTGTCCCATATGATATCCCACTAAAAGTCAATGGGACTTGTGCTGCTGCCTCATGATATGGATTTGTCTTTTCAAAATGGTTTAAATGGAGAAGGAATCTCGGTAATACAGCATTAAAAATCCTGGAAACGTATTAAAGTCCACTAAGGCTAGACTCAAAAAGCCTGTGCATGAGACTGTTTGTATCCCACAATGCTCAGCTGCTGCTTCTAGCCCTGCTGAATCTCTTGGCTTTTCTCCATTCTTATTTTTTATTTCTGTCCACTCCTGCTCTCCCCACAAACACCAGAATTTAGCCAGAGTCTAGTGTAAACGCTCTACACGCACAACTGCCTGTCAAGGGCTTGGCCAGAGCATTATTGCTACAGATGCAGAAGCAGACAAGGCCCTTTGTGACCAGCTGGAAAATGCAAAGAGCAGCCCAGCCCTTATCCGCTCTCTCTAGCCCCTGACAACGCTGCAGGATGCTCCTTGTTTGGCTACTGCTGCACTCTAGCCTTTAGCGAACCACTACTGCAACAGATCAGCAGAGGATCTGTTCCCGTTCCACACCTGCTTTAGCATGCATCTACCAGCAACTGTTCTGGTTCTGGAGTGAGTTGTGCCTACCTGGGCATTTCTTTCAAGTGACCTGCACTCCTGTGAGTGCAATCCCGCAATCCATCCCACTTCTGTCTAGATGACCAGATTATGACACCACTTGTTTTCCAACCATATCACCTCTAGCAGGTCCAGCTGGTGTGGCGGCTGCTCCTGAGTCCTCTCAGGGAGCTGTGACCAGCTGGTAAATGCAGTCGGAGGGAACAGCGTCTTCAAAACAGCAGATCATTTATTTATCCGTAGGAACACCAGAAGCAGAGAAAAAGGAGCTAAACTTAACAAAAGTCTAAATCCATATTGTTTTACTTAGACTTCATCTTTCTCTGCCAGTTTAAGTAGGTTCCACTTGACCCAGCACCCCCAAACATTGGGGTGCACGTCTGCCACTGCTGCCTCTGACGGTCTCGGGTTTACTCTCCGTACCTGATAGCTCAGTTGCTGCTGCCTTTCCCCTGGAGTGAACAGAAATTTGTCTGTGTTCTGACAAAACAAGCTTGTTTCTCTTCCCAAACTTTTTTCTTCCTTCCTTGTCTCCTTGAGTGGAGCTTGTTCCCAGGAGCAAGCCCTACTGGAGACACGAAGGCTCGTTGTGCAGTACTAGAGATGCTGATTTAGTTTACCAAAATTGTGACAGGGTAAAATGTAAGCATTGAGGGTAGGTTATTTCTAATGGCTGTAGATCCAAGACAGACATGGACAGTCTTCATTGTAATGTCAATTGGTGCCCATTAGAATTGGTTTGTCAAGGCTAATTGAAATCATACATATAATTTTGCACCTTCCTTGCTGTAGTCCCACAATAGAAATCTGAAATTTGATTTACTGCCACTTTTCCAGAATCTCCAGAGCTTGTGTGCAGCTGTGACCAGGGATAACTAGGGCTAGGGATATGGATTCCCCAAGTTTATGGGTGTGGATTTCCTGAGTCAGAGCAAATGTTCTACAAAGACAGGAAAGCTTTGGTTAAACGTGCACAACTGAAAATAAAACCTATTTCTTTTAGGGCAGCTCCAAACTCCATGCTCAGTCCACTACACTCTAGTTGTTTTGCAGATGAGTCTAAGAAATCCGGTGTTCCTAGAAAAGTAGCTACATACAGGAAACCAGAGTCAGTATGTGATCTGCTATATGGCATGTGGCACTTATTACATGGATTGACGTAAAATAAGGCAGTTTATTTATCTGAAGTCCAAGGAGTATGGAAGGGATAGCTACGTGCATAGTAAATAACTAGTGTGTTTCAGTCACCTGGCATGGAACTCTAAGCCATGCAGCAGTTGAGGTGGATCAGATCTCAGCATTTTACTTAATTCTCTACTAAGTAACCGTGATGACTAAATTTGCAGCAGCTTCAGTTTTATTTGTGCAAGCGCACACTGTATTTCTTTGTGTTCATTATCCTGTGGAGAAGGAGAAACCTGTACAACAGCTAATGATCCAGAACATTGGTTCTATTAACAGCCTACTCGTGAAAAAATGTCTTAATACAGCATTTTCTCCCTAAATAGGCATTAATTTTCATTAGCAATTTCCTTGGAGATCATAAGACGGAGGAATTTGTAAATAAATGTAGTGGCTTAGCATCTCCCTTCGTTTAAAAAGGGCGGACCCACCATAACAAACTCACTTCAAATTCTATACATCACGAATAAAAGAGATGGGCTCTCCACTTCATTGCAAGAGTCCAGGAGCGTCCAGGTGTTCATGGGCCCCCTTCTTTAATATTACTCCATTCAGCCTAGATCAAAACTAAAGCAGCCACCCGGGGGTAAATTTCTAAATATAATTAGGCACCTAACTCCTATTGATTTGAATGGAAGTTTGGTGCCCAAATATCTTTAGAAATCTGGGCCCTGTACCGCTCTTTCATAATGCCTATCCTGTCCCGAGTGCACAATACATGTTGTGGTCTCCAGTCTTCGCCCGGGTTGGGGAAACACATGTGATTTGCCTGTAGCATGCACCTTACTGTTGTAAATAGAACAGATTTGCTGACACCCACCTCTTGGGTGCAGCATGTGATGATTCCTCTTGATCAGAGCCACTTCCGTGTGGATCAAGAGGGACCCATAGACTGCTGAGGCCACAGCTCTGTATTTAAAAGGTAAGCCCCATTCTATTTTCTGGTAGCTTAGGATATAAAACCATTAGAGAAATTCTCATTAAACAGTGCTCCATGCTGAACTGCATTGGTTCTGTCTATCGATGCAGGATTAAGTTTTTTCCCCCCCCTTAAATCAAACTGAACTAGGTTACATGTGAAATCTGAAAACTCTTACCGAATCCCGTCTTGGAGTTGCAATGGAAGCAGCTTTCCAGGTCACATCATAGCCTCCTGCTGGACACTGGTCCAAACTACAAACCCTCTTAACAGCTCTTTAATAACTCTGCCCAGAAGGAAAAATCTGTCACCTTTCCCTCTGTGGTTTCCCCTCTGTTCTAATGCACTGGAGGAATGAGATGCAGCCGGGAAGGCTTTCAGAGAAAGAGGCTCGTGGGAACTACAGCTTCTGATGGAGAACACTCATTTCTTTAGTGTCTGAGGAGAACCGCAATAGCTTTGGTGAAGGGATGTGTGTGTGGGTGGGTTTGGAGGGGTGAACCATTATGACCCATACATTTCAGAGGAACCACAAACACTTTATAGTAACAAAGGGTGGAAAAAGAGAGAGCTTTTCTGCAATGCATGTGACTTTTCACTGAGGTTTGGAACCCCGTGTTATATTCCAGGCCACAGTGTTTGCGTGTCAGCCTTGGTGAGCTTGCTTTCTCCCACAAGCCTTTCATGAAGTTGCTGTAGTGACTGAGAACGCAGCCTAAATCTGCTTTTCTTTTCTCCCCCCCCCCCCCTTTGCAGCTGAAGCTCTCGTTTACATTGGACAAAGAAAGTGGGATGCCTCAAGGCTGTTATATCTATCAATATCGGGACAGCAACAAGTAAGTCCCGCAGATGATTGCACACAGTGCAGATAGGAAGGTGCACCTACAGGAAAATTTCACTGCTGAGATGCCCCACATTTCCATTCCCTGGCAGATGATCAGAACTGTTTGTGCTACTTAAATGTAGATTACAGTAGCTTTCAGCCTCACCCTTTGGCTTGCAGAGGCCTCATGCACAAATGTGTCAGGCAAAAGTGGGGCTGGATCTTTGCGTTGAGCAGATGCACACATTCTCAAATCAGGGCCCGTTAGTTACCTCCATGGCAGCTGTTAGCTGCTGAGCACTCTAGAAAATCTGCCCTGCGCTCTCCAAATAAGCAATGTTTGCTCTCAAGCTCTGGGATACTTTGTGTTGGGATGATTCTGATGAGATGGAGGTAATGCCACATCTCTTTCCCACCACCTGGTCTCTCTCTGCCCAAACACACGTGCCGATTGACTTGGTGGCTTGTCATTTGTGCTTCCTGAGATCCAAGTGTAGCCAAGCACTCTGTTTTTATATGACACCTCCTGATATCCAAACTGGAACAGAGACTCCTCCTTTTCTAGGTATTCCTGCATAGTTTTACTAGCTCTTGTACTGCGTTGGCACTCAAGATGTTGTTTTTTTTCAAATCATATTCTCATTATCAAATTGACAGCAGCAATCCAGTTTCGGATATTTCTGTTGTAGTACTGGGTAATTTGTCATGAATACCAGGGTACCAGAAATTCAGACTCTCACCCATGCTCAGGAGTTATATATTCCTCCTCCTTCCCCCCCCCCCCAAAATCTCTTTAGTAGAAGTTTGCAAGCCTTGTGCACAGAGCTAGCTACTAAACAGCTCAGCCCAGGAAATACAAATACAAAGGGTCAGTAACTTCAGCTCCATTACAAAAATAGGGGAAACATGCTGGTTAAATTCTGCAGGATCAAATCTACAAGGAAAGAATGTTTGTTTTACAAGCTTTTAGGAGGGGATTGCACACAATGGGCAATGGGGAAAACATAAAGCTATTAGACCTGTTGGTTGTTTTGTTTTTTTAAGGATGTTTATGTATCCAGCACTTCTAATTGTCGTTTATATCTTGAAAATCAGCAACCCTGTTTTCTGCCCCCTCTTCACATACCTTTTGTACACGCTTGTGCCATTGTTTTAAGAAACTTCTAAGGCAGTGGGCTGTTTTCTTTTAAACCTTAGGCCAGTGGCATTTCAGTTTGAAAAGCTGCTTTCTTTTAGCCGCTTTGTCTGTCTGAATAGAACGGTCAAGCGAGAAACAAAATAACTAAAGTATAATGCGTATTATTGATTCGTCGATGTATGGTTCTGACCTGTGTTTCTAGCTATTTTAGCATCTGCTACCTGTTGTGACCACATGAAACAACATGATAGCCAGGACTGGTTGTACAGCAACTGATGCAGGATCTATAACCAGACCTAGTGTAATTGTTTCAGGTGGTCCCAGATAAAATATTTCTTCCTGTTATATTTCCCAAATGGTACCCGTTCTGTACGGCATAGGTCATTTAACCAGGGAAAGTGGGCGACGGGCTTTCCTTAAAAAATAGAAATCTTAACTAACAAATGGGTTATCAGGGATCTCTTTGGATTGTAAGATGTTTTTCCCTCTGGGCCCAGTGTGTGCACACCAGGAGAATGGAAAATACTTGCACAATATATTGAAACATGGGGGGGGGGAAGTAGGTCTTTCAAGCTTAGTAATGAGCATCTGTGACCTTTCCGTGCAAGTAGGATGCTCCTTTATCAGAACGTAATCTCAGTTCTAAGGACACTTGCTTTTGTGCTGTGCAGTGGTGATGGGGGTGGAGTGTGCTAACTTCATGTGCTCTGTCCTTAGTTTAAAAACAAGCAGCTTTTCATTGGATTAAGTGATAGTAAAATGGACAGGTATTTGTATCGATCTCCTTTTCGTCTCGTTTGCCTGCCCAGTCAGTCATGCTGTGATGAAGGACCCCTGGTTCTCAAAAGCTTACCCCTTTTCTTGGATTATTACCTACAATTTTAACATGACTGTCACAATCTCCCTTTGCTGTTTCAGAGAGCAAACTTTTAGGCCTGGTCTACACACAGCTAATAAGGAGCGAGCTATATCAGGAGAAACATGTATACTTTTAAAACTGTGTCCCTGCCAGGAAGCCTGTACTAGTTAAAGTGGTACAATTTTTGTGCGTAGACAATGTTCCCAAGTGTTTGCGGACGACGAGAGAAATGTTGACATGTTTCTTTGTGAGGGTGTGTGAGAGAGAGGTTGGAAATGTGTATCCTGTAGCATGCCTTCACGTAGAGCATCTGGTCTCGCAGAATGAGGATAACAAGTGATAACAGTTGCAACAGGACAGCGTAAATCTAGGGATTGCTGTGCAATAGCTTTAGTGATGGGAAGTAGAAATAGTCCCTGCATGTGACGGAGCCTTCAGAGCTTTAACGTGCTGTTCTGTTTGTATCCACCATTTTTTGTTCCTTGAGTTCTCTAAATGTTCAGTCATTCAGGCAGGGAGTCGGGATGCTGTTTCCTCCAAAGACACAGGCCCTCCTTGAGATGGTTAACCTGCCCTGACCAGAGGGGCACAGTAGAGAGCAGTGTATAGTGGCCTTGCATTTCCTGAACAAAGGAATCATATTTTTGAAATTTCCAGCCTTAAAATGTAATGACCAAAGCAATTAAATTTTCTGAATTACCTAGGCTTAGAAGTGCAAGTACCATGCAGACTCTCACCAAGGGTGATGTACTGGAATATGTTGCCCTTAAGACAACATTCTTAAATTTTCATTAACTTCTCATTGCAGCTGCTAGTCCGTTGTCATGCTTTTAGCACTGTGGCTGAGGGTCAGTTGTTGTGTCTTATGTATAAATCACCTATTCATTGGGGGCATTTAAAGCTATTGCTTATTTGTGGGCAAAATGCATTAGGGAAGCTGGAACCCAGAATGTGTGGGTTATATTTTCAGTGCCTTTCATCTTGAGGGACCTCAAAGGGCTTTTGCAAGCTATGTAACACAGAGAGGCACCTCTGAGTTGCAACACAACAGTGGGAGGCCAGGGATATGAGAATACTGAGGGACATTGAATGAGCATGAACAGCAGATAGGATCTATGTGTTGGGTCCTTCTCTTTGGCCTTATCTATGCACCCACAGTACACTGCATAGAACTTAACTGTGCTTCCTGGAGAGAATGACAGGCTGAACCAAACAGGGTGGAATTGGAACCTGTGCCTCCAGAATAGCCTAGGTTTCAAACATGAGATTTAGTTCCCATCTGGCCGCTTCTTCGCAATTCAAACTGTAATTGTTTCATTATTATGTTGGCTCCTTGGTGTCAAATAAAAATCCATAAGCATAGCCCTGCGTTAAAGTAATGTTGGGGATGTAAGTTAAGAGGCAGATGATTGTGGACGCTCTGGGGTACTGCCAGATTAATGTGCCCACTTTTTACCTTGGAAAACCTGCATTTAAATACGTTGGGCCAAGAAAGAAAAGAGATCTGGCTCTCTGTTGGCTCCCTGCTGGACCGGAGGTCCTTCCATGCACGCCCCAAGCCATTATTGTTAGTTGTTTGTATCTAACAGCACCTAAAGGCCCTCTTAAGGTGAGGACCCCCAGTGCTAGGCATTGTCTAAATACAGACTGAGATCTGGTCCCTGCCCGTAAAATACAAGGCAGAGAACAAATAAGCAATTGTCAAAAGTAATAGTATGGCTTCTCTCACTTCCTACTCTCACAAACAACCATCTCCCCCACTCTCCCCTCTGTCCAGCTGCCAGTCAAACTCCTTCTCAGCACTTATTCATCCAAGGGCCTTCTGTCCATCTTGCAAGGCCCAGAGGAAACCCCTGGGCCCTTGCTCAGGTGAAAGCAGTTTTCTTTTCCCTTTTTTGAACCATGTTGTTTCATTCACCCTAATGGGCACAAATCATTTTAATCCAAAAGGGAAACAGACTCGCCATGGTTCTGACTCGGCTAACAAATGAGTGGTGTATGTACACATGCACACACGCCTGGGCAAGCAGGGTGCAGTTCTGTGAATCTTTTTTTCTTCTGGCCATTAAAACCCAGCAACTGCCATTTGCAAATTGGTGATTTGTACATTTCCTAGCTTAGCACCTTCTACAATGTCAGATGATACATTTCCATACACCTCCCACCAGGCTACAAAAAACCCCTCCATTTAGGAGGGTTTTTTGTGGGGGGGCGCGGCGCGGCGCACAAATGAAGGTGGTGTAGATTTTTCTGGTCTCACAAATACCTTCTAGTGGGGGATATCTAGCTTCTGTCATTCTGGGGGGGACGGACGCGCGCGCGCGCGCGCACGCGCGTGCGTGCGTGTGAGAGAGAGAGAGAGAGAAGAATGTCGGGTTAGACCTAATTCTTTACAACTAACTACACCCGAAGAGGTTGGGGGCCATGAATTTTGATGCTGCAGTTAGGAGTGCCTTTGACAGGAAAAGTGTGTTGATAGAAACCTTGCAGACAGCGTAATCTTTGTTAATTACCTCTCTCAAACAAAACCAAGCCTCTTCCTTGAAGCTCCGCACAGATTCAAGCTGTCACTCCCTCATGGCACAGAGCCAGTCATGTCCAGGGAGGTGACCGCGTCCCTGCTGGGAGCTCTGCAGTGGGCTGCAGCCAGTGGTGGGGGGTGGAGTACAGGCTTTGAGGCTACCCTCCCGTTGGGGTGCGATTTTGTGGCGTGTCTCTCTGCCTGTGGAGGATGTAGCCCAACAATCTAGCTGGCAGGTAGGGAGATGCAGGGCCGGACTGGCCTAACCCCTTGTTACAGAGTTGTCTTTCCCCACGTGCAGCCACCTCAGATATCTGTGTTTCACACTGCAGCCTGCGATGCAGGGATTGGCGTGAGGCTCTGCTGGTCTAGAACCTGGCTCTCCTGCTCCCTGGGCGACTGCCGCATCCCAGCAGCACTAGCAGACACTGGTGAAAGGGCTTTGAGCCGGGTGGGCCCAAGCACCATAGGACGTGCTGCCCACAGAGGACCTGACTGGCCTGCCCCCCAGTGTCTCTGTGCTCCAGGTGCACTCCTTAAGCCTGCAGGGGAGATCAGGAAGATGTCTGTGTGACAAGACTGATTCCCAGCCAGCTGCTATGACAAACCTTGCTCCAGCCTTGCCCGAGCCCTGCTCCTGCTCTGCTCCAGCCCTCCTTCCTTTCCTGGCTTCTGACTCTCGCTCTGGCTCTAGGCTTCTCAGGCCAGCTCCACCCACTACGCCCAGTCGCCCTGCCCCAGTTTGGATAGTGGCACTGTACTGAAAAGGCCCCTTGAGACCCTTTTCAAGGGATATAGTGGGACAGCCATTGCAGTCTTTCTCTCTAACTAGCTGTAATGGGAGACCGACCGGCAATATGAAGGACACTCCAAAGAAGGAGGTTGAGTAGACTTTGGAAAATCATGGAAAACTTCTCCTGAGAACAAGAGCAGTCGGAACCCAGAGAGCTTTTGGCTTATGGCTGATCCTATGGAAGAAATTAGGTGCAAGAATTATTTTGCTGGAATCAGCACAGAGATCAGACATGTTTTCTATGTACTATCGATCTAGGCAGGCACTTACATTGCACCCACCATCCTACCCTGAGTGCATATGCACAGTAAGTCCAGATTCTTAATTATTTTCCATCCCTCTGAAGACTCTCCAATTGGCATAGCTCACCAAGAAGGAATGCAATGTTCCAGGTTCCCTGTTATCCAGAGACATAAAAGAGAAACTGCTGTTGGTCTGGGACAAGATGCATCCGATTATGTACCCCGTATTTGCAGTAGTGTGTTTTTGCTTACACAGCACATTGCAAACTCCAATCTAATGTACTGTCCATGCTCACCTCAGTCTTTCAGCATTATACTGTTTTCCAGGTTTCTCCCTCCCATTATGGATAACTTTTCCTCCGATATATCAACTTCCATTTTTCCAACGAATTTCATTTTAATTCCTCACCATGGTTTGGGTTTGTGTCAGGATTATGAATTTGTGGTAGGGCTTTGTATGTTATTGTTGGAGTAGCTTTCTAACCCCAAGAGAACAAGATCTCAGATAGAAACACTTAGAGACCTTTTCTTGAAGCAGTGATAGTATATTGATCATTTTTCATTTCCAAGGATCCCAAAGAGATTTACAGACAGAACTGATGTACAAACTAGTCAGGGAGCAGTTCGTGGATCAGTAAAGTGCAGCCACTTTTGGGCAGTATTACACAACTGTTTAGGACAGGAAATGAAAAACATGTACCACTGAAACAGAAAAATGACTCTCCTCTCCTTTCTACACTTCGAAGAATGGTGCATTGACGTAGCCTGAAATACCAGTGTTCCAAATGCCCAGGTGTATCCAATTCTGATGCTGACAAGCTATTGATGAATAATGCCCTTCATGTTACAGAGCTGTCCTGTGCAGTTTTTCCATAAAGTGAATTTAAGATAGTCAGCTATGAACCAAGACTTAAATCAGGAAAGCAAGCCTGCAATTAACATTGAATTTGAATTGTTTGAACAAGTTGTTTCCCACTTACACTGCTCACTGCTTTCGTTGCTGCTATTCTGGGCTGCCATTGGTATGATGCAGCCAGAGCCTGGGCAAAGCATCACCGTTTGAGTATTTATTTCTGTTTACAAGGAGAGTTGCTTATTAGACGTGATATGGACATAACACACAAACCAGCAGTTGCAGCAGCAGCGACTTTTTCAGCTCACCTGACAGATACGTCCCAGCCTTGTTGAACTTTAGCACAAACAGGTCATTTTCCTGTCTGAGGTAAATCAGGTGAGCTGGCAGTTTCATGATGTTCTGTTTAGCTCAGCAAAGTGAGTTTAGACTTTCAGAACTGTCCGTGCACATAAATTGTGCAAACAGCTACCCTGCTGCATGCGTAGCTGTGTGCACACAGGTCTAAAAATCTGTCCCTGATATCACACGGTTGCCAAGTGGCATGTCACTTAAGGCGGCAACGCTAACTGAATTGCCATATTTAAATGAGATTAACTGGCCTTTCTAAGAGTTTTTGATTGCATAGTCAGCAGCCAGCAAATATGGCATTTCGTCCTACTCTGATGGGTGTGGTTTGGGGAGATTGTTTAGATAGCAGTTTCTGTAATTTGGCTTGAGTCGCAAATTGTAGGTAGGAAGTGTAATCCTATCTCGGTGTCTGATTCCAGATTTGCAGTACCACCAATCCCAGGATTACATGATGCAAAAAATCTAGCATATATGTTTATAAAGTCCTGTGCTGGAGCTAAGTAAATGCTTTATGCTATAAATTGGTAGGCTTAATCTTATTAAATGTCTTATTTGCATTTCAGAATCAAAGTGAAATTAGGGCTCTAAACCCCGGCATTGCATTCTTTAGTTGTATGCGGTCTCCTAAGGACGTGTCTTCACTTCAGAGTTAACTCAGATGATCAGCCTGGGTTAGCCTAGCCCAGGAGAGAGCAGCCACATTGCAGAGCCATATCCAAGTTACTGTGCCCGCACCAGTGTGGGTTGCTAAGACTTCTGGAGCCATATCCCATGGTTCTTTCTGCGGCAATAAACTGAGCTGTGTTTTGTTTTTTTTTCCTGGAGAACTTATCTGTCCTTCCACCCACCCAGGGGGGAATTGTGGGAAGGTTTTGGGGGACTTTCTGCACCTGAGTGATTTAGCCTGCATCCTCACTGCAAAATGGATGCGTTACTAGCCTGAGTGAAAGAGCATCATCCTTGTAGCCTATACACCCAGCCAGGACAGCTTGCCTGGGCTTAAAGCAGCGCGAGACTCAGGTGAGGGGGGCTTGTGTGTGAATGGAAGGGGTCTTAGGAACAGCACCTGAATAAATACCTGAGTTAGCTCTGCTATGAAGACAGACCCTAAGGAAGGAAATGACGGAGCAGGATGTAGTTCTGCCGTATGATGCAGAGACTCTTGTTTTCCATTTGACTGAGTGGGCACCAGACTCTACCCAAATTGATGTATAGTCTCCACCTGCCAAAGAGTAAACCTCTGACTCACTTGGCTCTATGTGGCTGGTAATTGACTCTGTTCACCATATGCAAAGGTAAACCAGTCCTCCTGGCTTCTGCACAGGTTCAGTATATGTTAAATTGTCAGGCAGAATTAGTCCAGATGTTGTGCTGTAAAACTCTAAAGGAAACTTAATCCAGTTTTACTAAGATGTGGGCTCGGTTTTGTACACGCCACAGCAAACAAGGCTGCAGGATGTAAACCACAAAATGGATTTAGTCACCAGAGACTTTCTGAGGCAGCCACTGGAATAGCTGTTCCCAGGCAGAAGGGGCCTTATTGCAGTTTCATTCAGAGTAAACAGGGCTCTGCTTAGCATCTCAAACTATCAAAAGTGTGAACTGCCTGGTGATAAATGTTCAGCATCTTGTCTCTCCAGGATGCGTTCCTTCCCCAGTGGAGCCCTGCCCTCTGATTCTGACACCTTGCTATTTAATAATGGGTTTAGGTTTTCCCAGTGCTGCAGAAATAACTACTGAATCCTCACAACATCCTCGGGTTTGGGTACTGTAAACAGTCGTCATGGTCACAGTGACAGTGCACACGCATTGCGTAGAGATGTCTAAGCACTCTCCCTCTCTGTGCCCAGGTGGAAGTGGAAGATCCCATAGCGTTCTCCAAATGATGGGTCACGTATTTCCTGCATCCTGGCTAACGTTCCTACTCGTGATGAAACAAGGTTAATGTCCAAAAGGGTGATAGCCTCTATGGTTCTTGTGCTGTCAGTATCTCTTTGCACAGTGCTGGGATATCAGAGAAAGACCATGTCAATCTCCTCCCTGCGCTTCCCACTCTAATCAATGAGCTACATGCCCTCTAATATCAGGAGTCATTCTTTGTATTACACAGATGTATGTGCACCATTCCTTTTAGAACTACCTAGCTACACCTAAATCCCTGTGTATTGAGCCAGAAGCTCTTAATAGCTTGAGTCTGCATCCTTTAGGAGGAGCTGTAAAACCTCCATCTTCACTTTAGATGGCTGGGTATTAGTAGTTGCAAGGAAGAAAAAAAATATAGCTGCAATCATAGCAGAGGCAGAAAAAAAAAATACTGTTTCAGTGCGTATGACTGAAAGCCTGTCCACATCGTCGTTTGCCTAACAATGCGTTAGGAAACAATCAGAAGCACTTCCTTCCTGTGTCTCTGCATGCCAACCGAGGGTGAGCGGTGTATCAGAATCAGCGTCACTTTTCTGGGACCACTGCTTTTTAAAAAAGTTTAAATAGCCACGTTCTCATTCTGACATGTCCCATGCACTGGCACTCACGAAGGCAGGCCGGCACAGGTCTGGATGTGTAGGAGTAAATAGTTCTTGTGGGAGAACTCTTCAAAATCCAAGTCATTGTCAGCCTTGTAATCCACATGGCTTGGCTGATTTTCTTCACCTTTGAGCTGAGATCAGGCTAGGAAAATGGCAGCCCTACAGAAGGTGTGTTTTGTTTTGTTTGTTTGGTCTGGGGTTTTTTGTTTTTGCAGCAGATTTTTCACAAAACGGATGAAAATGGGATCTTAAGATGGACTAGCTCCTATGGCCTTGGTTGTTGAGTCACTAAGATACTGTGACTCCATGAGAACTCTGGTAGTAAACCAAGTGGAATCTTTTTACTGGCTTTCAGAAATTGGTGTTGGAGCAGGACTTCTTCAGGCCTGAGGTACAGGCTGCGCTAGTTGTAAACCTATGTGTAGACACCAGCATGGTGACTTTTTCAATTTGCTCTAATGTTCTGCTGTCCACTTTCTCCATAATGTTGAAGGTCACCTCCCAAGGAAAGCTGGGGGACAATGGATGAGTGCCCTTCTTTTGCTGCTTTAAAATATATTAAAAAACATCTGGAGAGTGTTCAAAGGTGTCAAACGGTAAAGGAGAATCTGTCACTAAATTACATTTAGGCCGGATTGCAAAGAACGGCGTGTAAACTTAAAAATAAATTGGAAACGATGCTAGAGTTTTGGAATGAGTTAGTTCCATGGATGTTTCATAATGAAGGCAATGACTTTTGCAAAGTGCTCTCTGCTTCTCCACCAAAAATAAAAGCAATGCTGCTTTGAGGTGGGACCTTCTGATCACTGTTTGACAGCCTGATGCTTTGTCTGAGTTGTGTTGTCTGTCTGTCTTAGATTGGCAAACACCTTTGATCAGGACTATGTCTTCTGTGTTTTGTACTCCAGGCACTCTAACAGGGCTCCACAAATGGTGTGTTCAATCCGTCAGAGAATAGGGAAAATCTTTTTCCTTGGAGTTTATCCACTTTATTCCCAGGTTACCAAGCCAGAGGAGCAAACTACCAAAGGAGGTGCTGGCTTCTCCATCTCTTGAGGTCTTCAAATCAAGACTAGATACTTTTCTGTTAGAGATGCTTTAGTCAGACACAAGTGATAGGGTTCAATACAGGAGTGAATAGGTTAAATTTGATGGCCTGCATTGTACAAGAGGTCAGACTAGATGATCTAATGGTCTCTTCTGGCCTTGAAATCTGGGAAGCTGTGGTGCTCTGTTCCTTGTTTGTATTGAAGCAAAGGAGCAGCTTTGACTTGACATAAAACATATCATTAGAGAGTTGGCTTTGCTTGACTTGTGAGAACAAGGAGCTTTGCTAGGTGGCTAACTGGCTCATTTGTCATCTTGCCCTTCGAAAGAGCTGAAGGCTGCGCAAGGTTACCACTTGCTTGAAATTACTTCCTCAGAAACAAGGAGCTGACGGAAGAAGCCTCCAGTAGTGCAGCAGGGATGAGAGTTTCCCTTTTTCTTTTAATTGTGCTGGTTGCGGCTCTGCTCTGCTCATGGTCTGTGGCTTTCACAGCTGTTTCTCTGAAGTTCACCACAGCTAGATACACCTAGTGATAAAATCCATTTGCCATCCCCCTGCGTTTTTGCTGTTTCACCAGCAGGTGCCAAACTCCTCCATGTAGGACTGTGAATCACAAGTGTGTTAATTTCACCTACATGCATGCATCGCTCACTGTGCCTGGATCCACTTGGGAGGGGATTTCATGTTCAGCTTAGCACTTTCACCTCTCCCAACTCACTGTGTGGTGTTAAATCTTAACTCCAATAAATCTGCAGTCCACCTTTCCATATATCAGTTGAGACTGTGGAAGTGGTCTAGGACGTCTCCACCGTTAATCTGCACTTTTGCCCATAGGCCCTGTCTAAAATGGGGCTGAAAAGCAGGAAAGTTTTTAAACACCATTCCAAATAATTTCAGGCTAACACAAGATAATACGTGTCCATCCACTGCACCTCTCAAATCCTGTGGCCCTTTGCTGCTATACCAACTCATCTAGGCCATGCATCTCTCTCCTTCCTTTTGGCTAAGGAAAAGGTCTAAGGGCCAGGAGATCTGATCTGTTCCCAGTTCTGCAACAGACTTCCTGTGTGACCTCAAGCAGGGTGACCTGTCTGTGCTCAATTTCTCCATCTGCACAGTGGGAGTGATCCCTAGGTTTCAGGGGCATTGTGAGATTAATTTATAAGCCTGTGTAAAGCACTTTGAGCTCCTCTAATGGAAGGCGATGGAGGAAAACCAAGCATTATTGCTTCTACGCCAGCTCAGCCTTCATTTTCAAATCAGCAAGCGTGTTTAGCTCTCTGGCCTTTCAGTGTGATTATACTGCCACGCTTTGATTTGCCTCTGATACGCACAGAGCCTAGGTTTGGTTCAAAGTGCAGATTGCACGCTCATCACCTGGAACAGTTTGCACTGACTGATTTGCCAGCAACATGGGATCATATTAATCTTCGAACTAGTACCACAAGCTGAGCTATGCTTAACTCCTGCCTGTACTGGACCTTCAGCAGCGGTTGGTTCACTGTCCTTGCTCTCTGCTTTAACCGCTCCTCTGTTACTTACTGTTTTCTGACATCCATACCTTTTCTTTTTAAAAGGTAATAAACTTTATTACTGAGTCCCTCAGATGGATGGAATTACCCCCTCACCTGTGTAGCTTATTCAGCATAGCGCTCCCCCACTGTTTTCTAGAGTCAGCTGATATCCGTGGGCTCCTAGGGTGGGAACAGCAGGGGACCTGCGTCATGGTGTAGCATTCAGTAGCAGCATACGCCTCAATCATTTGCACCTTTGGTGTCTTTAAAGGTTGTTCTTACTGTCTCTGCTTCCATGCCCTTGTGGAAATGCTGGGTGCCCCGTTCGCTGTAATGTATAGTGTGGCTTGCAGGGATGGGGATGCTAAAGTGTTGCAATAGCATATGCTGTTGATTGGACAAGGCGTTTCATGAATAGATGCTTCACACTTCATTTATGCTTCATGCTCTTTTACAGTCTCCCTCACAGGCAAAAGATCTCTCTACCTTGTCTGATGTGAAAGTCATTTAAGTGAGCATGGCGGCTGTATGGATTTGTACAGTCTCTGGGTATGTATGTGTATAAAGTCCACAGGATATTGGACTGAGATCTGGGCTAGTGGGAATAATGTTTCCAGTAGAAATCCTACGTTAGCTGTGTGGCAGGTTGCTGTAACTCATTCACTCAGAGATGTCAGTGTCTGTAGCTAACATCGTCCATCCCATCGCACAAAGATTATCCAAACAGAATGAATCCAGTTGGCTCTGTCTAACTGCTAAGTGCCATGAGCTGCTTCCAATCTGAGGCCTGGTCGCCGCCACCTGCAAAATTTGGCGGCAGTTGATGGGAGATACCCAAGCTACACAGAGTAGCTTGCGTATCTCCCGTCGACTTCCTGACTTCTACCTACCGCGGTATTCCCACTATGTTGTGCTGACGGGAGATGCCCTCCTGTTGACACAGCGTTATTGTTTTTGTGGGGATGGATTAACGGTGTCAACTCCAGTGCAGTTCAGTTGATCCCACAGAACCGTCAATATAGACATACCCTACGAGTCTCCCCTTTCCTTTTCCATGTCAAAGGGAAGAACCTCCCTACGTTTCTTGCATGAAATCCGTGTTCAGTGCAGATTGCATCAATGCACAAAAAAACCCACCCTGGCAAAAAGACACCCTTAAATTAATACAGCAAGATTCCATCTAGTCTGTATCATTTCAATAAAACTGTGTTTGGTGGTACTATTAATGCAAGAGGCATCAATCTGGGAGGTGTCTGTTGTTATAGAATATGTACTTACAGTGCATTGCACTAGAACACAGAGACCAAATTCTGACTGAGGACTTTAGACCACGTTACTGCACAAACAGAAGTATGGACGCACTAGGATAATGACCTCGTATAGTGAGACCTGTAGCGTTAACTCTCTTTAAAATACCTTCCAGTGCGGTTCCTTGGTTTGTGAAAACAGTCTGCTCAGTTCTGTACAAGACCTGCAGAAAATCAGTCCTAACAAGCTTGCTTTCTAAAACGACACATTCAGACCCTGGGAACCCCGAAGAAAAGGGGGAACGTAAAACTTCCTTTTACTCTGGGGGATTGAAGGTGCTGTAAGGAGACGGTAGTGGCATAGAGCTCAAGTAGGCTGACGTTTACTCTGGAAAGAAGTAGGATTTTGGGAGGGAGGTTGAATAATGAGATGGGGGCAAAGAGGGCTTGAGAAAAGAATTCAAGATGGCAGAGGTGGTAGAGGTTGTAGGTGTGGTCTTGTCTACACTGGAAATATTAGTACTTGTTTTTAGCAACAGTGCAATTGCACTGTTGCTATCAATAGTGAAAACACTAGTGAAAACCAGGCTCAGGTGTCCTTAGCAGTGTGTCTTGAAACCTAGCCCAAGCAGCTGCGTTGTTGCTGAAAAAGGGTACTATGTTTCATAGTGTAGACATATGCAGTAAGTGTTAAAAAGTAGAGGAGTTTTGCCAGGCAAATGATGGTGTTGAAGGAGGAGGGAAGAAATTTTGTAGTGGAGGAAAGTCCCCATAATCCCTGAAGGTCTTCGCTATTCTATGAGTAAATCAAAAAGGCCCTGGTAATTAAACATGGAAGGGGTGTGGATATACCAGTTGGCCTTTCACAGCACAAACCTACTATAGAATGTGACATGCAGGCACGAAGACCACAATTTTTGAGCGTTCCACGCAGCCCCACCAAACAGACTGAGACAAGGCACTTGTGCCAGGATCTGTGGTGGTGTAAACCTCCCTAGAACTCAAATAAGCAGGAGCTGCTGCCGTCATCATGGGCAGAGTGCCAGAGCGTTGTGTCTCTTTACCCATGGGCTTCATTAGCATAATGCTGGAGAGAGTTGCTGTTTATGCTTGACAGCTAAGCTCTTGTCGCAAAGTATGATTTAATAGCCTGACTTGACTACACTATGCAAATGCAGCTGCTGAGGGACTGGCCCGCAGTTGTACAAAGATTAGCGGTTAAATTGGCCAGTACTAAAACATTATTAACCGGAGAACATAATTGCTCATCTCCTGCTTCTGTACCTCAAAGAAGAGACAGGTTTATTTAAAACCAGGCGAGCCTTGTATACAAAAGAGGCCCGTATAAATGGCACATCATGTACTTTATGTTGCAGCACATTTTATTAGACAAGCAACGTTATGTTGTAACGTTTGGGAGCTGGTGAAGGAAATCGATGATATTATTCTTCATCATGAGAGGCAACCTAAAGCACAGCCCATTGGAAGGCCATGTGGATATCAAAGCCTCTCCATTTGGCTGTTTGTGATTGCTTTTCAACAGATTGGTTCACATGGGCCTAAACAAATCAAACGCGACTTGATGTGACCTCTCAGAGCTCTAGTAGGTTCAGAATCACATATCTAACTTCTACCCAATCCTGTTCTTGCTGAGATCTATCAGAACTCCCATTCCCACCTTAAACCAAACAGAACATGTAAAATAAGGAGAGAGATCGTCAACTCAAACACATTCAGGCATGTGACTTTTACCTTTGAGTGGTAGAAGTAACACAAGATCCACTAGAATAAATGATTTTAGTGGGGAGAAAAGTCTCTACATGCTTGCTTTTGTGCATTTAGTAGCAATTTGGGCCTGATCTGCACAGGTTTGGGTCCCTACAGCTCCAGTTAGTCGGGGGGCTTCGGGTGTGCTGTACCTTTGAAAATCAGGTACCTTTTTGTGTACAGTCAGTTTCACTGTTTATCTATACAGCCAGTTTGGATAAGTCACACAGCCATGAGAGAGAGAGAGAAACACTCACAAATAGGGAATGTGATTGTAAAACCACAAAAATTGGCAGGAAGATTTAGGAGTGCCTGAAATGACTTTATTATTACTTGAAACCAGTGTTGTCCTGATGTGCAAATAGCACAGCTATAAGACACTTGTGACTATTACTCAATAATCAATACAGCTGGTTGAATAATTTAAAAATGTTTGAAGATTTTAATGTCTTAAAATTGGCCCATTCTTTTGCTTGTGTTTGTGGGACCCTAGAATTCCTTTGCTGTGAGTGCACACACAACTGCTGGGTTACTCATAAAAATGTATGAATGGTGGAAGTTTTTCAACTTCTGGTACCCATGGTTATTTGTCCCCGAACCAGTCCTGAAGGGTGCTCCTGTGCACACGTTACAACAATCCCAGAGTTGGAAGTTGGAAGGAGAAAGACGGGAGGTTTTGAGGCAGGAGTAGGGGACACAATGTTTAGAAAACCCAAGTCCATCTACTTGGCAAATGCATGAAATATGTTCAGACGTCCTTGGGTTGGACGGTTAACACAACAGCAGTACAGCTTTCCCCAAATCCTAGGCCAGGGACCTGGCGGTCACTATTGCAGCTGTACGAGATAGATAAGGGGATGTGAATGGATCCTTTGCAGTTAGAACATCAAGTGAAAACCAGGCAATTCAGTCTGTGCCCTTGGCACATGCAGATGTTGTGTGTGAGATGGGAGAATAAACAGCAGCTCTCCCAAGCCCCAGCTCACAGACTGATGCATTTAATTGAGCCATCCATGGCTGCAGACCATGGAAGAGTGCAGTGTACATATACAGCACACATTCCACTCAGTGTGGCTGTGACCAGACAAAACAAATTGAAATCTTTTAGACATACAAGTCTTATTTACTGTCTTTGTCCTTAAAGTGCTCCCCATCTTCTCTCTGAGATTCAATTCCCCAGGGATTTCCTCAGGGACTAATGCTGTTTGCAGAGGTTAGATTCTCCCAGTAAGGGAACTGAAACCATATGATGCGACTTGACTTGGGTGGCCAGTCACACACCATCAAACATTGGATTCCAGACATCAGAACTGCAGTGCACATACAAGCCTCGAGGCTGAAATATGTTTGCTATAAAAATGTTCTTTGGACAGTTACAAATCTCAGACAATTTCAGGAAAACCTTCATTGATTCAGATAGGGGAGCCAAACAAGCTAAATTCAAGGAACAATTTGTTCATAACAAATAGTTCCAGCCAGCTGAAGTAGCCAGCGAGGTGTGAGTGTGTCAGATTCACTTGGTATATTTATTGTATGGTAGTTATTAGTTGACTAAAATCATTTTGCCTTCTACCAGTGTATGTCAGGGATACAAGAGATGCTTTATTGTGACTTCATTTGTCTAAACATAGGAAGTACCCTCCCAAGCCTATGGAAGAAAGATAAAGGTTTCAAGGATGTCTGATGGGAACCACCTCCTCTGCTTTCCCTTCGTTGCAATACAAGTTCTTGTTCAAAATAATAGCTGTTCTGAGAGCAATTTCCTTTGCGGCCTGTAGCTGGATGTTAGACCAGTCAGATGTTGATAGTAACTGAGGGCTGAACCCCACCACCGCCTAGATGCTGTCTGTCAAAGTCCATGAGAATTTGAATGTCTATGTCCCCTGAAGCTTTTCTTGTCTTCATTTTATTTGGTAAGTTTTTCATAGCTGAGATTGCCAGCTGCAAAATATAATAAATTGGTTGGGAACTTGGAAATCTCACTTGAGGCTGGGTTCCTTTTTGGCAACTTGCCATGAGGTGCCTCTACCAAGACACGGTTGTACACCTGCATCTTCCCTTTGGTTACAGAAGTGGAGTCAGAAAAGAGTTTTCGTTGCACTCTAATTCTGTTTTCTGACCACTTCTGGTTCTGTCTGACCATGTCTTGAAGTGGATCATTTTTAAAAATACTTGTGAGCTGCAAACTAGCTGCACATGTCAGAATCATGCAACTGTGCAGTTATTCTCTCTTACTGGGAAAACCTTTTGCTGCAAGCAAAATGACTTGTCTTTATGGCATTAAACATTAGGAGACAGCAACTACAGGAAATCTACATTAAAGCTACTGGAAGTCTACATCTCCAGTCTACATTTTCCATGCACAGATGTGCTGTAGGTGTGTGTGAAAAGGAGTCACTCTGAGTATTCTCAATTGCTGGTACAATCCCAATGAGTTTCAGATACAGAAACATGGATTTACGCAGCATAGACTGAAATGCTGATCGTAAGCACCCACGTACTTAGCCTGTTACACAGAGATGTCTGTGTTAAAGAAGGTATTTTTTTATAAGAAGCTTTTGTCGTTTGGAATGAAGCAGTGCAACATGTCTGTATGTGAAGAAGCTGCTGTCAAGAAGAGCTCTGTATTGTGAAGTTTCCTTATATTCAAGATATTCTGTGTTCCCATCTCTCTGAACAGCATCTGAATGCTTTCAAGCTGCATATCTGATGAGCAGCATTGCCCGATAGAATATATTTCATAATGAGATGAGGAGAACAGTGTTACAGTATAAATCTCTTTCTAATAGCTGCAAAGTAAGGAAAAGTAATGTATGTATCCTTCAGGTTTCCTCTCTGTGTATATAGCCTGGATATGTGAGAGCTCAATTCATTGAACAGGTATCAGGTCACATCATGATTTGAGTGGAAAAGTTCACTTTTGCAGATCAAGTGGTTCTCAGCCAGGGGTGGGTGTGTATCCCTGTGGGTATTTAGAGGTCGTCTTTGGGGTACATCAACTCATTAGATATTTGCCTAGTTTTACAACAGGCTACATAAAAAGCACTAGGAAAGTCAGTGCAAACTACAATTTCTTAGACAATGACTCATTTATACTGCTCTATTTACTATACACTGAAATGTAAGCACAATATTGATATTCCAATTGATTTATTTTATAATTATATGGTAAAAATGAGAAAATAAGCATCTTTTTCAGTAAGAGTGCGCTGTGACACTTTTTTGTATTTTTGTCTGATTTTGTAAGCAAGTCGTTTTTTAAGTGAGGTGAAACTTGAGGTATGCAAAACAAATCAGCCTCCTGAAAGGGGTACAGTAGTCTGGGAAGGTCGAGAGCCATTGTTGTAGAGTACTTACTGTATCAGTGTTAATGCTGCATATGGAAAGGATCTACTAGGTGCAAATGAAGTTACTCCAGTGAGTGGAGAATCTCTGTATATTAGCTCTTCATTTCTGAAAGCTTCACTAAACTCACTCCTAACCGTGCAGTCACTTCATGAGGCAGACATTCAGCAGGACAGAAAAGCTGACCATGACTGGTTGGATCTGTTTGGTGGTGCGGCTGCTAATTTGGAACGCTTGTCTGGAAAGTAACAGCATGTGAGCTAATGTGTCCTGGAACTCATTGAAAATTGGGGACAAAATTGACATGTTGTTGTAAAAAAATAAAATATCTTTTCTTGCTATTAAAACTTATTGGTGGAAATTTTCTGATCACCTCTAAATAAACAAACAAATAGGAAAAGAACTGGAACTGGAAAACATATGGGCAAAGCAACAGTTAAAGTATTTCACTCTTTCCCTGGTCCATTTACAGCTCCACTTCTATATTCCTGGCCGTTCAATACCCCCAGCAGGGTTGTATACAAGGGGAGCAAGCAGGGGCCCCCAATAATCGGCAGGGGGACAGAAATCCTCTGGTCTGGGGGCCATGGCAGGGGCACAGGATATGCCCCTCCAAAAGTAGTCAAATTTAAATTTCTGTGCACGCCTCTGGCCCCAAGTCATGGTTGGGATGGACGGGAAACAGGATCTCTGGTTGAAATTTCAAGGCTGCTAATTAACTATGACAGAGCAGCTTCCCCAGAGCTAAAAATGGTTTATTGTAATGCAGTTGTGTTGCACCCCAAACAACCTGCATTTCTTATCCCTTGACATTCAACTAAACTCTTCGGATTTCCTTAGCTGCCTCCATTCTAAATATGTGCTTCTCTCCTAATAGAGAATTCTGTGTATTACAATGCATGGTTAAACTACCAATTTCTAGCAAGTACCCTTCCTTCAGATATGAGGGCACCAGCGTTCCCATTAGAATTAACAGAAGCTTGACACGTTCACCCAGAAGATGAAGTTAGCACACCAAATGTGAGCAATAGCAAACAACTTTAACAACTCCCGTGGGTGGCTAACCTAGTTCAGATAAAGTAATGACAACAAAGCACTGCAAACTCACATTGAGTCTTGGTGATGTAACTCTTCTCAATGTCCTCTTCTCTTTTACATACCTCAGCACGGTTGTGTTGCTGAGTCTGGAAGCAGAGGTACCTGGATGTCACAAGAGAGCCCTTTCTTAGGGCTTTTAGATGGCGAGTTAGTATGTGGGAAGATGGGCTGTAAATACAGCACGCTAGAGTGCTGTGAACCAGCTATTGGTGTGGGTCCTGCTGTGGCCCATGAAAAGTTCCCTGGTGCATGTTATGTATCTGGTCCCCACTGGAATCGGGCAGGACAGGACTCACCCTCACTGGATTTCCTTCACAGTTGTGCAGATCTCACAGATTTGGCCAATTTGCAGAAGCACCCAAACCTCTAACTGAGTTGGCAAACCTTCGAAGGTTCCCCCATCCCTAGCTGCAACCGTGATGAGACATGGGCACCCAAATGACCCATGCTGAATAGTTCTTGAATTAGGACCTATTGGACCCTATGAACAGTGACATTTTAACACTGTTTCAAATGCAAGAAGCTGCTGTTAGAGCAAGATCAGGAAATTCAAAGGTAACCTCTCTGGCAGTCCTAACCAAGCCCCCCGGATTTATGCCATGATGTTGGGTGGTTAGTTGGGAGTTAAATTTGCACTGAGATTTTTCATTGCTGGACAGGTCATAGTTATGGATTTGAAATTTACTGCAAATCTATTTCTATCAGAAATGTGACAAATGCAGACTGTTTTTTGAGGTTCTTCTTTGAGTGGCCTCTGTATATTGCCACTGGTGGGACCCAGGTGTCTGTGCTGTGAGCTTCTGTAGTCTTCTGGAAAGCAGTGTCCATTGGGGTCACTCGCTACTCCTCCTGCCCTGGAGGGTTCCCAGAGCATCAAAGGGGGAATGGTTCCCATCTCCCTTTAGTCCCGTCTAGCCGCCCACAGTGTCCTCGACGCTTGCCTCACCGTGTTTTCTCTTTTCTTATGTTGTCTGATCCAACAGCACAACATATAGACTATGTTGACTATAGTCGGTGTATCAATCAGTTGGGATACTAAAAAAGGAGAGGAGAGAGCCATCCAACACGGGTTTTGTCTGGACCCATAGGAGCAAGAAGGCTACCTCCCCTGCCCACCATTGACAGGGAGGCTCCTTAGGCCTGGTCAGTTTTAAATCTGGCTGTCTAAGTCCAGCTTCCCCTTGAGGATCCAGTCACCATCCAGGTTCTTAGATCTGTCCAGGTTGACCTAAGAGCCTGGCTATGTAGATAAAGTGGTTCTCTGGCCATTGGCTCTGACTTGTGAAGGATCCAGGTCCTGAAACCTCAAACTTGCAGGCAAGCGAGGCTGCAAGACCAGGGGTCACGGTGAAGGAAGGGTTCGGGACTCAAGCACGTGCACCTGCATGCAAAGGGACGGGGGGAGGGATGGGGAAATCTAGATCTAACAGCTAGTATGGAACTGAGGTTGACCAGTACAGACCCAGAGCCAGCAGCCCAGCCTACACCTGGATCTGGCAGCTAAACATGGACCCAGAACCCAAGCCTGAATCTGGATTCAGAGGCCAAATATGAAGGGCTGCTGGGCATGATTGCAGGGCCTCCACCTTCGACTGCCGAGTCACTTATCTCATGGTTCCATGCAGCTGAAGCCTGGATCTGCCAAGGCCATTAGAGTCCAGTTCTGCAGTTCCCACATGATGATCTTTGCGGAGCCACTTGCTTTACTGTTTCATGAGCCAACAGACCCCATGTGAAGGTCCTCGCAACGCTGGAAAGGGGAAACACATTACTAGTGTCTGATCGGACCCAGGATGTTGGACCTCTCCACTACAGGGTAGTCATTTAACATTGTGCTTCCTACTTGGCTGTTTTTGGATGTGCAACAGGGATGTTCCACCTATCAGAATCTTGCCATGTAGCTGAGAAGAGAGGGACAGATCCATTCATACTGTCCTACTATCAGAAACCTGAGAAGCCAGTTTATTCCATCCCCTTGGTTCTGGGTGGGACCTGTTGGGGTTCCCTTGGGCTCCAAGCCCATAGCTAAGGCACAAGTTATCTAGCAGAAATTCAGTCATCCAGGACCAGATTTATGAGACTCCAGCTGCTGAGGCCCTGGCAGGCCAAGAACTGACACGGTGGGATGTGAGGATACAACACTCACCGCAGTTGTATCAATTTGGAGGTCTCACGGATTCAAAGATTTCACTACTACAGTGCCTCTGGAGGCCATGAGTGTCCAGTGCCAAATCTCTGGAAAGAACAGCCTGCTGGCTTCAGAGCCTCTTTGTAATCCTTGAATGCAAGGTGGAAAGAGATGCTTGGAATTCTCTTCTTTTGCAAGTCCCATTTGGATTTAGGTCTGGGTATGAGGGGTGAGAACACCCGCTCTGGTATCCTTTGGATCCAACAGCACAAACGCGCCGATGGAGCCGTGTGTCTGACCTCTTGAACGAGGGAATTTTATTAGTACTTTATTGGGATCTGGGCTACCAATCTCCATTGTAACTAGCTCCCAGTTCTAATCTAAGAAGGTGGCTTTTCAGGTCCCGTTCCGAAGTGGCCCCTCCATGAGTAGTGCATTTGGGGGAGCCTCTTCTGTAGGTTTTAGAAACAAGGAGGGGTTTCCCATCCTTTGCTTTCCCAAACCACCTTGGGTCCAATGGAGCAGTTGACCTGACATTTTGGAAGGTCTCATTAAATCTAGCTTGGATTGCTTCCATCCTGGAAGGAACTGAGGGGCCTGTAAAAGTATTTAAATAAATAAAAATACCTAGGCTGCATTTCTTGCAGTGGCACCTGAGCTGTGAGACATTCATCACCTGCACATAATGGTGCCGGAGGTTTGTTTCCTGGCCATAGTTTGAATGGGGTTTGCCAGATCTTATGCAATGAGGGCAATAGGATTATGTGGCGTGGAGCAAAGTGCTGTCTGGCTGTCCCAACATCCTGGGGGCTATCGTGTTCTCCTCTGGGCTCTAGAGACAAAGCTCTGTTTAATTTCTGGACGTGTTCCACAAGCGCTGTTTCTGTGCCATGCTTGCATTGCAACTGTGAGCAGCAAGCACGTCCATATCTTCATTTATCTGCCTCTGTGCACACCTCTGATTGGAGTCAAGGAGAGACCTGTCAATAAAACTGAACCTTACGCTGGGGCCGTCTCTGCAGCAGCAAGTATTTAATTAAATGCTTGGCTGTCCTGGCTATTCCCACTGCATGTTGGGTGTATGTGGCTGCATGGGCTTGAATCTCAGTGGAGTGTTTAGATTCTTCTTCCCTAACTCTTTGCCTAAACAAGGCTACTTTCATACCCGCTTAGAAGACGTGGTCACTGAAGCCTTGATGTATTCCAGACTTGCACTGGTCAGGTTCCTTGTTGGTGAAATAACATAGCTACCCTCAGACCCAGCCTGAGGTTAAAAGGTATGTCTGCGCTGCAGGGAGAGGTGTGACTGCGGCATGGGTAGGCATATGGCCATGGCTGCCAGGATGGATCACTTGATGATTGCATGTTCTGTTCATTCCCTCTGAAGCACCTGGCATTGGTCACTGTTGGAAGACAGGACACTGGGCTAGATGGACCATTGATCTGACCCCGTGTGGCCATTCTTATGTTATGATCTAGCAACCTCCATAACCAACCACAGCAGTGAAACTGCAGCAGTGTGGGCAGTACAGTCCCCGCTGGGACCCTGGGTATGTGCTAGCCTGTGCTGCCCTGAATTCACTGTTGTTGTTAGCAGAGCTAGCTAGATCAAAGCTAGCTCTGGAGTGTGTCTGCTTGCTGCAGTCACACCTGATTGCACTATAGACTTACCCTGAGACTGGTCATTGTCTACAAAAATCAAACTCTCATTTTATCCAGAACAAAAATGGCCACGGTTTGTGGTTAAAGCACTGAAGTTAAGCTGCGGATGGAAAAGGTCTATAATGTATTGCAATGTAGGACGAAGTCCTACAGACAGAGGATGTATCACATTAAACCAATAATATTCTTAACCTGGCTTCTTAGTCCATACCAATTGGTAAAGTTACTGTTGCTGTGGGAAGCATAATCTTAAATTTCCCATCTTTTGCACGACATGCACCACCACCATGGAATCACACTAATGTCATTTCTTTGTAATAAATTTCCCTGGTTTTATATTTAAAAAAGAAAGCCGTGGTGATCATATATTCAACAAACCTGCTATGTTTTTCAATAAACTCCTATCCATTGCTTTTCACTCAGAGCTATGCCTGAATCCTTGCATTTAGACACGTTTTTCTCACCTCTGTTTCATTTAAGATTGTAGGAGCTGGATACGAAATCTTTTGGGTCATTTAAATATGCTGAAAGGCTGCCCAAACCCCGAGATTATCCAGAGCATTTAAATAGTCATTATACAAATAAACCCCCAGTGTACTACCTGCTTTCCCTCCTCTTGGCAATGCTTACTCCATCTGCTTTAATCCCAATGTGCCTCCCGTGCCCTTCATGCCTCCCTTCCCTTCCCCCCGCCCCCCCAATGTTTCCATGTCTTTGAAAGTCTTGGTAACCAGAACGTTCATATGTTGTGCTTCAAAATTAGTTCAGACCAAAAATAATAAGACAGGAGCCAGTTGGATTGCTCACCACTTATTGATACAACTGTTCCCCTCAACCTGCCCGCACTCCACGCTACAACTGAAAACCGGGCTCTGTGAGCAGTGTTGTACAGCCTTCTGCTTCTCTGCAGCCATAAGTACAAGGAAAAAGCCCCCCAAACAATGCCCCAAGCAGATCTTCCCATAACTAGAGAAGGGAGAAGAGCTGAGGACTCTGAAGGCCCCTATGACCTCTCTGTAGAACTGTTAGCCTAGTAGATGCTCAGATATTATGATGGGCACCAGTACAGAACCTATACACAGACAGTTTGTATGAGGTGACCTTTATCGTGGTGGCTGATATGATTCCCTAAACCTTCTGCTACTCTCCCCAGATCATAGAAATCTTCCTATAGTAAAAGAAGTCCTAAAGGCTCACCTGTTCTAGCTATTTGCTTCTACTGATGTCCCTCTAGAAATCTGAACTCCACTCCAGGCCCTACCCTTGGGCTCTGTCCTAAAACTCCTGCTGGAAGGCTTCAGTAGCAATCTCTACTATAATGCTTTCCAAGTTTTGGTCCCTGAAGCTCTGAATTTAATAGGCCTTTGTTTTCATCCTAATGCTTCCTATTTTCTTTAGGCATCCAAGTGACTCGAGCCTTTGATCAGAAGTTCTCAGGGGAAATGGAACTTTTAATCTGGTGCTCAGAGTGTTAACATCTCTTCCTTTGAGCCTGCGGTGGAAATTTCCCTCTGCCTTCTGTCTCTTTCTTCTTGTTGACACCCTAAATCAGAACATTTAGAATCCTTTCCATCTCTCTTCCGCAACAGTTATTAGTCTCAGAACCACAGTGCAGCTCACAATGAAAGTTTTATTCCCCCTTTCCATACCAACCAGAGTTCCTTTTCCTCCTCCTGTCCTAAACCACCTTGCCGGAAGAAGATTGCTCTTCCTTCACTCCCTGATGTTAACAGGCCTCCTGTTCCTAGAAGTTCTTAAATACGGTCTAGCAACAAGAGCTCCAGTTACGAAATCAGATGTACTTTTTGAGATTTTTTTTTTAAATGGAGCATGGTTTCAAAATCCACTACCTCCAGGTGGGTCAAAGCAGTCATCAGAAGATCTTCCTCCAGCTGTGAGATGGTTCCTTCCTTGGAAATTCATGCTCATTCAGCTGGGTTACTAGTAGCTTTCGCAGCGGAGAGAAACAAGACTTCATTTGACAAGATGTGTACGGTTCACCACCTCCGTTTCCTTCTATTAAATATAAGAGTGGATGTGGCTTACTCAGATGCTACTGCCTTTGACGACTCAGGGTTGCCAGCCTTGCATTTTAATTTTTACTGACGTGAAGATCTGAAGTTGTTTTTTGTTGTTTTTTTACTGACACGGTTAACTTTTTACTGACATCACTAAAAATACTATAAACACTACACTCATGTGACTGAGTACACTTTTGTGACATTAAACACCTCAGCCCCTGTCTTTCCCTGGCGGAGGTGACAGCACAGCGCTTGCAAGCAGCCCCGCCTGCCCCAGATCACGTGTGCTTTACAGCCCCAAGCCGGCACCTACTGGGAGAGGACGCCCCATGGCCAGGGATCAGCTGTGTGGTGCAGCAGGTATGGTTACCTGACTGGAGGGATAGAAGAGGAGAGGAAGTAATGGGAGCAAGGGGCAGGAAAAGGAATGGCAGGAATGCCGGGCCGGGAATGATGAGGAAGGCTCTGGGAAACAGCAGCAGGGATCCTGCCAGCCACAGGCAGGATTGGGGGTTCCAGGCACAATGGTGCATCCCCCCCGGGAGCACAGAGGGGCCCGCCACGCATCTTACCTGGGACTGTGCCCTGCTAGTGCTCAGCCAGGCCAGCTGGGTGTAGCAGCCGCCAGCGCCTTGGGAAGTGCCAGATTCTTCAGCCCTTCATCCATCTTTAATGTAGATGCTGGTCTTTTTAACTTTACTTTTTTGACAATGAACGATTCTGGCTTACCTGATACTGCGAACTTGTATGTTCTCCCCTCTCTGGCAATCTACTGCTTGTACGTCCCAGAAGCGATTCCAGATCAGTAGATAAATGGTTTTACCAATCCTTCCTCATCTCCTAGATCACACATCCCCTGTCTGATAGGTCCATTCCCTTTTTTTTTTTTCTTCTTGTTCTTCAGTTTATCTCCAAATTTGGAAACGCGCACTCTGACTTTTAGCACCAGATTAGCTCTTAAGAGCAAGGTTTAAACCCAACGGAGAAATTCGTGTAAAATGTGAACAAGTTTGCTTAGCTGAAAATGGATGATGGGACAACATAGTAGTGTTACTAACCTGATAGATGGGCATGCTATGAAAGGGCTAGTTTCTAGGTATTTTGTTTGTACCAGTGGTGCTAGAAGATCTGATATGTTAGAGAGAACTGTGTTTCTTTCCTTGTATAAATATGTCAGATTAAAGCATTTTAACGCAAGACTCAGATTCTGAAAGATCCTAAATGCAGATTAATATTTACAATCTGTGAATTTCAGATTTAATCTCCTTGCTTTGCCAGCAAAGAAATTTGTAAAAATCCCTTCCTGAAAATCCCTTTTGATCTTTCTGGATCATGACACAGCTTTAGAAAGATGCTTTCCATATCAAACAGGCGAACGCTTTAATGGAAATGCAAGTTCCTCTCATCCTTTCAGGAGCTACTAAGAGACCTGGTGTCCACTTCCTGATAAGAACCATGGCATTATGGCAGAGCAAAGCAATTAATAGTAACTCCATAGGATATTCCTGCTATGAAATGTCAGAATGTTATTTGTCTTGATGTCGTAAGATCAGCTGTTTAACTAATGGACTTACATTTGCATTTTGCAGGTGTCATGTCAATATTAATGTGTTATCTGAATTGTTAATATTCCTTCACTTCAATGTTACATTAATGAAAGCTGCAGGGGATGAGAAACAGACCTGACTAATTAATTACATGGGCAAAAAGCATCTTTAACTTTCCATCGAGCTGCCCTTTGCATCTGCCTAATGGATCTTGGCATTTCTGGTAGGCAGCCATGTAACACCTGCTGCTATGTGAAGCAGGCTTCGACTTGACTTTATTTTTTACCCGTAAATCACTTGCATCATTTCAAGGCTAAGGAAAAGCACCTTTCATTCCTGCTTCCTAAATTAAGCAGGCAGTGCGGCCTGCTAGCAGGCTGTGCCGGCTTGGTGTGTGGGTGGGAAACTATCATGTCAAGAACAAGATGAATGGTCTGCATTTCTTCAGGGTTCCTTTCCATTTTCCTCTTAGGCTGAGCTCCAGATTAGACTGCTATCATGTGTCTGTAACAATATTTTGTCATGTTCTATTTAATTCAAAAGTCCTGTTGTCATATTTCAATAGATAGCTCCAGAGAGAATTCTTACAGCATCCCTGATGGAGAATCTGCAGCCTGAGGGTGTGTCTAGATGGCACTAAAGCACCCACGGACAGTGTAATATTGCAGTGTAGATATCCAGTTTGGGTTGGTGCCTGAGCTGTAGGACCCTTCCTCTTCACAGGCTCTTAGAGACCAGGTTCCAGCGCAAACCCGAACATATACATTGCAGTTTTATTTCTGCAGCCAGAGCTCTGCGAGCCCTGTTCAGTTGCCATGGGGGTGTTATTGCTGTGTGGACGTATCCTGAGCAATGGTTCTCATGACACCATGTAGTTGAATATAGCATTGTGTTCTGTAGGCCGGCAGTTGTCCCTTCACTGAGGGTCTTATGGAAAGAAAGCAAGTCCCTGGCTTTTCCTTTCGTAACTCCTTCTGTGAAGAGATTAAACATCCTTGAAACGTTGGACTGTTCTGATGGCAAAAGAGAGTTGACACAAATCTGTAAGGACTACATTAGGATGCCAAACAAAATAGCCAAGGTGTGCTGCACAGCACATTGTAAGAGTTACCCAAAATAATCTGAAACCATGTATGAAACCACTTGGGAAAAATACAAAGAAAATTTTGGCACATGTTTGGAAAAAAAAAAACAACCCCACAAAAATAACAGTACCGTTAAAAATGCTGACATGTCTGTGCTGAGACATCAAGAGAAGCGAGGAAATCCTGTACCACATAACACCGAATGCCCACAGCTGCCCCTAGCCGTTGCGCCATCTGAAGAATACAGCATGGTGGCCAAGAGAGAATATAGGTGACAGGCTACAGGGTGCGGTGTAGGCAGAATGACACGTTTCGTGTTTTCACATGTAATAGATGTATGATGTTTCAGCTGTATGGCTAAAAGACAGGCTACTTGAGGAAGATAACAGAAGCTTTTATGGAGAAAACCCCAGTGAGCCAGGAAGCCAAGAACGAAGAGCCTATTTCCAAAGGCACATACACACAGCTCTGCCCAGAGTACTGATGAATTTGTGGTTCCATGTCAGATTAAAGAAGCGTTCACCAAGAAAATTTGTTTCAGTGAGATGGCTTAATGCATAGGTTCTTTGCTAGGTCTCGAGCCATAGATCATGCACAGCAGGCGTGCCCAAGCTGGGTCCAACTGAGCAGCACACTGGTGTCTTGCTAAGAGTCTCCAGGTTGCAGCAAATTTGCACAAGATGGAGCAGATTTTACTCATGCTAATCTTTATTAAAGAGGCACAGCCTGCGGAGACAGAGCCCTCTCTGCTGTACTCTTTGGTTTTCATCAGATTGCTTTCTGATGGGACCCGTAGTTCCTCTAGTTTCAGCTCTTCGTTAAATACGAAGGTGACCATGAGTCAGACAAGACAACTGTGTCCTGCGAGCTGCATTTCGCCAGACCCACTGCAAAGCTCAGAGGGTTGTCATGCCATGACGGTTCTCTTTTAGCTGTACTCTTCCATATTCTAATATCCTACCTAAAGACCCTCTCCCGAATTCCGCCAGCCCCACAACATAGCATTCAGAGGTGTCCAGAACAGCAAAGAAACTTAGGCAAATGATTAAGGTTTTTCAAAGTTCTGAATCCCTATGTGCAAACCAAGCACATTAAGCTTTAAGCAATTAATTGCTAATCATCCTGAATGCTTCCAATAGCCTGGCTTCAGTACCAAGGGCTTAAACTGCTTTCCACTGTACTGCACTTAATTTGGAGAAATGGTATTGTGGCATTTCCAGCCTAAAGGTGTGAGTGGCCAGTAAACGACATTCGTACTCAGAACAATCGTTCATGCATTCATGTTCTAGGCAGTTATTACTGAGACACGGCTCTCACTAATAAAAAGGTCATTATATCCCAGCAAGGGAGTTCATTAGAGAGAGCGAAGCCATTCTGGCTTTGTAAGACCTGAATCTGAAAGTGCCTTGGAGCTGCTATTCTCATCAAGTTTCCAAGTTAACAGTTTTAACCAAGAACTAATTGAGCAATCTCAGAAAGTGGAGTAATTCCATTATTCGGAGCGGCTTTGTTCAACCCTATTGCTGGCTATGAAAATAACACAAATTACTTTCATCAAGCCAGGCACCGCCAGCATTCCTGTTTTGTTTTTTTTAAATAAAAAATAAAAAGTGTGTTTTGGCTTTTGGCAACCCTCTTTGGCAAAGACAGCCCCACACCAACATTGCAAGTTATGTATAAGGCTCATATATAACCTTAAAATCCAATTTCTAAATAGTAGGAGATTTAATTTTCATAATTGTTCAACCAGGAATGAAATTCTGTACTGTGCATCCAAAGGTGCACATGGCGGTTGGATGAGTGAAGCATTCTCTGTTAAGACACAGTTCACCATTGTTGCAGTATTCTGGACTGAAAAACGATAAAGCCATTGCAAGTCTTTTAGCCCCTATTAGCCAAAGAGCATGAGTCTGTCATTGGCTGTGCTCTGAAGAGACGGGGGTTAGCTAACGTTGCTTTTAGAAAAGCTTTTGTCGAAACCTTCTAAGTTCCTTCACTTCGTGAAAGAGCTGTAATCAAAAGCAAACTTACTTGATTTTGTTTTTAAAAAAAAAAAAAAATCCTGCTGCATCGAGGCCGCTAGAGTAGATCTGTTGGACTTAACTCTCTAACAAAAACATGCCGGATGAGGAGCAGTGAAGTTTTGCTCAATAAAGACCTGTGCTTTTCAGACAATGAATTCTGCCACACTTCTTGATCTTCAGACACTGGAGGTGACTGATGCTATTTTTTTCTTTCTATGTGAAGCCGAGTCTGTGTATCATATTCTTACGGTGACATTCTTTTGTGCAAGATGCCTTCCTATAAAGGGAACTTTCTGTTGGCAGGTTACAAACATGCTGGTACAACAGAGTTTTGTGACTGGGGTGCCTCAGGGCAGCTTCAGACCGTCACTCGTTAATAGATCCTTGGGATATCAGCCGTTCATTTGCTTACAGTGCCAGCAGTGTGCTCTGGCCCTCTCAGACATGTAAAAAAGCCTGGCTCCTTGTAGGGGTGCGGGGCTGCCCATTCTTGTCAGTCTGTGAGGGAGGCCATGCCACCTCGGCGACCCAGGTGGCAGGCAGCTGGATTCAAGCTCCAGCAGTCGGAGGAGAGACATCTCCAACAGCTTCCTCACAAAGGGCCCACCATTTATACTTCCCCTTCCTGCCCCGCCCCTCTGCTTCTGGTAAGGGGGTGTGGATGCCTTGGCTCCGCCCATGAGGGGTGGGGTGAATGTCTCCCTGTCCGTCTCAGAGGGAGGCCATGCCCCATCGCCACACTCCTGCAAAGCTTGCCACTTAGATCTCTGCATATCCTCTAGCGTGCAAGAACAGAGGTGATCTAATGCTGGAGTGGCCCTGCTGAGAGAGCACACCAGCTCAGTCTCCCACTCGAGTGTATGGTGGGGGTTGGGGTTTAATGTCCAAGCTCCGTGTAATTCTGTCCAAGAGGAAAGACCGCGTTAATTGTCAAGACAGAGCGTTCCCTTCTGACTTAGTGCTAAGTTTTCATATTAATGTATGGGTTATATTGAAATCTAAATCTGACCCCATATTAGTCCTTCAGATCAGTCATGTTTGGATCCAGTTATAACGCTGTAACACGTGCAACAGAAACATCAGCCCAGGTTGAAAAAGTGGAGCAGGGGTGAACAGCTGGACAGAGAAGCAGGGAAAGATGCCCATTTCTTAATACCACAACAAAGACAGCAAGTCAGCCTGCAGGATATATTGATGTTTGTGAAGGAATTTAAGCAGCAAAAGGCTGTCTTTCCTGCCACAAGTGGAAGGGTGGGGCTGGATTTTAGCCTGGATTTGAGACAGAACAGAAACCAATGGACAGGGTTTGTAACAAAGGCCACCAGCAACAAGATGAAGTGAATTTGGTAACATTTGCAAGAATTACTTGGTCATATTTGGCTCAATTCTGAGATGCTGTCTAATGTTGTGACCTGGATTTTATCCTGCCGAAGAATGAATGAAACTGGGAGGATGCTTTCATCATGAATAGATTACCCAACTAAACAGATAAAGCACTGGCTCTAGACCAGCCCAAGTTCTCAAATGGAGAGAGACCCTAGCGGGTTCAGTTCAATTCAGTGAGACTTCAGTGGCGTGACAAGCTAGACAAGTGTTGTCAGACTGTAAAGATGAGGCTGACCCCTCGGGTCTCTCAGAGATCAGGAAGATCCATCTATGATAGGGCCACACACAGTGTGAGATTTGACCCCTTGTATCAGCGATGTTGGTATACTAACTAAAGGAGTATGCCTATCTGGTCACCCCTCCTCTAAGGAGTCTGAGATAACTAGACTGGAAGTCAGGTATGCTTTTACACAGAGGAAGGGGTGTGCTTTAGCTTATCCTGGGTCATGAACTTTCCAGTGCTGTCCATGAGCACTGGTGGGTCAGCAACAATTGAACACGGGGCTGCTATTTTGAGAATTGTCGTTGTGACCAGTCTGTCTGGGTTGTACCTGCACTCACTACATTGGACGTGCAATAGCAGTTAATTTGCTAATATCATTCGGGAAGCGAAGCAGGAAGAGTCTAGATTAAGAGATCAGAAGATGGTTGGTTAGCAGCCTTGCTTTGGAAACCGCAGCCCAAACACACACTACTTGCCTGCACTTTACTGTGCAAAGAATTGGGATGCAAACCCAATATTTTATATATTTTAAGGCCAGAAGGAACCATTATGATCCTCTCGGGTAATACTTCCTAAAGCTCCTGGTCAAAAGTGACAGGCACTTAGGAGCCTTAAATCCCATTGATTTGGCTTAATCACTTGTTACCCTCAGTCTCACCATCTGCATAATGCAGGCCACGGAATTTCACGCTGTAACTCGTGCATCCAGTCCCTAATTTATGAGCAAGCTGAGTTTGCAGGCCAAAGGGCCTGCAGAAGATGTTTTCTGCATGTTACACACACACACACTGCTGCAGTGTACAGATTTGGAAACCTCTTTGGACTGCAGGCCCAGAGGGCAGGACTGCAGTGATCAGGAGGAACCTATGGCAAGGGCGAACACCTGCTCCATCCCCACCTCTCCGTGCGGGAAGGATATGGAAACCTTGCATGAGTGCACGAAGGGCAAAAGTTCAGATCAGATTGTTTATGGGATTTTTGTGCAGCTGAGAGCCAAGGATAGCTCAGCTAATCCAGAGGAAACTGTAGCGATGGCATTTGAGTGCATTTCACATGGGATTCATTCAGTACAAATTTAAAAGCACTAGTCTCTCTGTCTCCATTTTTTTTAGCCATGAAATATTTTTCTTTGCGCTCCAGCCTGCCAGATGTACCCAGCCAAACTCCAAGTTAGGCTGTTTTAAGAAAGAAGAAGAAAAAAAAAAATCTCTTGTCGTTTGACCTGCCGACAGTTAGCAGTTTCAGTGCTCTGCTCCCATTAATGACAGAGCCAGGCTTCAGTGCTGGCCTCCAGACGCTGCCAGCCAGACTTCAGCTCCAGGCTGCCTTATGATCCATTTCTTTTTTCCGAACCACAAAGTAGCATTTGCTGACTTGAAGCCCTGCGCTCTCAAAACGAAAATGTTAGCTGGAGTTACAGCCTGTGGTAGCTCCATTCTGAAATGAGCTCCATTCTGAAATGAGCTGAGTGGTTTGGGGGCTTCCCGGTTTGCAGTCATACAGCCCTAGACTCGCCTGACGGCTGGGTATCTCCAGCCTGCACTCGATCGTGGCTGGGGAGGTGGGAAGGCCACCTGCACTGACAGTTCCTGCAGGCCCTCCCGTCTCAAGGTCGGTTTCTGCTTTTAACTAGCCGTCCATGCTGGGTAACTACCCATGCTCCTCCCCTTAAAGGTGAACAACACCGATTCCTCAACATCCAAACAAAATCTCAGTCTCCAAGAAGGGAACCCTTCTCCATCCTTCATAAATGCAGTGAGCCCTACGCGTTAACATGTTTGAGCCAGACGTGGCCTCCTGTGGGCTTTGAGCCACACACATGCTTCCTGTGCCGAAGTGGGTGTGCTCACCAACATGGGGAAAGCATCTGTTCGTTTGAAATCCTGACTTGTTCCCTCAGAGCCCGTCAGTTCTTCACTCCGGGCAGGAATTTCTCATGTTTCACCTTAGCCTAGATGGAACTCCCTTTCGATAGCTGTTGCCCATTTGGGGATTGTCTCTCTGGAGACAGGCACTCAGTGCACATTGTCCTCGGTGACTAAATTCCTGGCCAGCCCAAAGTTTAAAACAGAAGAGTCTGAGTTAGCCCAAAGCAGCACCTCAGTTTTAATTCATCTTTCACGCTTGCAGAACTCAAATGACTCGATCTGTTTGTGGAAACTGGGGGGGGAAACGGGTAAATATCTCTGCGCTGAAAATAAGGAGAAATGTTGACTTGAAAAGAGTGATTTCGAAAGTGACACGGCATCTAGGAGAGTTAAAATTGGAAAGACTGGCTCTTTCACCCCAAAAGTAGGGTAGCCAGGCGATCGCGCTCTGTCCCAGCAACCAAGGATGAAATTCTAGTTCCATGAAGGCCAGTGAGAATGGCACCGGAACCTTTACAGGTCTTCACACAGCAGTACAAGATCCTGGCCCATAGAAACTGACCAGACTGGGGGCTAGAGGCCACCATTTTCTACCACTTTTTATCCTGACAGTGATAACTCTTCTTTGCACACAAGAAACTAAGCTCTCTCTCCTTACCAAAGCCAATTCCCTCCTTTGTGTGGGTGTACTGGTTTGTTGTTGGCTTGCTTGTGGCTTCTGGACTGCATGTATTGCTGTATCCACTCTCAGAGAACCTCAGATCATTTGTTTAGAAAAAACAAATCTGCTTGTAAAGAACAGTAGGAGCTGGCAAACATACAACAAAAAGGGAAGTCGTCTGCTGTGGCTCCCACCCTCGCTTAACCGTTCTGCCATATTTAGTTACACCTTCCCTTTGGGAGAAAGTTGGACTAATTGACAGGGAAACGTTCTATGGCATCTTTGTTTGTTTGTTAACTTCTCTTTTCAAGCATTCTACTAGGGACTTTGATGAGTTAATCTATTAGCCTCTCACCTCTGGACAGCTGGGTTCATGTCCTGCCAAGTCACAGATGAAAGCAGGTAGGAGGGCTGGGTCCCTCCATCATAAGTCCTTCCTATCCATATCCCAAAACCACCCAGTTATTTAACATCTCTCCTTGATAAGCTTGGAACTACAGTAGCAGGTCAGGACAGAGATGCTATAGAGATGGGCCCCCAGAATGGAGTTTTGCGAATCTGGATTGATGTGCATTTGCTGAGAGACAAGGAAGCGGCAGATGCCATTTATTTTAGTTTACAGAGACGGCAAAGCAAAGGGGACATAATAGAGATATATAAGATAATAAATGGTATCGAGGCCATCTGTCAGATGCTTCCAGTTACTTTTACTCATGAGAACAAGGGAACACCTGGTAAAATTAAAAGGCAAAAAAACCTCATGAAACAAAATATTTAAAAAAAAAAATACAAAGCAGATTGAACCTGTGGAATTTGCAGCCCCAAGTTATCAGCAAGGCAAAGAGCTAAGGATTAGACTCCTGTGAACAATAAAAACACAATCTGCTTTCCCATGAGTTTGGATAAAGAATTACAAGGGCTGTGATCCCTCATGCCTGAGGACAATGCTAACTGCCGGGGATTAGGAAGAAATTTCCCTCTTGGGCAAGTTATTGCCTTGTCCTCCTGCAAAGGTCTACACCTGTGTCTGAAAGACCTGATCAAGAGAGGGGCCTGGACTAAAGGGGCCATGGGCCTGGTGTGTCACAGCAGCACGTGTTCAGATGGCTCTGCCTAGTACTGTAACCTTCCAACTTTCCTTTGCAAACGTGATCAGCACAAAAGAAAGGTAAATAATCTGGCATGGTACATTTTACTGGCCTTCGTGTTTGCCAGAATGGTTCAATTAACCATTTGCTTTTCCACCACCCATCTCAATAGGAGTTTGCTGTAGAAGTGTGGGCACTGATGACCGTGCTATGCCTTGTACACATCCCAGGCTGCCAGGAACGTATTTCTGCTTCCCAAATGATTCACTGAAATCTAGGCTTGGAGACGCAATGTGGTTATTTTATCTAGCACAGAGTTTTTGGCTCCGACAGAAACCAGTGATGTTTTCCTTTCACCGATGAGCTATTTGAACCTGGCTACCCCTGTTTGGTTTGGTTTGCCCTTTAGAAACTCCTGTTTTACACAGCAACCTGCATGATGCTGCTTCATTCCTTCATCTGTCAAACGGCCGGTGGGTACCAGCTGCCATAAAGGGACCAATGTTGCCATCTGCTGGTTGAACTGCACCAAAGCAGCTTTAACTGTATCGAGCTTGATTTTCCTCTCTCAAATGTATTGTCATCTGTATGTATTAAAAGAGCTTAGATTCCTTCTGTGATGGCCACTGTGTTACCGGCAGCCCTCGTCACTTCTGCAAGGGCTTGCGTGTAAATTTTATCAGTTAAAATAAAATCGTCGTTGGCCCAACGTTAACGTTTATAGCTCATAGTGCTGGTAATTTACTGGTGACCGTTTCCCAGCCCCTGTTCACCGCAGCCGCCTTTTCAAACACGGCTCGGTGGGGAGGCTGTCAGCCCTTTGGGCTATGTGCACAGAAACCATGATGTTGGCCTTTATCTCCACAGTCCCTAAGGAGAGTCCATGGCGCAGCTCCTGGTAGGAGTTCTGATCCAATGCAGATGAGCATTTTCACTGCTGATTACAGCTGTTGTTTGCGTATTCCTCCTCTGGGTTTGTCTTTAATTAGTTCCTTTCTCTTTTGGGTACTTCACGAGTGCAATCAGCTGACCATACAGAGTCTGGGGTGCGCTGCTATTGTAGTGTACCTCTGGAATATAGTGTAGTGTGGCGCACGTTGCTTGTTATCCTCAGTAGCACATACAGTGGTCTCCGCTGTTGTTTTCTGAGTCGCACAGTACAACAAAGTACTGTGCCTGGTCCTACACATCTGCCCCAAAGGCACGTGGGCCCCACCTCCAGGGTCTTCCCCAGATTGCTCTGCTGATGGCCACTTGGCATGCATGAGCAGTGCTCAGATGCCAGCATAATTAGTGGTAATATGCATATGCAACACTGCGAGCAGGAGGTTGCTTTTCCAACTCTATTATCATTTTTGGCAGTTAGCGCAACTTGAGAAATCCACAGCGCAAATGGTGGAAAGCCCAATTAAACACATTTCTCTGTTTATCGAAGCCCTGTTAAACATGTCTCCTGTGACACAGTGCTGCAGTGATAAAAACATAACCCTGGATACCATTAGGTTCATCTTTGGTGCTCTGGCTTATATTTCGTCCCGGGTGCTGCTCTTGAGGTTTCGCTCCAGTGCTTGTATTCAGTGGGCGTGAGAAGAGAGCTTGGACTGGCTCGCGTTCGTCTCTGTGAGTGTCTGCCATAAGCACAGCTAATGAAGGAGAAGCCCCAGATAGCCATGGGGTTGCCTTTATCGTACACTGAGCCCTGCTTTGCTTTCCTTGCCATCTGTCTGTGTTTCCAGCTTTGCCCTCAGCATTTGTGTAAGGCTAAGGCAGGTTTGTAGTATGGACATTTGCATGAAACTCATGTGGCTATGCTGACTGCACATATAGTTCTCAGGGTGGGGGACTGAGGAGCGGGGGGCACTGTGTTTCCTCTGGCTTGCAGCAGCAGCTCTGTGTTTGTCTTCTATGCTGTTGCTCACTCTGCATTTGCTCACCTTGTTAAACCTTTTAGGAGACACGATGACCTACAGCAGGATTCTTTCATTGTAATTTGAGCCGTCAGTTTATTGCTGGCTCCTGCATATCTGCACCACTAGGATGTCCCACTATGAGTCCACTGGGGAAACCTCAGCTGGAGGGGGGGTTACTTTTGTCTCAAGTCTAATCTCCCTCTTTAGCTGCTACTAATAACTGCTCTTCCAGGCTCTCCTGCCACATTAGCTCCCGGCATTGAGTACAAGCTGGGTTGTCTGTTGATTTAAGGTTAGCACGTCATGTCCCCAAGGAATTCCTGCTTTAACTCTCATGTCTCCTCTTCTCGCTGCAGGCTGGTGGAAGAATTCATGCTGCTGGCGAACATGGCTGTTGCCCATCAGATCTACCGCTCCTTCCCCCAACAGGCTTTGCTGCGCCGTCACCCCCCACCACAGACTAAGTTGCTGAACGATCTCATGGAGTTCTGCGACCAGATGGGACTGGAGATAGATTTCAGCAGCGCAGGAGCCCTGCACGTGAGTGGAGACCACACCACGGGAGAATGTCTAGCCGGTGAAGCCCTCCTGGGGTTACTGATACATTCTCCAACAGCATTTGTGTAATGGCTTGTGGTTACCTGCTCTCCAGTCCCTGGGTAATCTGCCCTGTCTTCTGCACAGTGCTGCAGTTGATTGACAACCAATTAACTGGAGAATGTGCTGCGTGCAGAGCCGGCCAAGGGGGTGATCAGGGGACTTTAGAAATGAGGAGCGTGTCTCTGCCCTTTAACCTTTGTAGGCACACATGGGGCATAAAGAGCATGGAGAGGGTTGCCACGCCAGTTCTTTTCCAGGTGCAGTGGCGCTCCCTCATCTGAAACCCTTATGCCTCATCTTCAGCCGGGGGGGCAGGGTGTGGGGTGCAGGTCTCTAGAATCTGTCTCCTTGTGAAGTCCATTAGAGCCAGCCTTTCTGAAAAGGTTGGTAATGCCCTTCTGTCTCAAACCAAACATGGGGGCTCCTGACAAACACCTCTCGTGCAGGGGGTTGCGATGTTCTTCACAGGGTATAAAAATGAAAGCAGTGACGCTGCAGAAAAGATGATAAATCCACAAGAGGTATTAGTCTGTCTAGTGTTTGTCTGGTCTCTTGAGCTGTCTCCCATGGGGAGTGGAGATCACTGATAATGACTCGGGAGTGGAGGATCTTGAGGAAAAGACCAATATTAAAAACCACCCAAACACCTTCCGTCTCCTGATTGCTGCCCACGCAGTAACTGATTAATCCCCTCAGCCCCGGGTCAGGCAGGTAAGGAATCTCCCTGTGGTACAGCTAGGCAGGTCAGGGCAGAGAGCTGAAGGGAATTGCCTGAGATGACAGAGGGAGTTAGTGGCTGGGCCAAAACTGGAAGGCGGCGGTATGCAAACCGCATGAAGAATTGTCGTAGAGAAGCGTTGGAGAGTGTGTGGGATCGTGGCAGGCAGCTCCAGATGCCACATACCCTTCCTCCCTCTCCTTAGAGAAGAAGCAGGATTTACAATGGTTTAACATCATCTCCAGGGTCAGCATCCACTGCGGCTTGGTCTCCCCTGCTGAAGCGAAATGCCTCCTACACCAGAGTTTGACCTCAAACCCTACCATATCCAGACGCAGCGGATCTAGTTCGAAAGGCAATGGGCAAATCATGCTGGAGAAGGTTTGCTGCCTCTCCTACTGGGAGGAGTGTCAGGTAGTGGTTAGAGCAGGGAACTGGCCATATGGACTCGTGCGTTCCCTTAGTGCTACTGACTGCATCAGTCTGATCTTGGCTACGTTATGTGAGCACTCCGTGACCTTCGCTGTACAGTGGGTACAATAGGGAGGCTGACGCAGTGGTTAGGACACAGCCCTGGTCTCCCAAGCTAAATTTCTCACTTTGCCACAGACTTCCTGGGCTGCCTTGGGCAAGTCACTTAACTGCTCTGTCCCTCAGTTCCCCATCTGTACAATGGGATAATATCCCTGCCCTGCCTCCCAGGGCTGTTACGCAGATAAATATGTGAAAGATTATGAGGTGCTCAGATGCTACAGTAATGGGGGCCAGAGAAGTATTTTAGGAAGCTAGGTAATTCATGCTCCCCTCATTGATCACAGAGTGACCTAGACAAATTGGCGGATTGGGCCAAAAGAAATCTGATGAGGATAAATGCAGTGTCCTGCACTTAGGACGGAAGAATCCCATGCACAGCTGCAGACTGGGGACCGACGAGCTAGGCAGCAGTTCTGCAGAAAAGGATCTGGGGGTTACAGTGGACAAGAAGCTGGATTCAAGTCAACAATGTGCCCTCATTGCCAAAAAGGCAAACGGCACATTGGGCTGCATTGGTAGGAACATTGTGATTATTCCCCTCCGTTCGGCATTGGAGAGGCCGCATTTGGAGTCCTGTGTCCAGTTTTGGGCCCCCCACTACAGGAAGGATGTGGACAAATTGGAGAGAGTCCAGCGGAGGGCAACAAAAATGATGAGGGGGCTGGAGCACAAGACTTAAAAGGAGAGGCTGAGGGAACTAGGCCTGTTTAGTCTGCAGAAGAGAAGAGTGGGGGGATTTGATAGCAGCCTTTAACTACCTTAAGTGGGGTTCCAGGAGGATGGAGCTAGGCTGTTCTCAGTGGTGGCAGATGACAGAACAAGGAGCAACGGTCTCAAGTTGCAGTAGGGGGGTCTAGGTTGGACATTAGGGAAAAGTTTTTCACTAGGAGGGTGGTGGAGCACTGGAATGGGTTACCTGGGAAGGTGGTAGAACCTCCATCCTTAGAGGTTGTTAAGGTGAGGCTTGACAGAGCCCTGGCTGGGGTGATTTTAGTTGGGTTTGGCCCTGCTTTGAGCATGGGTTGGACTAGATACCTCCTGAGGTCCCTTCCAACCTTCATCTTCTGTGATTCTATGATTGGGGGTGTTGAGCTCAGATGATGGGGTTACAGGTGTTTCTTGCAGAGAGAGAAAATCCAAGGAATCTTTGCAAATAACTAAACTGCAGAATGAGAGCAGAGATGGGGCAGTGCAAAGCCGTAGATGGAGAGGAAAGACATCTTCAACAGCAGCTGAAGTAAGAGATGGAGAAGAGATGGGGCTGCTAGGAATAAATTCAGCACCAATCTTCGTTGTCCCTGATGCCTCAAGGCTGTACTCGTGAGTGTGCTGTAAGTGCCTGTGACAGAGGATAAGCTTAGAGTCCCAGTGTATGCTGCTGCGTGTCCTGATGGATGTGTTATTACTCCATCAGGACCAAAGCCCCTGTTTTCAGGCAGGTGGCCGTTCAGGGTATGTAAAACCACATGCTCCCGGGGGAGGGGAAGGAAAAGCCAGAGGCAGAACAGAGAAGGTTCTGAAGTGGCTGTAGTGTGTTTTCTAGGTGGTAGCCGAGGCAGCTGTGTGTGTTCAGACAGCCCTGCCGTTTCTGTCACTGGCTTATTCTGTTCTCACCAGCCAGTCGTTGCAGTAGAGCAATTTCTGCATAGAAAAAGGAAGGTTTCAGGGGTGGGACCGGAGACCGATGCAGGGAAAGCTCATGCACCATATATGCAAGGAAGGGTATCAGAAGGTTCCCCAGATTAGCACTCTCTGTAGCTTAACTTCAGATAGAAGTGAAATGGCGACTCCAGTATTGTCTGTTTCATTGCCCCTAGACTGCTGTAATCCTGTTAATACAGCCCGTCATCGGCCTCCCTCAGGCTGTTCTATTAGGTGTGGGTGCTGCTCTGCTGCCTCCTCTGGGGCTTGCCTGGTCCCTGTTGTCAGGGCCTCTGAAGACCGAGGGATGCTTTTCCTCTGAACAGTGAACATTTGTGGCCTTTCCCACCGAGGAGGAGGCAATGCTGCTTGTTACTAGTCTGGTACAGTGGCCTTTTCAGAATGCTGCATCCCTCAGGTCTCTACACAGTGCACTGAGCCAGGGCAGTGAAATATGCTTTACTGCGTGCTGCTGGGCAGGGAGCTGAAGCCATGAGGCCAGCGGCTTTGATCTGCAGGTGGGGAGGGAGAGGTTAAAAGTCCATCACTGTGAATGTTTGGAGTTTCGTCCCTGGGCTTCTGTGCCCCACGTGGCTGCTGCCTGTGGGTGGTGGATGCTGAGCAATATGGTAAGTGACTGTGCAATGTACAGAAACCGTGTCTAGTGATGTCAAACAGCCCTGCCCTAGCTACCCAGGCTATGAGCACCAAGCTGGGACCAGCCTGGTTCCCAGAACCAGCAAAGACCCTGCGATAGCCAGCCAGACTGTGCATATGGAGGAAAAATATTGAGTAAAGAAGACCATTTCAGTTCAAGTTTCTAAGTGCTGGGCATAGACAGGGACAAGAGGATTTTTGTTATAAAGTGTCTGCCCTTGCTAACATCCCCAGAGCAGTAAGACAGCAGCAAAGAACAGGATTGTTTGTTCTCCCTCTTCCCCCCAGCCTCTCATCGGTATGGCTTTCCCCTCTTCTCTCCCCCCAGAAAAGTCTGAATGAAATGTTTGGTGCAGACCGCTATGCAGAGGCCAGGAAAGAAGTGCTGACCAACATGTTCTCCAGGCCAATGCAGGTAAGAGCTGCCAGATGCCAATGTGCCACCAGCACCAGAATGTTTTCAGGCTCGTTGCCACCTGCTTTGTGTTTACAGCCCGGGTTTGTGCTTCGTCCCCTCTCCTGAGATGCTGTTACATGTGGGGGAGAGGGGAAGAGAGATGAAGAAGCTAAGCGCAGCCACTGGAAACTCCCAGTAGCCACAAAGTATTGCATGGCCCAGTTTTATCCCCAGTCTGCCCCAGCCATTGAGGTGCATCTGGTTATTTATGGTCTGGGTTCACCAATCAGTGTGTGCCAGCCAAGACTGATGGTCTCCCTCAAGTGGCGCAGCCAGAAGGCTCTTACAATGGCCACCACCAGGGGCGCAGTTCTGGGTATTTGACATATGACATTTTTTTGCCATAAAGGGTTTAAGTGACTGTTCAGCGCTGCCACAGACTGGGGACCCACTGGCTAGGCAGCAGTTCTGCAGAAAAGGACCTGGGGGTTACAGGGGACAAGAAGCTGGATATGAGTCAGCAGTGTGCCCTGGTTGCCAAGAAGGCAAATGGCACATTGGGCTGCACTGGTAGGAGCATTGCCAGCAGATCGCGGGAAGTGATTATTCCCCTCCATTCAGCACTGGGGGGGCCACATTTGGAGTACTGTGTCCAGTTTTGGCCTCCCATTACAAAAAGGATGTGGCCAAATTGGAAAGAGTCTAGCAGAGGGTAATGAAAATGATGAGGGGGCTGGAGCACATGACTTGTGAGGAGAAGCTGAGGGAATGAGGCTTGTTTAGTCTGCAGAGGAGAAGAGTGAGGGGGGATTTGACAGCAGCCTTTAACTACCTGAAGGGGGATTCCAGGGCGGATGGAGCTAGGCTGTTCTCAGTGGTGGCAGATGACAGAACGTTGCAGTGGGGGAGGTCTAGGTTGGATATTAGGAAAATCTTTGTCACTAGGAGGGTGGTGAAGCACTGGAATGGGTTACCTAGGAAGGTGGTGGAATCTCCATCCTTAGAGGTTTTTAAGGTGCAGCTTGACAAAGCCCTGGCTGGGATGATTTAGTTGGGGTTGGTCCTGCTTGGTGCTAGATGACCTCCTGAGGTCCCTTCCAATCCTAATATTCCGATTCTGTGACCACCTAGTTTGTAAGGACATCAGTGTAAAGATTCCCCTTGATGTGCAGGGAATTGGGTCAGGTCCTTGGATCCCACATGAACACCTGTCATGACATCCAGTGACGGTTCTCTTCCTAAAGAACAGTTCAGGTGCCTGGACAGTTAGGAGTCAGAGAATGGGGGGCAGAGCCGTGTACTGTTCAGAACCAAGCTCAGACCCTACAGCTGTTTGGTCCAACAGTAAATGACTTAGACTCGGTTCAAACAGGCATCCCCATCAAAACCCAGCACTGAGCTGCACTTGTCAACAGAGACCCAGCTTTGAGGGGGGCACGGAGACCCTTCATCTCTAGAGACAGTCTTTTGGGCGAGGTGGGAGAACGGGTGGGAGGGGAGCTTGCCCAGCCAGGCTGGGTTGGCTCTGTTGTGGCGCCCCATGGGTCCCCATGAACAGTTACTCCAGCACCTTTCGTCGGCACAAAATTAACGAAGAGAACAAGACAGTATCATTTTTGTAAAGCGTCCACCCTGTCAACTCAGCGGCGGTGCAAAGGGAGGCCAGCTCTGAGCGTGCAGCCCCCCAGCCTTGAGAAGGTGGCACGTTGCTCATAGCAGCCTCTCTGCCGCTGCCGGTTCAGCACTGCGGGAATGCATCATCTTCCTGACATTACTCATGTGATTGTCACTCTTCTAATTAGTTAATTTGCTCCATTTACTCATTAGCAGTTGCCTGAAGTCCTGCTGTACTTCAGTGTCTTAATGCTTGTTTGCAAATGTAACTGGGGAGGCTCTGATGATGGCAATTAGCACAAACTGTGTGGTAATTATCCTCCGCTCCACGCGCACATTGGACTTATTAGTACAGTTTGCTGCTACACAGTTCTCCCCTCTTTAGCCGGGTGTGTTTTTACAGCACGTTTCTCTAGATAATGACCCTTTGTCTGGCTTTCACGTGTCTCACGCTCCTCAAACACTGGAGGCATGGGTGGCTTTCTTTCCCTTTCAATGGGAAATACTGTCTAAGTTCACTCCCATGGGTAGTAGCTATTTTATGGGCTCCATTTCCAGCCCGCTGTTTGGTGTGTGGTGTCATGACCCCACATCTCCCCAGATACCAGACTGCCTGGTGCTTTGAAGGGTTGGACAGAAGGAAACTGGCTGTGTGGGCAGACAAAGCCAGGATGGGGCGCTGAGAACTTTTTGAACTGTGTGTTCTTGTTCAAAGATTCATTTCTCTTTAAGACCAAAAGCCGTAGCTGTGCTCTATGGCAGGCCTGCCAGAGCGTGGAGGAAGAGAATAAATTTTGAGCCCTCTCCTGCTCTCCACCACTAGGTATCTCTGCTTGTTTGGCAAACTCACCTGTCACCAACCAAGAGCTGGTCTATACTTACCTCCAAGATTCGGCAGCAGTCCACAGAAGATACATAAGTGACGTAAAAAACATGCGTAACTTATGTCGACTTCGCTGCTTCTGTTCTGCAGGGCGTCCATACTGCGCTGTGCCACTTTTGGAGGTGGTTTTCCTAGGTCGATTTCTGGATTGACTGAGCGGGTCTTTACTGACCGCTGAGTTGATCCAGAGCAATCGATCTGACGGCAGCAGATTTCAACCATGGAGTTGAATGTCTCATGGCAGAAGACCACGGTCTAGAATTTGGAGCTGGGCCACCAGAACCTCACAGCACAGGGGAGGGTCGAGCGCCATGAGGAGCATTGATGAGTTAATCTACCTCAGCTGCAAGCAGAGTCCAAATGGTTGCAGCAAAAACTGGCTGTGCTCCGGCTAATGGGTCTTTGTCTCCTGCATGAAGTCTGTGCCTTGCTGTGGATGCAAAAACATCTCTGCACTGAGACCAAGTTCAGGATCTATCAAGCCTGTGTACTACCTGTATTGCTGTACAAGTCAGGAACCTGGATCCTCTTATAGGCAGAGTTGGAGCAGCTAGAGGCATTCCATATGCACTGTCAGCCCCAAATCCTGAGCACAAACTGGCTCAACTTTGTGCAAAATGCCATAATCTCACGGAGATGTGGCCTTGCACTCACTCTATTCAGAAGTGACGTTGCATGCTCTTCAGCCATATCACCAGGATGGCCAAAACCACCCTGTGACAGTATGCAGAGCCCCTGGGGTTCAGCCTAGGAGCGACCTTTCCTGCCCGGGACTCCAGTCCCCCCTTTCAAAGTCCTTTTGTCTTCCAGACCTCCCTCAGGTGTTCAGCTGAATGGGAGTGGAGCCAAGTGATGTCACACTCCTCCTTTTATAGTCTGCTTCTGCTTGCTAGAACAGTCCATGCATATGACATGGCGGCTTCTTCCCATTGATCAAGCAACCCCATTGCAAACGTGCGTCCTCCAGTGACGCCTTCACTATGAGCAATTCCTGGTAGTGGACTCTTTCTTGGATGGCCCATTAGCACATCTGGCCACTACATTGTTGTACCTGAAAAGCTGATTTAGGTGGGTCCTACCTTACAATATGTTCTAGTAGCATTTGCAACAATATTTTATAACTTCCCATTATACTGCAGTAACACACACAATCCAACAGGGTATTAATGTTTAGTAGATCAAGACTTTTAAAATAATCCTCAGCAAGGCATGCCTTGTACAGAACATGTCATAATTACATGACATTGGTGAATATGGGGGGTTTCAAGGTGTTGTTTTCAGTCACTCTCAAACTACCCCTCGTGTGAAGGGATGTTTGCCCTGACTGCCCAAACTTGTGGATTCGCAGGAGTGAGCCAGACCTGGGAACTTCACTCTACTGTGACAGCATCGACCATAGCCATTCTGCCTGATGCAACTGTCCTTAGTAGACCATGCACCTTTCGTAATGATAGTGTCTTTTTGTTTTCCCGTCTAGAATGGGGCAGAGGAATCTCTGCTTTCCAGCGCTGCTTAAAAAACCCACAGTTGTAGGGAGACTGGTGTACATCATCAAACGGTGTTGTGCCACGTCAGAATCAATGCTGTCAGGGAAAGGAAACTTGAGCAAAGAGGAAGGGAAAAACTCAAGATGGTTGTTTCGTACCATAGCCGCTGGAAGCCCCCTGCCAGATCACAGGCCCATAGTGCTAGGGGTTGTGCAGACGTTCCCGCCCCAAGCAGTCTATAATCTTGCATGTTACCCAGGCGGAGGAAGCATGGGACCCGTGAGACAACTGTTTAAAGTGCATCTGCCACTGAGGTTACACGCCAGTCTAGCTGATGACGCTATGGTGTGTTTTCTCAAGGAGGTTCACCTTGAATGCAGATGGAAGTGAAATTCCTGCATGTCACCCAGTTCGTCAGCAGGATTGAGAAGCCCAAGTCACATACTCCAGTCATCTACACAGCCGAACAAAACCCCACAACCCTCCTAGGTCTGTGACCTTTTGCTGTCAGCATTAGATAACAACACCACCTTCTCTGCTTTAATTAACCCGAATCACTCTGGTCTCCTGACCCTGCTGGCGTGAAATGTTTAAACTGACAGTGCTGGCCTGATTGGTCAGTCTTACCTGGCATCGGTTCTGGGCCTTCAGTTTCCCCTGCGGTGGAAGGGGAGTTAGGGGGAATGCGGAAGGTGGGGAACATGACGAATGGAGAAACCAGCTTTATAGGGCTAACAGGCCATGAGTAAGTCTTTGCTTCCCTGGGTTGCCAGATGTCTGGACAAGCCACAGAATCATAGAATATTAGGGTTGGAAGGGACCTCGGGAGGTCACGTAGTCCAACCCCCTGCTCAAAACAGGACCAGCCCCAACTAAACCATGTCAGCCAGGGCTTTGTCAAGCCGCATCTTAAAAACCTCTAAGAATGACAATTCCACCACCGCCCTAGGTAACCCATTCCAGTGCCTTTGGACAGATTCTCCTCTGTTGGCATCTCCAGGCAGAATACAGCCGCAGCAGAGTGGAGAATATGGCCCAGAACAGGCCTCCTGGTCTCCTAGCCCATCCACCATTCCCATCTCTCCAACTATTGTAGTCTCTCCTTTCAGCACCGTGTGTGCCGCGCGTAGGGAAGTACGGGGCAGAGTACAGCAAGTCTTTGCCCCCTGCCAACAGCATTTCCTCCAGCAGCCGCTAAATAAAACCACACATGGGATAGGGCTCTGGATCGGCTCCTCCCTCAGTGCTGGGACGTGTGGGCTGTCATGCAGATTGATGGCAGTGCCGGGACTCCCCTGTGCACTTCCTTGAGTGACCACGTTGGTGCTGGGCGTTAACGAATGACCTCCTTCCCTGGCTACATTTCCGTTCTCAGCACGGAGGCTCGTGTGTTGGAGATCAGGCTGTAGGTAAGCTGGACAGAAACCTGTGGTAGCTAATTAAACCACGCTCCTGCCAGGCTTATGTCTTTGACGCTCACTCCATACCCGTCGGTCAGGAAGAATGCCTTTCAAATTGAGCGGGAGGGAGGGAGGGAGCTGGAAAAGCTCATAATATGTGTCAGTGGGAGCTCCTGGATTCTGGTGTGCCAGGCGGCTTGTGACAGATGAAGAAGCAGTGACACCTCATTTTTCAAGGGCTCAGTCACTCGGGGATTCAATCTGTCCTTAAAAACAGAGCAGCCCTTGGTCGGCTCTGGCTAATTTATTTTCACGCGCCTTGCAGTTCTTCTTGGGAACGGAGCACAAAAGATATTTGAGAGCCCTTGTCATTTGAATCTGTTAATGAGAAAACATCTGCTTTGTCTTGTGCCACTATCGCTCTGTAGCCCCGTCGGGCAGGTGACGACAGGTACGTGGCGCTGCCCTCGTATCCTCACAGCAGCCCCTGAGAAGTGGCCTTTTAATCATCTCACCGTTTTACCTGCTCGTCTACAAACCGCACCAGGGTCACTTCAGCCCCCATGGAAATGCTGCCACCTCAGGTGCCGTGCAGCAGCTCTTTAAAACATCAACTCTGTGCCACGGTCGGGGGCAGGGAGTTGAGAAAGGTCCCAAAGCCCAACTGCAGCACGGGCGGGAGTTTTCAGCAGGAGGTAGGATGGTAAATCCCCAAACGAATTGGCCAGGGCCATGAGACCAACACGTCCCTCCTGTAACAAATGCTGTGTGGAGCTGCATTAGGACTTTGTTATTACATTGGACTGGAAAGGCGCTGGACCCCCAGCACTGTGATGAGGGACTGGGGAGAGGCAAAGGAAGATCCATACTGAGCCATTCTTCTGGGTCGTTCTTGAAGAGGGGGTTTTCTCCTCTAAGACCATAATCTAGTCCAGCAGGCTGCCTTGGCTTGGCTTGTGAGAGCTGATGGGCACAAAGTGATCTGGCTTCAGTCCTGTGGCACACCTGTCCTGTTGCAAAGCCATAGGAGCACCTTGATGTGCTTTTTTTCATGCTCTACCTAGAGCTCCAGGGAGCCTTCTCTGCTAGGCACATATCCCCAATGGCTCAGCCCCGTGGAGGGGGCTCCTTTCAGTAATCGGTGACCGGCTGTCGGCTTGGCTGTGCAGCAAAAGGCACTCTTTTTCCCCAGACGCTGAGCGTGCAGCGTGCTCAGCCCAGACGGTGAGAGCGCTCAGAAATGGGAATAGAACGCGTCTCCCGCATGGCCCTGTAGAGCATTAACCACTGGGGATCGGAGCTAATTAAGTCATGGAGACAGCGTTTCGTTGAGTACCACAGAAATAATTGAGTCCTGGGTTGTGGAAATTGGCAGCTCTTTGTGCTCCTATCCCAGCTATTGGGTCTCATGATAAGGCGAGGACCATGCTGCTTTTTTTAACCTCCTCTGTTTACTTGCCCGGATCAGTGCGTCGCAACTCAGCAAGAGCTGGCGTAGCCGAGAGGATGGAGAACTGGAGGGGCAGCTGCCTGAGCCGTGAATCCCAGGGCAGGATTTCAGCTTTGTAATTGGAGCAGGCTACTCCTGTTGTTTTTAAATCTCTCGCTCTTATTTTTAAATGGGTTCATTCAATCGCCGTAACCCCGCCACAACCCCCCTTCTCCTCGCCGCTCGGTCTCTGTCTGTGTTGTTTTTCCAGCCCTAAGGGCTGGTGTTTTGCAGATGTAAAAATAAAAGCTGTAACATGTAATAACAGCAGCTGCCCAACCTAGCGAAGTGCCCGATGAAGAGGCTGCTGGGAAACACAGGGCCAGCACCATTTGTGTGTTGATTTAGCCGTATATACCAGCAGTTCACTTTGTAGCCACTTCTTATGAAACGTAGCAGCAGGTATCGCAGCAAGTTTGTCCCCTTCTCAAAGGTGAACAGGAGAGCTGTTGTTTTAAACTGTTCAAGCTCTCGGAGCAGTACCGATGCCTGCATAGATATCCAGCACTCAAAGACGTTTGCCCACGTAAAGGTCAGGAGGCCAGGCTTGGTGGGGATGGCAGCCGAAGAGACCCCTACATAAATCGTGGCCCCCACAAGCCACCTCCCAAGTGCCTGTCGCTTGGCTTGTATGTTGCACCTGTCCCCACCCCTCAGCCGTGTTTTAGCGGATTAGATGGTAAGCTCTCCAAGGCAGGAACCTGGCATCTTACTTATTTGTAAAGCACCTTGCAGACGGGGGGTGCTATGCAAATGACCCAATTCCAGTGGGTAAATGGGCCCTGGATCGGGTTCCATTTCCTTTGCAAGAGCGGAAGGTGTCTGAACATGCATGTTCTGCAGGAACGTTCTCTCTAGAGCACGTCCTTCCTGCTCTTCCCGCTGCAGGCTTGAATGTGTAAATACCCACTGTCTGGCTGGGGCCTGTAGGTGCCCAAAGAGGGACACTGTCTGAGATGCCTTGTGAGCACAGAGCGTACCGGACAGAGAACTGCCTCTGCAATTCTACCACGGGGTGGGGTTGAAGGCCAGGGCAAGTCAGGCATTGCATCTGAGTCAGTTGTGTGAACCAGGGGGTCTGAAAGGACCTCCCATTGCACATGGCATGAGCGGGAAGAGGCTTTTCTTTCTGCAGACTCCGAGCCAATCGTGCTGGCCCTGTAGGCTGTAATGGGTACACAGCCTTTCACCTCGGGGGGGGCTGAAAGCTGTTGCCATCTGATGGCTGCTGTTGGCTGCCAGGATGGGAGCATGCCCACACAAAAATGCCCTAAATGGCACAAGCAGAGTCCAATGGCAACGTGCCGTGAAGGCGAGACTCCCTGCTCACCTTCTAAATCACAACTGAAGAGCCTTGGCAGGGAAACGCGACCGGCCGGGATGTGTGCTGGCCTGGCTCTGCAGTGTCTAGCGCAGCTGGTCCAGTGCCTCTCAGCAACGCCACGTACCTGTGGAGGGTGCTGTGCATCTGTCTGCTCACCTCCACTGGCACCGGCTATGCTGCGAGGCACATGCCGGTGTCTCTGGGTTGCTCCGTATGGTAGGTTACTTGGAAAGGACTTTCAGGCTTTTTCGGTGGCTTGTGAAGGGAGCCGGGCTGGGAATCTCAGAGCACGGTGATGTTATGGCTCCAGCTTCGTGTTAAGTGGGAAACTCGCTCAGCCTCACGGATGCTTAAACCCACACCCCTGTCCCTTGCAAAGCGCCCCAAAGAGAAGCAGCGTGAAGTACTGTCTTTGCTAACCTATCAGAGAACAGGCTGAGGCGGGCCGGCAAACGCAGCGAGATCCTGACAGCAGGTCCCTAGGCTCTCAGTCTGGCTACGTGGCTTCTTCCAGGAGAAGGGCTCTCTATGAGCTGCCTTTGATTTATTCCAGAGCTGTTACTTAGACTGTGCAGATATAACAACGCACGAGCCAAGCTGCGGCTGTTCCCGGCTAGCAGTATCAAGGAGCTCCATTAATCCCCATGACTGATTGTGGCGGGGAGGGCAGCGGTCTGTTTCCCATTTCCCAGAGGAAGGGGAAAGCTTGGCTCGTGTTGCCCGAGTGGTGAACAGGCAGCCGTGCTCTTCGATGGGGAGCCCCACCCGCCGTCCGGGGATAGATTTGGACCCCGAGGCCAGGCCTCGGGCAGAACCCCCACCGGATCTCTCTGGAGAGGTTTTGCTGCGCCCCTGGAATTGTGGCCACAACGGAAATCCTCTGTTGGGGCAGCATCCTTCAGGGGCCTGTGACGCAAACGCTCATCTGTTAAATGGATCAGGGCGGCCCCCCTTCCTGCATTCATCACCAGCTGCGAGCTCACTCCTTGTCATAGTCTGTTCCCTCTCTCCCGAGGGCAGTTGTGAAGGAAGCTCCTGCCTGGCTGGGAATTTGGGGGGTGGGCAGTATGGAGATGGGGGAGCCACATGCAGCTTTCTGGCTGGTGGGAGTCAGCTGAAATCCCATGCTGGTGCAAAGGCCAAGCCAGGGTTAGCTCAGGCGATTTGAAGCCAACTCCTCCCAGGAGACCTGCTGCAGCAGAAATTCCCTGGCTCGCATTGGGCGGCTTTTACATGGAGCTGGGAATTGAAGGCAGGATTGTTTAAATCTTGCCGGCAGCCGCCCCCTTTCTTATGGCTGGCTCTCCCCATTCCTGTGGTGTAGAAAGGAATAGGGTGTGCTATTCATACCTACGGCCAGCCTTAACAAACCACCTGCCCAGCGTCCTGGGGTCCATCTGCACTAGCAAAGCTGGGACCTCCATCGTAGCGCCCACGCTCACCTGTTAGCATTAAACGGGGCCGGGTGGGGGGCGCAGAACCGCGGTGCCACAGCTCTGTCTACACGAGTGGCCAAGCACCAGTGCAGCTGCCCTGCTACCGGCTGTTGCGATGAGACAGGCTCTTGTGCTCCTATGAAGACAAGCTCCTTGGTGGGTTGCTGTCCCACTGAGAGGGATCGGAGGAGGTGGGCTCCCGTCCTCTGCTCAGAGGAGAAGAGGCCGCGTAGCTGGACAGGGAGCAGAGGGTGTGAGCAGGCTGTATCTTACAGCAGCTGCACGGCACATCCTGGCGAAGGAACGTCGGAGGCTTGTTCCCTGCTGCTGGGAGTTTTCAGGGGAGCAGGGGGAGCCCCATGGAGCCCATCAGACAGAGTGATGCGCAGCTCTGACTCCTTAGCAGAGCGCCCCGTCCCAGCCCCCTGCCTCCGCAAGCTGGATTAAGGGTTCCTCGCCAGGCCGCACAGTAGGCTGGGGTGACTCTTCCCCAGTGCTCAAATTAGCCTCCAAACCATGTCGTTCCCTCCGTTTCCCACGAGAGGGCGTGCTAGGTCGCCTTGCTAGCATTCGGGGCCCAGCCGGCTGGCAACGTGAAGCGAGAGGGCTCTGTGCAGCCCACTGAGACACCTCCAAGTTCAAGAGCAGAAAGCCCTGGTGCCCCCGCGTCCATTTCCCCCAAGTCAGGCGGGATATTTCCCTGCCGTACAGATGTCCGAGCTCTGGGGCGGGGGCGAGGAGGATTCAGGGTGGTGAGGAAGGAAAAGCGCAGGGCTGGAAATGGCCTGGTGAGATGTTGACCCAGCAGGGAATCGAGCGCTCGTCTGGTTTTTGCCCAGCAGAGACATGCCTTTGATGCTCCCCTGAGGGAGCGGCTTCCTGTCCCCGTCTAAACTGTTTCTGGGGCACCCTGTGTGCTGTTGTGTAAAACGCTTCAGGGTCCTCTTCTGCGCTAGGCTCTGAGGGCTAGACGCACGGGGCTGTCCCTGCCCGAGCAGAACACGTGCAGGTTTTCAGGCAGTTTGCACCCGCCCTTCCCTGGAGTCTCACTGGCTGTGGGGTTTTCCCTTCCAGATGGCTCTGTACTTCTGCGCTGGCGTCCTGGAAGATGAGACCCTCTTCCGCCACTACGCCCTGAACGTGCCGCTCTACACTCACTTCACCTCGCCCATCCGCCGCTTTGCCGACGTCATGGTGCACCGGCTCCTCTCTGCCTCCCTCGGCAAGTGCCTGACTGACGGACGCTGCCCCAGGGCCGCCTGATCCGGGCTAGTGGAGGAAAAGGCTGAAGGGCTGCTGCCTCCTGACAGCTTCTGTCGTGGAGCCTCGCGGTTGGGAAGGGGAGGAGTTCAGCTTCACGAGCCCTTTGATGACCCGCTTTGGGATTGCCCTGGGGAAGATCAGACCCCTGGCAGAGGCAGACCATGGGTCTCCAGCGCCTGGGGGCTAATTCTTGCATTTGCGCCTCCCCAGGCCTCATGTGCCCCCTGCACAGGGCAGGAGGGGTCCCCGGCTCCCACCACATGGTGCCGCACCTCGGCTGCCCCGGGCAGGCAGGGTCTGTACCTGCGGGGGGGGAAACAGTGCTTTCCTCCTCCTGCGCCCCGGGGACTTCTGGCATTCATGGCGGCAGCTCCCAGAGCTCTGGCTGAGCTCCGCCACCAGCGCCCCCAGAGCCGCCCCCACCCAGGCAGCTATCTGCCGCGCAGCACCTGCATCTCTCACGCCAGCCCCGGAGCCAAATCAGATCCGGTGCTGGCTCTCCCTACCGCGTGGGGCGGCATCACTCCCCAGCCAGGGGTAGCAGGGAGGGGGCGAGTTCCTCCTCCTGGTCACCCACGGCTTCCTGCCTGCCCCTGGGCTCTGTCCAGCCACCCCTCAGAGCCTCTAGTGCCCCCCACCCCCTGTGTGTCATGAAGGGCCCACTGGCACACCCTAGGCCAGCGCCCGGGGGCCTGGTCACCCTCCACTCCCCGTTGGTTCGCCTCTGACCCCTGGTGCCCTAGAGTGGGCGCTGTCCCCTTCTGTCCCCTTCGCACCAGGGTGCAAAAGAGTAATTGTGGCTTGTTTTCCTGCCAGGCACCGGCCGCCCCGTCAGGCTGAGGAAGGAGGCCATCCAAAAGCAAGCCGATCACTGCAACGACCAGAAAATGGCCTCCAAGAGGGTGCAGGAGCTCAGCACCGACCTGTTCTTCACCGTCTTCGTCCGGGTGAGACCCCGACCGCCACTGCGCTAAACGTGCTGGCCATCGCCTGGCGCCAGCCCGCAGGCATCAACATGGCTCCTTGGTTCCCTTTGCGGGGGCGATCTCCCAAGAACACCTCGGCACTGAGAAACCCACTTCCCGCCCCGCATCAAGGGACCCTGTCCTCTGGGGCAAGGCTTGCTCTGGAGCCAGTCCGGCTGCGGCTAGGTCTGCAGGAGGTTCCTGGCCTCAGTAGCCGTTGGCCTTCCTCCCTCTTCTGCCCAGCCGGAGCAAGTGCTGCTCTTGGCTTCAGTTCTGCTGATGGTTTTCCCTGTCGTCGGGCCCCGGCCCTGAGGCCTCTCCGTGTGGGCGGCTGCGCAGAGTCCAAGCAGCGTGTGTGCAGGTGGCCGTGCTCTCCCCAGCACTGGAGGGGTCAACACCTAGTCCCCTGACTGCTTGGTCCGGCTACAGCACTCGTCTTTGGGGTGTCCCGTCAGGTTGTGCTCCCCCCCCCCCCCCGTTTCGGTCTGGGGAGAGGATCTGCCACTGGAGAGGTTTATGGCCTCCATGGGCGCTACGCGGGTGGGAAGAGGTTGTAAGACACTGGGATGGTCTCGGGATGGGAACCCTTCTCGGGGACGCCTGGATCTGGGGTATCTTGCTCGTGACCATGCTTTGTGTCGACAGGAGTGTGGCCCACTGGAGTCAGAGGCAATGGTGATGGGGGTCCTGAACGAAGCCTTCGACGTCCTGGTGCTGAAATTCGGAGTTCAGAAACGCATCTACTGTAATGTACGTACCGTCGAGCTGCGGGGTCCCCTTCGGCTGCCTGTGCATTAATCCTCCCTACCATGCCTCAGTGCTGCTTTGCTGGGGGCTCATGGCTGGAGTGCTGGCAGAGACGTTTCTGCGCCCTCGAGCCTGGCGCAGAGCAGGTGCCAAGAACCCAGGAGCCGTTCACCACCAGCAGAGCTGTCTTGGGCCCAGTGCAGCTGTGCAGGGCCACAAGGGAGAGAGTCTTCACTGCGCAGGGAATCCAGGTCGATCCAGGTTAGCTTCGCCCGGGGTTAAACAGCCCCACAGCAAAGCCCTACCCACGTTACTGGGTCCTCACTGTTTCTGCGCTCGCCTGTGTGCCTCTTGGTTCTTTGTGTCTAGGATTCTTTCCCAGTCAGGTGTGTCAGTTGCTGGGGAACTTTTCTGTCTTTCAGGGGGAATTGTGGGAAGGCACTGGAGGTCTCTGCCTGGATCCAAAGTGGCAGTTCTAGCCTGAGTGAAATCGGAGCCTGGGTTCTAACTGGTTCCCCCCAATGGGTCAACTTGCCTGGGTCAGAGGGGGGTGTGGGGGATGGGAGCCACGGGGGGGAAGGAGAGCTGTGCTAAAGTGAGGGAGCTACTTCTGCATAGTCACCCGGGTAACCAACACCAGCAGATGAACCCACCACACGTAGGGCAGAGTCAAGGTTAAGGAGCAGTGGGAGCTGCTGGGACGCTAGCGAACAAGACCTTGATGTGAGGTACCCTCGCTCTGTCCGTCTCCAGTGACTCCATCTGGGGTTTCCCGTAGACCACGCAAAGCTCCCGGGACCAGAGCAAAAGCAGTGAAAGCCAGAATGCTCAGTCGCGTGTTGGCCTTTAAAAGAAGTGATTTCATGTTTTCCATCTCCTCTGCTTCGCAGTTGTGCAGGCCAGGTGTGGATAACAATTCATTAGGAAAAGTGAAATAAACTCTGGGTTTGTGGGACACAGATTGGATTAGGTCTGAAATGGGGAAGCAGTTTTAACTGCAGCTGATCAAATAGTAAATCTGGGACCAGTTGAAGGCAGGGGTTGTGATCTAGCACCTGCAGTTAGTCACAGCTCTATTGCTGGCAGTGGCATCTTGACGTGCAATGTACAGTATGATGTATGGCCTCTGGGGGGGTGTTCCACCCTCATCTCGGGAAGCACGGGCTGGCTCCTTCCTCCTGGGAGTTCACAGAGCACCGGGGGTGCGTCGCTCAGGGTACCGGCCGAAAAGAACTTGGCAGTCATGTACAAAGCGGGGTGCCATGGGGAGAGAAGGTAAGCAGCGTCCAATGAAGGTAAGCAGAGACTGCAGCTCGCTGAGCAGGTAGCAGGTTTGTGGGAGCAGCCAGATGCCCTGTCCAGCCAAGGAGGAGAGAGACACGAGCCGTAGCCACTGGGGCTACTGAAGAAGGGGCGAGGGACAGAACGCTTAGGGTTACGGCAACGCTCCTGGAGTCAGTGCTTCTCCCAATGTGCTGTCTGTCTGCAGGCTCTGCCGCTGGTGGGGTTCCACTTTCAGAAGGCGGGGAAGAAGCCTGAACTGACACTCCTGTGGGAGCCGGAAACCCCGGAGCAGGAAGCTGCCCCACAGGTAAAGCCCACGCCATTGCCTCAGTGGGTTTGGAGCGCTGCTGGCCTTGTCTGAGGGGCAGTCCCTCTGCACCCCCCACCCACCAGGATTTCAGCTGGGCTCAGGGTTCCCGGAGCCCTCACTACGCAGCCCACTCCGTGCTGTAATCACTGCAGCTGCCTGCGTTTCTGCAAGCTCCTCCTGGCTTCCTTCAGGAGTCGCCGCTTCCTAACGCTGCCTCTGCCCATTGCAGCTCCGTGTTCTGGCTTCGGTTTCTCCATGTGGCTGCACTCATCCCCGGTTCACTCCCATTTACCCCCCGGGACTGCAGCCCCACTGCTGTCCTTCTGTGGTCCCTGCCTCCCGCTCCAGTGTCCTCTGAGAATTTAATTAACAGGTTGTTTACTGCCCTCTTCTAGATCGTTAATTAAGATGTTCAAGGAGATCAGATCTGCCCTGTGATCCTGGGTGGACACCCATCACCTCATTGCTCTGGCCTTTATCCTTCCCCCTCAGCCTGGTTTTGCAATCAGGTTTCAGCCCATGTGGCAGGCAGTGCTCAGATCCAATTAGAATCAATGTTTCAAGTCAGATTTCCTGAGACACCCTGTTAATGCTTTGATAGTCTGGAAATCTGTCTCCTGTGTCCCCATCTTCTATTGACTCAGTAACTCAATCAAGGGGATTGATTGCATTTGTCTGGCTTGATTAAGTGCTAGCTTGATGCCAAACAAAAGTTGGCAACACTTTAAAATACTGATCTCGTTGATTGCCTTAAAATTCTGGATGATGAATCCGAAGCCCCTCACTGAGGCTTGGTCTACACTTAAAACTTAGGTTGACAAAGGCGTGTGAAAAACTCCCCCCAACACCCTAATTATGCTGATCTAACCCCTGGTGCGGGCCCAGCCCTGTTGAGAGAAGAATGCTTCCGTCCCTTGGGGAGGGGATGTTCCTGTCCCGATGGAAAGCCCCCTTCCGTCGGTGTCTGTCCTGCGGGGTTATGTGGGCACAGATCCTGCAGTGTTGCTCTGCCGGGGGCGCCTCCTTGCGGCACGCTGGGAGTGTTGGCGTCGGTGCTGCTGCACGCTCTCCCACAGCTGAGAGTTTCTTTTAAAGCTGAGCCTTCCACTCTACGCTGACTTGGCTGGGGAAGGCTCCTGGAAACCGCCACAGGTGGCCCCAATTCATCCTGTAGTACAGGAGCTAAGCTCACATACTTCCAGCGAGCAGCATGAAAAATGGCTGCCCGGCTGGAGCCCAGCCCAGCCCCGGGGCCAATCCTTCTTGTAAAGCAAACAGTTTGGATGGAGGAAACTCCTCCATGACTCTTCCCCGCCTCCTAAGAAAACACTGGAGGCCTGCGCTGGGATTGCAGTGTGTACTTTTCTTCCAAGTCAAGAGATCCCTGTGTCAATAAATCTCCAACCCCTTGAACTGCTGCAGCCTCCCAGAGCTTTGCTGAAGCAGCAAGAAGCAATGTCACCTTGACATCCAGTCACGCCCTCCTTGGAGCACAGACCTCTCCCCCTCACGCCCTGGAGTTAGCCAGGCAGCCCCCTCACCCCCCCAGACATGCTGTGCACGGTGGGAAGGGCCCTCACGCCTTTGCGATGCTTGGCGGCTGCCTGTTGGTTTGGCTGGGCCCAGCCAGGCAGTGAGAACATCACTAAAGGTTGGTTGCAAAATAGGTTTAAATGTGCAATGTCTGGGCAGCTGCTCTGGGACTCAGGGGTCCCTGCCACTGGCCCCATTGCCAGTGCCGGTGCGGGAGCTGGGCACCCCCCCCCCAAGCTCCCACCAGGTTACTGGTGTGGCACCTTGCTTGGGTAAATGTGGGCATCCCACTCGAGTTTGGGCAGTCCCTGGAGCTGGAGCAGAAGCAGCAAACCCACCCCGGCCGTAGACCAACTCAGCGTTTGACGCCAGCTAACCTGGGGGGGCCGCTTTGTCGCTTCTCCCCTCCTGCAGGTGATCACCATTTTCACTTTGGTGGAGGTCGTCCTGACGGCTGACAGCAGCTCCCTGAAGTACAACGCTCTGCTCGAGAGACCGGGCCACGGGAAGTGAGCGCCGAGGGCTCCATCACCTCCCGGTGCGCGGGCTGCTCCACCGTGCCGCCAGGCTCCTTTGTACGACGCAGGCCTCGCACCCGCCAACTGGGCCCGGGGACCTTTTTAAACACGTTCAGTTTTACTTTGGATTTTAACCTGGCTGGGCGGGGGGAGCTTGGGTTTTTCCCGGCTGAGATCATTGAAGGTGCAGGGACGTTAATGCTGCTTCTAACATGTTTTTTAGCTTTTTTTTTTTAATGTGGCCGACTGTCCCCACTTCCCCAAACCGCAGCTGGAGCGGTGATAACAGAGGCTGTTCTCCTCTGGGGAGTGCCGGACAGAGAGGCTGCCGCTGTCCCTTGTGCTATGTGCCATGCTGTACTACGTTCCCGGACGTGGCAGAACCAGGGGGCCACCATTGGGTCTTTTGCCTCGTGTAATAAAAATCTGGTCAGCAGCGGCACGTGTGGGGGTTTTATTGTGTCGCCTCCAGATTCCAAGGGCAGGAATCCTGTGCGATCACGCATCTTTCCGGCAGGCTTGTGCCTGTCTGGGTTTGCTGTTTCTCAGGACGTTGTGAAATTCAAGATCACACAGAAGCTACGTCATCTGCATTTCCCTGCCGGTGGCCCTTGCACAACAGAAGAGTGGGGGATCGGCTATTTTCTCTTGGCTATCACAGCTGGTGTGTTAATCTTTCGGGCTGCCTGTTTAACAGGAGTCTTTGCTTTTCTGATGCAGCTGGGCTCACCATGTGCTCCAGGGTAATCCTCTCTCCAGGGCTGGCGGGGACTCTCCTGGGGTCAGGGTTGATACCAGGGTGGGCGGGGAAAACTGTCTGCCTGCGGTGGGGAGCACCTGCGTTTCAAAGGCAGCAGGCACTCAGTGCCCCACCCAGATCACTTGAGATACTGAGAGAGAAATGCAGGCCCCTCCACCGCCTCCTCCTCCTCTCCCTTCCCCTTCAGCTGTCCTGCTATGGTGAGCCAAAGTGCCAGCCCTCATGCAGATTACCCAGTGCCTCTGCTCCCCAGAACCTACCTTGCGGTGACCACCTTTCCACGCCCTCCACGCTCTCCGGCCTTCTTGCCGTCTGATTCATCCCAGTCCAGCCTGGCTAAGCTCATATCAGAGACCTCTTCTGATTTCAGCAGCTGTTATACTCCCACGTGAGTCACCGCTCTGGGCGGCCATTCCGGCGGGTGCTGACCACACCATGGCACGAGTCACGGCGCCGTGCTGCTGCGAGATGGCATCTGCCGGGAACTAGCAGGCAGGGGAGGGAAGCAGAGGAGATAAAGCCATTCGTCATCTGGCTTACTCCAAAGTCATCCCACTGAAGCAGGGCAGCAGGCCTAGCCTCCCTCAAATCATCAGCGTCTCCCCCTCATGAACCACAGCGAGATTGCTCAGCCCTTTTCCTGCTGCAGCGGCCGCCGGGGCTATGGGTATCTCGGCACCGGCTTCCACGGTCTTGTCTAGCGTGGGCTTGAAAGAGATGTTAGCATGTGTTAGGTACAGCTGGTGTGGACAAGGCAGCCTCAACTTCATGCTAAACGGATCAAGCCAAAGCCTAGCGCTCTAGTTCAGCTTGGGTGAAAGGCAGTGGCTGTGTAACGACAGACTTCTAACCATGTGGGCTTCCCTTCAGTCCTAGTGTAGACAGGGCCTGAATGTCATTTCGGGAGGGGGAGGAGACTGGCCCAGGAAAGCATCCGGGCCTTTGAGGGCAGTTACTGCTTCAGTTCAAGGCGATAGGGCCCTGAATGGTTTAGGCCTCCGTTAACCCACCTGAGCCCTTGGTCTTCCTACCGTGGCCCTCTCTCGCCGCTCTGATGGGCAGGGTGGTAGTTAACACATCTGATCCTCTCTCGGCACCTCACTTAACCCCGGAGCTGTAAAGGATCCTGCCCTTTTGTAAAGCGCTTGGAGATCTGCCAAAAAGCAGAGGTGAGCCCTCGATTTGATCCCTGGATGGAGCAGGCAGCTGGCGCCTGCTTTCACGTGCTCTGCAGGTCGAGCCAGTCTCACGTCCGAGGTTTCCATCCCAGCTGTCAGTGACAAAGAACTGAGATTCTGAAGAACAAGACAGAAAAACCCACCTGGAACAACGCCCCCAGTTGACCCTGGGCTCCATCCTTCCTTTTGGGGACCTCTTCCAAAGCTCGAATAGGCCTCATCATTAGAAAATATTTACAACCGTTTAGCCAAAATTCCCCTTTGCGGAATTCCCTTGGCTGGTGAGCCTAGTCCAGCTTGACATTTCCACCCCTCAGGTGTTTCCAGGCTGTTCGTGCACCCCAGCGCGCTCTCAGCAGCAGTGTATATAGAGAGATCTTCCTGCTGCATGACGGGGTCCCCACATTAGCTTTTCTTGGCCACTGTGTTGCATAGCAAGCTCCTACGCACCTTCCCTATCTCCCCGGGTCTCCGTCGCCATGCAGCGCAGGGGTTATCGCTTTCCTTCAACCCTGCTACAGCAGCGGTTGTCCCACTTGTCTCTGGGTGGCAGGGCTGAGCGGGAGGGCCCTGCCAGCTCCTTGGGGGTCAGGGGTCGCACAGAGAGGCAGCAAACTGCGCAGGGGGCTGCATGTGCCCGGCTGGAGGGAATTGGTGTCTCTTGTGCACCCATCTTGCTGCAGGGCAGCTGCTCTCTGCTCAGCTGGGTCAACTTACAGGGTCTCGTCCACATCCCCAGCATCAGCACCCTCCCTGGCATGGCTTCTCTTGTTGGGCAGCCTCCTGAAATGGGGTCGTGGGGCCTCAATCCAGTGGCCGCCGGGTCTTGCCCAGTCCATCGTCCTAGTGCCGCTGCTCAAAGCCCCGCTCCAGAGGGTGCAGAGGTATTTTCTGACAGCGAGGCCCTGGTGCGGGCGAGGCAATTTCTAGTTCCCACGTTAGCAGGTGGAGGGGGGCTCCTGGGGGTGTTCTCTACCAGCTAACACACGTGGAAACTCGAATTGCCTTGCCTACATTGGGGTTGGACTAGATCAGTTGCCATGTGTTTAGCTGACAGGTGAATAAGTGCACACCTTCTTTCCTAGTGAGAATTAAGCTGCCACCCATCCGGATCAGCCGAGGAAAATCCCACACCTGTGGTCGCCTGTGTAGCTGCGGCAAGGAAGAGCTTGGCTGCATTGGAAAGTTAATTGGGATTTAAGGTAGGATGTGAATTTAAAGCGCAATAGCTGCTCCTGATGAACTCCATGTGCAAATGCTCTTATTCCAGAATCCGAGCGCCTCGTTCCAATATAGCTTAAGCTACTTGCAGTCTACACCTCGTCGCCACGTGTAGACAAGACCTAAGGCCGTGTTTCAATTGCACTATTAGTAGAGACAGCAGTTAGCAGTACGCCTAACCCTGTGGGAAAGTCAATCTACAGCAGTCTGTCCCCACGGAAAGGTGGTGCTGTGCCGGATTCACCACTGCAGCGTACCGGAAGGATCCCGGAGGCCGAGAAGGTGGATACGGCAAGGAGAGGTCTCTGTTTGAGAAGCAGAAGTACCAAGAGAGCTCGAATTGCAATCAATTTAACTCCAGCCTCTTTCCTTACCCTTCTTGCTCTGAGAGGCCCTTGTTAAATTGTAACAAGCGCTATAGAACAGGCGTCTAGTTTCATTCATGACATTTTTCTTGTGCTTTCCCCAGTGGCTTTTTTTTTCCCCCTCTTGACACCGATATGTTCTTTAGGACATGATTTACTGTTGCTCTGTAATAGAGCTGGGCAAGCTGAAGGCTGAAGATCCCACAGGGAAAACACTGGCTTTTTTGGGGGGGAGGGGAAATTACTTGTAGCAAATCTATTTTAAGTCCACTTCTTTCCTGAACTAATCAGGGCCTTTAGCAGTGTCACTGCAGCCTTGAGCCTCATCCATCCAGAAGGGGGTGTGGGTGCCAGGAAGCCAGAAGGGCATCTGTTAAACTAGAAAGAAGCTACAGGCCAGTTTTAGGTGTCTGCAGAGAGAAAATGGGATAAATGTGCTAAGGTAATAAATTCTCCACTAAAACTGGTCTCTGGGGCTTGACTCCGGGAGCCTTCGAAGCCATGCCTGCTTTGACTGTGAATGCACTAGCTGGCTTTCTTTTGTACACACTTTAAAATGCGAGTTAAATGCAATAACCGTTGCTGGGGAGCCTGACCTCCAAACCTGGACAGCGTTTCCAAACCATAAAAATGATTGCCTGGCTCTTGCAGCTGTCACAATTTGTTAGGAACTGCGAGAGCCGGTGAGCAAGAGCTGCGTTTGCAGACAGCCCCTTATCTGCTTGAAAAATGTGCCTACAACATGTAGGTGGCTGCTCCCCGGGCCACCTGTGTGGGGACATGCAAGGTAATGAGAAATCTGCTTGCAAAGCCAACCTGAGTTTGTAACCGGTTAGTGGCTTGGTCAGTATCCTCTGTCCCCATGCGCAACACAATCACACAGGCCTTGTCTACATGCCAAGGTTTTCTTGGGCCGTGTTTTTCCACGTTAGCTACGCAAAAAGAGCACCTCCCCGTGGCTCTAAGTCCGTTGAAGCTACTTCCTATATGAGTTGTCTCCACACAGCACTCGGCTTTTCCTAAATAACTGCACAGCAGGCTGGGCGGATAGCCCACGGTGCAACGTCCTACTGCTAAACGCTGCAATCTGGGATTTTTCCTTGCGGTGCATTGTGAGCGTCATACCGGGACCTACTGGAATTCTGGGCCGTAGGGGATCAGGCTAAGAAATTCCCGTGATGCCTTTCCTGCGTTCCCGTCAGTCATCCGGTTTTAGCAAGGCAGCACCGTTTTCCAGCCGCTGGCAGGCAGGCAGCCCACAGAGAATGTGGCTGAGTGCCGCCGTCCGGACCCGCGTCAGGGTGAACGGGTGTGTTGACTTTGAATGGGAGGCGAGACGGCCACCAGCAAGCTGCCGCGATGCCCCACCAGTACTGCTGGAGGAGGAGGAAGTCCTTGGCTTTGGCGTGGCACCGGCCGTGCCCTCAGAGCACCTCTTCCCCTGCGTTTGCTCCAATAGCTGCTCGTAGATCTTTGCATTCGGGTGACTACAATTACAAGGAGCCTGAGCGTGCTCCTCTCCCCCGGGGCAAGGAACACCAGGACCTCTGGGCGGGGCCATGCAGAAGCCCAGGGCTGCTATGGTCTCCAGGTATGTGGACTTGCCACCTGCTGGCACTGCAAAGGGGCCAACCTAGGCGCCTGCCAGCATTTCAACAGGGCGTGACAGCCAGTCGTGATGACCCCAGTGTCGTGGAGGGCACAGCTAAACGCATGAGCCAGGCCAGGTGGAAAGCAGTGCACTGTGGGATAGCAGTGGAGGGACTGCCTGTCATGGAACGGCTGATTTGTGTCCACACGGGCCTTATCCCGGGATAACTCATTCTGAAGTAGCGTCACGCCGCTTCCGCCATGGGTTGAGCCGCCAGATACGCTGGAAAAAGAACTGTGTGAACGCAGGGCGCTTTGTACGGAAACAAACTGAAGTGAGAGAAGAAACCAACTTTCTAGTGCAGACAAGCTGTCGTCAGTCTGCCTGTGCAAGCACTCTGGATCTCGTGTACAGCGTGGATCTAATCTCCTTAGCTGCCGTTCAGCCAGCGTGGCCAGTCCTTCCTTCTGCTCTGCGCAGAGCTCATTGTCCCAGGGAGCTGGTCTGACCCCTCTACTGCCATGTCCTCGGGACACCCGAGCCCCTGCCGGGGCGGGCTGGGACGGCAGCCCAGCTTTTCCCCGCGCGCCCCGAGGCTGGTGGGCAAGACGGTGAGTGGCCTTGCACACCCAGTACCCCGATGGGGCATCTTCTCTAGCCGCATCCAGCAAGAGCGTGGCGCCCCGGCCGTCCTTGGGGAGGGTCTTGCAGGGGACGGCCTGCGATAGGGAAGGCGACCGAGTCTGAATGCAGCAGCTGCCGGGTGAGCTGCCGTGATGGTGAGCCTGCTTCGGGTGCCAGCCCAGAGCAGAGCACACCGCGTCCAGCCCCTGCCAGCGAACTGCGGGGGGCTCTCCTTGTGCTTCTCCCATGCTCAGCATCATCCCTGTTCCCAGTCTGGTGACAGCCGTGTGGTGCATCCCAGGCCCCAGAAACACCAGAGGCTGGCATGCAGGCATGTGTGTTTCCACTGGGCCCTTATCCCTGCAGCAGCCACAGCGTTTCTACCATCTCGCCCGGCAGCCTCTGCGCTACGCTGCTGCAAGAGGCCAGTGCGGCGGGAGGGAGGCCGGGTGGTTCCCACCTGGGGCTGGTAAATGCCCGCGGCCCCTGCGCTGCCTCTTGCTGCATGGAGCCATCCCTTGGCTGCTGCCTCCGTCCATGAAGCCCGTGAGCTCCGTGAAGAGTCAAGCTGCAGGAAGGAGATTAGCTACCCTCTTCACAGGCAAAGCGCTTCGCTCAGAGATCCCAGCCTAGACGTCCAGCCCCTTCCCAGATCGCCAGCCCTAGTGCTGTGCTGAGGTGCGGGAGGCTGGTGAGAGCAAGCTGTGTCCCAGCCCGCGCAGAGAACCCCCAGGAGTCCTGCGCTCATCACACCGTCTGTGGATTGGCGGGCCAAGGCCTTTTACTTCTGATTCGGCTTCCCGTTTCTGCCCCTGGGACTTGCTCAGCTTCAGTAGCGGGCTGGCACTGGGTACATCTGCATGGTGATGATAAAATGCACGGCCTCTGGCTGCGGGGCTGTAAAATTGTGGCGTAGACGTTGGGGCTTGGAGACCTCACACACGGGCGGGTCTCGGAGCCTGGGCTTCAGCCCGAACGTCTGCCCTGCAGTTTTATAGCCCCGCAGCCAGAGACTCACCCGGGCCAGCAGTGCCATGGGTCTGTCAGAGCGGTGCCCGCGCAGATGTACCCGCTGGACCTGCCCTGCTCACGCCTGTGGCATCTGCGAGGCAGCGCAGTGGCCATGTGGGGCGGTTGTTGGAGTATTTCCTGAGGGGGCTGTGGTCTGGAAGCTCCCACCGGCCCCTTCTCCATTTCCTCAGCCTTGTTTTCTGTCTTGCTTTCCTGGCTTTTCAAGGCTGTCTGTCTCTCCCTCGGGGAACCCGGCAAATCCAGATTTTTCCAGCTCCCCGGCACTGAGCTCACCTTGGTGTCTGAGACAGCAACACCTTTGCCCTCCTCTGTGGCCTGCCGCCCCACGCTCTCCACGGTCTGGACTGATGGGCCTAGGAAACACATGGAGGGAGGAAGCCGGCTGCACTGCAAGGATGCACGAGGCATGCCGGGACGTGGCGGGACGTAAGAATGGCCACACTGGGTCAGACCAAGAGCCCATCTAGCCCAATGTCCCGTCTTCTGCCGGTGGCTGGTCAGAGTGAAGGGAGCAAGGCGATTATCGTGTGACCCATCCACTCCCAGCGTGGGGCAGTCGAAGGTTTAGTGGACACCCAGAGCACGGGCTGTCCCCCTGGCCATCTTGGCTAATAGCCATTGCTGGACCTGTTCTCCGTGACCTTCTCAATTCATGTCAGTGGCAGGGCAGAAGCTAGACAGACCCCTCCGGGCCCGTCCCTCTGAGCGCAGTAAAGCTCCAAACGGTTCTGCTGACATCACTTCGCCCACCTCTGGGGTGGAGCAGGGGCACGTTCACTGAGGACACTGCTCCGCAGCTGGGTCAGGAAAAGGGGGCTCCCCTGGCCAGTCGGGGAGGGGGTGGCTGAAGCCAGCCTAGGATGACCTGGGCAGGGTTGGAATTTGGGCAGTAACAGGATCTGCAAGTTATTCTCAGGTTGCTTTTATGACCCTAAAGCCTCCTCCTTTCTTTGCAAGTTAAATGGCTCCACACCCTTATCAGAAGGGCCAAACCTTTATTGCTCCTCTCAGTGGGCTACTGACTGGCCGTCTGGGCTGCGTGCCCCTCCAAGTGCCTTGCCCTGGGGAGAGGGGGTGTCTGTAATCTAGGCTTGTTAACGGTCCAACAATGGCTTTTGCGCTTCTGCTGGTGATACTGTGAACTCCGGGGTGGGGCTGGATAACACAGACTGGCCGGGGCCTTTTCAACGGCCAAGGTGGAAAGCCGTTAGCAGAGCAATCTCTGGAACCCCTTGGTGCAGGTTCTGAACGGCGGGTGGGGCAAAGATCAATCAGCCCAACACCCCATTGAGGATTTGTTTTTTTTTTTGAACCTTATCAACGATTCTTTCTTTCGCCCTCAGCAGCAGAGACTTCAACACCCTGACACGTTTGGCTCCCTGCCCGCCCGGCCAAAGGTGAAAGGAAGAGTCTATAAAGAGACAGCTCCTTCTCCTAGAGAGAGAGAGAGAGAGAGACGGGCAGAGTTTGCTTGCATAGGGATCCCTTCCCCGCCCACTGGCAGCTGCAAAATGAGCTCCGAGCCCTTCAACCTGGCCGCCGCTGGAATCTGCCTCTACCTCTGCCTTGCAACGCGGCTCTCTGCGGCTCCTGCGTCTTTAGGTGAGAAGTCCGGTTCCTCCACTGAGCGAAGGTCTGGTTTGCACAGCGATGGGCCTTTCTCGCTGGAAATGTCTCTGCTACTTTGTCAGGCGGATGGGTGTCTTTTCACACCTTCCAGAGGGCAAAGCATAATTCAGTGACTGGTCCTTAAGCAGCCAGCTAAACTTAGAGGTAACTTGGGCTACCCATCAACAGTCCTGGTAAACATTTGAAAGGGGGGGGGGCTTTACCCTGAGAGAGGGGTTTGTTTTGGAAGGTCCATGGTGCAGATTTTGCTCTCCCCATGTATTATTTCCAGCGATCTGTGTGAGTGACAGGGGTCCCTGCTGCAAACAACTTGCTGTACCCGGGCCTTGGTGAATAAATGACCAGATGCCAGCAGCAAAGCAAGGACTGTACGCCACAAACCGATGCTGCTTCGCCGAACGGGCAATTAACTGTGGCGGAGAATCCTTTTGGACAGACAGAGCCATCTAGGCGTCAGAGATCTCAAGGCTGGTGGTGTTCTACCTTAAAAGTGTGTGGGTTGGTGTGGAGTCCTTTGTATTCCAGAGCCTGGTGTAGTATCAATAGAGTTGACTGATGAACGTAATAGAGGTGTAATATTAAACCCATCTGGCCATTATGCAACGCTTCACAGTATGCTGAAGAGATCACGCAGCAAATTCTTTCCTTGTTTGCAGTGTTGTTGTAGCTGTGCTGGTCCCAGGAGACGAGAGACACAAGGTGGGTGAGGGAATAGCTTTTACTGGACCAATTTCTGTTAGGGGAGAGTATGAGCTTTCGAGCTCCACGGCCCCCAAGAAGTCATCAGAAAATAGGCCATTAAAAAGCCATTCCCTCACCCACCTTGTAATTCTCTCCTGGGTAGAGATGGAAAAATTGCTCCTGCTTTCTGGTGAGGCTCTGGATAGAAATCGTTCTTAAAGGGTTAGTAGATGTGTTCACAAATGCTTATTTGCTTGCTATAGAGTCCAACCGGCCAACGGGATTGTTTATACCAGGGGTCGGCAACCCGCGGCTCTTCAGCTGCAGTAAGCTAGGGGGCAAAATGGCTCTTTTGATAGTAAAGGTTGCCGACCCCTGGTTTATACCAATGTTTCATAGCCACCGACATGCAGCCGTGTCTGCTGCTGGTGGTATGACCCACCTGTTCTAGCCTGAAACATCCGTTCACTCTTTAGGACCCTGCACACGCGGTGGACGGATGGAGCGTTCGTGAAACGTGCGATTGACGCACGTAGCTGCTCTCCCACTTGTGTTTCCTCTAACATGGGCGCGTTCCCAGGAGGCGGGTGGGACCCTTGACTGTGGCAGCAGGGCTCTCTTTGGATATTGACCCCTCCTGCTTTTACGATCCGGGGTTTTAATCCCTCGGCTCCTGCCCTGATCGGAGGAGGGGGCTTTCCAAAGTGTGTCCCCAACATACCTGGTGTTTAGCAGTGAGCTGCCAGCATCTTTCAGCTGCCTCTTTCACACGGGTCTTCAGTCTCTCCGTGGAGCACTCTCCCACCTTACCTGGCATGAGGGCGGCTGCTCTGGGAAGGAATTCAGGGAGGGAGGATGGCAGGGAATGAGGCTAGCTGGGGATTGCATTCTTTGCTCTCCTTGCTCCCAGGGTGCTGACACCAAGGTTCAAAGCCCCTACGTGGCTGTGGAAGCTCTTGCCACTTGCCAGGTAGGAGAAGTGGGGGAAAGACGTCTGTCTGTCCATGACCTCCCTGGCCAGGTCAGCCAGGGGGAGGGTTTAAAAGCACCTCGGAGAGTCAGGGGTGCAGGGCCCATGGACAGTGAGGTTGGACCAAGAGACTTGAGCACGAGACTGGGAGGCAGGGGACCTGGCTCGGCCACTGGGCTGCCAGCTGACGCTGGGCACATCACTGCCCTGCTCTGTGCCTCAGTTTCCCCATCTGTACAATGGGGATGACGGTCCTGAGCTCTCCCCTCCCCTCCTCCCGAAAGTGCTGGGAGAGTTGCGGGCACAAAGGGCTGTGTCAGCGTTAGTCGTGGCTAATCACTTCAGTGCCACTGGGAATCCTCCCAACACTCAGGGTCCCCACACAGCTTCTTGGGCACAGCGGCTGTGCAGGGGAGTGGGGTCCCACTGGGATGGGGTGAGGCGGAGCGTTCAACCCAGCCCCTCGCACACAGCTGTTCTGTGGGGAGCTGAGGCCTTCCTCCCAGCCCTGCCCTGTTCCCCTGGCCCACCCCAGCGCAGCTCTCCCGTTGCCTGGCACGGACCGGGGCCCCTCGGCGGGCGCAGAGCACCGTGTGTACGGAGAGAGGCTGCAGCACCGCCCGGGCTCACGCAGACGCTTTACTCTCGGAACTGAGGCGGCCAGGCCGGAGGTGCCGGATCTCAGCCCCGCTGGGCCTGGAGGTGCTGGGGCTAGGAACGGCCGGGCCTGGAGGTGCGGGGGCTTAGCCCTGGCCCAAATTAAGCACGGCCAGTGCCTCACGGAGGCCATTGTCTGCCAGTCACTGCGGCGGGGGCGCCCAGGGCGTGTGTATGCGCCTGGACTCCGGGACGTGCTGGCTGGGCAGGGCTGGCTGCGAGCCCGGAGGCTGGAGGCTCTGGCGGGGTGTGGGGGGGGGCAGGACTCTTTGACAAACCCAGAGCCTGGAGGGGATGCTCTGCGCAGAGCCCCCCACCCCTCCGGGTCTGCCTGTCGCTGGAGGCAGCAGCCTGGGATGGTGTCCGCCTGGGTGGGAGAGACAGAGGCTGTTCTTGGGGAATCTCACGCGTGCTTGTCACAGCCGGCCAGGGGTGGGCTCTGCCCATCTCCTGGGGCCAAGCTCGGGGGCGCGTCCCCTCCTGGGTCCGGCCAGCCGAGCACTCCCCGCGGACGGACAGCCTGTGCGGCCGGCGCTTCAGTGGGCGAAGATCCTGGTCTTTACCCGCCCCCTGCTCCCTCGATCCCAGGCGTTGCAGGGGGACGGCAGAGGAGCCCTTGTGTTGCACAGGACGCGAGGCTCTTCCCCAGAGGGACCCGCTGAGCGCCCTGGCCAGCCCTGGAACCGCTGACTCCAATGCGATTCTGTACCACAGCAGCTTTTCTCCACCGGCCCAGCGGGGCCTGGCTGATCAGCGTCTCATTCATCACCGGCTGGGGACTCAGTGGCCACCTGGCTGCTAGGAGCCAAGGGTCAGATGCCTGGCATCTGTTTGTATTACACTCCAATTTGTCTTCCCCGCTGCGGCCACTCTGCTGTGGAATTGAAAAGCCAGGGCTGGGAAACAGCACTCAGCTGTTTAGGTGCTGCCTGACCCATCTCACTCGCAGCCCTGCCCAGAGGGACTTTGCTCGGGCAGCTGCGGCGTGGCGGGTGATTTAGCACTCGAGAGATGCTGGGCCAAATTCTCCGCTGGTGTAAACTGGCGTGGTTCCAGAAGGTCTGTGCCAGTTATCAGGCGGGAATTTGAAAAGCCTGCTAGTCCCTTACGGCTTAAATTTAACCAGCTGGCTCGGGCTGAAAATGCACTGCCAGTGCCACGAATTGGAAAAAGAAAGAGAGGGACAGTTTATGTAGGGCCTGGACAAAATCAAAATCGTGTGCTCTTTGGCTCCCCCTGCAGGCTGTCGATGAACACAACTCCCTGCGTTGGTGCATGAGGGGGTTGTCTGTTGTGTGAGTGAGCAGAGAAGGAGACAAGGGGTCTCTCTTTGCTCTGCCAATAGCCGATGGGGCAACGCTGGTTCTCCACAGAGAAGTGGGGTGAGAAGTCCAGCGGAGGGAGCACAATCTGGCAAATGCCACTAAAAGCAGCACCTTTCTCTGCCTGCTGTAGGCAAGGCCTCGCCCTTTCTGCCAGCCCCCGTTGGTGAGCAGGGGGCAGTTTCCCAGCCACTGGCCCTTCGTCCGCAGGTCTCCCCCCGCTCCCCAGGCCACCTTTGGGGTCGCTGCCCCATGGCAGGAGCGGGGAAACGCAATCTCCTCCCCAGCCACTGGGGCACAACTGAGCCCTGCCCGTTTGAAGGCAGTGCCTCAGGTTGGCAGCTGAGGGTGCCAGGACCCGGCGGGGAGGAGGAAAGAGAAGCACATGCAATGCCAGGCAAACTGTCCCCGGCCTCTGCCCCCTGCTTGTCCCCAGCTGTCAGTGGCTGCGGGCCATGCACAAGGCAAAGGCAGAGCGGCCCCACACTGGCCTGATCGCCTGCTCCTCTTCCGTTCAATGCCCCAACGGGAACGTTTGCTCTTTAAATGCCACGGAACTACTCCAGTAAACTCGGGTGTACGGGCACCGCGGTGCCCTCTGCTGGATGGAACCAGAAGCGCTCATCTGCGCGCCGTAGACCCCACACTGCAAGCAGCTCAGGTCGATTCTCTGCTGGCCTGGGCTGTGGGAGCTGTCTCTCTAAGAAGGGGCAGGTGGCCCTGGTGTGGAGCAGGGGGACTGCGCTGGAGGGGCTGTGCTGACGAGCCAGAGATGGAGCGAGGGTTTCCTGGGGGTGTAGAGGCAGCTGCGGGCCCAGGTCCTGTTGCTGGCGGGTGCAGGGTTACCACACACCCAGAATCGCCCTTGGCTGCAGAACCCTTTGGGTGGGGGGGTGGCGTCTCTCAGCCTGGACGGGCAGGCCATGGCTCAGCCAAGCGGGGGGACATGGCTGGTGCCCGCTGGAGTGTGGCAAGCCCCTCCCGCTGCAGTTTCACACCCTCTCCTGCGCCCCCGACCCCAGCTTGCCCCCTGCTCTGGGTAGGAGGCACGGCTGGCCCTGGCCCTGACGCCCGCGTTCCCCCCCGCTGTCCAGAGGTGGAGAAGGACCCTGCCTACTGGAACAGCAGAGCCCGGAGGACGCTGGAGTCGGCACTGAGCCTCGCACCCGTGACCCGCCGCGCCAAGAATGTCCTTCTCTTCCTGGGCGACGGTGAGTGCGGTGCCCGGGCCAGGCTCCCTTGACCTGCCTCTAATCCGCCTTTGCCCGCCAGGCCTAGCCCAGTGGAGGGTGCCGTGGGGAGCCCAGGGCCAAGGTGGGGGCAGAGGGTCCCCGTTTAACCCTTCGTGCCATGTGGCTCGGGAGGAAGGCCCCTGCCCCGTGCCTCAGTGTCCCTAGCAGCGCCCTGGGGCTTGTGCTGCCCTCCAGCACGGGCTGCTGAAGGAGCTGGATGCCCGCTGTGGTGCCATGGCTTCCCCCTTCCTGGGACGAGGGATGGGGGGCTGCCCCTGTCCCATCCCCCCCAGGGGCCCCTGGTATCACAGTGGTAGGAAATCTCCCCTCCCCCCAGGAGGCAGAAGCAGAATCAGGCTCCACAGCCCTTTCAAAGGGTGAACTGAGTGACAGCTCTGCCCGCGGCCCCCACCCCAGCCCTGCTGGGCCCTCCCGCCCCCTTGGAGCCGGGCTGTACCCTCCCCTCTGAGCCCCCCACCCCGCCAGTGACCTCGCCAGCTCCCCTCCTGCCCTGGCTGCTTGATGCCCCTCGCTCTGGCGCTCGTGCAGAGCGAGCCCTGGCTGCTGGCTCATCTTGCAGGGGAAGCTCCCGGTGCCGGGCTGCGAATGGCTCGGGGAGGCCGTGTGCTGGGTCGTCCCAACCTGGGCCCTGGCCAGCTGGAGCCGCCAGCCCCGGGGAACCGCCTGTGCCAAGACTGGGAGCCCCGAGATCACATTCCTCACCCAGCTACAGCCCGTCCCTGTCCGTGGGTGGGCCGGGCCGGGCTTGCTGGCAGCGCTGAGCACTGTGCAGCTCCAGCACGCTCAGTCCCGGCACCCTGGGAAACTGAGGCACAGAGGGGGGAGTCAGCAGAGGCTGGGAAAAGGCCCCCGGGGACTAGGGCAGCAGCATCTTTGGGAGCCGGTGGCAGCCTGAGGCCTCTGCCCCGCAGCGCACAGTGCTGAGTCCATCCAGCAACGGGCAGCTATGCCAGAGGGGGGTCCAGCACACTCACCCGCTGCCCCCCCCGGCCCTCGGCCTGCCTGGTTTGTGCCCTTTCCCCACAGGCAACCTCCTGCCTGAGCCAGCCCGCTCCCAGGCTCCTCCCTGGGGCAGCTGGGCAGGCCCTGGGCCACGCTCCGCTGCTGCCTGGCACGGACGGGGGCTGCTGGCGAAGCAGAGCCGGGCTGGGCACCATAGCTAAGGCCAGCTGGCGCTGCACTTGCAGGCATGGGGATCCCCACCATGTCTGCCGCTCGGATCTACAAGGGGCAGCTGGAGGGGGGGCCGGGCGAGGACAGCCAGCTGGCCATGGAGACCTTCCCCTACATCGCCCTCGCCAAGGTGAGTGCCCGCAGGAAGAGCGCGGAGGTCACTAACGCTGGCCCGCAGCGGCCGAGTCAGCCTTTGCATTGGGACTGGCCCAGCCACCGGCCCCCTGGGCGGGCTCACGGCTCGGCTCTAGATGCCCCCGTCACCCCAAATGCTCCGGGAGCCAGCCTGTCCACGGGGGCATGTTGCCATTAGCTCGGCAGCAGCTCTCCCTGCCCGGGTGGCTGGTGCGAGGCCCGGTGCCCCATGCCTGCCAGGGAAGGTGAGAGCTGGGGCGAGATGACTTCGGGTCCAGCCTGTGGGGGCGGGGGGTCACCCCCAAACGAGCCATGCCCTGCGCCCACACGCGTTCCCCTGCAGGGGCAGCACTGACTCCATTGGGGGTCTGAGTGGCAACTGGGAAGAGCCCTGCGGGGAGGGAGGGCTCCCAAATCCCCTGGGCATCTGCCTCTAGTGCTCAGCCCTCCCGCAGGGGAGACGTCCAGGGCTGCCCGGGTGTCCCCTCTTGTTCTGGCCTGTTCCCAGCCACTCCCAGGGCTCCCTGCAGCCTGCCCGGCTCCCTGTTGCCTTGCAGACGTACAACGTGGACCGGCAGGTGCCCGACAGCGCGGGCACGGGCACGGCCTACCTGTGCGGGGTGAAGGCCAACGCCAAGACCCTGGGGGTGAGCGCCGCGGCCGTCTACGGCAAATGCAACACCACCTTTGGCAACGAGGTCTCCTCGGTCCTGCACCGGGCCAAGCAGGCGGGTAAGAGGGCACGTGGGATGGGGCCCGCACCAGGAGCGATGCCAGGGAATCCCCCGCCAGCCCCTGGACCTGTCTCGGGGCCTATCTGACACAGCCCAGCGTGGGTGACGTTGTGTCTTCCCTGCCTCTACTACCTCTGCCCTAGCCATCGGGGCTGCCAGGCCTGGGGGGGTCACCAGGAAGCCCCGTGTGCTAGAAGAGGGCGTCTCTGTTCAGAGAGCAGATGCCGCGGTGGTGCCAGCATGGGACCCGTCCCTCCTGCCCCAGGGCAGCCTCACCAGCACGTCGGGTCAGCCTCTGATGGGTGCTGGCCTGCGGTGCTCCCAGGGCGGGGTCTTGGGAGAGCGACGGATGGAAAAGGCCCAACTCAATCCCGGGGAGTCTCTCCCCGCTCTGGGCACGTTGCAGCCCAGCGAGGCTCGGGCAAGGCTCGGGGCCCCAGCCCCGATGGGAGCCTGCGATCCAGCCCATCTGTCTAGACCCCTCGGCCCTCCCTGCTGGTGCCAGCCTGGGCATTGATCCCCTGCCCTGTTCCTTGGCGTGTGCGGGTCGCCCTGCAGAAAGCAGCTGTCACTGCCCTCCCCCCATGTCGCAGGCAAGTCCGTGGGCATCGTGACGACCACCCGGGTGCAGCACGCCTCGCCGGGGGCATCCTACGCCCACACGGTCAACCGGGAGTGGTACAGCGACGCCGACCTGCCCAAGGATGCCGCCAGGCAGGGCTGCCGAGACATCGCTTACCAGCTGGTGCACAACACAGACATCGACGTGAGCCGCTAGCTGGGGGAGACAAGCATCGAGTGGGCACCTCCTATCCCTGCAAGGCCAGCTTGGGGGCAGGCCGCAGTAGGGGAGAGAGCACGCCACGGTGTCTGACCCTGCGCAGCCGGGCGGAGAGCTCCCCTGGGACCCGAGCCGACCGACAGCCGGGTGATGTGTGCACCCCATTCCCTAGCAGGCCGCGGCGGGGAACCTGCCATCTTTCCGGCCTCGCTCAGCCTTTGCTTCTGGCCCTTGATTGTTTTGGAGCCCTTCTCTCTGCCCAGCATCGGCGGGGGTGTTTGGGATAGGAACAGCCCCTTCCCCTTGTCTGTAGGGCGAGTGTCACATGTGGGGGGCTAATACGGGACTCCCTCCCCGGGGATCCTTCAGGCCAGCTGGCCCTGTCCCAGCTGCAGCCTGGCACATTAGTTCTAAAGACCAAATGTTTGCTCTCCCGCCTACCCCCGAGCCCAGCTCTGCTGTGGCAGGGCCCCTACACCCCCCTAAAGGGTCATGGGGCCCTGCTTTCCTCCCCGGATGCCTGATCCCAGCCAGTGGTTTGTCAGCACCGCCTGGATGGGGTTTGGGTGGCCAGGGGGTGTACTGCCCGCTCCCAGGGCAGAGATGCCAGGGCTCCGGTCCACCAGGGCTCCCCTGCCCCGGCAGGTGATCCTGGGCGGCGGCAGGATGTACATGACTCCCCAGAGGACCCCGGACCCCGAGTACCCGACGGACCTGAAGCAGGCCGGGACGAGGAAGGATGGGCTCAACCTGGTCGAGACGTGGCTCAGTACCAAGGAGGTACCAGCCAGCAAAGGGGTGGGAGGGGGGCCGGGGGCCAGCCTGGGGATAGCTCCTTCACTCGGGAGTGGCCCCAAGCGCACCCAGCTGTATCTCCGTGCGTGTGGCACCTACTGTGCGCGTGTGCCCCCAAAGGGGGCATTCACCCACTCCCATTGTGTGCGCGCACGTGGCTGGCCGTGTGACTCGTGTGGGTGTGAGCACGTGCGTGGCATAGGTTGAAGCGGGCATGCGTGTGGCACAAGTGCACAGGGCATGGTCCGGCCTGCCCGTGGGGCGCACGCAGCGGTCTGAGCCGGCCTCCCTTCTGCCGGCAGGGGGCGCGCTACGTCTGGGACAAGAAGGGCCTGGATGCAGTTGATGAGAGTGTCACCGACCACCTGCTGGGTAAGAACATCCTCGGCCGGCCAGTGCCTCGCCCTCGCTGCCGGCTCCGGGCACTGCGGGTCTCGGTGGCTCCCGTGCAGCACCGTTAGCTGGCAACATGGGGGAACGAACCCGGGCTGGGCTGGGCTGGGAAAGGCAGCCAGGAGCTTGGCCTCCCGTCGCACGTCCGGGGCCCCTGGGGGAGCATCTGGTGTGAATTGGGGGCGTGCAGGGACCCGCCGTGCCTGTGCGCGGGGCTGGGTCACCTTCAGTCGCACACATGCCACTGCTGCCCCGGGGGCACAGTGTGTGCCACCCCCATGGCTCCCCCAGCCCCATGGCTCCCCCAGCCCCGGCCAGCCTGCACCCCCACAGCTCCCCTGCTTTGCTCGCTGCTGGGCACCAGCTTTGGAGCTGGGCCAGACAGCGCTGGACAGGGGGCCGGGCTGGTCCCAGCTGTCCCAGGGGCAGGGCGGGTAGCGGGCCGGGGTGAATAGGGTCCTCCCGGCGGGCTGGGCCCAGACGCTTTGTGGCTTGCCCCGGCAGGTCTCTTTGAGCCCAAGGACATGAAGTATGAACTGAACCGCGACACCAGCACGGACCCCTCCATCGTGGAGATGACGGAGAAAGCCGTCCGCATCCTGCGCAGGAACCCCCGGGGCTTCTTCCTCTTCGTGGAAGATGAGTCTCCCTCCCCTCCTGTCCCCCCCCTCCAATGGAGCCCTCTGGCAAGGGGGGGGAAATTCAGCCGAGTGCGTGGGGGTGGAAGGGCGGGTTGCAGCGTGCCGGGGCCAGGGACAAGTCACGGGCTGTCCCGTGACGCCAGGCGACGTAGCCATCCCCTCTGCCCCACAGCAGCAGGCATCCGGGGGGCGGAAGGTGGGGCGTGACGGTCTCTCCCTCTCCCTGCTGCACGAGGCAGGATTGACCACGGGCACCACAGCAGCAAAGCCAAGCAGGCCCTGAGCGAAGCCGTCATGCTGGACCGGGCCGTGGCCCGCGCCGCCCAGCTGACCCACGCCTCCGAGACCCTCACGGTGGTGACGGCCGACCACTCGCACGTCTTCAGCTTCGGCGGCAGCACCCCGCGCGGCAACAGCATCTTCGGTGAGCTGCCTGGGGGGGGGAGCGGGGAGCAGGGGGGCCCCCAGGGGACGTGGAAACCCTGTCGAAGAATTTGGTGTCCCAGTCCTGCACCCCGCTGGTGCCCTCACTCCCTACCTGCAGCCCCCCGCTGTCCCAGCCCCCCATATCTCTAACTCTCAACCCCCCACCCACGGTTTAGTTCCCTTGGGACCATCCACGGGCTCTGGGCACAGCTGCTCGTGGCTGTGGGTGCCGCCCCGGGGCGTCGGTGCTCACCGGGTGTCCTGTAATTGCCGTGCTGTGTCCAGCGCCGGGGCGGGGTGGGTGAGTTGTGCCGATCTGGGGCCACTGTCACGAGCCGGCTCAGGGCCTAACGCTGTCTCCCCGCCCGCGTGCCAGGCCTGGCGCCCAAGAAGGCCGAGGACAAGCGGGCGTACACCAGCATCTTGTACGGCAACGGGCCAGGCTACGCCATCGCGAACGGGAGCCGTCCCGACGTGAGCAGCCAGGCAATCGGTAAGAGCCGCCCCCCGCCCCAGCTGGCCCAGGGTGCCAGGGGGGAGGAAGGAGCTGGGCCCCGCTCGCTCAGGGCGGTGTGGGCCAGCCCCAGGCACCGGGGGGCAGGGTGGAGAGTCACTTCATCCCGTGCACCCGGCGGCCTGCTCGGGGCCAGCGTGGAGAGCCGAGGGGTCCCTGCACCGCGCTCGCCTCATGCCAGAGCCCACCGGGACTGCCACCAGCTTGAAGGCGCAGGAGGGTCTGGGTCTGGGGCAGGAGGGAGCTGGACTCACGAGCCCTCTCCATCTGTCTCTGTCCGTCTGTCTGGCTGGCTCCTGCCGCCCGGGCAGAGGACAAGGACTACAGGCAGCAGGCGGCCGTGCCCCTGGACACCGAGACCCACGCCGGCGAGGACGTGGCCATCATGGCCAAAGGCCCCATGGCCCACCTCTTCCACGGCGTCCAGGAGCAGAACTACGTGGCCCACGTGCTGGCCTACGCAGGCTGCATCGAGCCGTACCATACGGGGCCCGAGTGCCCGTCGCCAAGCGGAAGGTCAGGCAGCCTGGGCCTCCGCCAGCCCCCCACCCTCCTCCTTGCCCTCGGGGCCACCTCCCTCCTGCTGGGGGTGTGACAGCCGGACGTTGGTCTCTGCCGGGCCTGGGGCATGGCCTCCCCATGTGCCTTCTCCTAGCGGAGCAGCCTGTAACCCCCAGGCTATGGGGCAGAGCCGACCCAGACCCCCCCCCCGAACACCATGTGGGAGAGACGCTCTCACCTGCCCGTGTATATAGTTTTGTAACAGTCTCCTGCCCTCCCAGCCACCTCGGAAATAAAACCTGCCCGTTTTGTTTTTACCCACGTCTCGTGTTTTGTCTGAGGTCCCCCCCAACCGCCCTCCAAAAGGTGGGAAAGATCCTGAGCAGAGCCACTCAACCTGGGGATCTGTGAATTGGGCCCCGGGCCCCCCCATGCTGGCTCGTCCCCAGCACTAACCGCTGAGGATCTGCGCAAGGACGGGCGTTGCTCGGTTTGAATCCCTGCCAGCCATCCCGGGGCGTGCAAGGCCCCACCCAAGGCAGGGGCCCCACCCCTGCACATTTCTGCCAATGCCCTGGGTGCGAGCGATTAACACGCAGCTGGGGTGACGCTGCCACAGAACGTGGAAGCTTTTGCATTTGTTGGTGTGGAAAGGGGACCAGGTCGGTGGGAGGGGGCGGGGGGATCCGGGGGGCACCCCTAGACGGCCCCGACCATTTGGTAAATGTAACGACCCTCCAAACCAGACTCAAGGTGGCGTCATTTGGCCAGGTTCCGGCTGGGCCCAGCTCCCTGTAGCCAGGTGTCGGGGTCGCCACGCTCAGAGCGCTGTCCCGGTGTCCCGGTGCCAGTGATAGCTTAGCTCTGCCCGTCGGGGTCACCGGCCCCGGCCTGGAGCCCGGCCCCGGGTTTGCTTCAGCCGGGTGGGTTCCCTTCAGCCAACTGCCGGGGCACGTACCCTGTGGGGGAGAGACCTGGCCCTGCCGCGGGGCTCTGAGTGCGAGGGCGAGCGAGGTCCCGGCTCAGGGCGTTTGCTCTTTCCTCTGCTAGTCTCCGTGGCCAGGTTTGTGAGGGGGCTGAGAGTCCCGTGAGGTTGGGCCATGCCTGCCCCCAGCCTGCCTGCTGCCCCAGAGCCGGCGTCCTGCACATGGCTCCGCCGGGCCCCTCAGTCCCAACTCACAGCCCCCTGCTGTCCTGGCCCTGAGGATGCCCGTGACTGCTGGGCACAATATGCCACGGGCACACACCTACCAGCCCCGGCACCCTCCCCACCCTGGCTCAGGGATCTCAGAGCAGGGCTGGGTCCCTGTCCCCAGCTATTGTCTGTCTGGCCATTTCTCCCACCTCCTGGGGCAGGCAGGCAATGAGCTCTGCAGCCTGGGAGGGCCACCTCCTGCCTATGAAGCCCCTGGGACAATTGCACCCCCAGGGGCAGGGCCGCAAAGCAGGAGAGCCAGGCCCAAGGCCCGGCTGCGCGGCAGCGGAGGCGGGGACGGACGGTAACGCTGGCAGAGAAGCGAGGATCTTGGCACAGGCCAAAGGCCAAGGCTCCCGGCAGAATTATTTCCTTGTGGCTGATACGATTATCGGGGGTGGGGAATAACAACCCCCCCCATCCCACAAAGCCAGTGCGCCCTGCTCATTAGTGATTATGCAAAGTGATGCTCTGCTCTGTTCTCTGATGCCAGCGTGGGTGCAGGGGGCAGACGCCTGCCCCCCCCGCCCCGGGAGCAGATGTGCCTTGCAGCTCCCTCCCCAGCAGAGCGGCGCTGACCCAGCGATCCGTAATCACCGCCTGCCTGCTGGGCGGCACCAGGCGGGCTGTAAAGTCCATCCGGGAGTTGTGCCCACGTGGGCTACAGGGGTGAGGGAACATGTCTGGGTCCAAAGTCCCCTGGAGAACAGGGCTATTACCACGGACCCGGAGACAGCCTGTCACACGAACCGCTCAGCTTCCCTGCTGCCCCCTTCCTGCCCGGCCTCGCCATGCGGCTCCCTGCGCCTGCCATGCTCTGCCTCGGGACCTGGCTGACCTATGCCAGTGGCAGCAACCCAGGTAACCCAAGGGTCGATACCCCCACCCCTTGGGCCCTGCCCTGCCCTGCTGGGATGGGGGCGCCTCTGGCCGGATGCCCCAACCTATGTGGGTGTCTGCTTGATGGCGAGAGATGCCCATCTGACGTGTGGCGGGGTTCACTCGTGCATGGCACAGCTGGGCTGTTCATGTGATGTAGCGGCTGGCACAGCCCATGCCAGGGTGGGTCCAGGATGCCCGGGGGGGGAGCTGAACAGGAGGCACGAGCTGATCGCCCCCAGGCTCCTTAAGGGGTCACAGCTGCCCACGCCCTGCAGCAGAGTGTCCTCAGCTGCAGCCAGAGAAATAGGCAGGGGCTTTTGCTATGTGGTTGCCATTGCACAGCACAGGAAGGGTTAATGGGGCTGTGGGGGGGGGGGTTACCTCCCGGGGATGCCCCCCACCCCAGTCTGCTAGGCACTGGACTTGTCCTGTTGCCCCATCAGGACCCCAGGCTCCCAGGGAATGTTTGTGGCAACGCCAGCAGCCGTCTTGAAAGGAGGCGGCCAGGTACCAGTCCCCGGGCGCCCAGCCAGGGCGAGCCCTCCAGCTGGCAGAGCACGGCCAGGAGAAGCGGGGGTCCAGGATGGGCAACGCTGGGCCAGGGCACCCTGGAGCCACGCTGCAAAGGGGCTGGGCGCTCGCTGGCTCTGGCTTGTTGCCCTTAGTCCAGGGTGGGGCGGGATGATGCAAAGGTGCTGCCGAGCAGGGTGGTGGCGGAAGCCGCTGCCTGTGGGGCTTGCTAGGCATAAATGTTCTAGCCAACAAGGCTCCGTTATCTTTCTGGCTTCTTTCAGCCAGTGCCTTAACGCCTTCTGCATCCACCCCGGACAGCATCATGGCCCACACCCCGCATGGCCCTGGAGCAACTTTTAACCCTTCACGTGCCGCACACAGCACTGCAAAGTACAGAGGGAAACTGAGGCATGCATATGCCTACCACCACACCTCGCCCCCCCTCCCCCAAGGGGGTGGGTCCGGGTGGCTCTGGCCTGGAGTGAGCTGACCCCAAGCCAACCTGTCCACTGCCCGGCATTCGGGTGGGTGCCAAATCAAGTTAAAATCCCAGCAAAGGAAGCCTGTAAAACGTGGCTCTGAGCCCAGCTACGTTTGGCGTCCGTTCAACACTAAATGGCATTGTCTCGGCATGGCACATCGCCTCATGGGAGCTGTAGCGGTTGATGCCCCCCAGTCGCGCTATGGGTCAGGCGCCCAGACTGGCCTACAGCGCCCGGGATGCACCAAGTGGCTCAATCAGCGAGACACCGCGTTGCACCGTGGGAGCTGTAGTTCTCCTGGGCCCCCAGCCCGTAATGGTGTTACTCAGCTGACTGGAAATTAATGCAGAGCAGCCCCGCTGGGCCGGACCCACCTGGCAGGACAGGCTCCAGGTCCGTGAGGAACAATCAGAAACGTTGGCCCAAAACCGGGATTTTTCCTGGGCAAAACTTGAATTGTGCAAAAACTGCCCATTCCCTAGCCAGAGTGCGGGGGCCTCCCCTGGGTACCCTGGGGGCCACGCCAGGCCATAGGCTGCCTCCCCCCACTGGAGATGGGGGGTGGCACCTTCACACTCAGGGTATGTGGTAGCCAGTTTGGGGGGGCCTGTGGCCATGGTGGTGCCTAGGGGCCGCCGCTGAGCGCCTGGCAGGGCCCTGCTCTGTGGAAATGTGCTCTGGGCCAGCGCCTGGGACCCCACTGAGTCTGCCTCCTGCAGGTGTGGGGCCTGCCCCACACTGTTGACGTGGTGGCTGTGTCTGGGGGGAGGTGCCAGCTGGGCCCTGGCTCCCGCACTGGTCTGCAGTTGCTGCGTGGCCATGCCCGGCTCGGCCCCTGGCTTGGTGCAAAGTCCCAACTGGGGGCTGGGCTGTTCCTGCCAGCCACACGTGGTGGGTAAATCCACAGGACTTACGCTCCCCCCCCTTGTCTCCCCAAAGCGGAGGAGAACCCCAAGTTCTGGAACCAGCAGGCAGCAGGGGCCATCCAGACGGCCCTCAACCTCCAGCCAAAGAACTACCGGGCCAAGAACCTGATCCTCTTCCTTGGGGACGGTGAGTTGAAGCAAACCCGCTTCCCCTGACCTGCTGGGGCAGTGGGGGGGCCTTGGATCTAGGGTCACTTCTGGGGCTCCTCTCCCCCTCCTTCTCCCTGGGTCACAGGAACCTAGCGACCTCTTCTCCCCACCCCAGGGGAGCTGGTGTCTAGGTGGCACCCGCCCCGGCCAGGGCCCCTCCCGGCAGTGGGTGACAGCTTGGCTCACACGATGTGACCCATGGCGGGCGCTGAGGGGGTTGCTGTGATTGTACTGGGTGGGGCAGGGTGCACGGGGGTCTGGGACCTTCCCCGGCATGGGGGGGTAGTCCCGTGGCCCGGTTCTGACAGCTGGGTCTCTCTCTCTCTCCCCGCCCAGGAATGGGGATCCCGACCGTCACCGCCACACGGATCCTCAGGGGCCAGATGCGGGGGCAGATGGGTCCCGAGACGCAGCTCGCTATGGACACCTTCCCCTACGTGGCCCTCTCCAAGGTGGCTGCCTCGCCCTGACCCCACAGCTGCTGCCACCGCCCCGGCCTCAGGGCATGGGCAGCTCCCAGGGGGGCAGAGACCCCCAGACTCCTGCTGCTCGGTGTGTCTGGGTGGGGGCAGCCCCCCAGTTGGCCAGTACTGGGCCCCCTCCCCACTCGCTGGAGAAAGGTGGGGGAGCTGATCGGGGGGGCGGTGGGGAGAGGCGGATGGGGGGGTTCCCAAATCCACTCCCAGCCGGAGGCAGGGGAGGCTGTTTCTGGGCCCCGTGTGCAAGGCTGGGGCAGGGGAGGGACGGGCTGCAGCAGCAAGCAGGAGCCCCCATACCATGTGGCCCATGGCCCCCCCAAGTGCCCTGGGAGGCACCAAACCCTAGCTGCTGTCTGAGGTGGGCACAGAAGGCTCTGCCCTCTGGAGCTGCCCCCCTCCCCTTTCTGACGGGTCTTCCCGTGGGGTTTGCAGACCTACAACGTGGACCGGCAGGTGCCGGACAGCGCGGGCACCGCCACGGCCTACCTGTGCGGGGTGAAGGCCAACTACCAGACCATCGGTGTGAGCGCCGCGGCCCGGCACTCGCAGTGCAGCACCACACAGGGCAACGAGGTCATCTCTGTGCTGCAGCGAGCCCAGAAAGCTGGTCAGTGGCCGGGCGCGGGGGGAGGGACCCAGCAGGCTCGGGTAACACAGGGATGCAGCAGTGGGGCAGCTCGAGCCTTTGGTGCCCCGTTCCCGTCCCTGCCGTGGGACCCGCCAGGCATCTCCCTGCGTTGCACCCGGCCCTTTAAGAGCCTGCCGGCCGGGCGAGCACCATTGAATGCCCCGTGGAGCCTGGCAAAGCCAGAGATCTGCTGCCCACAGCAGCGCTGGGCACTTAAAGGGCCAGGCCCACGGGAGTGGCATGCCTGGCAGCGTGGCGTCCCGGCTCAGTGCCAGCCAGGGTTCGCCCAGCCGGGACGCCGGGCTGGCCTGTGACAGCAGGGTGTGTCTGGGTTCGAGTCCTGACTCAGGTGCCAGGCGGTGGCTTGGCCCGCCTGCGATGCGGCTGGCAGCTTGGCCTGGGTATCCCCAGGCTGGGTCGGCGGGGAGGGTCCGTGCCAGCCTGCCAGTGCTGGACTCCCTGCTTCACTCAGCCTGCCCGCTGTCCGGCAGGGAAGTCGGTGGGGATCGTGACCACGACGCGGGTGCAGCACGCCTCCCCCGCCGGGAACTACGCCCACGTGGTGAACAGGGACTGGTACGCCGACGCCAGCATGCCTGATGCTGCCCTGAAGGAGAAGTGCACGGACATCGCCTGGCAGCTCGTCAACAACGTCAACCTCACCGTGAGTGGCTGCGCGCCCCGGGGCCAGCGCGGGGCACTGCTGCCTTATGCAGCCGCCCCCCATCCCCAAATCCCTCGCCCCCCACCGGTCAGCGACGCAGCCTGTGCCCACCCGGGCCTGGTTCCTGTGAGCTCCCCCCACCACCTCCCCTGCTCTCCCTCCACCCAGCCGTCAGCCCCCAGACACCATCCCGGCCCCATGGGGAGTCCCAGAGGGGACCCTGGCTGGCATGGGGCAGGGGCAGGGGAGCCTTGTGGAATGTGCTGTGTCAATGTCCCTCTCCCGGCCAGGTGATCCTGGGGGGCGGGCGGAAGTACATGACCCCCGTGGGGACCCCAGACCCCGAGTACCCCAGCAACTCCCTCCAGAACGGGATCCGCAAAGATGACAAGAACCTCATCGCCCTGTGGCAGGGGACGGCACAGGTGAGTGGCACCACGGGGCCGGGATGCAGCTGGGGGTCGAGGGGCAGCCGCTTGGATTGGAGCAGCCGCAAGCATCTTCCTGGAGGGGCAGACTGGGGGCCGGTTGGCCATGCGAGTCCCTCCGGGTGGGGGGCTGGGTGGGTGCAGACAGGAAGGCCGGGCTAGGGCCTGGCTGGCCACGCAGGGCTCCCCGGGCGCAGGACTGGGTGGGGGCACATGGCACAGCTGGCCCTGCTGGGCACCGATTGACCAGCCCTGGGGTTTGCTCCCTAGGATGCCAGGTACGTGTGGAACAGAACGGCTCTGCTCAGCGCTGCCAGCGACCCGGCCGTGTCGCGCCTGATGGGTAACGAGCCCCCAGTCCTTCCTCTGTGCCCTCATCCCAGCCAAGGCAGCCTCTGGGGCGGGTCTGGCATCCTCAGAGCCCCTCCTGCCTCCCCGTGGCCCTCTGCAAAGCAGTTGCCCTGGGGGCTTCGCAGGCCGTGCTCACGGTTCCTCTCTTTCCCCCTCCAGGCCTCTTTGAGCCTGGCGACATGAAGTACGAGCTGCAGCGGGACACGGCCCTGGACCCGACCCTGGCTGAGATGACGGAGGCAGCCATCCAGATCCTGGCCAGGAACCCCCGCGGCTTCTACCTCTTTGTGGAAGATAAGTGGGCTTGGGACAGGCTGATGCGTGGGCCGGGCCAGGCTAGGGGCTGCAGCCGTCCCAGCCCGGCTGGCTGTGCCCGGCGGGCAGGGCCCAGCGTTGGCAGGGCTGGCCGTTCCCTGTGCTTTCTAACGGGGATGGCAGCCCCTGGCCTGGGCGCTGGCTCGCAGGTGGCCAGGAGCCGCCCTGGTTCCTCCGAGGGGGCCTGGTGTCCCAGCCAGGGGAGTCGGGCCAGCCCATCATTGTGGGCTCTGGTCACTCTGGGTACCAGCCTTGATGCAGTTTGGGGGTGGGGAGGGCCTGGGGGGACACTGGCCACGGGTGCCTCTTAAAGGGCCGGACCACCCCAGTGCAATCCGTGCAGCAAGCCTGGGGGGAGCTGCCATCGGGGGCCCCCCCGAGACGCCCATCCCTCCACAGCTCACCTGGGCTGGGTCTCCCCCCACGAGGCAGGATAGACCACGGGCACCATGACGGCAGCGGCCGGCGGGCGCTGACGGAAGCCGTGGAGTTCGACCGCGCCATCGAGAGGGCAGGCCAGGTGACGAGCGAAGCCGAGACCCTGACCGTGGTGACGGCCGACCACTCGCATGTCTTCAGCTTCGGGGGCTACACGCTGCGCGGCAGCTCCATCTTCGGTGCGACGGGGCTGGCGGGGGAGCTTGCCCTGCTTCGAGTGGGGGGGGGCGGCCCCAAGCCCATGCGGCGCTGTGGACGGGACGAGGCTGCAGCTCCCGCGCCGTGGGCCCCGGGTTGCAGCTTTGCTCTCGGGTGCTCTTTGTTGGTGTAGCAGGGCTTGGGCCTAGGGGCCCCTTGGAGCTGGGATGCCCACATCCCTCCTGCTCAGGCCCTGCAGGACCCTGGAGTGGCAGAGCCACCCGCTCCGGTCTGTGACTGTCCCCGTACCCAGCCCGTTGCCGGCTGGCACAGAGCTCGCTCTGCACGTCCAGACCCCGGGGTCCCTGTGCTCTCCCAGAGACCCAGCACCTAGCGCCACTCCGGGAGGCCCCCTGCTCTGGGCTGATCCCTTGCTCGGTTTCCCCCTCACGCCAGGCTTGGCTCCCAAACTGGCCACGGACAACAGGTCGTACACGTCCATCCTCTACGGGAACGGGCCCGGCTACCAGCTCGCAGCCCAGGCCCGGCCCAACGTCAGCAGCTCCGAGAGCGGTAAGGCGGTCCCCCCGGGGCAGCTGCAGTGTGGAGGGCATAAGGGGCTGCTCGGGGGAGAGCTGAAGAGTCCAGAGATGTGGGTGGGGGTGCAGGAAGGGGGGTCTCTCCCTCCCAGTCTTCAGCCCCAGCCCGGAACAGGCATTTCCAGCCATGCCACGGGTGCTGCCCTCATAGCACGGGCAGGTGCCTTCCCTGCCCGGATACCAGTGAGGCCCTCCAGGAGCAGAAAACTGGGGGGGGTAGTGGCTCGTGGAGCCCTTACGCTCTCTTTGCCCTTCCCCCAGAGGCCGCCGACTACCTGCAGCAGGCGGCTGTGCCCCTCAGCTCGGAGACGCACGGCGGGGAGGACGTGGCCATCATGGCCAAGGGGCCCATGGCCCATCTCTTCCACGGGGTGCAAGAGCAGACCTACGTGGCCCACGTCATGGCCTACGCCGCCTGCCTGGAGCCCTACACGGCGTGCCCCCAACTGAACTCTGCCCGCGCCAGCACGGCCCTCCTGCCCCTCGTGCTGGGCTCTCTCCTCCTGCCGCTGCTCAGCTAGCCCCGTGGCCTGGCACACTCCCTGCCCCGGGCGAGGGTGGCACCACAGTAACATCCCACACACCTGGCCACCCCCGCCCAGCCGCCCAGTGCCTGTACCACGCAGCTCTGCTGCTGGCAGCCCCAAGAGGGCGACGCTCGCACGCCCGAGCCCATCCGCCCCCGAGTGGGGGGGTCCCCTGCCCCAGGCGCCCGCGGCACCCACTGTGCGAGTGGCACCAAAGCTCCTGGGCCGGAGGAGCCGGCTGCAGGGCCCCAGTGCTGCGGGCCCCAGGCAGCGTAGCTCTCGGGGGCTTGGCCAAGGGCCCGGCCTCCTGCTTTGAATAAAGCAACTCCAGTGCCCGCCTGGCCAGCTCCTTTCTGAGCACATGAAACCGGGGCTGGACACCCGGGGACTGCTGGTGGGGGGAGGCTCCAGGGACAATGCATGTCTGTGAGTGTGTAGCAGACACACCAGGGGGCCCTCTGTGTGTGTGTGTGTAGACGCCAGGGGTGCCGTGTGTGTGTGTGTGTGTGTGTGTGTGTGTGTGGACTGAAGGGGGGGCCGTGTGTGTGTCTGGACTCCAGGGGGTGCCATGTGTGTGCACTGGAGGCTGCAGCGTGTGACACCTTTCCCTCCGCCCCCACCTTCTCACCCCCAGCAGCCCTGGGCCGTGCACGGCCGGACAGGCCCCCCCCCCCCACTCTCTGCCCCCCGACGGAGCAGCCGGGATGTACAGTGCCGGCATTTATTGACCCGGACGAGTAGCGCTGCACACAGCGAGTTCTGTACATGCGGCTCCGCGAGGCGGCTCCCCCTCCTGAGCCGGGCGGCAACGGCTGTGCTGGGGCCTCCTGCTAACCCTGCAGGGCCGCCTGGGGCTCCGGGGGGGGCCCTTCTCCAGGCGGCGCCTGAGTCCCTGGCCCCACAGCAGCTTTTGGGGCCTGCCCCCTGCCTCCCCCCAGTCTGCTCCCTCACCCTGCGGCTGCCCCAGGATGGGGATGTGGGAAGCGGCCCCAGCCAGCCTGAGCAGGGGAAATGCCGGAGGCTCGCGGAGGGAAGCAGGCGAGGCACAGGGCAGTGGGAGGCACGGCCAGCAGGCAGGCGCTGGCGCTCACCACACGGCGCACTTGTGCGCTGGGTTCATCGGCGAGTTCCTGGGGCAGTGGAAGACCCGGCCGAACTCCTCGAACTGGGACACGCTGCCCAGCACCCTGGGGAGAGGAGAGAGGGCTCAGGAAAAGGGGATGGGGGGAGCGAGCCGCGCTTGCCCCATCATCATGGTGCAGCCACCTCTGGAGCCAGCGGAGGCAGCTGTTAATAGCACACAGCACCACAAGGTCCTGGGAGGAAGGAGCCTGCTGCAGGCGAACGTCCTGTCCCTGGCGTAGGGGCCTCCCCTGCTGGCTGTGCCTGGGGGCCCTGCAGCTCCTCTGGGTCGCCCTAACCCATAACCTGAGGGGCAGGAGCAGAGGCCCCAGCCTGCTTGCCCCTCCCAGAGCATGGGCTGATTTAACCCTGAGGCCAGGCCCCTGCTCTAACCTGCCCCCACCAGCCCCCTGGCCTATGCCCCTGGTGCCCCCCGCCTGCTGGCTGCTCTGACCATGGGCTGGGGACTCTTTGAGCCCCGGGGGAAGCTGGGCCCTGCCCTGAAAAGCTTCCAGCCAAACCCCCCTGTGGCAAGCAGAGGCCCCAGCTGTGGGACGCGCAGCACCTCCTCCTGGCCACGGCCCCAGGTACCTGTAGTGCTCTGGCGCGTGCTTGTCGGTCAGCACCTGCAGGTAGATGGACTGCGAGCGCCTCTTGATGCACCAGTTCTGTGGAAGGGAGAGAAGTCACGCTGAGTGCCATGGCCGAAGGGCTGGGGGGGGCGGGGAGCCTGGAGGAGGAGGAACCGCAGTGGGGGAGGCCAGGAGTGGGGGTGGGGGAAGAACAGGCCCGCCAGCAGCAAAGTGGAGACTGGCAGGGGCCAGGCCAGCCTGGTGGGAGGCAGCCAGGGACACCAGAGGAACAGCCAGTTCCTGCCAGTGTCCTAGGACAAGGATTTTAACTCTTGTTATTGTAGGGTCTCCAGTGCCAGCGGGCCCTGGGGGACAGTGTAAAAGTGTAGGGGGAGCCGGCCCTGGCAGGGAAGCGGGTGTACACGTAACAAGTTGGGTGGGTCCCAGCCTTGCCCCATGGGGCATTGTCCGCATCTAACCCCCCCGATTCTCCCCTGCGTCATTTCTGCTCATGAGAGACCCAGAGCAGGGGCTGGGGCTCAGGCGTGTGGGGCACCAGTGGGGCAGTGAGCGGGCGGTGGCGTTACCTGGGCGAAGGCGATGAAGAACAGCTGCTCGTGGGTGTATTTCAGGCGGTGCAGGGGGTGCTCGGGCCCGTGCTCCCGCACCCACTTCTGGTAGGCCTGCAAAACACAGGCACGCTCAGCCTGGGGGCATGTCCCCCCCCGGCCTCCCCCCTGCTCTCGGGCTGGGCCCAGCAGGGCTGGGCGATGGGCCTGGCCAGTGGGTGGCTGGTGGGACGGGGCCTCCTTGCTGAGGCAGGGGGCGGCTGGTGGCCACAGGGCTTGGGGGGGCCCCAAGGGGTGTCCCCTAAAGTCTGGTCAAAAGTAATGTTTGCACAGCCTCCTTCCAGCCAGCTGCTGGCCCCACAGATCCCCCCCCCACACACCTCCCCGCCCCTGGCTGGTCTCCAGCCACAGCCCTTCAGCTCCCCCCTTCCCCCAGCTGCTCGCTGCCCCATGGATCCTGCCCGTGCCCGGCTGGTGGAGCACAGGGGCTGGGAGGGCTGGAGACCCGTCGTCACTTACGTAGTAGGCCAGTTTGAGCCCCCCCATGTCAGCAATGTTCTCCCCCAGCGTGTGCTTCCCATTCACCTGTGGAGAGAGGAATGGGGGCTCACACGGACCCGGGCCGGGGCATCTCCAGCCCCCCAAGACGCCCAGCCCAGCCCCTGCCCCCACTGGACCCTGTCTCCGTGGGAGGCCAGCTGGGGGGCTGAGCAGAACATGGATCAGCCCCCTCCAACCTGGCCTCTGGGGGGGGACAGCTACTGGAGGGGCGCCCAGGAGGCTGCATCCCCATGAACTGCCGCACGCCCCCCCCCATAGCTTTGATACTCCCTATGGGGGGCATAGAGAGAAAATAACTGCTCCTTCCAACCACAGAGCTCCGGCCCCCCTCCCTGGCTGCCCCCTGCCCCGGCTGGGGTCTGCCTCAGTATCCCCGTCAGAGCAGATCCCTTCTGAGCCTACGTCCTGGGGTGGCAGGCTGAATGCCCCCGGCACTGAGGCCCACCCCAGGCCAGCCCCCCACCCTGGCGGCGAGGGAGGCCCCGGGCCAGCCCCCGGCCCCGCAGGGGGGCCCGGGCTCACCCGCTGGTTGTAGACGGTGAAGTTGTCGTACAGGTTGACGATGCACTGGGCCTTCTTCAGGAACTTGCTGTAGGAGGCCTCTGTCCACCAGTGCCCCAGGTTCCCGTGGCGGTCGTACTGGCCCCCTGCAGGCACACAGCGCGGGTGGAAGGGGCTCGGCCGCTCGCCCCCCGCCTCCGGCTCGGGGCGCAGAGCCAGGGCCAGAACCCAGGCGTCCTGGCTCCGTCCCCTGCGCTCAGTGCCAGCCATGCTGCATCGCCCGGCCCCGGCTGGCCCCGGCCCCGTGGTGCCTGATTGCCAGCGGGGAGCTGGCTGCCAAGTGGCTGTGGCTTCTCAGCCAAGGAGGTGCCGTTCCACAGGCGCCAGGCTGGCCGGGGCTCCTCCCGTGTGTCTGCCCCCCCGGCCCCTTGGGGGCCTGAGTCGCGGAGCATCCACAGGCAGCAGAGGTGCCCCCTGCCTCGGGGCGGGCACGTGTGGGGCCAGCGGACACCAGGCGGGCGGAGAGCGGGCAGGGAGCTCACCCCAGTCGTCGTAGCCGTGCGTCAGCTCGTGCCCAACGATGGTGCCAATTCCACCGTAGTTCAGGGACCTTTTGGCAGGAGCGGACAAGACAGGAACCGTCAGCAGGGGGGGGGCCTCTGTGCCCCCCGAGACACGACCCCCCCCAGCAGTGACGGGGGAGAAGGACGTGGCAAAGCCCGCGGGGCCGTTCTGGGCGGGCCCGGCCCAGGGGGCAGTTCTGATTCCCAGGCCCAAGGGGGGGCTCCCTGTCCCAACCACGGCCCCTCCCTGAGCCCCGCTCCCCTCGTGCTGGCGGCGGGGGCCTGGAAGGGCGGGCAGTGCCCACGAGCCCTGTACTCACTGCGGGAACTCAGGGTCGTAGAGCGTGGGCTGGAGGATCCCGGCGGGAAACACTGCGGGGAGAGCGGGGAGTGTCATGGGGGCCCCCCACTGCCATCTCGCCCCAGGCAGGGCCTCTCCCCGCCCCCATTGCCATCTGCGCCAGGCGAGGGGCTGGCACCTGGGCCAGGCCCTCGGAGCTCCTGAGGCCCAAAGTCACCCAGCCGCTCTGGCCACATGTGCCAGGGGGTGGGTCAGCCCCCCCAGCTCTCTGGAAGGAGGGAGATGCCCGGCGGCAGCCATGCTCTGTCCTGCGTCTGCCCAGCTCCGCCGATGCCCCTCAGTCCCGGCCCGCAGCCCCTTGCTCATCTGGCCCTGGGCCTCCCTCCCCCCACAACTTGGCTAGTGCCCCTCACTCTCAACCTGCAGCCCCCTCAGCTGCTGTATCAATCCCAGCCGCACCCGCCCGCGGCCCCCCCACCCCGTGACTCGGTCAGAAGGCCGGGCGTGCCGGCTGTGGCCGCGTGGCTGGTGCCGTACCCATCTGGTTCTTGTTGGGCAGGTAGTAGGCGTTCAGGGCCTGCGGGGGCAGCAGCCACCTGCAAGGAGACGGAAGAGACCCCGAGATCAGCACTGGGGCTGCCAGGGCAGGGGCGCCACGAACTCCCAGGGGAGACGGCACCCCCACCCTGCCAGGTGAGTCTCTGCTAACGTAGCGTGGCAAGGCCTCTGCCCCTAATGCCCACAGGCTGGTGCCATGCTAGGCTCCCTTCCCACGGGACAGGCCCCCCCCATGCTCAGGCTGGCCAGTTCAGTGCCGCTGGATCTAGACCCCCTGCTGCCCTGGGTCCTCCCCTCGCGTGCGGCTCATGCCCCCCCTCGCTCAGCCAGCATGCCAGGAAACCCTGGCGCCTGCACCCCCCCACCTCAGCCCAGACGCCGTCCAGACGCCCGGCGGGCACCAGCTGGCAGGCGTTTGCTGGTCTGGGCCCACGCTGGCCACTAGACCCCTCGGGAGAGGCTTTGGCCGAGGTGGGGCCCATTGGTTTCCTGGGAGAGGCGCAGTGTGGGGGGGGGCCAGTGCCCGGGGGGCAGGGGGGCCTGGCTGCAGAGTGGAGACCACGTCGTCATGCCTCGCCTGGGGCCGGAGACGCTGCACGGGAGGCTGGGAGAGATGGCGCAGGCTGGACAGGTGGCGGGATCCTCACGTCAGAGGGATCCCTGACCAGCCGAGCCGTGGCAGACTCTGCTGTCCCGGGGGAGGGCCCAGACGCAGCACCCCCCTCTGGAGGGGCACAGCACAGGCCCCGGATACCTACGCCGACTTGTCCACCTCCTGCCGGATCTTCTTCACCGAGAGCTTGATGCTGAACTTGATGCTGTTGAGGATGTTCTTGAAATACGTCTTCTCGTGGACTTGGAACTGCGGCGGGGACACGGCCCACGTCAGGTGGGGAAGGGCAGCGGGCGTCTCCCCGGGACATCCCTCCTTAGCCAGAGGCGGGTGAGGACCGGAGCTGGGACGTGTCCCTCCCCCCCCCCAGACCCACAGCTGACTCCCAGCCCCCGCAGTCCACCGTAGCCCCCAGGCTCCCTGGTCTGCATGCAGGCGTAGCCCCATCCCAGCTGCAACCCAGGATGGGCCGGGGTCGGGGAGGAAGACACTCTTGCTAGTGGCGGTGCCTGGGCGCACGCCCTGCTGATAGCATGTGCCCCCGCCCGTCCCAGGGGACAGCTGCCATCTACAGGCGCTGCTGCAGTGCTGGGCCGGGGGGCTCAGCCAGAGCCAGGGGAACCCAGAGTAAAGGACATGTCGGGGGAGAGGCCGAGCCTGATGACCCATCGATCCCGCCAGCCCCCCAGCAAGACTCCTTGCCGCTGGCTGATAGAGCAGACGCTCCTGCTGGCTAGCGCAGGAGAAAGGGCAGGGTCTCCCAGCCCCCCAGCGTGCTGTAGGCTGGGTGTGCCAGTGGCGCCCCCAAGGAGCGTGTAGCGCGGGGCCCTCGCGCACTCGCCTCGTACTCCTGATCGATGGCGGCCGGGTTTAGCAGGAAGTCCGGGTACCCGATCATCACCATCATGTGCTGGAGCTGCAAGGAGAGCACACGCCAGGTCTGAGCCCGCCCCGATCTCACACTGGGCAGAGCCCGTGTGCTGGCCAGGGCAGGACGTGAGTCCTAACCCCAGCTCGGCACAGAGGTGCTGGCCAGGTCCGCGTGTGCGGCTCACCCTGTGGACGGGCCCCGACAGCCCGGAGCCGGGATGCACCCTGCGTGGGTGCTGGGCCGTTCCATCCCCGGGCTGTAGAATCCCACTTGCCCAACTGCCACGTGCTGGCCAGCGCCCTCTGCGCTGTGTGAGCCCCAGTGCCCTCTCCTGGGAGTGCTTACGGGCCCCCCAGCCATTTGGGAGCCAGGAAAGGCTGCGATGGGCTGGGCAGGCGAGGCTCTGCCCCTGGGCGCCTCACCTTGGCTCTGGCCGCTCGCTTGGTCTCGTCGTCCATCCAGTCGAGCTCGTCCAGCCGCTGGTCCAGGGTGTGCTTGATGTCCTCCACCAGCCGCTGCACCTGCTCGGGGCAACCGCACCCGGGTCACGGGGTTCCCAGGGCCCTCTCGGCCCAGACCCAGGGCACTGAGCCTGGGGGTGGGGGCTGGACCCCCACCCCCCAGATCGCTGTGGCCACACCCACAAAAGGGCTAAGCCACGCCCAGCGGCTGAGCGTGCCTCCAGCCGAGGGGCGTTTGCGCTGGGGACGCGCCGGTTCTGTCTTGTGTTCCACTGGCCGAGCGTGGCGTCGCTCGTGGGGCTGCGAGGGGAGACGTGTGGGCAGGGGCTGGGGATGGGCTCCGGGAAGGCAGCGCCTTGCTCGTGTCGTTGAATTGAGTTCTGAATAAAAACTCAACGGCTGGCTCCCGCTTCTGCCCCGGCCCCATCCCTTCAGGCCGGGAGCGGCCCCTGAGTGGCCACCAGCAGCCTGGCTGGATCCTGGGGGGAGTCCCTGCCCCCCCAACCCAGGCCCCACTGAGCAGAGGGCAGCTGGAGGCACCTACCTTGGCCTTGCTGGCGGAGGAGAAGTACTCCTCCACGAAGAGGGCCCCCAGGGCCATGCCAAAATGCTTGTTGGCCTGGCTCAGGCACATCTTGTCCAGCTCCAGCTGCTTCTCTGTCCCCTCCATCTCCCTGGAGAGCTGGTGGATGGCATCACGGAAGGGTGTCGAGAGGTGCTCGCTCAGCACCACCACGATGCGCCACAGCATGTAGTTGTGAAGGATCCTGGGATGGGGAGAGGCGGGGACAGACACCGGGAGCTGGGAGGGAGAGCGCAGGCAGGGACATGCAGAGGCCACGTGAGCCTCTCCCGCCTCGGCCTTGCACGAAGCCGGAAGCGGCAGCAGTCCCGAAACTTAGTGGCAGGGAGTTCCACATGCTCGGCCAACGCCTCTAGAGTGGGAGGGGCTGAGATGCAGCGCTGGGGAATAGCACATTAAAGCCCAGCTGTCTGAGCGCCACCGCATTGACTGTGTAATGCATGGCTTTCGCTGGATGACGTGGGCTGTGTTTTATTTGCTCTGAAGGTCTACGGGCTGCTCTGTGGGCCCCTGCCGGAGCGGGGATCCTGGGGATGGGTACCAGAGAGAGCTGGCAGGGTCGGGGGTCGCGCTGGGTGGCCATGGAGTGTTTGTGTGTGTGCTGAGAGGGAGCCTGGGGCGTGTGCCTGGGAAAGGCTGGATCCTGCTGTGCACGAAGGAAGCCGACAGGGCGTCGGACACGTGCTGGTGAGGGCATTGTGTACCCACGGGCACTGCAGCTGGGGGCTGTGGGGGGGCACCTGTGGCCATGCTAGTGGGAGTATAATCAAGTAGGTGTTGTACATGACGGGCAATGGCCAATGTGTCTGGTATTGTGTTACAAGTCACTTTTGTGTTAACCGCAGGGGTAATGAAATGTTGTCCTTCGATTGTATGAACAAATGGCATCAGATCTGTGTTTAAAAAAAGTCACTCTCACCCCAACAGAGCCCAGAAAGGGTGGCGGACGGATGTTTCAGCATTGGAAGGGGAGTGGGACGGTTGAGGAGTCTCCTACAGAGAGTGCACTAGGCCTGGTAAAGGGCCACTCTCAGGCATGGGTTGATGATCTCCTCCCACTGTCAAATGGTAAAACTAATGATTCCTCTTGGAGTCTTTTGTTTGTTAAAAGCAGGGACGTTGCTTCTGTGTCAGCAAAAGGTTTTCCCGTGAGCTGAAATTCACTAAGAGCTGAATCACGAGAGAGACTGGGAAACCTTGACTGACAACCACCAGAGAAGTGCCAGCAATGGCCAGCACCTGAGACGGTGTGATTAGTCGGCACCAGTAGATGGCAGGAGCAACAGCGGTCAATGCCAGCGGACCATGGGATCGGTTGGTGCCAGCAGACAGCAGGAGCCAGGAGCGGTCAGCATCTGTAGATGGAGGGGGCCAGCAGACGGCGGGAGCCAGGAGCGGCTGGCGCCGGCAGACAGACGGTGAGAGCCTTGCAAAGGGGGACTGGCTGATCCTCAACTGAGAGGTGGACATTGCACCTACGATGCTCAGTACAGGGGAAAGCAAGAAGGGGGAGGCGAAGGACACGCTCCGTGCTCTGGGATGGGTTTGACTCAGTGAGTTCATGAATTCCGTTTGCACTGTTTCCCAAACCAGGGCTGTGTTATCTCTCTTCTGTTATTAGAAGGTTACTTTCTCACTCAGACTCTGTGCTTGTGAGAGGGGAAGTATTGCCCTTTGGGGCGTCCAGGGGATAGTGTGTGATTTCCCAGGTGACTGGGTGGGGACTCGAGCCAGTTTGGTGTTGTATCAGTGACAGGGACCCCTAGATATAGAACCCGGCCCTTGCTGCTGCCGACTCTGTCTGGCAGAAGGGTTACACCCTTGTATGTCATCGTCTACGTCAGTGATGGGACCCTGGTGTGTGACCATTGCAGAGGTCACTGGAGGGCAGAGGGACCTTCCCCAGCCACACCAGTTGCAACAGGTTGGGGCAGGTGAAGACCAGGGAGAGTGGCCACCTAGCCTGGGAAGAAGACAAAGGACTGGGGAGGGACTGCGGGAGGGGGCTGGGGGAAAGAGGCCAGTGATCTGTGGGGGCCCGGTTGGGAGGAAGCCCCGAGAATGGGGCACGCCAGGAGGTCGCTGCTGTAACTCTTAGTTAAGGCTGGTAGCTAGCAAAGGCTTTCTGTGCTGTGAACCTGAGAACTACGAAACCTTTCTGACTTTCAGGCTGGCTGTGAATCGCTTCTGTCTGCAAGGCGGGGTGCCTGGCCCTTTGGGCGTGGAGGACCTCCCTGCGACCCATCCAAGGGGGGTCCCGCAGGGGGAATTGCAGGCGGAACAGGAGAGTGTCACACCTTTAGCCGTGGCCCCCGCAGCCAAACACGCACCGCGAGCCAGGACGCAGCAGGGATGATCTCTGGGGCAGAGCCCATGCAGGTGAGCTCCCGTCTGTGTCTACACTAGAGCAGCGGGTCCCTCCACACAGCCCAGGGGCCAGGGTCTCCCAGCCGGTCTGAGGAGCTGTGGCGTAAATGCCACGTGTCTCCTTGTCCTGGCCCTGACTCTGTGGGGTGGCGCCGTGTGCCCGGCTCCCTGGGGCACGCCAGGTGAGGGGCACAGAGGGTACAGAGAGCCGCCTGCAGGAGGAGCAGCCTGTGCCAAGTCCCGAGGGCCAGATCCAAAGCTGGGCAGTGCCCAGACTGGATGAGGCTCCCTTCACCCCCCAGCCCACTCTCACCCCAGGGCACGGCCGGCACGCCCCGGAGCCCTGCTCCCAGCTGTGCGTCTGGAGCTGGTGGGACGCGTGGGAGGCGTATCCGGCAGAGCCCAGCTCCCGGCAGTGCCCGCCATGCCCCAGGTGGCTGGTACCTGCTGGGCGTGCTGCGGATGAGCTCCGAGACCTTCTGCATGTAGTCGGTAGCCAGCAGCACCACCTCTTCCTCCTCGGAGAAGTTGTCGTGGAAGATCCGATCCAGCAGGCGCTTCCACTTCAGCTGCAGGGAGAGGAGAGGATGCCATGGCCAGCAGGGCCTGGCCATCCGCACAGGCCCCCCCTCCCCCCACGGCTCTGCGTCCAACCCTGGCCCTGACTCCCTGCCCCTGGGCAGCAACCCAGCCCGGTCTGGCCCCACGGCGGTGACTTAACACGGCCCGGGTCTGAGTGCCCCTCTGCGGGCTTGGAAGGAGGGCTGGACTTGGGGGGCAGCCCCACACGCCCCCTCCCCCTGGGCGGGGAGAAGAGCCAGGAGGGCATTTCTCTGGGCACCCAGGTGTGCGTGTGTCGGGACGGGAACCCCACGCTGTGGGCTGGCCGGGTACTCACGGTGGGCGTGATGCGTTGGAGCTCCCCCAGCGTCACCTTGTTATACATGGAGCTGATGTCCCTGCGCAGGTCGTCGTACTCGGGGACCGTGATCTGCGCAGGACAGAAGCATCAGGGCCACCCCGTGCTGCCCGGCGGGGGCCGCCCTGTGCACGGGGCCAGCCCACGGCAGGGAGCCTAGGGCTATGGCATCCCTCTCGCCAGACCCCCTGGGGGGGCCTGGCGGGGCCGGGGTCGCTCCCTCCTGCCCCAGCCGTCGGCCGATGGCAGGCGTCACTCTGGGGCACTCGCTACTGCTGCCCCCTGCCCAGCAGGGTCCCTGCCCCCGGCACACCCGGGCAGGGTTAGCCACCCTTCGCCCGCGGCCCTGGGGTTGGTGCGGGGGCCCCGGGAAGGACTCACGTTGGCCAGTCTCTGCTCGAGCTGCAGGATCTCCTCGGCCTTCTGCGCCACGTGCTCGGCACCCAGCAGGTCCAGCAGCCGCTCCATGAACAGGCGATACGCCGCCAGGATCTGGGCACGAGGCGAGGGATCAGCGCGGGTGGGGTGGAGTGCCCCCCACTGGCAGCTCCCCCTTGGGCGGAGGGGGGAGAGGGCCCTGCGGGGTGTGGGGTTGGAGGAGGTCATGCCTCCCCCCCCCCGCAGTCAGGCTGCTCTCCCCTCTCCGCTCCCCCCCACACACACCCCGACTTGTGTGATGTTTAGTCGGTGAGGGGATTTTTGTCTGTCTGCTCCAGAAGCTCCACTCCCCCTACAGCATCTCAGCCCTCTGACTGGCTGCCCACATCCGCACCTCACTGCTGTCCCTCCGTTCCTCTCACACACACCCCTCCCCAGACACCCCCACACCCCACCTCCACACACACCTCCATCCCACATCTCCCACACCACATCACTCTCAGCTGCACCCCCCACACCCACACGCAGGGAACCGGCAGCTCACACGTGAAACGAGGGCAGCCCGACGAACACGGCGCGGTTTGTGTACCACTCGCTCCTGACTGCTGGAGCCGGGCTGATGAATTTTGGGGTCTGACTCCCCCCACCTTCCCCGTGGTGCCCCCTGGGCAGGCCAGGCCCCCCCTCACCTTCTCACTCTCCTCATCCTGCCCCAGGTACAGGGTTCGCTCCGGCAGTGTCAGCCCGTCCTGGTCAATCTGGAACAGAGCAGAGGAGCCGTGTTGTGCCGCGGCCTGGGCGCACCGAGCCCCCACCGCCCGGTGCCGAGGGCCACCTGGGGTCCCCTGCCCGGCTAACGGAGGGAAGGGGGTTCGCCCTGAGTGGCAGGTCAGGGTTGGGGGGCTCTTTGTGCGCATGGGTCTGGAGGCGGGAGGCTGGCTGCGGTGGGGCCGGGGCTGGCGAGGGAGGAAGCCCCGTCAGCCACGGAGGAGTCTGAGGGAGATTTTGCCCTGTGTGTGCTCTGGTGCCCTGTGGTGTGGCTGGCTCGAGCTTAACCCCCCCGCTCCCCAGGCTGGGCAGGGCCAGTGGGGCTCTCCCAGCGATGGCTCACACCCCCACGCTCGGCCCTCCCAGGTCCTCCCCTGATCAGCTCCCCCCGCCAGGGCGGAACACACCGCATCTCCCACCTCAACGTGCTCCTGCGCTCTGACCTGAGCAACATCACACAGCTGGGCTGGAGCGCGCTGAGCGCTGCTC
>ML675649.1:6449876-6505291 GCA_007922155.1 Mesoclemmys tuberculata
CCCGGCAGCCCTACGACAACAGACCGGCCCTCCCGGCAGCCCTACGATAACAGAACAGACCGGCCCTCCCGGCAGCCCTACAATAACAGACCACCCCTTTGGAGCACCATTTGCACAACTAACCAATCCTCTAATAACAAACCAGCGTTCCCAAGTGACCCTACAAGAACAAAGCAGCAGGTACATACCCACGGCACTGCAGACACCCTCACACAGCGCGCTTGGCGGGGGGGGGGGGGGGCTGAATAAACCCAGCTCTGAACGGTACGTCCCAAAGCGCCGAAATGTCTGTTAGCCACAGCTTGTCAGGCTCCATCCAAGCCGCCAGCTCCTTCAAACATCCCTGGCCCCAATCGCGCCACCCCCCACCCCCAACACCTCCTCATTGAGCCTGCCACCCGCTCCAGTGCCCGAGCTCCCATCCCATCATCCTGCCAGCCCTTTGCGCCAGTGATGCGTGAGGATTTCCCCCCCTCCCGGATAACACCCAGCTTTTAATTTCCCGTCAGATCCCTTTGTGCTAATGACTTGGGGGCTGAAACTGCCTCCAGGGAAGGGCTCCTGCCTGCAAGCACTGGCCAGGCCTGTCCCGTGGGGCATTGCCCAGCCCGGCCCTGCTGCCCGCCGACTGCTGGCTGCTTTTCAAAGGAGAGTCACCCCCCAAAGAAGCAATCAACTAATGGCACCACCTGCCTGCCATCAACCGCAGGGACCAGCCGTGGCGCTGAAAGAATTAATCTATTCCTTTGGGTCGGCCCGACCCATCACCGCACCGGACTGCTGGGAATAGACTTCTTTTAGAGCTTTCCGGAGCTGCTGGGTCTCGGCTCACCTCCTCTAATGCCGCAGGTACAATTCCCGCCCCCCCCCCATGGGGCTGGCTGCCCCTGGCGTCCTGGGCCGTTACCGTGTGTGGATGGAGCATTTGGCCGAGTCCCTGGCACTTGTCATGTAAGCAGAGGTTTCCCCCACATTCCGGGGCCACAATTTGCCTATCTTTACTATTGTGTTGTGTGTTGGCTGCTGCCTTCCTCCTCCCCAGAGCTGGCTGCATTACCCAGCTGCTCGTCAAGGTGCTCTGGGATCCTTGGGGTGAAAGGTGCTGGGGGCGTGTAGGATACTGAGACGTGCTCTCCATCTGTCTGTCCCCTGGCAAGGCTTGTGCTAACTCACCTCTGGGCTCTCAAGACCCCTGTGATTGGGACCTCTTGTTGAATCATTCCCAGTTGCCTAGTGAGCAAGGCACTGGGCTAGGCATCAGACAACCTGGGTTTTGTTCCCAGCTGTCACCATGCTGCATGGGCTGGTCCCCTTCTGTGCCTCAGTTTCCCCTCCCACCCTCTGTCCAGTTTAGAGTGGGAATGCGCTGGGACAGGCGCTGTCCCGCACTCCGTGTGTGTGCGTCTGGGCACCACACAGCCTGATGAGGCCCGGATTTCGGGGTGTTGCCGTAACACACACAACGACGGGACAGCCACGTCCATCCAGCGGCTACCAGCCCGTTTCTTGACTCTGCCGCAGCACAGAATCTGAGCAGTCACGCCTCGTGGGCTACCAGCCTTGTGGCTGGGGCTTCCCCACCAAGGGCATGAGCTCCCCCTACCCCCCGACTCTGAGAGGGGGTCACGTAAGGGTACCAAAGGCCTGGCCCTTTAAACTCTCCCATCCCCTGCGGGGGGGAGACCCCCTGGCGCTCAGCAAATGCTGCCAGCCTGCCACAGGGGAGCAAAAGGCCGTGCCCACCGGAGCAGCAGGAGGGCAGAGGTCTGTACAAGCAGGTACGGCCTCCCTGAGCGCCAGCGGGAGGGGCACGGTGGTTAATTACCCATGCGATGGCAATCTCAGAGCCCCTCCCCCCATCGGGGGGGGCTGGAGCCCCATCTGCTCCAACCGTGTTCCACCGCACCTCCTAGTTCAGCCCCCTACCCCCCCACTGTAACCCCTGCCCTGTCCCAGAGCTTCACCCACCCCGCCCTCCAGCATCCCGCTGCACGGAGGAATTCCACAGGCTGGCAAAGCCCTGCCCTGGTGGCGTCTCCGAAGGAAGGCCAGTGTCCAGGCAGGGGACAGGGCTTTGGGGGCTCTGCCCGGCGTTAGAGGCGCAGGCCGTGGGCAGCCCTCTCCTGGGTCGCTGCCCTGGGCAGCTCGGCTGCTTCCCTGCACCTCGTAGGCCTGCAGAACCGGGCTGTGGGTGGCTAGGCCCTGGGGTCCCCCTGGGTCCCTGAGTCACTGGAGCAGAGGGGGAACCCCCGGGATGGGCGCACAGGGGAAGGGAAGCTCTAGTCTGATGACCCAGCTATGGCAGGGGCACCGGTAAGTGCGCACCGCGGTCCCACAGCTCCAGCCAGCAACTCCCCGGGCCAGGGCAGCGGCCCCTAGAGCCGCAGCCCACGGACACAGGTGTGTGCACACAGCCACAATCATCCGCTTCCCCAGCACAGCCCCACACATCCACACCTAGCGTGCACACACAGCCCCCTCACGCCCACACTCCCCTGCGCACACGTGTGCGCCCGTCTCCTCTTCCCGCACGTCCACGCTCTCCTCTATGTACATGGAGCTGCCGATCGCCTGGAAAATTGCCTGCCATGCTGCTTTGCTAAGCATTGCAATTACGCGCTGGAAAATTGCCTTTCCTAAGTTCCCCTCCTGTAGAAGTTGTATTAATTCGGGTAGAAAAGCCGCTTCTCCGGCGGTGGCGGGCCTGGCTTTGCTATGCAAATAAAGGCCCCGTGGTGGAGCATGGCGTCCCATGAGCCCCGGCTTTGTCTGACCAGGCAATTAGCAGTGAATCGCAGGCAGCGCATTTGCTATTTCATTTTCCGAGCTAATTCGCCATGAACGGGGGCGCTCGGCACGGGCAGCCTGGTAGGCCTGAAAACGTTCCGCCCGCTCTGCCGTTTCTACCAGTTCCTGCCGCCGCGGGGGGCCGATGGGCAGGGCAATGGAGCTCCCCGTGCATTAAAAACGCCCCCGCAGCGCAGGCCCCAGCCTCCTGGCAGTGCTCAAAACCCCTTGCTGGGAAGGCGCTCCGGAGGCGGGCAGGGGACAGCCACGCAGACGGGGCGCAAGCTGCTGCCAGGGCCCTGCTGAGCCCGTTTGCTCAGTGCGGTTTGGAACCCCTGATTAACGTGGGCAAATGCCGTCGTTAATGGGGGTGCAGGAGGAGAGGAGGCTGGGAAAGGGAGAGCACAGGACATGCCTTCCCTGCCACGCAGCTCTGCTGGTGCCCCTCGCTCCCTGCCTGCAGCCTGCTGATATCCCAGCCTCGCACCCACCTCCACAGCTCTGCTGGGGCCCCTCGGTCCGGACCCACAGCCCCCTGCCCACCCCTTGCACATCCCCTCACTCCCGACCCACAGCCCCCCTCTGCTCAGCTCTGCCATGGCACCCACCCCTGCCCTCCTGCCCGTTCCCAGGTAAGGGCACCGTTAAGCTACAGACCCTCTCTAGCGTATGGTGCAGTGCGCTGCCCGGCTCTCCCTCCCTGCCTGGGAGAGTCCCAGTGGCCTGGTCCCCTTCTGCCACGCCACAGCACCAGCATCCCTGCTTGGCATGTTCCCTCCCATTTCTTGGGTATGAACTGCCTGGGGCCCACCTGTTTCACAAGCAACCGGCAGGGCCAGCTCCAGTTCCCATCCCATTTACACCAACTCACTGCCTGCCTGCCGGTCTCAGGCGAGACCTGTGGGGGGCGCCAAAGACTGACACATGGCTGGGCAGGGCCGAGCGTATGTCTGCACTGCCCTCTGCTGGGTGGTACTGGAACTGTCCATCTGTGTGTCAGAGGCCCTATGCCGACAGCTGCTCACAGCGAGCTGTGATGCTCTAGGTGTTCTGGTACACACACACGCAGCCTGTTCAGTGCAGCTGCGCTGGGGCTTCCCCTCCCGTCTCACCATGTGAGCCTTGCTGCACAGTGCTGTGAAACTTCTGCCTTCTGCTGCCTCTGCATGGGGCCTTTAAACGTCTGAGCACTAGGCCTGTGCGCTGTGGCAGAGGCCCTTTGGAGCTCAACCTCGCTGCCACCTGGCACCACACTGCACGCTCCCCCAGCGGAGCTTCACCAAGGGCTGTGGAACAATTTACTGAGGGGTGGGGGGTGCATCCCCCACTGCTGGCAATATTTAACTGCAGAGGGCCTGTTTTTCTAGCAGCACCGCCCTTGGAATTGTTCTGGGGCAGTTCCGTGGCCTGTGCTATGCAGGGCTGGAGGTCACAAAGGAATGATCACAGTGGTCCCTCCTGGCCTTGGAATTTATGAGCCTTTACTTTGGTTCTTTCTTGGTTCATTGTTTTCTCTTAAGGGAACTGCCAAGTTGCTTGCAGCTGTTTGTGTGTGTGTGTGTGGGTGGGTGTGGGGGGGGGGAGTGGGGGCTCTGCATGAGCATTAGCATGGGACACCTGTAGGGCCCATGCTTTGCTGGGGGGTGGGAGAGGAGGGGAGGTACTTTGGGCAGTACCTCCAGTGTGATTGGCTGGCGCATCTGGCACTGAGGCCTGATCCGTGTGTTGATTTGCTTGCATGACGGCGCCTGCTGGGATGGTCAACATAGGCTGCTCCCACCTGCAGCCTGTCAGGCATGGCCCAAAGCATAGGAGACCAGTGGCTTGCCCAGGAGGGAGGCCAGGGAACCATCAAAAATACTGGGATAGGAGCGTCTGATCTTTGAGTGGGCACCCAGCACCGCCGACCAACCACGAGGGCTGGCACAGCAAGGGCACCAGCAGAGCTGGGTGTGGGGAGCTTGCCCTGGCTTAGGCATCCCTCATCCCCCACTGAAATGCAGCCCTCTCTGGGGTTGAGCCCTCCTCCGCGTGCCAACACGCAGCCTGGACTGGGGTGGGGAGGGAGAATCCTGGGTCCAGCTGAGCGTGGCGGGGAAGGGGCTGTCAGACAGGTAGATCTAACTACATTCCCCCACCCCCGGGGATCTTTACAGGGCTGCAGGGTGAACGCCTCCCATGGGAGAGCCCCTTCTCCCCCCAGCGAGTCATATGTCCCCATCTCTGCAGCCAGCACCCCCTAGCGCCGCACTGGGGTCAGTCCTGACTGCCAGGCGACAGTGCCCCCTACTGGGCCACCAATCCAGCTACCTGCAGCACAGCGCCCCCTGGTGCTGCCCCGGGGCCCGCACAATATCACAATGCCCCATGGGGAGTCACCCAACCCGCCTCTGGAGCATCCCGGGGCCTTCCTTGGAGGTACAGCCTCGGTCAGACCTTGAGCGACCTTAGCCTGAGGCATCCTGGGTGCAGCTCTTCGCAGACACCCCCCGCAGCGGCAGCAGGCTGTGCCCTGGGCCAGGTGGCTCCGGCGTGGGCTCACTCACCCGGATGACGTAGCGGGAGGAATTCTTGTCGTCCAGGTTGACCGTGAGGGAGAAGAGCACGGCCGTGCTGTAGATGCCTTGGGTCTTGTACAGCAGCTCGTTGAAGTCCCATCGGGCTTGCCTGCCCATGGCCGGCGCGTCCCAGCCGCCGCAGTCCTCGATCACCTCCAGCATGGGCCGCGACCCCAGGCGGTCTATCTCGGCCATGTCGAGGCAGGAACGGAAGAACGCCTTGACTTTGCGCTCAGCTGAGGTGCGGGAGGCCCGGCGGACGGGCCGCATGAGCAGCAGCCGGAGTTTCTCCTCGTTGTGCTCGCCGATAGTGGCGATGATGCCGTAGTTGAGCTTGTCCTCGGGGATGCTGTGCTGGTGGAGCCAGCTGCCGCAGGCGAAGGAGTAGAAGTCCTTGCACGGGTCGATGGTGGGGTCGATGTTGCTGGCGATGAAGTGGGAGGCCTTGACGAAGGCCTTCTTCTCCTGGCAGTCCTCCAGGCAGTAGGCGGCTCGCTCCATGGCCAGGTACTTCAGCAGCAGCATGCAGCCCAGGATGACGCACAGCCCCGCCGCGAAGACCAGCCCCGACAGCAGGCAGATCTCGCGCCGGCTCCAGCGCGGCAGCCCCCGGCGCGGCTTCTTGGCCCCGGCTGCCGCCTGCAGGTTGAAGACATTAGGCAGGGTGCCGCTGTTGTACTTGCTGGCGTACTTCACCTCCTGGAACTCGTCGTAGTGGGCAGTCAACGAGTAGGTCTTCTCCATGCTGGCCGGCCGGGGCCGCCGAGGGGCCGCAGCCCTGCTCTGGGGGGAGGCGCTCACGGCAGCCGTCGAGGGGGCCAGCTCATGTCTTGGGCCTCAGGGACCCGGAGCGCTCTTCCTGCAGGCCCTGCCGAATAGCCGGCCCTTGGGGGAAGGGAGAGCAGCCTGGAAAAGGCAGACGTTGTTAGCAGAGGAGGGTGTCCTCCCCCCCAGCCAGTGTAAGCACGGACCCGGCCTTGCCGGGTATCCTCAGCTGTAGCCTGCCAACAACGTCGGTGACGCCGGCAGGTGGAGACGCCTGGTCCCTGGCTCCCGCCCCTTGCATCTGCCCTCAGACCAGGGGCGTCCCTACGCAGCAGCCTCCAGGCTTGGCTCTGTCTCTTTCAGCCGAGCCGAGCCGGGCACCGCCAGGTGCTCTCCCTTCCCAGCCCTCGTCCCTGCCCTGGCACCGAGCAGCCGGGCACGGGCAGCAGGCAGGGATGTGGCCCCAAAGGCATCGTTGCCTGCTGCTCCGGCATTTGGCACAGCCCCCACGGAAACAGGGGCTCAGTGTGGATGAGGAGCCGGGGTGATCAAGGCTTCCTGCGAAGGGGCACCGGCAACTGGGGCTTGATTTTGAAAGGGTCGGTGGGGAGCGGTTCCCTGGCCAACGGGCAGAGTCTCCTGCGTCTGGGCCAGTCCCTTCCTCCAGCTCTGGCTCCGGACCAGGGCGGCAGGTCCCTGCAAGGGTCTTTCCCAGCCCCGGAGGCAGTGCCCAGCCGGTGCCCGGCCCGGGGACTGGGAGTTTGCTGCTAAGGGACTGTCGAGGCCGGGGGACGGGAGGGAGGAGGGAGGTTTTGCTCAAGTCCCTGCACCCAGGCGCCCTAGCCGGGAGCATTCCCCGGGGAAGGGGCCCCATGCGGGTCAGCCTGGGGGGGGCAGGGGGGGGATCTCAACTTTTCTGCCGCGGGGCAGGGCGGGGCTGGGTTTTGATGTCTCTTTCGGCCTTAAAACGCTGCCGGGGGCGGGGGGAGGCTGCGGGCGCGAATTGCCCAGAGCCCGAATTGCTGCCGCTCGCTCCCGTCCCAGCCCCCCGGGCTCTCCGGGAACAAAGCCCCGGGCCGGCGAGCGAGGGAGCCCGGCGCCCAGCCGCGCCCGGCCGGGGACACCCCTTCCCCGCCCCGTCGGGGCCAGGACCCCCCAAGGCGCCGAGCGGACCCTGCCCCCCGCCGGGGCCCCCCCCGAGGGCTGGGGAGCCCGGGGCGCGGCCGAGCGGATCCGGATCGCCCCCGGGACCCCGGCGTGGGAACTTCCCCGCCCCCGAGCGAGCCCCCGCCGCCGGGAAGTTGAACTTGCAGCCGGCTGCGCCGCGGGGACGGGGCCCTGGAGCCCCGGGGACGGGACCCCTCCCGGGCCGGGCGGGCGCGGCGCTTACCGAGAGCGGGGCGGCAGGCGCGGAGCCGGGCGGGGAGCGGCCGCCGTGGCGGGGATGCTCTGGGCGAGTGGCGCTCGCCTGCCTCGGGAGGCGGGTCCCCCGGTACCTGTCAGCGCCTGTGCTCAGCGCTGCAGCCGGGGCCGGGGCCGCCTCTCCCACCATCGCCGCCCCCGGCAGCCCCGCGTGCCAAGTGAGGGATGGGGCAGCCCGGCCAGCGGGCACCGGGGGGACCCCCCGGGATCGGGGCCCCGTGCTGCCCACCCGAGCCCAGGGCTGGCCCCTGGAGCCCCCGGGAAGGGGGCAGCTCCCGGTGGCAGCGGAGGGTTTGCCTGGCCGGGCTGGCACCGTCCCACGCTGGGCTGCGGTGGCGAGGTGCCAGGCCGGGGTCGGAGGAGCTGCTGGGGAAGCCGGGGCCAGGCCTGACCGTGGGTGTCTGCCCCCCTTGGCCTGGTGGCCACGTTCAATCCAAATGGCACACGGGGAAAAGCCCAGGAATATTCAACTGCATTGCAGTTGGCGCCCCGCCATAAATCTCCCAGCCGTGCCCATCACCGGGGGGGACAAGGGAGATTTAGTGCCCCTCGATTACACTGGGCGTCACGCCGCGCTCCTGGGGAAATCACAGGCCCTTTAATATTAACGCTCACCCAGCCATCTCTGTGCACCTTGGCGCACCCACCCGCACGGCCCGGGCATGCTCACACCTTGCCTGCACATCCCCAGGCGCATCACAAACGTACACCGCCCTGGGGCACGCCCACCCACCTGGCTGGCACCCCTGCAAGCACACCCACGCACACACCCCGGGCACACCTGCATGCACCCCTTTTGGCCATGCCCCAATATTCTCCAGGCAAGCTCACCCACCTGCCAGGCCGCTCACCCCCCCCAGCTCACCCCCCCACCCCTTCTGCAGCTTGCCCACCTGGGCATGGTCACTCCCACATCCACAGGTCCCAGGCCCCCGGACACAGCCATGCTCAGAGGCCTGCCCCCCCCACCCCTGCCCCCCATGGCTCGCGTGAAGCTGAAGGCGAGCAAGCCAGAGGAGAGCAAGGGAGCAGAGCTGGCAGCCACAGCGCAGGCTTCTCCGGTAGAAGCACCCACCCACCATCGGGCAATCCAGGCCACAGCGACGAGGCTCTGGGGGGCTCTCGCAGTGTCCATGGTGGTGGGCTCGTTCAGCTCTGTCTGGGCAGCTCAACGCCAGCTTCCCATGGGATCCCGCGCAGCCTTGGCCCTTGATCTGCCAGGGAGCCTGGCCCAGGGGACCTAGCAGCATGTAAACCTCCAGGCTAGGGCCCATGGACCTCTATGGCCAGGGCAAGGCTCAACAGTTCAAGGGCTGGTCCCAGAACCACCCTTCCCCAACGGAAACTAAGGCCCAGCCCAAACCTCCCCACTGCCAGCCCCCAATGCCAGGTGCACAGCTCCAACGGGTCTTCTACAAACCGCATGCCCCCCTCCACAACCCTCCACGGCATGCACACCCCACACATCCCTGCCCTCCCCCGAGGCAGGGACACGGGCCAGCCCCTTGGTGACGGCCGTGTCATCAGGCTGCTTAATGCCCCCCTGGCAGACGCCCAGAGACCACGGGGATGAGCCCAGCGTTAGCTACGCCACCCCAGGCACAGATGCACACACCCAGTGAGAGAGACACGCACATCAGCCCCCACACCCTCCCCAGCACGCTGGTGGCCAGCCATCCCTGTAACCACACCCCTGGGCATGCACACGGTTCCCTTCGGGTGCCGGGGCCTCCCCCGTAAAGTGCCCTGTAAGTGACCTTGCAGGTGTGGCACACGCTCAGATGGGGGCAGAGTCTGTGCCAGCTTCCCCTCCCCCCAGACACCCCCCATTCTCCTGGAGTGCCTAGGCCTGGGCTGCCACCTCCACCCCAGCAAGGACCGACCTGCCTTCCCCTGCCTCTTGCGGTCGCTGGACAGGGAGAAGCAGGTCACCGCCGTGCATCAGCTGTCTTCAGCTGGTTGCTGCCTGGGTGACTTCACACATGCAGGGCAGAGCTGGGGGGGACTCCCCACCCTCTGCCACCTGCCTACTCCAGGCAGGCGCCAGGGATCTGCGGGCCCTTGACAACGTCAGTTATGTGAACGGGCACACCGAGACTTTGAACAACCCACGGATCATCCACCGGGCGAGTCCTTCTGTCGCATCCCAAGGCCAGGCAGCGCTGGACGGATCCTGGCAGAGTCGGGTGGGTGTGACGCTCCCAGCCAGTTTGGAGCTGGAGACGATGGGCTGCAAACTTGCTGGAGCGCGTGAGCGAACGCAGCATCGGTGCTGGCCCGTGCTTGGACACGGGATTGCTGGGGAAAACCAGGGGTGGCGGGGGCTGCAGGAAGTGGGGCTGAGCGTCAATCTCTGCCTTGGGACGTCCCATGCTGCGGCTCCTGCCCCGGGGCCCAGGCCTGCGTGCTTGCCCCAAGGCGGATGGGCGCACTGGCAGGCTGGCAGCACCGGGTATTTGCTCAACCAGGGCTGTGAAAATGAAAGGCGGGTACAAGGCTCCCCCCCACCGCTTGCAAAGCGCTGCAGAGTTTTTTGGGTTGGGTTTTAAATCTACCGGTCCTGGCTGCCCGGGGGCAGCGGGCGCAGGCAGGGGAGTGCAGCTACACACCGTGAGCCGGGGGGAGACGATGTCTGCTCAGTCAGCGCAGACAGCCAGAGGCTTTGCTACTTGTTTGCCTCTCCCTGCAGGAACATAGCCTTTTCAGGGGGTGGGTGTCAGTGGAAGGTTTGGCCCCCCAGCTGTAAAATGGTGATGAGTCTGTCCCACCCTGAGGCCGTGTAGGATGTCGATCCCACTTGTCAGTCTGCTGTCACCAGGCACATCTCCCTGGGATGCAACTCGGATCCTTGTGCTTCCGCTTCGGCAAAGGAAGAAACTCCATGAGCTGTTACCAGTACAGGGCATATGACATACAGGTGAGTAGTTCTGATTCCATCTAGTAGCTGGGGCATGCGTTCTCTGTCTCACTCACAGGTTGCAGGGCCCGGTGTATGTTCCTGGGACAGGAGGGACAGCCTGTCTCTCCAAGCAGGAACAATATCCCCACTGCAGAGAGAGCTCCTGTAAGGCCCATGCACATTAAATCCCCCTTCAGCCCTGTTTGAGCATACCCTCGTCTGCCACCTGCCACCTGGGCCACCTGGCTACCATGCTATAGTCCTGGGTGCGTGCTAGACTGGGCAGGGCACACATGGCTGTGGGCATTTTATGCCCCATGTTGCTGACTCAGGCGGGGTTACAAGGCTGGTGGCTGCTCTCTAGCATCCCCGGTGGAGTCACACCCTTAGGGCGTTGTCCCTGGCACACCACAGCCTGGAAGGAGCAGCTTCCTGACTGGCGCTGGGCAAAGCAGTTTGGAAAGGAGCAGCATTTGGCTGGCTCTGTCTAGGCCAAGGAGCCGTGACGGCCCCATCCAGGCCATGCATTTCAGGGGGATATGTGGGGATGGCATCCAAAGGCCCCCTGCCCCCCCCCCGACCTGGTGCAACACTCCCCCGCACCGTGCTGTCTGCATCCCAGTTATATGCCCCTTGCAATCCTCTCCTTCAGCTCAGGGAACAGCCACCCAGGGCTTTTCTGCGGCTTCTCCAGGCAGGAGCAGCTTTGATCTCAGCCGGGCAGACTGCAAGGCAGCAGCGGCCGAGGAAGCCAGGCTCTGGGAAGGCCGAGAAAGCTCCGGGACCAGCCCCCCCTTTCCCTGGGCCTGGCATCTGTCATTGTTACGATGCTGCGTCTGTCAGTGGCAGCAGCTGCTATGGAGCGCGGAAAGCAGCTCTCAAAAGGGCCTCTTGATATTTACGCATGCTACAGTGTGTGCACATCATGCAGTGCCGCGCCGGACCCCGGCCACCCCGCAGTGAGCGTGGCCCACACCAGATGGCTCCTTCCCTTGTGTGGAGCACCCAGGTGCCCGGCTGCCGCAGGAGGCTGAGGAGAGGAAGCTGGAGAGTTAACGTAACATTTCCCCTGTAAATGGCTGTGGGGTTGGGGTCCAGGTTGAAGGCCACTCACCCCAGAGCAGGGACAGCCCCGGAAACAGCAGGGCAACTTCCCCACCAGCGTCTCTACGTCTGGCCCTGCAGGGGACATGCTAAGAGTGGAACTCAGCCACCATGGGTCACCCTCGCTGATGAGGGTGCTGATGAGGGAGAGATTTTACAGAGCTCATGGCGCTAGGGGGCGCTGTGCTGCTGGAGTGGGTCAGGTGGCTCAGCAGGGGGCGCTCTCCCTGCACAGTACCCTGGTGTGGCACTAGGAGGCGCCGTGCTGCAGGAGCTGGGTAAGTGGCTCAGCAGGGGGCGCTCTCCCCGCGCAGTACCCTGGTGTGGCAGTAGGAGGCGCCGTGCTGCAGGAGGTTCCGTCTTTCAGCTAACGTGTCCCGTAACTAGCCCGCCTGGACCCGCGGTGGCCCAGGCAGACCTTTAGCAAGAGCAGGACGGGGTGTTACCCAGGCGTCTTGTGGGTGACTCCTTTGTCCCCACCCTCCGCTGGCTGTGGGCTGCGTCTCACCTCCTGTCCGGGTGCGGCGCCGGGCGAGGGAAGCCAGCGTCTGAAGTCACTGGCTCCTGCCTTATGTCACAATGGGGAGAGCTTCCTGCAATTAGCTGCCTTTCCTCCAGCGCTGCCCTTAATTAAAATGCAATCAGCACCTTGCTCCTGGGAAAGGAGGGGGAGCTTGATGCCACGCTCGACTAACTGGGAGCTCCAGGGAGGAGGAGCAGAGCGAGGACCTCCAGGTCTCTGTCCCCGTTGTGACCTTCATGCCCATGGCACTGGCCTGCCTCATCCTGGCCCTCGTGAACCTTTCCCTCCAAACACAGGGCCTGGCGAATGACACGGTCCAAGGCAGGGCTGGTCCTGCCCTGGCATGCCAACCTGGGAAGCTCTCTTAGACTGGCCCAGAGCATGGGCAGGAATGCCAGAGGTCTGGGGGCCCCAGTGGGTGCATCCAGATGAACGCCACCCAGCTCGGGCGCGCCGAACACTGGCTGGGGGAACCATGTTGGATTGACCTCAAGCCCATCCCTGGGGCATAAAGGCTCAGGCAATCATGCCCCCATACCCCACCCCTGACGCTGCCTCTCTCCCCTCCAGCTAGGTCCGGCAGCCTGATTTTGTGCATGTCCTGCTCCCGCGGCTGCTCAGGCCAGGTGCGTTACCAGCAAACAGAAGTTTGCTGGTAGAAGACTAAGCTTGATAAGTATATGGAGGGGATGTTATGATGGGATAGTTTAATTTGAGCAATTGATTTTGGATTATCGGCAGATAAGTCTGCTCAATGGTCTGTGGGAATGCTGGATGGGATGGGAACTGAGTTACTACAGAGAATTCTCTTTTGGGTGCTGGCTGGTGAGTCTTGCCCACATGCTCAGGGTTTAGCTGATCGCCATATTTGGGGTCGGGAAGGAATTTTCCTCCGGGGCGGATTGGCAGGGGCCACGGAGGTTTTTCGCCTTCCTCTGCAGCGTGGGGCATGGGTCGCTTGCTGGTGTATTCCCTGCAGCTTGAGGTCTTCAAATCTCACTTTTGAGGATTTCAATAACTCAGTCATGGGTTCGGGGTTGTTATAAATGTGTATGGGTAGGGTTTTGTGGCCTGCCTTGTGCGGGAGGTCAGACTAGATGATCATATTGGTCCCTTCTGACCTATGTTTCTATGTTTCTATGTTTCTATGTTTATGGTTGCATGCAAATGACCGGTGAGTATTCAGATGAGCTCATTAAACACCCTGTGTGTGGGGCAGCGCGGGACTTGGCAGATCTCGGCTGCCTGCTCGCCAGGCTGTTCCCTGCCCTCCCGTGGGAACTCACGGCTGGCGCTTGGCGAGAGGGTGCGGGGTCCAACCCCAGGCTTGTTTCACGGCACTGCAGATGCCCACACGGCTCAGACCCCATCGTGGGCCCCTGCCCCACCAGTGACTGCCAGGGAGCCCTGTGGGTTTACACCTGCTGAGGAGCTGCCCTGAATATTTGCCCCCTCCTCCCCCCCGCTGTGAGCCCTGTTGAGACTCACAACCCTCCCTGCACAGCCCCATGGGTGGTGCCAACTCCTTTCTGCCCAGCCGCTACCTTCTCCTCTTCTGGAGCTAACAGCCTCCCCCACCCTCTGCAGTGCCAGCCCACGTGCTCACCCTGCCCCTCCCCTAACCCACCCCGCTGGCACCCTAATTTCCCCCAAGATAATCCCGCATGCCATTGTGTTCATACATCAACAGCAGGTGACAAATAGGATTTTTCACTCGTATGATCAACACGGCATGGTTTTTTCATTGAAAATGCAAAGCAGGTCGGCTCATGGGGGCTGCCAGCGATGCCGCCACCAGCCTGGCATGCTTTTATTTATTCGAGCGACTGGCAAGCTAACTGCCCCCCTTCCCCCCCAAAAAACAAAAAAACCCCTCAGGCCTGCACACCGAGAGCAGAGAAAATGACCAGTCCAGCTGCTTCGGCCTGTGTGGGAGAGGGGACCCAGGGCTGGGCAATCAGAGCAATGTTCTCATAGAGACGGGGCGGTGTTAGGACAGCTGTTAGTGATCGGGGTGCCTAGGGGGAGAGGGAGGATCTCTGAGCATTCCTGATGGAGAGAGGCCAAGATGGGTTGGAGCTGGTCCATGTCCCTTTGGCCTTGAGAATCCTGCAGGACGAGTACCCTGGCCACTTCCTGGTTCCATCCAGAACAAGCCAGGTAGCAGCTCTTGTGTTCACCCTGGTTATTGTACAATGTAGAGCCCCTGTTGGTGGCAGGATGGCTCGTCAGGACATTTCCTCCCCACGGGATGTACCACCCCAGAGACAGGCAGTGCTGGAAGTAACACTGCTGTCCAGTGTCTGTCTGTCTATCTATCTATCTTGTATTGTGGTAGCCCCAATCAATGATCAGGACCTCATTGTGCCAGCTGCTGTAGAAACACTGAATGGTAAAGATGGTCCCTTCCCCAGTCTAGTCTGTCACCCGAAGCTGCTGGGGAAACCCACTCCTTCCCAGTTCTAGATTTCTACTCCGGGGCTTGCTGCTGCTCATTGAGATCGAACTCTTAATTGCTGAGAAATTAAAGGACAAAGTAAAAGTGAAGTGGCAGCCAATTCTCATGGGGCCTGCAAGAACTAATATTCCATCCCGTCCCCTGTAATAAGTGATGGGTTTCCGTGGCTTCCCTTGGGGGCAGTATTTCAGAGCCCAGGGGGCAGGCTGAAATCTCTGGCGGGCGAGAAGGGGACGGTCTGGTTGCTAAGTGCCGTGTGCACCAGGAAAATACCAAGGAACATGCAAGCGCTCCATGAAGGCTGAGCTAAGAATGGCCTTTTGGAGACTAACTCAAAACCAGGAGGTGGTGGGAGAAAACAGCTGGCGAACTTGAAAGGTGGGTTGGTTTTTTTGGAGCTAATTAACTTGGATGTGTCCTTTTAAATACCAGGCCACATCAGAGGAATTTACATTCCCATTGATATATTTGCCGTGCAACAGCTGTTCCATAAACACGTTTTATAGGCTATTAATAATCTGGGGATTTAATAGAGATTTTCCTGTAAGGATCTGACCTGCAATTAAACTGCGTTTAAAGCTTCCAGTCCCCCAGGCCCTCTTGCAAAAGAAATGTTGCATCCCAGGTGTTTATAGTCTTGGCAGGCCAGCAACACAGAACCACAGGTAAATGAATGAGGCAGCTGAAGCCTTTTGGTCTAGAACAGAGGCAAGGTGCAAATCTGGGCTGGGGAGTGGATGTTGGGCTCTGCTAGTCTAAAGCACTGAAACAGACCTGTCTGTCATGGCCGTGAGGCGGGAGCAAGTCCTGTTTGTCATGGCAGGTGATGGGCCAAGGGCCTGTCCATCATAGCCAGGGGTAAGGCCAGGTTCTGTTTATCATAGCTGGGGATGGGCCTAAATTCTGTCTATCATGGTAGGGGGTGGGGCTAGGTCCTGTTCAGCGTGGCAGGGGGTGGGCCAAGATCTTTGCAAAGGGACATGCCCACATCTAAGCCCCGCCCCTTCCTCAAGCAGCCAGCCGGACCCTGACTGCCCTTTCCTGCAGCTGTCCTCAGTCCAAAGCTGCCTCCTGCTTTATGATTTAGCTTTGGGGGTGTACAATCCTGGAGGGAGGCACTGGGGAGCCGTACCCATAGATAGCCCTGCAGCTCTCTGGGGCAACCACTCAGCCCACCATCTGCAGGGCCAAACCTCCCAAGCCCTAGTATTTAGCTTCTAGCAGGTGCCTCCTGCTGCAGAACTGGGAGCACTGGATGCTTCCTCTGAGGTGTTGGACTGTCCCCTTTAGAAAGCTGCCTTCGCTGTCACGGGTTTCTAATTCCAGCGCTGAACTCCCCTGAAAAAGCAGCCGCTCCGCTGCTCACAGGTTATTGCACGTGTGGAAATTTTCACACGCCAGCGCCCATTTTCATGCACAGTCTCCTGATTTGCAGAGGCAGGCATTGCACGCACAATTGATTGTGCATGAGAAGGCACGTCTGAGGACCAGCCTTTTTGTGCTCCTTCCTAACCACCAAGGTTTACAATGGAATATTCGATTTGTGCTGCCCTACTGCACGGGACCATAACAAACCATGGCAGTAGTGCCACAATAATGCCGGAAAAGCCTTGGTGGTTAAGCAGCTGAACACAAGCTCCCAGTGTAACACTGTGGTAAGGGGTAACCACAGGTTACACCAGTGTAACACTGCGGCCAAAAGAGCTAATGTGATCCTGGGATGTATAAACGGGAATCTGGAGTAGGAGCAGAGAGGTTATTTTATCTCTGTGTTCGGCACCTGCGCGACTGCTGCTGGAATATGGTATCCAGATCTGGTGGCCGCAATTCAAGAAGTAGGTAGATAAATTGGCGCGGTTCAGAAAAGAGCCAGGCGAATGATTCGAGGATTAGAAAACCTGACTTATCATGATAGACTCAGAGTTCCATCTATTTAGCCTGACAAAGAGAAAGTTAAGGGGGTGAATTGGTCACAGTCTTTAATTACCTACGTGGGGAACAAATATTTAACACTGGGCAGTTCTATCTAGCAGAGCCAGGTCTAACACGTGCCAACGGCTGGAAGTTGAAGCTAAACGTCAAAGAGGCGTACATTTTTAACGGCGAGCATGATTAACCGCTGGAGCAATTGACCAAGGGTCGTGGGGAATTCTCCATCACTGCCAATTTTTAATCAAGACTGGGTTTGTTTTTTCAAGCAGATTCGCTGTAGGAATTACTATGGGGCAGCTCTCTGGCCTGTGCTATGCAAGAGGTCAAGCTAGAGGATCATGACACTCCTTTCTGGCGCTGGAATCGATGCGTGTGCTCAGAGAATAGATTTCCGCTCCAATTTGCTGGGCGGTTACCTAAACGTTAATCCCGGCCTGAACCCTCGCAGAAGAGGAGGCCACGCTTCTTTGAGGGTTCGTGGCCTCATTCTGCTCTTGGGCATTTCAATACCTGGTCCCGGGATCTTCTCAGCCTTTTGTCTTTCCTGGGGTGAGGGACGCAGGAACGGACCCTGGCGCCCCCCCCCCCCGGCCAATCTTACAGCTGTGAGCACTGAGGCCCAGCGCTTAGCTACAAGCCACTTTGGGTTGCCATGGCAGCCACAACTGGGATACAAGCCAAGGCCTATTGTACTTAGATGATGTCCCAGCATTTTTGGCCTGGTGACCTCGTCAGCCGGGGGCGAGGGAGCCCGCTGCTGAAAGGGGCTGAGCGGGAAAATGGCCAGTGGGGCGGGGAGGGGGGAAGGGGGATTGTGCCAAAATAACATGGACATGTTCTCACCTGCCAACAGCTGGCTCAGCACCCGCCTCTCACACAGGCTGGGCACAGGGGGTGGTCTGAGCACCCTCTTCGTGCAGGACGACGCGCCCACGACACTCGGCGGGGCATGGCGGGGGGAGGCATCTGTGCTCAGAGCAAAGCGTGGGGTGAATGTGTCTGGCGATGAGCAGAAGATCACCATGTCCCGCTTGGCCGCTGCCTCCCGGTTAGATTGGGCGCTCCTCCAGGGCCACTGGTAGCACAGACTGGGAGCTGGGTGGGACCACACAGGCTGGCTGTGTCCAGCAGCCTGACTAAAGACTCCTCTTGAGCCCATGAGAGCAGAGACCTGCCCCTTCTCCACCACAGGAGACGCCAGGGTCGAGCATGTGCGTGGCAGCTGTGCTGTGCTCCAAGAGGCAGGGCAGGCACCTTCAAATCCCGGTCAGACGCTGTCATCCTCAGCAGGCCTGACCTGCAGATTAAACAGGACAGAGCATTTGTCACGTCCTGGCCTGCTGTTGCGTCATGTCAGCACCGCATGGCTGGTAAACGGCGGCCACGCGTCACCCCAGAGGTGCCTGCATTTCCGGCATGGCACACTGCGCCAGACGCTCTGGAACGCTTTGGGGCTCTCCGTGTGCAAGGCGGAGATACCATAACCCCGTGTCCGGCCAGCGTCACAGTATTTCTGCTGTATTGCTCCCCGCACCCAGCTGATGGTCCGGGTTTTGGTGAGACGTTGGTTCGGGGAACAGCTTAGGCGAGCAGTTCAATGGTGACCATTAGGTGGCCAAGCTGTTGAAGTGAGGCGGGGTCACCTGAGGTGTGGTGGGGTCTCGGGCAGAAGAAATGGCCCAAGTTACAATCCTTTACAGAAGCGAGAGTCTGCTAGGGGAGTCTCATGCAAGGTGGAGCTCGCCGTTGGGCGAGCAATACCTCATTAGACAGCAAGGCGACTTGTAAAAGGGCACAGGCACTAGACGGTGGCGTCTGTTTGCCTTTCACCTGCCCCCTCAGGCCTCCAAACCCCTTAGCCTGGCTTTCTCGAGCTGCTAAATAAACTTCAGTTGGGTTATACTGTGGAGCTGCCTGGGCGCACTGTGTTAATGAGCCCAGTGAACGGAGGCGAGCCAGGGGCAGGGGGCTTGCTGCTTCCACGGAGGTGGATGTCCGAAGTGGGGAGTGGGCAGCTGAGGGTGGCTAAGTGGGGTGGATAAATTGCTAGCCTGCCCTGGGCAAAAGCAGGGCCCAGAGCCGAGCACTTCGGTTGCCAGCAGCTGGTAGCTGGGGATAGTTTCCCTGGTGGGCACAGACAGGCCTGGCTCATGGTAGCGATTCACCTCGGGTAACCCGGAAAAGTGCCAGTAATTGCAGTAAGTGATCTTCCTGGGGGGCTGCTCCAGGGGACAGCTCTTGGATGGGGAGGGGGAGCATCTGATGTTGCCCTGCCCTTTGGCCAGCCATCTCTGTGCCTCTCCCTGGGATCGTTGCATTTTCTCTTTCTCACTGCCTGTGAAATTAATTCGAAGGTGGAGAGGGAGAATTATGTAAAGTGTGGTTATTCGGTAGCGTCGGGGGAAAGCGCGGCTGATGGGAAAGTGGCTCTTTGTGTGTTTAATATGCATTTTTTTTTCCGGCGGTGCATTTTCAGGCGGGTAATTTGCTGCCTTTTCAGGCCCGATCGGTATCATTTCTCCGGCAATGACAGCTTTTATTTGCACTGAAATGAATGCCATGAAATTTCCAAGAAATATAAAAATGTCTATTGTCTCGTCCCGGCGTTCCCGCCACAAAGGGGCTGCGGAGAGCGGGAGGAGGGGGCTGGGGAAGGAGTCGCACAAGGTGGGAACCAGCCCTGTCCCTTCAGCCGGCTGTCGCGCATCCAGCCGTCGCTCCAGTCAGCCATGGATCACTTTATCCAGCCCTAAATCACTTTGTCTGTCTCTCTGTCTTGGCACCCAGCCTCTGGCTTATTGGGCGTCTCCTCAACCCCTCCCCCATCCCCTCGTGGCATATGTCCCCACACTGGGATGCCAGCTGGGGGAACCCAGGCCTCAACGCTCTGCCCCCCTTCCCTGAGGAGTCCAGCTCCTTGTCCCCAGTGTGGTAGCACCCACTCCACCGAATTTCCCCTCCCATCCCATTGTCTGGCACAAGGGGCTCTCAGCCTCCATGATCTGCCCGGGCTTTGGTGACCCCATCGGGCTCCACCTCTTGGGCCATGGCCCAGCACCACTGCATGGGGGGTGTGCACTCCAGGATGGGCATTTGGGGGGAGCCATATGTGTTGGTCTCCCAGCCTGGGGTGGGGCTGCTGGGGTCCAGTGCTTGGCCCTCTGCTAGGCCAGGCTGGGCCCACTTCTCTCTAGGCACTCCCCACACTGGCCTGGCCACATAGCAAGGGGCTGCAGCGGGGGCGGCGGAGAGGTTCATAGTTGCGCTTTGTGGGGAAACTGAGGCACCAAGCAGGGATATGGCTGCCCCAAGGGCACAAGGGGCAGGTGCAGCTTGTCCCAGTACTGGGGAGTCCTCGGCTTGCCGCGCCAGGTCACGTTCTGCCGCGTTTCCCCATCTCCTGGCAGGCTCCCCGGCTTTCCTGAAACCATCCGTGCAGGGCTGGGGCTCTGTTCTCCCTTCCCACTCCGAGCAGGCATCCCCCAAACCAAAATGTCCTCACAGCTCCAAGGAGCTCTTTGAACCGCAGCCTGAGCAGCGTGCCCGGGGATGCTGGATCCTGGCAGCTGCTTGGCTCTGCGCGGCCTCTGTGCACCCTGCAGGAAACTCTCCAGGTATCCTTGGCTCCCGGCTAAGCATAATCCCGGCCCTGCTGGCAGTAGCTGCTGCTAATGGCTCCAGCGGGTGAGACGCTCGACAAGGTGACCCACAAAATTATGAGCAAGGAAACGATCTGGCGTGCCAGCCTTTGCGAGCCAAGTGTTGAAGTGCTACAGATGCTTGATGGGAAGAGTTATTTTAATAGGATCAGCGGCACTTGAAGCCAATCCCTGGCCATAGATGGAGCTGGGGGCGGGGGGGGGGGCGGGCGCCCGCTCTAGGGGCTGGGCCAGGCCAGATCAGTCACGCTTTCCTCAGCCCTTTCCTCCCCTCCTGGGTCAGGTTCTTCCAGGGCCCCGAGCACCCGCCTGGTGCTTTATGAGCCTTGTTTCAAGACCCTGAGCCCAGTAAAAGCACTTGAGCCCTCCGCCCCTCTCCCCCAACCCTGGTGTTTTCTCTTTTTAGTATTAACCCTTTGTGTGTCTGGAGTGCCCGGATACCATGGTGATGGGCTGTGTAGAAAGGTAGGTGTAGAAAAATTATCTGGTCCCCTCCATCCAGGGATCACAGAGCAAAACACAAATGACTTAAATCTCTGGAGTGAGGGGCAGCAGCAGAGCTGAGTGTGGGGAGACCAGGGCTGGGCTTGCAGGGGGCTGTGGGTCGGGCGTGCGGGGCATCGGCAGAGGCGGGATGAGGCAGTGTATGCCTGGCTCTAACTGGAGTGACTGGCCCTGGCAGCAGACGAGCGCTGGCAGGTTTCAGTGCATTGGCTGTGTGCTGCATGGCCCCAGAGCTGTTCACTGATTTCAAGCCCAGACGGGCCCAGCCCGCTCACCTCGGCTGACCCCCTTCATCGCTGCAGCCAGAGACAGAGTCAGGGATCTCACATCCCGGCCATCAGGGCTGTCCCTGCAGCTGGCACGTTGTTTCCATGTTTCATACCCTTCCTGAGGGAAACCTGCCCCTTGCTCCTAGGCTAGCGCGTGGCTCGCCTTGGGTTCCAGCTGGAGCCCTGCGCCGCCCGCAGTCTCCCGCCCAGGGCAGTGTCGTCTAACCATGTCTTGGCAAACCCGGGGTACGGCGCTGCTTTGCCCGTTCCCGTGGAGGCCAGTTTCCCAGACCCTCAGATTGCCCTTGTCGTGCCCTTCTGCGCCTTTTCCAAACTGGCATCGCGCTGCTGGGCGCACAGACACCGACCCTGGCCAACGGGTCAGTGCCCTTCTTGGACACCCACGCGGTGCCCGCCGGGCTACAGCCTGGCCCGGGGCACTCGTGTCTAGGAGTGTCTCTTCCAACCCCTAAATCCTGGGCAGAGCCTTTGTTTTCCAGGCGGACTTTGTGTGTTTGCCCCTCTCTGCTTGGCCCGCAGGGGCAGCTGGGCCAGAGCAGGAGCGGCCAGCCCGGTCTCCCCCAGGCCTGGCAGCCGCAGGGCCCAGCAGAGGCTGGCAACTTGGAGCCAAGCTGGCCTGGTTTGCACCTGGCACTGGGAAGGGCTGGAGGTGGCCCCTTGATCTGGGCGGAGGGAAGGGGCGAGGCCCTGCTCACCAGCATCTGGGGGCACTGGGGGTGTCTGGCTTGCCCACCTGTCATTGGTCCCCGGGGCTGTGGGTGGGCAGACAGGGCACTTGCTCTAGCCGCTCCAACAGCTGTCGCCTCCAGTTTGATTGCATAGGGGTGGGTCTCAGCCGGCATGAAGGAGCCTCTCCCCTCCCCCTCCCAGCCCTGTCGGCTGCCCCCGCAAGCAAAGTGAGGAGCCCAGGGAGGCTGGACACAGATGGTCCCCCAGCACCTGGGCTCCTGCAGCAGGGAGTTCCCCAGGCTGACTCGCGCACTTGTGTCAATGGCCTTCCATTGCGTGTGCCCCTTCTCATGGATTTGGGAGCCGGGGGGGAGGGGGGTGTTTTCAGTAGCCCCCACACCCCACTTCCTGCCTGGGGGCGATCCCTGGCCAGCCTGCTTGGAGTGGTGTGGTTGGGGAGCGGCCCACTGCTCCCCATCCCCGTCTGCCTGGAGTGTGGATGTGTACAGGCTGGGACCAGGCCAGCTCAGTTGAGGGGACAGCACTGGAGACACTGATTGCAGAGGGGCTCGTGGGAAAGGTGGGGTGCATGTTTGGGGCACATGGTGTGGAGCAGCATGGAGGGAAGGGGGCAGTTGCTTTCCCCCATGGCCTTGCAGCCCCTCTTGGTGCAGGCTTTCCCCTGCAGCAAGTGGAAGGGGGACTGGAGGGGATTCAAGTGCAGCAGTCCCACTCCCGGGGGGGGGAGGGGGGGAGGGGGAGGTCTGGGGGAAGAGGGGAACAGTGGCGGGGGATCAAGGCTCAATGCCCAGTTTTGCCATGTGCCCTTGGGCAAGGCCCTGAGCTGCGCTGTGCCTCAGTTCCCGGCTGCACAACTGGGACACCAGTTGGGCCTGCCTACGGTGACTGGATGTCCTGATTGTCTAGGGCCAGGCCCGATATTCGGGGCGGTTTCTTATATGGGCTCCTGCTAACACACACACACACACACACACACACACACACACACACACACACCCCCACACCCACCGAGGCGCTGCTCCTGATGTTTTCACACTTGCTAGCGGGCCCCCAGCCCCCATGCTGGCGGGGGATGAGCTCAGCACCTCCGTGTGTGTGTGTGTGCGCGTGATCAGTGCGGTACTGAGGTTATTAGGTCCCCCGGGGGTGGGGGGGGGAATGTGCCGGTTGCAGCACCCCCTGCTGGCTGAGGCTATTTCGGGGTGTGGCGGGTGTGTGTGTGAGACCCGTCCGGGGCGGTCCCCTCCTTGGGGTGCCAAGGGTTAACGCGGACGGGTTTGCGAAGCTGGAAAGCCGAAGGTAATGAAGTGTGCGGCTTTTTATGTGGCTTTTAATTACGTCGAGTTAATTAACATGATGGGCTCGGGTCTCGGCGCCTGGTGCCAGCTCCCCAGCCTGTTTGTCAATAAAACCAGCCACCCGGGGCCCTGCCAGATTTCTGCCGTGTAGTTCATTTCAGCGCGCAGTAAAAGGCCAGCCTGGCCCCCGTCTGGGCCAGTCTGGTTCGTGGGGGGTGGGGGTGCGGGTGGAGGGGGGCCAGCCCATCCCATTACCAATAGCATCACGCAGCGATTTGGGGGCTCTGGATTAGGGGAGCCCACCCCCCAGCCACCAGCAGCTGATTGCAGCATGGACGGGTGACCCCCTCCCCACTTCCCCCCATGGCCGCCAGGGCAGGGCCCAGCTTGGCCTGTGGTAACATGGTGGGCTCCATTCAGCTCCCCCCCCCCCTCCAATGCCCCACGTTTAGCGAGGGGTGCTAGATGCAGGCCCCCTGCCCCGGGCGGAGTGACAAGCGGGCGCTGGCTGCTGGGGTCGCTTGCACCACCACAGGCCTCCCTGCTCTGCTCCTGGGAGGCTAGGCCAAGCCCCAGCACGTGGGTCCCCTCCCTGGCGCTCTCCAGTTCTGGGCACTAACTCACCCTGCCGACCCCCCCACCCAGGTGCCTGGGATGCTGCTGCAGGGAGCAGGGGGGGGGAGAGGGGGGCGCTGATGAGTGGTGCTATGATCCGCCCCCCCCCCCCCGAGACACCTGAGCCCCGCCACTCCAAGGCTTGGGGGGGGCACCCTGCATGGTGCCCAGGCTCCTTGGCATGGCGACCCCCCCTCGAGAGCTGGGACGAGCGAGTCACAACAGGCCACTGCAAACTACTCCCCCCCCAGTCCAGCCCAGCCAGGCCTTAATTGGCGTCGGCGCCCGTGACTAGCATGGCAATGCCAGTCCCCTCCTCCCCCCACCCCCCGACGGCCCCCGGCAAAGCCCCCCCGCTCCGCCCAGGGCTAATAGGAAGTGATCCATCATCTCGCGGCCTGGCGTGGCAGGCGGCTAATACATTTATCTGCCGTCAGCCAGGCAATTTCCTCTGCCTCCCGCTAATCGATTGCGCCCGGGCGGTGGGGAATGCTGGGGGGCACCCCGGAGCCAGGTGGCCCCCTCACCCCAGGTGGGTACCCAGCTCCATCCCCAGGTGGACACCCCCTGGCCAGGTTCAGCGGGTGCGGACAGCCAAATCTGACCCCCCCTCCTGTTCCACATACCCTGGCTGGACCCCTGGGGGGGCAATGGGGGAAGGTGCTCAGAGCCCAACAGGGAGATTGGTGATAAAGGGCAGAAGGGGGGTAAGGGCCCTGCATGGGGGCGGAGGTGGAAGTAATGGGGGGGGGTGTCAAGGCCCCGTTTGCTGCTGGCCTTCCCTCTCCCCATTTCCAGTGCGCCCAGGGTGCTGGTTGCTGGGGTCAGCCCCTCCATCCCTGCCACAGCCCTGGGAGTGCAGCATGCCCCCCCCACGCCCGGCTGTTCCCCCCCAGAGCTCCGGGCCGCCAGGCCCAGCCCGTGGCCATGTGCTGGGCTGGGGGGGACACAGTCTGTGGCAGGTCACTGGAGGTGGGGTGTATGCGGTAGCAGCTCCCCAGGGCAGGGGACAGAGGAGCCCTAGCCACATACAGGATCCCGCTGTGGGTCCCCCTGCCCCCCATCACCCCAGACCCAAGGCAGGCCGGGCCTGGCAACTTGCCATTAAGGAGCCATTAGGGAACCCAGGCTGCCCATGGAGGGGCTTCCGGTGATACCCCTGGGTGGGGATCAGGCCCCGTCAGCTGCCTGCAGGGGCTGGGACCCAGCCCCTCTCCCCACATCCTCCCCCAACCCTGCTGGCTCCCACAATGCAGGGGGGCACCCACCAGGCTACGTGGGTGACAGCTGGTGACAGCATCAAAGCGACAGACTCAATAACCCAGGCCAGCAGCCTCCCACAGCGGGTTTATTTCAGTCCATCCGACACGTTTCAGTGCAAACGAAGCTCCACGGTGCAGGCCCTGCCCGTTGCCCACGCTGGGCTGGGACCACTGCACCTGCTGCGGCCTCCTTCCTCACCACAGGCCCCTAGGTCCCAGCCCGCCGGCTGCCTGGGAACATGGAGACTCCAGGGCGCTCATCACGTGCCTCACGACAACAGGCCGTTCACCCCCGGGGCTGGCCGGAGTCTCCGTGTCAGCCGCCGAGGCCGCGCAAGCGTCTCGGGGCAGGACCTGTTCTCCAGCTGGGGCGCGGAGCAGTTCGATGACTCGCCCACGGCTGGTGGAGGGAGGAGAACCCAGGCGTCCTGAGTCCCCATCGCAGCCGCTCTTCTGGCTGTCGCAAGCCTGAGCCGGGCGACTGCCATACGCGCTTGTGGGATTGCCAGCACTTCGTCCCCACGCCGCACCGGCAGGAAGGCAGCCCCAGGGCCACCAAGCCTGGGTTAGGAAAGGGCCCGGGAGCGTCAGGGCAGGCCAAGCCCCGGCAGTTACCCAGCCACGTGTGCCAGCCGGGGCTGGAATTGGCAAGGGCTGGGCTCCCAACTGGCAGAAGTGCAGTGGGGGGGAGAGGAGGGAAGTCCTGAGAGTCGGGTGTGTGTAGGGAGCTCGTGGGCCAGTGGGGCAAGGCCAGCCCGGCTCGAGCGCCCGCGGCCCTTTGGGCAGCCCCCCTTGCCCATCACTGTGCCAAGCCAGGAGGCTGGGTTACAGCTCAGTGCTGGTGACCGCACTGACGCCGTGCACCAGCAAGGTGGGGCCCAGGTCCCGGGTCAGCAGCTCCAGCTGGTGCAGGTAACTGGTGTAGAGGCTGGTGTCAGCAGGGGGCCGGGGCAGGTAGAGGAAGCGGATGGTGGGTGGCGAGCCCTGCTCCAGGATGAGCCTGTTGGCTGCTTTCAGGTACTCGTCGGAGATGCAAGTGGCATTGCCAGGGAAGTTCATTGTGACCTCCTCCGGCCTGGCACCCTGGTCCTGCTGCTTCTGCCAGTGCAGGGCCACCACGGCGTCCCAGGGCACCAAGCAGGTGGTAGCCTGGATGCGCAGATCCTTCAGCAGCTGGTGCAGCTTGTCCTCCTGCCCGCGGGTCCTGGCCCTGGTCTCCACACACAGGAAGAGGCGGAGGCGGGCCCGGCGCCAGGAGCGCACCATGCTGAGCACGCAGGCCATCTGCAGCAGGAAGAGGCTGCAGGTGTCGGCGTAGCGGGCGCTGTCGGGGCGCAGCAGGTTGACGGGCCAGACGTCGATGCAGGGCCCGGGGCCGGCCGGGCGCTCAAATGCCTGCGCCTTGTCGAAGTGCTCGAAGGCGCGAGCCAGCAGCACGTTGCGCCGCATCTTCACCGCGTCGGCCACCACGGCCACGTACTCCTGGGCCGACAGCCACTTGGGGTCCGCGGCCTCCCGCACCGGCGGGAAGCTCAGCCGCACCGCCTCCTCCCCGCCCTCGACAGCCAGGTGCTGGGCCAGCCCGTCCTGCGGCGTCGCACCGTCGTAGAAGCCCAGCACGATGGTGTTGGGCTTCATGCCCCCTGCGGCACAGAGCGTGGCACAAAGTTAGCATCAGCCCGCCCGCCAGTCTAGGGCTCCCATGGCCCAGGCGTCCCAGCCCCACCTGTGCGCGCAGGGACAGCGTATCTGTGCCTTGGGGAATTTGGGGGCAGCGCCTAGGACTGTAGGCACCCTGCGCTACCAGCTGGCCTGCCCTTAGAGCGGCAGCGAGCCTAGCAACAGCTCACCGTGCCATGCTCTGCCTGCCTAGCTGACTCAGTGCCTGGGACGTGCAGTTCGCTGCCCCCTCGCTTTGCCAAGGACGACTAGACACCACCGCCTGGGGGCCAGTTTGACGATGTGGGGAATTTCTGTAATATGAAGTGGGCATCTGCCTCAGTTTCCCCCGTGTGCTGCAGGGTTACCTAGCAGCTAGAAAGGGCTGCTTGCTCTCTGCAGAGGCTCGGAGACTCGGGTGAATGGCTCCTGGCTGCCTGGGGTTTGGGCCCCATATCGATGGAGCATCTGAGGAGATGCTGGTAAATCCAATCACTGGGACTTTGATACCTAGTGACAACGGCCATGGTCGGCCCCGCTCGGCAGGAAGCCCAGCCGTGTTTGCCCAGCTGGAGAACAGGGGCCTGGGGGGTGAGGAGAAGCTGGGTGGGCTGCGGGTAGCAGTCGGGGGCACACACCTGAGCAGGGACGCAGAGAGGTCAGAGGGGCAGGGCTGGGGGCTCTGGGCTGCCCCGGGTGGCCCAACCTTCTCTGTGGGCTAGCCAAGGACTGCCTGTGCTGTGTCCAGTCGACTAATAAGCCCGTCTGTGAGCTGGCGCTGGCTGAGCGCCCGCAAGGGCTGGCAGAGGGGTGTGTTGTCCCCTGAGATTGTACCAGTCTCCCACCGGGGTCTGTGGCAGTGGGTCTCGCTGAGCGCGCTCACGGTGGGCAGCAGGGGGGCTGCAGGCCCAGAGGAGGTGGCGAGGGCACGGGGCTCATCCTGGAGGAGAATGAGACTCCTGGGGGGTCTGACACCCTGCGGGGGCCTCCCAGAGACTGTTCCAGAGCTGGGGCCATGGAACCAATCGTGTGGGTCCATGATGCCAGCCCTCCTCTACCCCCGTGAGCAAGAAGGGATGTCCTGCTCCAGTTCTCCCAGCAAGGAGCGGGGAGGCACCAGCTGGCCTCCCATGGGAGCGAAGCCACGCCTCACGAGAACTCTCTGCCGCCACCGGCTTCCGTGCCCAGGCAAGGGGGGTTTGGGTGCAGGGGGCCAGGTGACACCCTCCCATGGGCGAGACGGCCTGGTACGCTCACAGAGTGCCCCTCCCAGCTCCGGATGGGGCCGAGGGGACATGCGTGGGGCAGGGAGGGATATGGACAGTCTCAGGCTCCATTGGCCCAGGGGCTGGCAGCTGCCCTGAGCCAGTGGTATTAGGGTAACCAGCAGCTGGTAAGCGAACCAGGTCAGGCCATGGGGCCCTCCTCGTAGTGCGCCCAGTGTGGGTTGGGGCTGCCCAGCAGCGGCCCCCGTGAATGACGGCCGTGGGGCTGTGGCTGGCAAGCGGGAAGCCGGGGCGGGCGGGGACTCACCCAGGCCGGAGATGAAGAGCAGCTGCTGGATGCCGTGTCTCACCGAGTCGGCCAGCGTGAGGTTCACAAAGGCTTTGATGTTCAGCTTGTCGACCAGCAGGAGCCAGGAGTCGGCCTGGCTCGGCAGGGGGTCGGAGGGCAGGGAGTCTGGGGAGAGACGGCAGCGTCAGCCCTCCACGCGGCGCCACGGGGGCTGGTGGTGAGAACAGCCCCTCCCCGAGCAGTTGGCCCCGGGCCTCATGCCTGGGGGGTGCTTGGCTCCCAGGGCAGAGCCACTCCAGCATGGCTCCGAGGCATCGCCCCGCAAGAGCTGCTCTCCCCAGCCCTCCCACCTGGGCTCACCCCCAGCCCCTGCCCCCACCACCTGGTACCATCCCTAGCCCCAGAACTCTGCTCACCCCCAGGTCCCCCCCACGAGCTCTGCTCCTTCCCAGTTCATCTTGCCCCCTTGCGCCACCCCCAGCCCCTCCTGGAACACCTGCTTTCCTCCATCTCCCACCTCCCGGCAGCTCACTGGCAATGCAGCCCCGAGTTTGGGCTTCTTCTGTGTCTGTGTCCCATCCCTCTGTCCCCATGGAGCCCCACACAGGGATGGGGGGGGCGGAGGCTGTGCCACTGGCAAATCCCTGTGGGGCCTGGCACACCGACCTTAGCATGTCGTGCTCATGCGTGTGCCCCCGGAGTGCCCTGTCTGCGCTCTGCCCGCTGGCACAGCCCTTTGGCTGGGCCCCCATGTTCTGTCCCAAATCCGATGCTGCCCCGCCCCGCAGCGGTGCGACGTGCCCACCATTCCTCCACCCAAGGGCACACCAGCTGATGCCCCGTGTCCACACCAGCCCCCGGGGCTGGCATCTCCCACCCCTGGGAGGCTGGTCCATCAGGGAGGGGTACACCTAGCTCCAGGTCACAGCCTTGACACTCCGCCCCCATGCCATGCTGGAATTGCAGGCGGGGGCTACCCTGCTTTACCCCTGGGTGGGGCCCTGCCCTGGGGGTTTGCCCTGCCAGGCTCTCACAGGGTGTTAGGCCACCATCCCGCCGTGTGGCAGGGATGCTTTGCAGCCTCCAGCCGGCACCCCCCTGGGCAAGGCTCGCCCGGCTTCGCCATCTCACCCGCCTGCTGATTCACACCCAGGGAAGCTTTGTCAACCACGCTCCTGCAGCAGCACGGCATGTGGGCGCCGGCCGGCAGAGAGGGACTTTTCAATGGCTGCCGCCAGGGGCCCCAGCCTAAGACCCAGCTGCCTCTCCCCCTCGTGGCCCCCTTGCAGCTGCGGGTGCGCCTCTGGGCTGATGCATGGGAGAGGCCCACAAATCAGTCTGAGCAGGGCTCCCAAGGGCCTACTGCCTGGCTCTCCCAGCGTTGGATCCGACACCACGGCAGCCCCATGAGCCAGCCCCTCCCGGGCGAGTCGGGGCCCTGGCATCCGACGGCGCTCTCACCTAGCTCGTTGAGCTCCACGTGGCCCAGCACGTACAGGCCACTCTTCTTCAGGTCATTGATGAAGCTGATCAGCTGGACGCTGGACCGGGGGTTCTGCACCATGAGCAGCATCTGGGGGCGCCAGAACTTGACGTGCTCCTTCCGGACATCCAGCATGAGCAGGTACTTCCTGACCTGGCGGAGGGGGCGGAGTGGAGGGCGGGGGGGGTCAGTGCACACTCGGGCCACAGGCCAGCGGCAACGTGGATAGACTGGGGGGGCGGGGGTGCCTCGCCCAGATTCAATGGCATTTCGCCAGCCCTCGGCCCAGCCGAAGAGAGCCTGGCGCGAGCTGGGCGCCTGGCATAGGCACCTCCGCCCCCAGCCGCCCCCCTGCCAGCCCCAAGGCACATGGGACAGGGCCCCGCTCAGCTCCGGCAGTGTGGTACATCAGGAGATAGTAACGGTGCCACCCAAAGGGGCCAGCACTAACCAGTGGGGGGAGGGCCAGGGAAGCCGGACAGGGCTTGGTGGGGCAGCCTTCCCCCTGTCCCGTGGCAGGGGCCCAGCTCTTGAAAGGGGCTTCACTGCCCATCTCCCATTAGCCCCCAGTTCCAAGCACTGGCCGAGGGGGAGGGTCCCATCGCTCAGGGCCCAGCCCCCGCAGCTAACGCTAGCAGCTTTTCTTCCTGGGTGCGGGCAGTGCCTAGTGCCGTGCGGGCGCAACCAGAATGCCAGGGCCTCGCTGCAGCTCGCCCGTGCCCAGGAGAGCCACTGGGCCCGATCCTGTCTGAGTCGCCAGACAGGGGCAGGGGTCGGGGGATCCTTCGACCAGATCCTCTGCTGGGGTTGACCGGAGCAGCTTCCTGGCACGCAACGCAGCTCTGTGGAGCGACGCCAGCCAAGGATCGGGCCCTGAAAGTCTATGAATATTGCACCTGTCTGGCCCCCAGCCCCTTTGCCCCAGCCCGCAAGCACGTAGCAGAGAGAGGCGCCCCAGTACAGCACAGGTTAACCTGGTTATGCGCTCTGCTGTTGGCATTTGTCTTCACTATAGGGGACAGGCGCGTTTGATCACTGTCCATGGGGGTAACAGCTCACAGGGAAGAAATGTTTCTATCCAATACGCAACATAAGCTGATTGTTTTCCCTGCACGCTGTCTGTCCGTGGCGCCAGGCCAAACCCCTGGCACAGAGGGAACGAGACGTAGAGAGAGAAAAATCTTCAGTGGCGCAGGAGTGTCTGGTTTTGGTCTCCCACCCGCAGCTCTCCGGGGAGGGTGCTGCGCCCAGCTGGGTGGCTTAGCCTGTTCATCATGGGAACCTCCCAGGGCACACAGCTGGATTTCATGCTGCCCCTGAGTGCCCCTCACCCTCAGTTTCCCCGTGGGCACTGCAGAACCTTTTTCTGCTTCCTGCCCTGAGTGGCTGCACGTTCCACCCCAGAGGTGGCTGCATTTCAGAGGGGAGGCCCTTGCAGGTACTGACTTCCAGAGGGTTGGTGTGGCAAAGTGGGAATTTTCTGCCATATTTCTATCACCTCTATGGCACTCGCCAGGCCGGGGCCAGAGCGCAATGGCCCAACTCAGCTCCGCCAAGCGATGTAGGCGCCTAATTCCCTTGATTTCCATGGAAATGAGGAGGCTAAATACCTAGACTCTGGGCCATGGCCCCCGCTTCCCAACCCACCAACACCCGGCCCAGCCAGCTCCTTGATCCCCTGGCATCCTGGCTGAGCTTGGCCATACAGACCAGGAGACCGACTGATCTCACGCCGGTGTCAATCAGGAGTGACACGGCCAAGGCCTGTGGAGTCATGTTAGAGCAGGATCGAGCTGCAGCTAGGACAGTGTCCGTCACTAGGATGCCGCCTGCCATCGAAGGCAGCCGGCCAGACCCCGCTGGGTGGGAAGCGGGGGAGCCGTGCTGACTCCGTGGGGTCACTCTGTGGGGTCACATCGGCATCCGTGGGAGGAGACCCCCCCAGCTCCAATCCAGCAGGATGGCGATGCTGGCCCACGCCCCAGAGGAGCTGCAGCTGGGCGATCAGGAGATCCCATTAAGCTGTAACGGGACGCTGCAGGGCTGATTTGACGATCTGAATGGCAGGCCGGGGGGACGACGTGCCTAGCTCATCGGGGCTGGGGAAGAAGCTTGGACCGGGAGCCCAGCGCTGGGGATAGGGGCCAGGCACGGGCAGCACTGGGGAGACACCCCCGCAGGGGCGGGGGACTGGGCTGACGGAGCAGGGAAGCCGGGACCCCCCAGGTAGCGAGGGTGGATGGGGAGGAAGGTGCCCCCGACCCCCAGCTGGGCCCGGGGCAGGGAGAGAGGCAGCTGGGAGGGGGCAGGGCCCCGCTAAGCGGCCGGGGGGCGGCGAGGGTGCTTACCTGGTGGAAGATGAGGGCCTGGCTAATGTAGCCCCAGCTGCTGCTGGGGGAGAGGTAGTGCAGGGCCAGCAGCAGCAGCAGCAGGAAGGCCCCGCAGGCCGTGGCGTAGATGGGGCTGATGAGGAACATCATGATGCCGCAGCCCAGGATGCCGAGCACGCAGGTGTGCCAGGTGAAGTACTGGAACGTGGGCCTGCAGGGGAGAGCGGAGACGGCCTCTCAGCGCGGGCAGCGAGCCCGGGGCTAGTCCGTGGGGCGGGGAGAAGGCTCAGATGGCGTCTCGGCGGCCAGCAGGGGGTAGCCGCAGGGTGGGGCCGGTTCTCAGGGCGCTGGGGACGTGGGGAGCTGCTGTAGGGGACGCTCCCCTAAGAGAATGGTCAAGGGGAGAACCGGTCCCAGCCCGGCTGACCCCAGGGGTGGAGACAGGTCCACGTTGCCCCCCAGGAGTCCTCTGGGCAGGGGCGTCGGGAGAGGGCCAGGACAGGGCTGGGCATGACAGCCTGTGGGAATTCCAGCCCCCCCAGATCAACCGTAGGGCTTGGGGCCCGTGGGATGGGCCTTCCAGGCCGGGCACTGCCCCTGCCAGCGGGGTCAGGCTAATGCGTCAGTCAGCTGCCTGGGACAGCGCGAGGGCTGGGGAAAACGGGCCAGGTGGAAGCCGCTGGCTGCCTCCCGCAGCAGGCGTGGCCCTGAGCCAGCCAACGCCCTGGCTGTCTCCCCACTCAGCATCCATGGGGAAGAACCCCCTTGTCTCCCCCCAGAGCAGTGGGGGGCGAGGGGTGCCAAGGGCTCCGGGGGGGCTACTTTACTGAGTTGTTTTTACTTCAAACCAGGGGGATGGGGGGCTCGGAGCTGGGGATCAGCCCAGCGGAAAATCAGTTCCCCAGCCCGGTGGCGTGCCGGGATTTCAAACGGCAGGAGCAGGTCAGCTTGGGAGGGGGTTGTGCATGGCTTAATTAACGGTGCTCATCTAACCCGCGTCTAGCTGTATTGCTGGGCAAGATTTAAGGACGGCCAGTAAGGCTGGTCCCCAACCCCCAGCCCTTAGCAACAACCCTGCAAAGCAGAGACAAAGGCAGGCGGGGGGGGGCTTCTTCTGCTCAAAGGGAAAAAAGGTGAATAATGAAGCGAGATTGCAGCTAAGTGGGGAATCGATCCTCGTAAACGCTGCCCCATGCTTGTCCTCCCCTCCCAGCAGCAGCGCCTGGCTGGGACATTAACTCTTTAGATGCTGGCAGGGGACATGCAGACTCCTGTGGGGGTGGTGGGTTGAACCGTGGCCCTCCCTGCCCCCCCAGCCAAGGCCCATCTCCTGGGCCCGCTGAGGTTGCAATCGGGCTGGGCCGTGTAGTCGAAGGACTCTGGGGTTTGGGCACCGTCCAGCTCCCTGCCCCCTGGCCCTGCCACTCTCGGGGACGCTCCCTTGGCCACAGGGGACCAGCCCGGTTTGGGAGCAGAAGATCCCAGGTGCTAGATCTGGCTCTGCCCGGGCGGTTCCACTCGACCCTGTCGGTGCCTGCGTCACCACTGGGACACCCTCCTGCACCCGGCTGGGGAGTTGGGGCAGCACAGAGCCAAGGGCCAGGGTCTCAGCAGGGCGGGTGACTCAGCCAGACAGACCCAGTGTCTCCCTTGGGAGAGCGGTGCGTGGGCACGGGCTGCAGCACAGGATGCCCGGGGGCGCCGGCACCCCGTCAGCTCTGCAGCCAACCGGGCAGGAGTGTTCCCTGCCCAGGATGCCCTGCCTGGCAGGCGCGGGGTCCCTTCCCCCCTGCAGCTGGCCAGGTACAATGGGAGCCAGTCGTCCCCCCCCGCCCTCCCCTCTCTGGCAGCAGGGCAAAGGGCAGCGCTGCAGGACGTGAGGGGAATGCGATGGCTCGGCGCGCTGGGGCCTGCCAATCACCGCGGAGAGCCGGTGCCGGGTGCCGGATAACAGCAGCCATGATCGATTGGGGAAGGCATTTTATCCTTCAGCTCCTGCCTCCCCGTGTGTCAGCAAGGCTGAGGGAGCCCGATCCGGAGCGGTGCAGCGCCTCCTGGGCTTGTGCCGCAGTCACCGGGAGCCGGCCCAGCAGCCCCTCGGGGGAAGCGGCCAGCACCCTCCAGGATGGGCCCCAGAGGAGTGGAAACACGGCTCTGGGCGATGAGCCAAGGCAGATGGGTTGGGAGGTGCTGGGGGGCTGACAGAGCTTCAGCCGCAGGCCCTGCTGCCTGCAGCTCCAAGAACCGGGAGACTCCTGGCCCCATGGCTCCTTCCCAGCTCTGCCACTGACTCCCTGCGTGACCCTGGACTGGTCCCTCGGCCTCGGTTTCCCCACGGATCTGCAGGAGGAGGATCAGGTCTCCAGCCAAGCTGAATTCAGGATTTAATTTCCTTAAAAATGTATCTGGATCATTAGTTGGGCCCCATCTCATCCAACCCTCTTTGCTTCCCAGCTGGCTGTGGTGCCTGTCACTTACCATCCACTTAGCAATTAGTGCACTGACAGCCAGGACAGCGGGACCCCAGACTCCTCCTCAAACTAGCCTGGGACTCCCGGCCTATCTGCTCTTGAGCCTCCATGTGGAACTGCCTTGCTCGGTTTGCTGGGGACGCTGAAGACATTAATGACACGGGGCAGGTGGGCACACTGCGGGCTGCCTGTGTGTGGGGCAGAGTGCAGTCAGCCCACAGCCACTAAGCCCCTCTGATTTTTCACACTCTTTGCGTTGCTGCCCAGAGCACGTGCCAATCACAGCCCAGCGCCCTCGCAGTCCTGTCTCCCCCGGCACCCTGCAACCTCCGGGCGGGGGGGGGCTTTCCCTGGGCCTGAGGCACCTCCCTGGGGCACATCTCGCTGGCCCTGGGGCACCTCTCCGTAGTGATGCTCTGGTTTCCAAAGCAAGAGGAGCGGGAAGCCCCCTTTTACCTGCTCAACTGCCTGGGCTGTTCCCCATGGGCTTGAGCCCATCCTAGTGCCTGGGCAGGGGCGGCCACGGGCCGCAGGTTGGCACAGTCAGGGGCCAGGACTGTTGCCACAAAAATCTGAGCCCAGCGCGAATGGGGTGGGTCGCTAGAGCCCAGGATGTGCAGCGGACAAGAGGAGATTCAGCCATGCTGCCTGCTCTCCTCATGTGTCAGGCTGCTTGAGCCGAGAAGGGATCGTTAGCTAATTACATCGGAGGCCGCTAATTGCTCTTTGTGCGAAAATGAGCCCTGCACTGCTACGGGAAGAGCCGCAGACAGCCCCGGCCTGCAGGGAATGGGCCTGACATGTGTCGTTGGGTGGTTGGAACGGCCGCCCCAGCAACAGACGGCGTGCGCACGTGCTGCAGTCAGCCAGCACCTCTCACCCTGCTGCTGCCGTTCCTGGGCTAGCCGAGATTTCACCTCTTCTGGCCTCCGCCTAGCCCCGGGTAAGGGGTGAACACCAGGATCGCGCCTCAGAACAGCTTCCCATCATCCAGTTACGCTGCTTGCCCCACAACAGCCAACTATTTGCGAGAAGCACTGGGGAGGAGTAACAGATGCTAGGCCACTTGCTGGGGTCTAGCACTTAGACACTGCTGCCTAGAATGATCTGAGATACACTGTCGCACCAAATGTTGTTGCTTACACCCATGCTATATTCATGGTCATAGAGCCAGAGCCATGCACTAGAACAGCGGGAGCGTACTGTGTGCGGGGTGGGGGAGCAGCTCTGTGGCACGTTCCCTCTTGGGAATCTTCTTTCCGGGGCTGAACAAAAGGGCAGCGTTTGGCCAAGGAAACCCATGTGGGGCTTGCAATTCATCACATGGGAGGAGCTCGGTGGCTAGGTGCTGCAGAAAGGACCATGGCACCCCAGTGAGATCCCAAAGGGATCCCACCTTCCAGCTGTATGAGAAGAGGAGCCAGCGATCATGCCACAGCTGGGAATCTGCTTGCCATGAGGCTTGGCCAGTTTTGTAGCAAACCAGGTAATGAGGAGATTGTAGCCATTAATTTCTGCATCCCTAACGTGCCTGGGAGATGTGCACAGAGCATCGTCCCCATTTCACAGGTGGGAAAACTGAGAGAAAGCAGGAGAGTGACTTGTCTAAGGACAGAACCAGAACCCAGGAGTTCAGGATCCCAGGTTAGCTCAGTAGCTCACAAATGCCGCGCACAGCTGGCAGAGCCAGAGAACGCTCTGGGGACAATTATCGTGGGGAGACACTGAGGCGCAGTTCTAGAGACGGCTGCAGCAGGGTTAGCTCCAGGGCATCCCAAAGTGCCGCTGGCATCGCTTCCGGCTCTGCTTTGTGTGGGAAGCAGATCGGCCCTGCTGGAGCAAGGCCGGGCCTCTGAGCTGCCTGTGTTTGGTTTCAATTACAACCCGCGCTCGGTGCCGTAGATCAAGGCGCTGTCCGAGATTTACAGAGCATGGTACACTATAATCACAACGCGGTAACAATGTACAGACCAGATTTACTTCTCCCAAGCAAATACTTCTCCGAGTAATTCATTATCCATCAGGCCCGCAGCTCACAACTCATCGTCAAACCGTTGCCCAATGGGCTCAGCATTGCCGGCTCATCCCCGGCTCGGTGCCCAACAGGAGCCTCACTCCCGACGCGTCACCGATCCACTAGCCAACCGTGTGTCTGCTCGCGCTGCCCCCCTCCACACCCAGCCCAATGGGGCGTCAGCTCCCAGCTCCCGCTTAAACAACTCGATTTTGGTTTATTGGGCCCCAGATTTATGGCTTATAAACAACTTATTATCTGACACGTTTCAGCTCATTGAAAAGCCGAGCGCCGGGTCATAAACAATTCATTACCCACCGCGCTGCCGACAGGCTGCCGTGGGGCAGAATCCGCGCCAGGCACGGGCAAGCCAGCGAGCGGCACTGGCTGGGACGGTCTCTGGCCTCGGCTGCGCCAACGCTCATCCGCAGCATGGCGCTGCGGCTTGGCAGGGGGTGAATTCGGGGCGTGGGGGTGAGGCACACGAGGAGACAGAGCCACTGCCCACCCTCCGAGCCCCTTCCGACCATGACAAATCAGGGCACCCACCAACGGCTGCATGGGCCAACTGCAATCCTGCTTGGGCGCTGGGGGAGAGGCGCCTGCGAGCTGGAAGGGCCAGCACGCCTGGAGCAGCCGGGCTGCTCCGAGACAAGGGGTGCCGGGGGGTAAGGGAGGCACAGGAAAACAGGCAGTGCTTCAGCAAACCCAGAGAAGAAGCCTCCTGGGAAAGGCGAGGCTGCAGGATCCAGGGGAGGGCAGGGAGTGGGAGCCAGCGTGAAGTGGCCCTGGCCATCAGGGGAAGGGAGCGGCCCCTTCCAGCCTGGCTTGGCCCTGGGCATTTCCTCTGCCCACGCCCAGGAGCTGGCAGGGCCTGGCGTCAGCCAGTGGCTGGCTGCTGAGCCGGCCGGGGCCGCGGGGGGCCAGCCGGGGCGATCGCAGGCGGCGCTGAGCCCCGGCGTAGCGGGAGGACGCTCGGCAGGCTAGGGGACTGGCAACAGCGGGCCAGAGGGAGAAGCTGTTTGTCACTCGCCTGGCCCCGTTGCTGCGGGGGCGGGAGGGTGGTCTGTGCTCGGCCTGGGGGCCGGCCGGCTGAGGCTGAGCCATGCACAGCCATGTAAAACTGAGCTCTGGGGGGGGGTCTAGTGGTTAGAGCAGGTGGGGCTGGGGGTCAGGGCCCTTCCTTATCCCAGGGAGGGTGGCAGGACGCAGCACCCCCCTCCCCACGGACTGCCCTGATGGCTACGCCTGTTCAGGGGAGTGCAGGGGCTGTGGCTGAGTGGGGGGGAGCAGCTGAGTAGCTCGCCCCCCCCCCGCCTCATCCCCCAGGGGGTAGCACCTCCTTGGGAGGGGCGGGGTTGTGGAGCGGGAGGCTGGGGGACTGCAGTTTCAGCAGGGCTGGGGGAGTCCCGGAGAAACCCCTGGCTCTCTCCTCCCATCAGCACAGCCGCCGCTGGCCCCCCCCCCGCCTCGCGCTCCATAATAGACCTTAATCACAACATCCATTAGGCAGGGCCCAGCGCCGGCAATTACCGTCTCCAGCAGCCCCCCCGCCTGCGCTAATGCAGCCAGCTGGGAAAATTGCTCTCCGCCTCAGCGCTGCCAAGGGGCCCCCTCCCCAGGTCGCTCCAGCCGCAGCCCCCCCCCCTCCTGGCTCACCACAGCAACCCTCCATGCCCCCAATCCCGGGCCGGTGACCCCAGCCCCCGGGGATCGGTAATGGAGGGGCCTGGCTGCTTAGCTTGAAAGGGCTGGATTGAGTTTTCCTCCTGCGCCACTCATTTCCCGGCCTACTGGCCCCTTTGCAAGCGTGCTCGGGATGGGGTGTCCCCAATGCAAGTCACAGTTCAGAGCATGAAGGGAGGTGGGAGGGCGAGGAGGGAGCGCGATGGTGGCGGGATATGCACAGAGCTGAAGGCTTCTGCTGGGATGATCAGCAGAGCAACAAGTGGCCCTAGTGCCCTGTGAATGGCCACCAGTAGGTTTCAGAGTTAACGCTCCCTCCTGCAGGTCGCCCTGCTCTGAGCTCGGTTCAGGCTGGCTGCAGACTCTGGTAGGCTCCCACCTGTACCCTGCCCCCTTCGGTTGGCACCCTTGCCCTCACCCTCACCTCTCCCCGCACGGGAGATCACGGCAGGGGCAGCGTTGTTGAGTTGTTGAGTGCGGCTAGCACCGGCGAAGCGCCCTGCCCCGCAGGCAGCTCAACCGGGAGACGCAATGGGGGGGGGGGTGTTGTGCCAGCAGGCCAAGGCGCCCGAGCCGGTGCGGCACAGGAGCTTTGAGGAGGCGGAGGCGGCGGGTGCGCGGAAGCTGTTATTTCCTCTAATTGTTGTTTTTGCTGAAAGGTAATTAAAATCCCCTTTTTATTTTGCATGTCGGAGACCTCGGCAGGGAGGGGGAGCCGGGGGGCGGGGAAGGGGGGGGAATGCTGCATTAGGACTGGGGGGAGGGAGAGAGCGATACAGAGGGAGGGGGAGACGCTGACAGACCCCTTAAGCCAGGCTGCTCTAAGCCACATTCGAAGCAAGCCAGCCCTTCCCTGCACGCCGTGGGGCTGCCCCTCTGGGCTACAGCGCGTGGGCCCTACTCAGTTGTCCCCCAGCCCCAGGAACCGACGGGGCGTCTGCTCACGCTGCCTCCTCTGCCTGGCATGGCTTCCTGCCACCCCTGCCCTGGCTCTGCTCCGGGGCCCAGCCCCGATGCCCAGCCCCACGGGAATGGTAGCGCCCTGTTGCTGGGGCGGCCGTTCTAGCTGAGGCGGCGCTGGGGCAGGCACGCACGGTGCCGCCCCCAGCACCTTGGCCCCGCTAGCACGTCATCCCCGCAGAAGCATCGAGATCTCAGGCAGCAGAGGCTCGTTGTAGAGCTGGAGAGCAGGCTGCAGCAGGAGGAGGCGGGGGGTCTGTCCTGCCCTGCCTGGCCCAGGCACCCCCAAGGCTGCACAGGGAGCTCGGACACACCACGCTGGGGCTCGGGCAGCTGGAGCCTGCTGTTACTAGAGTGCCCCCTGCCCGCTGACAGGAGCACAGCGGTGCAGATAGGGGGGCGCCTTCCATTGGGGTTGGACTAGCCAGGGCAGCCCCCGCCCGAGGAAACTGGGGCCCCAGAATCCACTGGGAGAAAAAGACGCTGATCAGCACCCACCAGAGATGTCAAACTGCACCAAAGAAGCCAGAAACACCCCCAGCCGCCTACAAGCTGGGCCCAGCTCGGCTGCTGGCCACAGCACCATGCCCAGAGGCCAGGGACCCCTGGGGAACCTGATCCAGGCAGGAGGTGGGTCCTAGACAAGATGGAACCTGGAGGCGCAAAGCCAGACTCAAAGGACTGAGCTCGTGCCCTCCTTCACAGCATCCAGGTCCAGGGGACGCTCAGGGCTCCACCGTCACGGGGCTGGCCCACAGCTCAGCCTAGATCAGCGCCCGGCTGCAGCTGGAGTCAGCAGGGACCCCGGTGGGCAGAGGACAGCTCTTAGCAGAGTCTCCTCTGGTGGCAGCTGTGCGATCTCGACTGGCTGAGTCAGGCTGGGGTCAGGAAGTGGCTGGGTTCCTGGAAGATGCTGAGATCTTGCCTGGCAGCACCCATGAGTAACACTTCCCCCTTGCCCCCCCCGGCCTGCGGTTGGCAGGCAGAGAGGGCGCCCCATGGAGCCCTGTGCTCCATGCACTGCGAGAAGGTGACAGACACCATGGTGAAGGACGCGGGCAGCTTAACAGGATGGACGCAGCCTGGGGGGAAGATACCAGGCTCCTCCAAGGTGGCAACAGCTGCTGTCCAGGGAGTGGGGGCCCATCTGGGACCAGGGGTCCACCCTGCCACACTCTGGGGCTGGGGAAGGACAGTGCGTTTGTGCAGAGTGAAGTGGCTGAGACCCGCACTGACACATGCAGTAGGGACCCATGGACCAGCCCCACTGAGGGCCTGCCCTCCCCCAGGTCCTCACAGCATGGCACCAGCACCCAGGCTGCTCCTCCAGCGATGGCAATGCACGCAGCTGTAGCGTGGACAGGCCTGCGGTGCCTTTGCCCATGGGCCGTTTAATGCTGGGCAGTGCAGGACCGGGGGATGGAGCAATGGAAATGGACGCGTGAGCCCTGCTTTCGCTCCTGCTACTCCCTGCAGCTAGCGCCGCGTGAGGGCAGATACTGTCCTCACTGTATAGCCTCCTCCCTCCCTATGTTGCTCTGCCTGCCCCCTCCCAGAGGACAGCTTAGGGCCTGCCCCCTCCGCCGCGGGCCAACCCCTGGCATGTCGGGAGACAGCAGCGTCCCCAGGAAACACCAGGCCACATGGGCCGTGCCACCCCGAGGGTGAGCGTGCCATGCACACCTCTGTAAGACGGGATCAGCCTGACAGGCGCCGGGCCCCACACCCAGGAGCGGATTCCTGAGCGCAGTCTGTACGCAATTTCCACCGGGACCTTTCGAGCACTGGCCCCTCTATGGATGGGGGTGCCATAGCATGAGCCTTGCCAATCCCAGAAAACTGGCTGCTGGAGGGCTGTGCCATCCTCAGCTGTTGACTTCAGCCCACGAACCCCAGGCCTGGACATGGAGAGAGACGGGGCCATTCTTACACACACTTCCTAATTCAAGGGCCATTTTCATCAGGCCCGGGAAACCAGCTGCACCACCCACTAGGCACAGCGCCCACTCCTCCCCTCCAGCTGTTGGGCCCTGGGGGGGGGGTGCTGGTACTTAGCACCTGGAGAACCCCGCTGCAGTCGGGACCCCGTGGTGCCAGGTGCTGCACGGGCCCATCGGGAGATGGTTCGCGTCCTGCGTGTTCCCAGCCCAAACGCACACAATAGCCGAGGGGAGAGGCAGTAGGGAGAGGCAGGGCAGCCTTGTGGTTAGGACATTGCCCATCCGAGTCTTTGCCACTCGGATGCCTTCCTCCTCCTGTGCAGCCCCCACTGCTCCCTGGCAGCCCCTTGCCTTTGCTGGGGGGCAGGGCAGCCGCTGGCCACGCCCACGCTAAGGGCCATCCGTGCAGGCAGAATATTCCAGGAAGGAGGCCCCGTCTCTCCCCTTGGTTTAATTACCGCTAATGGAAGGCGTGCTCCAGCCTGCCTGGCGCGCTGCCCCGGGGAGCGCAACAAGACGCAAGCCATAAATTTCCCACAAACAGCCTGGCGCGCTGGGGGGGGTCGCGTTTGCATCAGGGTTGGTTTTTTTTTTCCTGGCTAAAAATGGTATTTGCTCAAGGGCAAAAGCTTTTTAACCAGGCTCATAAACGCTGATTACCCAGCACCATGCTCATCTTGATGGATCGGAGGGAGGCGGAATTGATCACAGCCCCCCCACGCTCTGACACCAGTCACGGCAAGCACCATGAGATCACACTTTGCACAGGGGGGCTTGCACGGATCGGTTCACGCCCAGCGGGGGGGGGCCTTCATCAGTGAGAAGCAGAGGGGGGAAGGGGGGACCTCCTCTGACATGTCGCGCCAGCTGAGATCCCTGCTCTGGGGTGAGGAGGTGGTCTCTGCCCCCCAGTCCCAGGGAGGTGGGTTGATGAGGACACCACGACCTGCACACTCCCTGCCCCCTTGTCACTTGCTGGCTGAGCTCCTGGGGGACCAGGTCCCTGGCTGCCAAGCATGGGGCAAGCTGGACTTGGAGGCAGCAGGTGGTAGTGGCTGGCAATGAGCGGCATGGGGAACTGAGCTGCGTCCAGTCCAGTCCCCCACCCTCCCAGCCTGGGGAAGGGCAGCAGGGAGTGGGGGGGTGGGTAAGGGATGTGGGGCTGGCAGATTCCAGCACAGTGCCAGCTGGGGAGCACAGATCCAGTCCTGGGAGCCCTACCCCGTGTTGGAAGCACAGATCAGTGCCCGGGTCAGAGTTGCTGGCAGTCCCGGGGCAGAGCGGGGGAGCAAGGGGCTGGCCAAACTCTGGCTGAGAGGAGGGGGCGTTGGCCCAGGAAGAGCAGGAGTGGGGGTCACAGAAGCGGAGCTGTGGGAGTGGGGGTCACAGAAGCGGAGCTGTGGGAGTGGGGGAGCCCAGGAGGCTGTAGCTGGCTGTCCTTTTCTTCAGGAGACCAGAAAGGGCCGTGTCAGGGGGGGGGGCAGGTTTGGAGGGCTCAGGGCTACCTAATTACCAGCCCAGACGTGCCCCCGTGTGGCTCCCAGTGCATCACAGGGGCTGGGGCCAGCCCCAGAGGCTGGTGGCTTCCTGCAGCTCCTGGACTCCCCGCTAGCATACAGACAGTCCCCTTCCCCCAGGTCCCCTTCCCCCCCAGCGACAGGTACCTGAAGTTGGGGGCTGACGCCCACTCGAGGGCCAGGCAGGCCAGGTCGACGGTGGCGTAGACCAGCAGGAAGAAGATGGTCACAATGGCGGCAATGGTGTTCAGCTTCCCGGAGAACAGCACCAGCTGGGGGCACAACGAGCGTCAGGTACCTCAGCCCGCCGGGTGAGAGGCTGGAAGCTATTCCGGCTCCTCCATCCAGGGGCGGGGCCAGGTTCTCCCGGCACAGGGCTGTGCTGGGCAAGCCCACGGGCACCGTCGGCCTGCAGCGCTGGGATCCCGCTGGCCAACCCGAGCCCAGCATGGCACCGAGAGGGGGGCCACCAGCTCTGACCTGGCCCCTGGGCCCGCTGAGCCAGGCACAGGGCCCCCCGCATGCCTCCAAGAGGAACCCCGATGCCAGTTCATTTGCCACAAGCTCCCTTGCCATCGCCCATTGGGGCGCATCCCCCGTCCCTAGTCCGCCTGCCTGCTCCTGACGCGGGGTCAGCGGGGACAGAGAGACACTGAACAGCTGGGGTCTTCCTGCTGGGAACCCGCCAGGGCCCATTATTGGCAGAGAGTCCCCTTCCCCCACCAGGAAGCGGGGGGCAGTACCAGGGCTGCACCCCACCCGAGGAGCTGGCATGGGACCGGGCAGGTGCAGTGCGGCCATGAGGCAGAGGATAACGACCCCTTCAGGCCTGATGGATTCGACAGCTAAACCCACCCAGCCTACGTGGCCTGCCCACCTGAGCCCTCCAGGCTACGTCCACAGCCTGTCCTGGGGGGCTGGGCCAGCTGGGCGGGGCTGAATACCCTTCCAGCAAGGGCAGGTTGGCACCCCCCCCCAATGGTCATGGCCAGGGGAACAGCTCACGAGGCTGCCTGGTCGCGGGCTGTCTGGGCCTGGCAGGGGGCTGAGCCCTGGGGGAACGTCTGATCAGAGGGTGGGGGTGAGGGGCCATGGACGGCAGCTGTCACCAGGCCTCGGGCATGGGAGGGAAGCAAGTGGTCTGGGGTGAAGTGGGGAGAAGGGACTGGCAGTGGAGTGTCCAGGACATGCCCAGGGCGGGGGTAAATGTGGGGGGACATCACAGCTGGATGGAGGGAACTAGATCTAAGCACTGATCTAAGCTGCGCCCCCGGGATCCTGTGCCTGTGCCCCATTGTGTTCTCGGGATGCTGCGCAGACACACCCAGCCCGCCCACAGCACGGCCGGGAGCTGTTCTCCGTGGGGCCGGTGGTTCAGTCTGACCTGCTTTGCGTGGGATTATTCAGCCCATTGCAGCCATTGGGAATTTCAGGTTGTTGGGAGCTTAACAGCGCCAAGCACGGCAACCGTGCCTGGCTGCTCAGCTGGAGACGCCCCCCCCCACGCTCTCCCCCCTCGCCCAGCCGTTTGCCTTTGATTTATAATTCAGTTAGCTGGTCATCAAGGGACAGGCTGTGAGCTGAAAGGTAGCAACTCCCAGAGCCAGCCGAGCAGGGGGGCAGGCAGGGGGGAGGGGGCAGGCACAGGGCAGGCGGGGGGGGAATAGGGGGATGGGGACGGACGGGAGCAGGCTGCTTTCAGGGAGCCCTCGAGGAGTTGCTGTTGGGGACGTCGGGAGGGGCAGATGGGGGGAAGGAGCTGGGAGCACCATTAGCTGCTAGGACGTGGGGTGAGGCCCTATGTGTGTATATGACCCTGCCACCCCAGCCCTAAGCCCCACACACAGCTCTGCCAGTGCCCTCACTCCCAACCTGCAGCCCCCTGCTAATCTGGTTCTGGGCTCCCCCCAGCCTTCGCACTGGGGCTGGGCACTGAGCTCAAGTCAGAAAAGCGTCCCCCGCAAATGCAGCTGGGGCGGAGGCCAGGCAGCCTGGGCCTGGGGCAGGTCCCTCTCCATGGCAGGATGGCCCACCTCCAGCAGGAGTTGGCCCAGCTCCAGCCCCTCGCGGCAATTCTCAGCCCCCAGCTCGCTGGCCCACACCAGAGCAGGGGAGCCACTCTCCCCAGCCCTCCTCGGGGAGACACAGCCATCAGCTAACGGCAGGGGAGGGCAATTCCTCCCGCCCGCCCCGGGGCTTGTGATTCAATTGACTGCGGAGGAAGGAAAACACCTCTGAGGAGCAGAGCCGGCCGGGCGAGGGGTCTCCCTCTCACGCCCACCAGCTGGCGGTGCCCTGACCCTCAGACCCGGGGCCAACCCTGGCTGCTGCAGCAGCTTCCAGCAGCCCAGACAGCGCTTCCCACGGGGCACGTCTGGGCCCTGCCCGCTGCCGCCAGCCTGTGCACACTCTGCCCTGCCTCACGTCTCTCCCCGAACCCCACCTCCGCCCAGCGCCCTGTGCCCTCTGGGAGTCGGGGCGTGCTCCGGGCCAGCCGCAGCGTCTCACTAACGTTCGTTTACACCAGAGAGCATTCGGAAGTCAGAGACTACATGTCCCAGCATGCAATGCTCTGCCTGGGAGAGGGGCTGGCTGCACAGCACGCTGGGACCCGGAGTCTCAAGGGGCCACAAGTCCAGCTGGACGCTGGCAGCAGTCTGTTCCCCTTCATGCCAACCAGGTGTGGCCCCAGAGCTCCGGGCATGCTGCCCATGGGGTCAGCGGCTGGAGTGCCCTGAAGGGTCAGAGCCTCAAATTATTTAGGCTCCTAACTCCCAGTGGTTTCAATAAGAGGCTCCTAAATAGCTTTGAGGATCTGAGGCAGGACTAAGCCCCCGTTAGCAGCTCTAGCTCTGTGTCTGTCTGTCGCCTTGGTTCTCCTGCGCCAGCACAGAGCTGGCCCGGGGTTCCCCTCCGAGGTCCCGTGATGCGTCTCCCTCTCTGCACGAGCACAGCGCCCACCAAAATGCCAGGCCCCAGAAATGGATCTTCATCCATGCCGCCTGCAACGGGGGCTGAGCTGCCGGCGGCAGACACCTCGTGCGTGCGCAGGGCCATGTTCCCTGACAGCTAATGGGGCAATTTTTTAGCATTACATGTATTTGTCCAATTTGGCGGAGCGGAGCCCGCTCTGGAGATGTGGAGCAGACGCTGCCTGGCCGCTCCTGCAGCCTGGCTGATGGCCGGGCCCGAGCACGTCGCAATGATCCATTTGGCAACAAGGCAACAGCCCCTCAGACCCACCCTAGGAGCCCGCGGCACATGGAGGAAGAGGGATTGTTTCATTCTGGGGGTGGGGGAAGCTCACAGCTTCACATGGAATTTGAGAGCGAAGCCCCGGGGTCTCAGCTGCTGCCCCAGCGCCCCGCCTGAATAGACCCCCAGAGACACCCCAGCAAGCTCCTGGCAAGGGAGGACTTGCCATTGCCAGCCCGCCAGAAGGGAGCCCCACAGCCCTGTCACCCCACAGATCCAAGCAATCCAGCAGCTCAGCAGGGCAGGGCCGTGTGCTCATACCCAGCGCTGACCTCCCCGTCCCCAAACGGAGAACTGAGGGACAAAGCCTGTGGCGAGATCCCAGATCTCCTGCGTCCCAGCCCAGAGCCTTAACAAGGCGGCCGGCCAGCCCCTCTAAAGACATGCCTTTGCCCTGTTCACGGCTGAGGTCTTCTTCGCAGGGTCTGGGCCTGTGTCCTCAGCCAGTGCCCAGCCACCAGGGTCATGCTGCACTAAAGCTGCTGCTCTCCACCCGAGGTGGCTGCACATCCAGCTGCTGCCTGGGTTTAGCTGAGGACTCCTCCGGGATCAGGTACGAGGCGAAGCGCCCACCCTCACTGCGCTCCTCATGCCCTGCGCAGCTAACTTACCTGCACCAGCACCCAGGAAATGATCACGGCCACCCAGGGGTTCCCACCACGGGAGGTTTTCTTGGCTACTGCCAGGACCCTGCCTGCAGGGGAAAGGGAAACGCACGTGCCTTGTGAGAGGGGATTTCAAACGGGAGCAGAGGGGGCGGGAGTCAGTCCACGCCAGCTGCCAGGTCCGAGACACGCAACACGCGCAGCTCAGCCCGGCGTGCTCCCTGCGGCTTGCGGCCGTGCAGAAGGCCGGCTTGTTTGTCCAGGCAATACGGGGAATGAGGCACCGATACCAAGGCCCAGGAATTGCCTCTGCCCCGCAGACCGACTCTGGCCCAGTATCACAAACCAGCCAGGGCAGGGCAAACCAGCACCAGGGGCTACAACTGCGTTGGCCTCCCAGCCCCTCGGGGGTAGTAGAGGAAGAGGGAATCCTGCGCCCACGGGCAGGATGCAAGGCCCCAGCCTGGGAGCGGTCACCGTGAGCGGGAGCGGCGCCTCCCATGGGCATTGGCTCTGAAAGCCAGTGGCACAGCACCCCGGTGCCACGCGGGGGCTGTGGGGTCTGCACTGACTGAGTGGGGACAGCACCCCTTGCAGCCCCGTTTGGAGGGAAATGGTCTCTGCCGTGCTCCAAGCCGGCAGCAGATCAGCTGCAGGGCACCTGCGTGCCCAACACGTTCCCGAGGAAGCGGGCGCATGGACTGCGGCCACGGCACGTTCAGCTGCTGATCAATTCCCTGGGGGAGCGGAGGGGGGGAATAGCCGCCCGGCCGGGGGAAGCAGAGCTGAGCCACGCACCAGAACAAAGGAAAATGCTGCATCCCCACCTGCCTGCCTAGAGAGCAGTGCATCACGGGGGCCGCGCCGGGAGGGGAACCGCTCGAGCCCGGGGTGCCTCAAGCCCTGCCCGAGCCCCAGAGAGACAGGCCCAGCCCCACGCCGAGCCACTATACAAATGGCTAAGTAGCTGCGTGCATTAGCGAGCGGAGAGAGCAATATTTCATGCCGCCCATTGCAGTGAGGACATAAACCACCCGCCGGAGAGGCTTTCAGAGCTTTCGGGGGGGGTGTCATTGTTACAAACGTCCTTGAAAATCCTGGCTCCCGCCCCAGTCCCCATCCCATCCCCTGGCCAGCAATATCCCCCTCCCCCAGCAGGGCAGCTAATGGACCCGCTCTCTTCTAGTTACTGTCATGGCACCGGGCAGAGCAATCTCTGCCAGAGCCAGCCCTCCCTCGCCCCTCCGGGGGCGGGAAAGCTCTGGGGCAACGCCAACCGGGCTGGGCCTTTCCCAGCCCCCCCCCACGGCTGGTCCCTTAGCTGTTGCCAGAGAGACGGACGTGCCCATCACCACGGATGCACAGAGGCAGGCGGGGGAGCTGCACCCAGGCCCGGAAGCCAGGCCGGGGGGCTCTTGGCCAGTGCTTGAGAATCAACACCCCAACGGGAGCCGGTCGACTCAAAGGGACCCCGTCAGCAATGCCCTTGAGTCGGGAACCCCACCAGCCCAGCACATGTGGGTCCCACCCCCCAGGGGCTCACTGGCCCCTCTCCTGGGGTGCTACTCCCTGGACTTACGGGCCTGGGTATTTCCCCCCCCAAGCCTGGCTCCCCCCTGCCTGGGTGGGCAGGGCTCAGCCCACTCTCCGGGCCATCTCTGGAGGGCTCTGTATCGCTCGCAGGCCCTCAGCAGTGAGTCAGGGTCACCACGGGCCCTGCAGCGGAGCATCTGCGGGGCAGGGCAGAGGTGTGCCTACATTGCACATGGGGAAACTGAGGCACGAAGGGCACCCCAGAGTCCTGTCTCCTGTGCCCCGCTCTAACCACTGTGCCCTCCCCCGTCTTACTCTGCAAGGCAGGGGTCTCAAGTGCTAGCTGGGGGGGGGCGGGGGGGGGGGCCACCCCAAAGGATATTTAAGTGCCTGGAGAAACCCAAGTGCACCGAGGAGCTAATGCAATCCACACTCATCATCTGGCATCCTTCAGGGCTGGCTGGGGAGTGAATCACTGGTGTGTGTCCCCCGCCCCTCCCCAAGGGCTGCATCTCCCATCTTCAGAGCATTGCACAGTCACGGCCACGCCAGCCTGGCGCTGCCAAGCTCGAGTGACACACTGGCAGGGCAAAGGGAGGCAACACCCCCCCCCCATGCTGCAGGACAACCTGCCGGGGAAGGCTGCCAAGGAGCCAGAGGGACTGTTGGAGGGTGGGTGGCAGGGGGGGACAGAGCCAGGGCGAGCGAGAACGCTGCACAGGGGCCAGACTATACCATCCCCTGGCACTTGGCGGAGCATTTCCCTTCGCCTGGCTGCACCTGCCCCAGACACCCATCCTGGGGTGCAAAGTCCCTGGAGGAGGAGGAGGATCAGCACAGCGAGGGGGCACTCCCGGGGGAGAGGAGTGGAGAGCATGGGGGAGGGGGAGGCTTCAGGAGACAATGATGTGCACGTGCAGCGCCTGGCGCACTGGGGCGGGGAAGTATACAGAGGTACCGTAAGTGCAGGAATAGACGGGCAAGTCAGATGCAGAATGAGAAGCTGCTGGGAAGGGTGGGAAGAGGGCAACACCACCCACTGTCCCAGACAGGCACACCCCTCCCCTCCCCTCCTGCCCCCCCATCTTAATGGAGACAGCGAGCAGCAGGGAGGAGAGGCGCGGGGGTCGCCTGGGCCCCAGAAACGGTCAGGACTCAGAGCCTCTCCCCCCAGGCCCCCTCGAGACCTGCCAGCTCCTACACAGCCGAGGAGCAGCGCCCAGTGTGGGGCACGGTACAGAGCCAGCCCGTCCCGGCCCCACGGACCCCGCCAGGAAGCTTCCTGCAAAGCTGGGTGGGGAGGGGACAGCAGGAGGCCAGGGCCTGGGATGTCTGCTCAGGGTAGGGACGGGGACTGTTATCTGCTGCCCTCCAGCTGCCCCCCACCAGGGGTTGCCCAGGCACAGCCCCGGGACAGCCTGCTCAGACCCCCGAAGTTCAGGAGCGGCCATGGCCCATCGCTGGCTGAGCCCTGATGGAGAGCTCCTAGCCACCCCCCAGCCGGGGCTGCAGCGACCCCCCTGCCGGGGTGCCAGGAGGAACCCGCAGTCTCACGCCTCTAACTGGGCAGGAGGGCACAGGGCCTGGGTGGGGGTTGGGGGGGGCCATAGACTACAGGGGCGGGGGCCCAGCTTTCGGCCCAGACCTAACCACACAGCCCAAAGTCTGCAAGGCAGACAGGCTGAGAGAGCCTTCCCCAGCAGGTGGCAAAGGGGGGGACTCTTGGAGCCAGGGGGGCTGGCTTGGCTGCCACAGGGCTGCAGGCAGAGGGCAGACCCAGAAACCGCCTGTCGCTGCTGCCTGCAGCCGCTGCACGCCCTGCTTCTGGGAGAGGCTGGCAGGGACTCCCCTCAGGGCCATCCGGCCCCCCACAGGGCCTGGAGGGACGTCAGACCCCGCCCAGTGCTCTGAGTGACAGGGCACTGTAGGGACCAGGGCGAAGCCAACAGAGAGGCAGGGGACCTAGCGGGGGCCATGCCGCCCGGCACCCACCCCACTCACAGCAGGGCTGGCAACAAGATCCTAGGCCAGCCCCTTGCGCTGAGAATCGGGGTCAGCCTTCTGAGAAGAGCCAACACTGTTGCAGAGGGACACTTGGCCGGAGGGAGAACAGCTGCATGGAACAAGCACAATCAGCTGGCAGGGGTCAGGAATGTACCTGTGCATGCGTGTGTATGTGCTGCCCTCTGCTGGATGGAATCAGAACAGCTCACCTGTGTGTCAGGGGCCCCGTACAGTCCCCAGCTCGTGGAGACTCTCCCCAAGCTGAAGCAGAGAGGGAAAACAGGGCTCTAACTCTAGGCGTGGGAGCTCCAAGTTCTCTCCCTGGCCACACGGCGCAGCACGGGGGGTGCAGAGCTGTTTCCCCTGGGCGAGGCCAGACAGAGTAGCAGGGGGTGGCTCGGGTCCTGGGGACTGCTCAGCGCCCCTTGTGTGGGTCTCAGTCCCTGTTCCTGGGGACTGGGCCGCGGCATAAAAAGCACCCCCACAAGCAGACCTCCCCACTGCCTTGGCAGGGCTGAGCTGGCACTGCCTTTCTTTCTCCCACGGGCTGTCCTGGCAGAGGGCGGAGTGGGGGGCTCTGTATCCACAGACACTGGAGTTCAGGGCTGTACCACCTGACCAAGACTGCAGCCAAGGCACCCCCAGGGGCCAGGCCCCCGTCGCTCTATGGTTGTGGGGGCATGGGGCGCTCACCAAAGATGTCGTCCTTGGCCAGGGCGTAGAGGATGCGGGAAGCCCCGATCAGGTTGCTCATGGCGGCCGAGAGGGTGGAGCAGTAGATGCCGATGATGACAAAGGGGGGCCAGATGTTGATGTCACGCAGGAAGCCATAGTCCTTCTGAAGCAGGGTCCTGCCGATGAGGAGAGAGGGCTGAGTCGGCTGGTGAGTCCACGCAGGCCCCTGCCAAGTACCGGGCACGTGCTACCACACGCTGCCCCCAGCCAGCACCCCCATGGGTCAGGCCCATGCCACGTGCCAACTGGCACCCCCTGCAGACCCGTACATTCGCCAGCATGCACGGACGCACCATGCCGGGGGCACAGCAAGCCGTGCCCGGGTCACAATGGGCAATGAACCAGCCCACCCGCCACGTGGCTGTACACAGGCCGGGTGAAGCGTGGACACGGCGGCAGGTCCGTGCCGCCCTCCGGCCGGACGTCCCCTGAACCCTTGGACCAATCCCCACCTGGGTTTGGTTGGGTCCCCTTAGCTTCCGCGCAGCCCCTAGCTCCAACCCCCTCCTCTGTGACACCTCCCCCCACTAGTGCCCCACCTAATGGGGGGGATACAAGGACAGAGGACATAGGTGGGGGGCACCAGAGGCCTGGAAGGGCTGGCACAAGGGGGCAGGAAGGAAAGCAGAAGCCAGGCGGTTCCAGGGGCTGCTTGGCCCTGGAAGTTGAAGCAGCAGCGGCGCCAAGAGCCTCCATCAGCGCCAGCAGCCTTGGGCAGACGCAGCGTGACCTGCCGGTGGCCGCCCCCCGCAGCCTGACCTCACTCCACATCCCTGTCCCGGGGGGCACTGCCCCACTGCCTGGTACCCCTCCAAGGGGCAGCCACCTGGCTCCAGCCTTGCTCTTCCATCGCAGAACGCTTGTTATTGCAGGGTCTCTCACAAGCACCAGGCAGGCGTGGGGGGTCCCCAACGAGGATCCTGCCCGGCCGGGGGTGTGGAGGGGGGGTGTCTCATGTAGGAGACCCCGGCTGGGACTGACCCCAGCCCTGAACTCTACGGCCCCCGCAGAGTGCGGCCGCCCAGCCGAGCCCAGCTAAGCCAATTGCTGCCATCAGTCTCTGTGGAGGCGACGGGTCGGGCTGGGGCCGATCAATAGCAAAGCAGTTACTGCCAGGCTGGGAGCTAGCTCGCCGTGGGCCCTGGCTAATCAAACCGCCCAGCAACAGCGACCCCCCCCGGCCTGCCCTCGTGCCAGCAACACCATGGCTCTGCCAGGGCCGGGCCCCTTCCGGAGTGGCGATGCGGGTGCAGAAGGCCGTGATCAGGGACATGGGGGCGCCTGGGATCAGCGCTGGCCGGGGGAGGCTGCACCAGGCGTCACTTTCAGCGTTGGCTTTATGTTGGCGAGGCTGGAACAGGAACGTGGGCCCCCCGCGTGACATCACGGCCATCAGCCACAGCAGCCTGGCCTTCCCCACGCTCAGGCAAAGTACAGCCACCCCACGCAGCCCTGCGAGTGACTGGGCTCCCAGGGAGCTGCCAGGGCCAGGCTCCAGGCCTAGGGGGAGAGACAGGAAAGGGAAGCTGGAGAGTCTCCCCTCTTCTGCACAGCGGGATTGGGAGAGCAGAAGCTGCAGGTGGAGTTTGGGGGGCGCTGGCAGAGCTGTGGAAGGGGGCAGGGCCAGGATAGCAGGGGGCTGCAGGTCGGGATTGAGGGGCACTGGCGACTGAGCAAGACCCTGCATATGCCATGTCTGGCTGAGGTGGGCGCGCCGTACCCGGCATCACGCTGGGGGCCAGAGTCCCCTAACACTCTCAGGGAAACTGTAGCGCGAGCTGGTCGGCCCAGTAACTCAGCCCTCGCCTGAAGAAGCAGAAAGCCAGGGTGCGGGAGACCCAGCTCCGCCCCGTCTCTGTGTCAGCTCCTTACCATGAAACCCGCAAGCTGACCCTCCCTGATGGGGTAGCACGACACGGCCAGGCCAGCTGCCATGGGGCTCGTGTGGGGAAGGGCATCTCCTTTCTGAAGCAGCATCCAGGCTGGAGGGGAGGTAGGGGCACAGCTCTAGGGCCTGGCAGTGCCTGGCTATGGCTCGTTTGCCCTCCAGCTGCTGCTTTGGCCACTGGTTTTTGCTATTGCTTGGTCATGGGCACATCCCGGGAGCGTGCCGGGGGTTGCACGTACAGGGGTCTCTTGGCAGATTCCCATTTCTGGCACGAAGGGGTGGATTCTCAGAGATGCTCTGCAGCCAGAGCTGGCTGGCCACGAGCATTTGATTGCGGGTAGGAAGCCAAACGAGCCATCAGCCAGCTAGAAACCGTTGGCCCGGGGTTTACGAAACAGCACCCCAGAAAGCTCCCGGCCCCACAGCAGCAACTGGCCAAAACTCAGTGAGATAACAGCGGGGAAAGGATCCTTCTGCCGAAGCTTTACAAGGATACAAATGGCCCAGCCTTTAACAAGAGGCGGAGAGAAGGTAAATTACACTGAGTTTTCAGATCTGGGCTATCTGGCAATTAATACTGAATTATCTGGAAATCGATCACCTTGTTCCTGGTGGCAGCAGAGCGTATGGCCCAGCGTGGGGGCTGGCCCAGCCCCAGACAAGCCCGCGCCACACCCCAGCTTACAACAGCTCCGCTGGTTGTAGCACTGGGGAATGCCAGCCCCGCTGCTCTGGCTGGCTGCCCCAGGGGTTGCGTTTCAAGGCCAGATGGGCTAGCCCAATGGGCGAGGCAGCAGGTGGATCATACATGGCCGGCCGCCTTGCAAAGGGTCAAATCCCGGTAGGGCTGATTTAGCTCCCCAGGCTAGACACCCCCAGTTCCACTGTAAAGGTGCTTGCACCAGACCTTGGCAATCAAATTCCTGCCTTCCCCACAGGGCCAGAAGGCCCCCCCCCAGTCCCAGCACCTCTCCTTCGGAGTTGGGTTTGCTCCGATTCTTCACGCACTGCCCAATGCCCCTATCCTGAGTGGACTGCTGCTCCTGACCGGCCACAGGCTCTGGGATGAAAGGCACCCGGGACATCTAGCACTGAGCACCGCGGGTGTGAATGGAGGGGGTCGGGTGCCTGCCAGCAGGGAGCGCCAGGGAGGGAGGTGCCCCCCATGGCTAGGCCCCTGCCAGGTGTTGGGACGGGGCCCACAACGTGCAGGACGTGGAGGCGTTGTAGAAAGGATGACAGGTGGGCCCACACCCAAAATGAGGGGAGGATTGGTTTTGTTTAGGTCCTACCCAAATAGCATCTCCTGCAGGCTTGTTCTTGCCCCAAGGCCAGCCCAGGGTCCTGCTAGGCTGGCGGGTGGGTGAGGGGGTGGGACGGGCTCCAGCTATCCCACCCCAGGCGGTGCTGGCCCGCTTGGCCCGGCTCTGAGCAGCGAGTGGGCTGGCGCTATCAATGAGGGGAGTGGGACGCCCCCTACAGCAGCCAAAGGACTCTGGGGGAGGAGGGGGCAGGATGGGAGCTGGTGACCCACCCCATGCAGCATGCTCTGCCGTGCCACGTCCCGGCCTTTGAGGTCTGGGCAGGGCCATGGGCGCTGCCCACTCCCAGGGCACAGTTGGCACCTCTGCCCCGGGCCCTGACAGAGCTCAACCAGCAACTCCCCCTCCAATGCCCAGGGGTTGGAGGCAGGGGGCGAGGCCCCGGGCCGCTCCTGATGCTCAGCGGGGGAAGCCGCGTGAAGCCCATTAACCATTCCCGCGTGGCCGCGCCGCGCTGGCCTGTCCCGTCGCGCTGAGCAATGGCTGCGCATTAAGATATTAGCCCCTGACAGCTATAACTCTCCTCGCCGCCTGCCAGCCGCCCGCCACCGCCCCGATTTATAGCAGCACTTTCCAGAGCGGAAAATTAACAGCTGAGCCCAGGGCATGCTCCGGGCAGCCGTGGGCCCCCAGCGCTGGCACGGCGGGGGGGGCATTGCCCGGCAGCTCTGTGGGACCCCAGCCACCAGACGGGGAGCAGAGCGGGAGCACGCAGGCGCTACCGGGCGGGGTGGCATGGCACGAGTTAAGGCGGGAGCTGGCCAGTGGGGTCCTGGGGCTGCCCATGGCAGAGCAGGACAGTCGCTTTATGCAGCTCAGGCACCCGTAGCGCCCTGACACCATGTCCTTGAATGCAGCAAGCCCGGAGCAGGGAAGGGAGGGCCCTGGGGTGACGTCAATCCCACAGCCTCCCCGCCTGCCCCCGCCAGGACGCCTTTGCCCACCAGCCCCAAAACCACATGGCTCTTCTGCAGCTGGTCACTCAGCAAATGCCTGGCCCTGGCCGACCTGCTGTCCGTCCTCCCCTGGGCTCTGGTCCCTCCACGCCACCCCGAAGACCAGGCTTTTCTCCTCCCCCCACAGAGCTGGGCCGGGGGCAGCCCCTAGTGGCCCTGCCACCTCCCTCCCAGCCTCGGCGGCGGGCCCGCGGCACAACTCCGCCAGGGGCCGGCTCTGGCCCGGGGATGCCTACCTGTCGCAGGTGAAGCACATGGTGAAGGCCAGCAGGTTGTAGATGACATAGGTGAAGATCACGGCAGCGATGGTGCCTCTGGGGATGGAGTAGCTGGGCCGTTTCAGATCCCCTGTGGGGCAGAGCAAGGGCCATCAGGAGTGGGAGCCGCAGAGCCCCAGGGCCCCCCCGCCAGTCGGGGTCACTGCTCCCCCTCCCCGCCCGCACCCCCCTCCTGACCTGACATGTTGGAGCCGGCCATAATGCCGGTGCAGCCATTGAACATGACGGCGAAGACGGTGCTGAAGCTCATCATGCGCCCGGTGGTGTAGTCCACGCTGTAGTCGGCTGCCAGGGCAGAGGGGAGACATGAGCAAAGCCCAGAAGCCCCCAACGCAGCCTGGGGCACGGGCCCCAACCCCATCCCCTGCCCCTGGCTCCAGCCAGGTACGTGCTGGGCCACGGTTAGCCCCAGGGACAGGTCTCTGCTGACAGAAACCGGTGGCTGGAGGATGGTGTCACGCGGGCTGCATTAGGAGGGGGGAGCATTTGTGTAATTAG
>ML675649.1:6505301-6530735 GCA_007922155.1 Mesoclemmys tuberculata
GACCTTTACAGAAGCCAGAGGCCTAGGAAGAAACTAAAGGCATACCTGAAGAGTTACCAGGATTGGCCCATGTGACTATGGACTTCATTTTGGTTCCAGTAAAGTTCCACGAGCCACATGGCCAGTAACAGAGGGTATATAAGATCAAACCACAGGAACCATTTTGTCTTCGTCTTTGCCTTGTGTCCTTGTTCCTGTCCAGCTGCGGACACGCCTCTGGATTAACACACTGTGCAACTGAACTGAAGGACTTAGACCCATCCAGGTACTGGATGTATACCAGAGGAACTATACAAGCCTGCAACTCCACAATTGTTCTAGAAACCTGATGTATATGGACTTTTAAATCATTTGTATATCTCTGATTGCTTTAAGCCTTTAACACTTCTCTTATTGTTTGTTTTTCTTTTACTAATAAACCTTTAGTTTTAGTTACTAAAGGATTGGCTGGCAGCGTGGTATTTTGGGTAAGATCCAAACTTATAGTGAACTGGTACTGTGGCTGATCCTTTGGGATCAGAGGGAATCTTTTAGTAAAGAGCACAGAGTTAAAGCAACTAGTCTCTTTACTGGGCCTAGTGTCAGTTTGGGAGCCAGAGACTGAAATGCAGTAAAGGGGGCTGTGTGTATTTGCACAGTGGCTTCTTGATAACCAGTGTGGGGGAATCAGAAGCACTGTTTTTTGGCTGGTTGGGAAGTCTGACTGTGGTGTCACCCTCCAGTGCTGGGAGAATTGGCTCTCCTTTTGCAGCCTGCCCTGACCCTGGCATTATCAGTGGGCTACCCTGGGCACGGACGGGTTACAGATGGCTCTTGTGGGGCTTGTGGCCTGGGGCTTTGCTGGGGGAACCGTAACCAAGCGCCGTGCCGGCAGGGCAGGCAGACCTGGGCGGGATACAGTCTGCCAGGAGGGCAGGGGGCAGGAGTGGAGCCAGGGGCAGCGGGGGGGCGCGGCTGGGGGATTGCTAGGGAGGGTCAGGAGGTTGCCAGGTGGTTGCCGGGCCAGGCCCGAAGCAAACGGTGCCCACCTGCCAGGTTGCTCCGCAGGGTGGCGAGCCTGAAGCCGGTGAAGGAGCCGTTGACGGCGAGCGAGCCGTTGCCCTGCTGCAGCAGCAGTGGCACCACGGTAGGGCCCACGGCGAAGAAGCTGATGAAGACGGTGGCCAGCACCAGCATGACGATGAGGAAGATGAGGAAGGTGGCCTTGGCGTAGATGGAGGCCCCCACCAGGCAGACCAGCAGGCAGGCCATCAGCAGGGCCGTGCCGTACAACAGCTCGTACCAGTAGCTGCGGGGCAGGACCTGGAAGCTGCTGCCTATGCCCTGGTCTGCAGGGAGATGGGGCAGGTTAGGGGGCAGCTCCCCACGCTCCACCTGCAGGGGACAGGCACTCAGGCCCCAGCTGGGGCTGCCAGCAGGGGGGCCAATTGGTGCCGGCTTTGTGCTGTGCCTATCTGGGCACCAGACTGAGAGGGCAGGCTGTGGGGAGAAGCAAGGTGAGAACACAGCGGGGACTGGACCGAAATCCTGCTGTTCTCGGCCCGTACGGACACCCGGCTGACGCCTCCGTGCAAGGCAGCTGCACCAGGGCTGTGGTGGGGGGGTGGAGTCAGCTGCACAGAGCTGGGGGAGGTGGAAGATGGGGGGCAGGAGGAGGCAAGGCAGGAAGGAGTGAGGAATTGGGTCCCCTCCCGGCTGCTGCCACTTACCCAGCGGCACCCCGAAGACATCGATGATGGCCTCCACCAGCCCCAGCACGAAGAGGGCGCTGCTGCAGACGTTGGCCAGGAGGAACATGATCCCGATGCTGCCCCCGAACTCGGGGCCCAGCGCACGGCTGATCATGTCTGCACCGGGGTCAAGGAACAGGGAGGGCTCAGGGGGGTCCCAGCTTCAGCACCTCCTCCCCACCCCACCCCCCGGCTGGTGGGAGCCCAGGGAAACGCTGGCCGAGAGGGGCCAGGCATTGACACCAGCCTGACCTGCCCTGACTCCAAGGTACAGGGGCAGCTTAGGAGGGGGTGCCCCACCCAGCGGCTGCCCTGGGAAAGGCAGGCCTCAGAGACCTGGAGCAGCTCCCAGTGGGCCGCTGTGGGCAGGCAGGGGGACCATTGCCCTCAGCTTCCCTTTTCTTCCAGCTTCCCCTGCTCCCCTGACCTCCCCCCGGCTGTGGGGGTTTGGTCTGTCTGCAGAGCCCCTGGGCTCGCACTGCACCCCCCCCCACCGCGTGCCAGGCAAGCAGCTCCGCCTGGCCCATCTGCTGCCCTCCAGACACAGGATGGGCGGCAGCGAGAGCCGGGGCAGGGGTGCCAGGGAAGGATACAGTAGGCGCCGCCAGCGTCCAGCGCCCCGTTGGTGGAGATGGCGCACACCGACAGCACCGTCATGCCGATGATGACGTAGGCCACCACGAACATGCCCAAGGCCTCGTACAAGCCGGCCTGGCCCACCACAAATCCTGCCAGCAGAGGGGGGAGGTAAGGGGAAAGGGGAGCGTGGCACGGAGCCCCTGGCTAACACTGGCCAACTACTCCCCATGGAGCCAGGCCAGTCCAGAGCAACAGGGCCCAGCCTGCCTCTGCCCCCTGGGGTGGGGGGGGACACAGCAAAGAAGGGGAGAAGGGTCTGTCCCACCCACCCCAAGAACCTGATTCCCTATTGTAGGAACAGCTTCCCTGGCCCCTCTGCACCGCCCCGTGGGCACAAGAGCCACCTTTTCCTCCTCTGCTGCCCCCTGGATCTCTCCCTTGGCCTGGCCAGAGGTGTGCCATGGGTCTCGGGAGCGGCTGGGTGGACCCACTCCACAGGGGTGAGCTGCTCCGGGCATTGGGCTATATGGATGGGCCATGCCCCAGGGCAGACCCTCGACAGTCTACTGGGGGATCAATAGCTTGTGGGGTCTATAGCCAATCCCAAAATTGCCTTAGCCTCCCTGTAACCCCCATCCCAGCACAGAGATCAAACATCACACAGGAGTACGGTGGGGTACGGTGCTGCGCTGCTGCTGGTGGCCGCATTCAGAGCTGGCTGCCTGGCCAGAAACTGCCCTTCACCGGCCGCCCCGCTCAGAAGGTGGCAACGCCATGGCAGAGACAGCAAGAGGAAGCAGGCCAAACCCAGCTCTGCCGAGAAGGCGCCGAGGGAGCTGTGAGCACCGCATACTGAGCAGAAGGGGGAAGTTTGCAACCACGCACCCAGGGCTGCAGAACTGTCAGGCGCCCAGAGGCACTTCAGTTGCTCTCAGCATCAGCGCCTCGGTGTGGGGAGTTCCCGGGCCGCAGCCCACCTGCCGGCTCACACGTCGGTGCCTGGCTTGGGGATTCGCAGCGCCCTGAGGCACAGTGATTGCCTGCTCCCCAGGGCACCCCAGGCTCTCTTGGGTGAGCCACGGGAGACGCCCAGCCCAGCGCCTGTGGGCTCCCCGACCCCCTGCTGGTCTTCAGCAGGGCGCTGTTGGCGGCCGCTCTCCAGCGCCCTGGACTGGGAGTGGGGTGCCAGGAGCTGACGGGGCCTCCTCCCTCCTATCCCAGCACGTCACCCCGGGACCTGGCAGAGGCACCGGGGCCTGCCAGGCTCTTCCACGGCAGCAGAGGCCCTGCAGAGCTCCTGGCTTTGCCCGCTGCATGCCCGAGTCCCCAAAAGGGCAGGGTGTCCAGCCCAGGGCAGCTCTGCCCAGTGAAGAGGCCGTCTGCTGCACAGCTGTGGACCACCGAGACTACAGGTCCCAGCATGCCCTGTTCTCCAGAGACCTCCCTTTGAGTTGAAATGGAGCAAGGCATGCTGGGAATTGTAGTCTCCATGGGCTGCACCTCTAAGGGCCAGCCAACGTGTACGCACCAACAGGGCACATCTGGACCGTGGGCTGCACCATGCCTCTCACCCCCGCAGCCAGCAAGAGCCGTCCAATCCGCTATGGCAGGGGCTAATCCCAAACGCACCAGCTGACTCAGGAGAAGGGTTCACACCTGCTTTAAATCACAGCCCAAAGCCAGAACTCTGGCTCCGGTGCCCAACAGCAAAGGCAGACGCCTGCAGCCTGGACCAAGCCCTGCAGGGCAGAGACCTGGAGCAGCCCCAGGGATCAATCCATTACCTAGGGCGGGCACAGTTCACCCTCTGCCAATCAGGCACCTCTCAGGACTCCATGCCCCTCCCTGTGCATAGGGCCGGGGGCTCCCAGGGCAGAGGCTTGGGGAGGAGGCGGAGAGGCCATGACAATGTGGGACTTCTTGGTAATATTTTTAGGAAGCCTGTGTGCCCTGGTTTCCCTCTATGCTTTGCACTGCTACCCAGAGGGGCAAAAGGGTTTACAGTGACCCAGAGCAACAGGGCTCCAGGGAAACCATGTCAATCCTGGAGTCAGCAGAGGGCAGCTCCGACCAGGCGGGCTATGAACTCAGCATGGCTCTGCCTGGAGAACCGAGGACTGAGGGGTGACCAGCAGGGAATAAAGTGGCAGCTCCTGGTTCTGGAAGAGACCTGCTGCTCCCTCCCGGGGCTGGCCGAGGAGTCAGTGAGAGCTGGACGGGGCATCCACTACAGCCTGGCCAGCAGTTTACTCTGGACTCTGCTTTTGCCTTTGTTTCTCTGGGCTTGCCTAAGGACTTCCCAGGCTGTGTCCAGCTGGTTAATGCACCCCGCTCGGGTTTGAACGCACCCCTTGGATGTCCCTGCGAAGCCTGGCCGAGGTGCATTGGTCCCAGCAGAGCGGCCAGCTCTCCGCCAGGCATCTGGGTAAAGTTGACGGTGTGAAGCAGGCGGAGTAGATCAGAGCCCACGTGCTGCAGCACCAGGGGCTTAAAGCTAAACACCGGGGTGGAGATTAAAGAGACACTCCTTCAGACAGAACGCAGTGGTGGGATACAAGGCCCGTGAAGGGCTGGGAGGGAACCTGGTAAATCACTGGGGCAAATCCCTGTTCTGCACCAGCCTGGCTCCCATCTCAGGGGCAGGACAGAGCTGAAAGATGGCTTGAACTCCCTGGCACCATGGGATCAGCCTCCCCACCAGCCCTTTGTGGGATCTGAGTGTAGCTAGGGCGGAGCGCCACATTAACAGGCCTTTTGTAGTCCCATGCCGGGGCCAGCGCAGCTCTGCCCGCGGTAGGATTTAAAATGCCTGTGCCCAGCCTATCAAAGAATAAGGAAGGGTTATTTTCTCCATGTTAACACAAGAGGCAAAACCAAAAGCCTTGTTACAACCAAACAAGGAAGTACTTCACCCAACACCCAGTCCGCCTGGGGAACTGGGAGCCAGGGGCCGCTGTGAAGGTCACAACGACAACGGGGTTCAAAAGAGAACTAGATAAGTTCATGGAGGGCAGGTCCATCAATGGCTATTAGCCAAGATGGTCAGGGATGACCCGAGTCTGATTGTCCGAAGCCTCCGCCTGCCAGAAGCTGGGACTGGATGACGGGGGTGGATCACTTGATCACTTGTCCTGTTCTGGTCATTGCCTCCGAAGCACCTGGCACCGGCCACTGTGGGAAGACGGGACACTGAGCTAGAAGGGCCGTTGGTGTGACCCAGTGTGGCTGTTCTGACGTTCTACACTTATGTGGCTCCCACGGGGCTAGGGCCCCAGGGGAGACGTCCCCAAAAGTCCAGGGCAGAGGGGGCTGGAATGGGAACACGCCTAGCAGCAATGCCCATAAACACTCACCGGAAAGGCTCAGTCTGGGCAGGGCAATTCACGGGGCCGCAGGGACTCCCAATGAGCACCCAGGAACCCCTGTAGCCAGCACAGACCTGATACAAGGCGCCAGGCCAGGTGAGCCTCAGCTGACAGCTCTATCCCCACAGCCCAGGGCAACCCAGCCTGCCACGGCACCCAGGCCAATCACACCCACCCTGAAGCAAGGCCTCGGAGACTCCAGGCAGGGAGGGAGGCCACCTGACCAAGGAGCGGAAGGGGAAGGGGGGAGGAGAGATGGGCTGTCCAGCCCACACCATTTCTGTGCAGAGAGTCAGTGTAAACTCAGAGACGTCAGGGAGAGAAGAGCCCAATTAAGTCGGGTCTTCTCCACGGGGTCTGGGACCCCTCCTCTTCCATCCCCTCCCACCCCCAAAATGGGCTAGGATCCCTCCACTCTCCCCCACCAACCAGGTCGGGATGGCTCACCTCCTCCCCCATCCCGGGCCAGGATCCCTCCCCCGAAAGTGGCCCCGGTTAGGACGCTCCCAGCGATGGGTCTGGTTCAGACCTGACACCTGCGAGAGGAACGTGAGCCGTGACAGAGGCCTGGCTCGGCCGGGGCAGGACCGGCAATGCACTGGCCTGGTTCCCTGGGCGGGGAAGCGTCACTGCTTGCACAATACAGGCTGCCCAGCGCCATGGCCCAGCCACCTGTTGCAAGGATCCCGGAGAGAGCACCGCTGCCCTCTGCTGGCTGGACTCAGAACCGCACACCTCAGCGGCCCACGCCCTGCGCAGCTCACAGAGCCTCTCCCTTTGCTCCAGCGGCAGAAGACGGCGCTTCCGGAGCAGGGGGAGCCAGGTTCTATCCCTGCCGCCCCCATGACGCCATCAGTGGCCCCGGACTAGCTACCAAGCAGGCCAGACGAGCCACGCTGTGAGATGTGCGCCGCCCAGGAGGAGGGCTCCCCAGCCCTGGCATTCTTCTAATTGTACCGTGACCTCCTTGGGGTTGGGTGTGGCCCTCCAATGGCCTGTAGCACCCCAGCGGTTACAATCTGGAGGAGACCTCGCAGAAGGATGGCTGGCTGGGAGGGAACCACCTTGGGTAGTGATGGAATGGGGGGGTGGGAGGGCTGGCAGGGTGCCACAAATTGGTGTCAAGAGGGGTTTCTTGCTCCGTGGCTAAGGAGCAGACATCGAGGTGGCGCTGAGCCACCGGCAGCTCAGATCTCTTCTCCTCCCACGCACGCTGCACCCCCTGAACGCCCCTGGCTGCGGCGTCTCCAGCAACAGAGCCCCGGCTGCCTAGAGGGACAGGGAGTGACAGGGCGGAGGACGGTGAGTCCCCGGCGGGCGAGGTGAAGGCCTTCCTCATGCGGCACTTCACCAGCGAGGCTCCCACCCGCTTGGGACGGAATGGAACTAAAGCCAAAGCCACGGCGAGCTCCGGCATCCGGGCTGACGCACGGAGCGACCGGGCAGGAAACCCACACACCCCAAAGGGGAAGTGGCAGGCCGTAGCACCTCTCCTTGACGGATGCCCCAGCTGGGCTCCAGCCCATACAGGCTGAGGATCCTGGGACTGAGACAGGGATGGCGAGCACGGGACGCAGTGCCGCCAGACACGATTGCCAGAGCAGGACATAGGGTGCAGAGCCAAGTACACCGGCCTCCTTGTAGTTAAGGCTTTGATGCACAGGGCTTGACGAATTTATCAGATGCAAACTTGCCAGAGGCCAAAGCCAGGGTGAGGCACGAGGGCCAACTGGCAACACCCAGAAGCTACCTCCAGCCCCTTCTCCTCCCCCACCCCCAAAGCCACAGGATCAAACTTCAAGATGCAGCCTCTAATCTGGGGCGGCCTCCCCTCCTGGGTGCCCAGCTTCAAACAGCAGGGCCTGTCTGTCATCGGTGCCCATCAAGGCGGAGTCAGCGGAAGCAGAGAGCGCTCAGCCACTCTGACAAGCTGGCGCTGGGGTCCCACTCCTCCTCCACACGTTTACGCCAGTAGGGGTCAGGAGCAGCACCCCGAAGCCCCTGGGGTAGGCAAGCTGCACGGCTGGGGTAGGCAAGACCTGAGACAGGCTTCCAGGGGTCCCAAAATTAAAGGCCACTTCTGCAAAAATCAGCCTCCAGCGTCTCTGCAGCCGAGGTCACAGCTCCCAATTCTTGTGACTTGCAGGGCTTCCCCCAGAGCAGCATGTGAAACTGGATAATTTCACACCATGGCTCCCGGCTGATGACTGTCCAGGCCACAGCAAGCTTCCTCTTGGTCGTAAGCCAGGAAGGTAGGTTTTAATAAATACTGGTGGGAAGAGCTTGACATGCACTCACTAAACAGCAGAGTAAGGGACCTAAATAAAGGAGGAGAACGCCAGAGACCTGGAGCTGGCAGGGATCAGAGCATAAAACCCTTCGCCATTCAGTGTTGGCTTGGCAGCAGTCACTGTAAGGCAGGTAAACAGAATTGCAGGTTGCCAGGTCTTGGGGATTGCGTTACAGGAAGTTACTCATGCATCTGTCTGGAATTTCCTACAATTTCGAGCCTCGTCACAGGGTGAGAGCAAGGGATAAAAACAGTCCCTGTGTTTTGGAAAAAGAAAAACTCCTCAGCACTGGGGAAGCCCAGAGTGTCTTCACTGGGGGGGCGGTTTTGGTTATGTCTGGACCCTAGTCATGGGTGTGATGGCAGCTAGAAGTTACCCAAGGCTCCACGAGGGCTTGGATTGCCCCCACTGAAGCATGTGCTGCTATGGCTTCACTGCTCCAGTAACCACTTAGATGAAAACTAGCTTCCCCCCGGGACTGCAGTACAGACACCCTTACACCCTTCGGGTTCCCATCGGTGCTACCAGAAAATCAGCAGCGTCAGTGGCAGCCCTAGAGTAGCCAAGGCTCCGGTGGTTTCACTGACATGATGCCAGAAGCTAATGGGGCCTTGCACTGGGGCTCCCCCAAACCCTACAGGGGAGCCAAGGCCCATGCATAAAGGGTGCCAGTGAGGTGAGGAGTCAGACGCAACAAGGCTGGTCCTGGGGAGATGGCACCCACCTCCCTGGCAGAGCACAGGAGAGAGTACAGGAAGGGACTGATTCTCAGCACAGCTTGGAAGGAAAAGGAGGGGGGCAGCAGGGAGGAACTGGAGCCCAGGATCTCTGGGGCAAGACGGGTCCAGAAGGGGGGTGGAATACAGGAGGCTCTATGGGGAGGGGCACGCCGTGGGCGGGGGAGGTTCTAGCAGTGCATCTGTGCATAAGGCATTGTGATCTCAGGATCTGTGTCTCAATGCATCTGCTCAGCTGACCTGCAAAAGGATGTTTTCTCTAACAGGCAGCCCCGCAAAGCCAGCCTGGACTCCTGGTGCCACCCTGGGCTCCTTCTGGCTGGTGCAGTGTCTCCCACCGAGAAGCCCCAGCAGGATTGATTCTGCCCTTGGCCACAGCTACGCCGTCCCATCGTCTTCCACTGTACGGGGAGAAGCAGGGGGCAGAACCCAGCCCCACATCTTAGACACACACCAAGCCAGGCTTAGACGACAACTCTACTAAGGGAGGACCAGACCCCAAACTGTTCTCCCATCACACCAGGGGCCAAGAACTGCCCCCAGCAGGAAAAAAGCACCTTTCAGGGTCCCTGGAGCCCCAAAAGATGTGAAGCTGAAACTCCCTGGAAGGGGATCACACCGCAGGGCAGGTCTCTGCCCTTGTCGGGAGGATCCTACACGTCAGACCAGCAGGGTTAGAAATCACCAGCTGTGTGTCCACCAGACCAAGCCTAGCACGGAGGATGGGGGGGACAACAGAGAGAGAAAGATGGGCTGGCCAGGGGGTGGTTTCCAAGACGACACCGACTCCCTCGGTTAAACGTTAAAGGCCCAGGGGCAGAAGTTCAGAGTACAGCTCTTGGCACCCATCCGCCAGCCCCACACTTCACGAAACCCAAGCCCAGAAGCTGCAACAGAAAAGCAGTTTTACTTCCACATTCCCCGACAACAGCTGGAAAGGCTCCAGCGGGGGCTGCCTAGCCCAGCCTCCCCCCTCGCAAACCGAAGCATTTTCCGGGCTTTGTCTTTTCTCAGTTCTGGTTTGTATTTGCAGGGCAGGAAGGTGGGGCCCAGGACCGCCATCGGGCAACGCTCCCACAGCCACCGGCTTGGGGGGAGAATTCCAGTCCGTCTCCAACAGGTGAAAGCGCCTCTCAGCCTTTGCACAACCCAGACACTTTTCATTAGCACGAAGTTTACCAGGGGCTTTCCTACAGCAAGAGTCCAGCATTCATCTACACACGCCGCCCCCTGAGATGGGGCAAGGCAGCACGCTCCATCACCACCTCTGGGGCTGGGCTTTGTTTTCCCAGCTGCTGATAATTCCGGAAGTAAAACCCTCCCCAAACTCTGGGAAGAGGCAACCGGGGCTGCGGTTACGGCAGGATCTTTCGCTTTCCTTCTCATGGGACGTGATTACTGAGGGGCCCCTGGAACGCCCCCATGCCCAGTAATCCCCATAAGACCCCAGGCCGGCCCACGGCAGTGCAGGCACTGAGGGAAGTTGGATCCCGGGGTAGAAGAGGAACTGGGAGGATAGGGGCACTAGGAGAGGTGGTTACTGAAGTACCAAGTTAGGGGAGTCAGTTACTGGGGGGACTGCAGGGGCTATGAAGAGCCAGGCTAAGGGGAGTCTGTCCGGTGGTGAGGGTCACTGGGAGGCCAGGGTTGGGGGGTCACTAGGGGTTGGGGGGTCACTAGGGGTTGGGGGGTCATTGGAAGGCTGGGGTTAGGGGGGCCAAGGATGGGGTTGGAGGGCAGGGTCAGGGGATCACTAGGGGCCAGGGCTGGGGTTGCAGGGTCACTGGGAGGCTGTGGTTGAAGGGTCACTGGAGGGCAAGGCTGGGGGTCACAAGGGGCCGGGCTGGGGGGGTCAGTGGGGCCAGGGCGGGGGTCACTAGGGGCCGGGGCCGGGTCCCGGGGCCCCACTCACCGAGGCGCAGGAAGAGCACCACGCTGAACATGGAGAGCAGGGTGGGCACCACCACGCCCAGGAACGTGGCCAGCTTGCGGGGGGCCGGGCCCGGCGCCGGGCCGCGCTCCTCCAGCGAGACGCTGCTGCACAGGCGGTAGGTGAGCAGCGGGCTCCGCTCCGAGCGCGCGGCCGAGCCCGCCATGCCGCCGCCGGCCCGCGCCCAGCCAGCCGACAGCCGGCCCGGCCGGCCCGAGGCCCCGCCCCCTCCTCAAGCCCCGCCCCCGACCGAGGCCCCGCCCCGACACGCCCCCTCCTCAAGCCCCGCCCCTGTCTGAAGCCACGCCCACGAACACCCCCCAGCCCATACAGCCCTGCCCCCTTCCAAAGCTCTCCCACCCCTCCTCGCCAGCTCCCAGAGCCCCCCACCCCCACACAGCCCTGCACCCCATCCATCTCCATACACGGCTGCACTCCCGACATGCCTCTCTGAGCCCCCGGGCCCCCACCTCCCCATGCGCCTATAGCCCCCTGCCTCCCCCCACATCTCTACCCACCCCGCGTACCCCCATCTCCTCCTCCTCTCCCTGCATTGCCCCCTCTCCCTGAGCTCTCGGTGCGCCTCGGTGGCGTGCGGTGGTATCGGGAGATCCCAGGTCTTACTGGGCACAGACCCCCTGGCAGGATCTTTGCCTCGGCTGGCGGGCGTGGATTTCAGCCGGTCCTGCACTCACAGTCTCACAGCCACAAACCAGACAGCAAACTCTGCTCCAGGCGCCTCCTGGCTTCCGCCTCCTTCCCCGCCCGGTCGCCCTGGGTGAGAGGAGACTCAGACAGCAGCTTGGCTGATGTCCCTTCCCCTGCCCTCAGGGATGCCCGTTCTCCCTTGTGTCCCCTGACATAATTAGCCACCCACCCTGTCCTGAAGTCCATTTGCCATTGTCCCTGCCCCCGGAGACAGCGGGACGGCTCACGCCTCCCTTCAGACACAGCCAGGCCAAGGCAGGCCACCCTAGTGCTCTCAGAGCCTGCCCTGAGACCCGGACCTCACGCACAACGCTTCCTGGCTCCCGATCGTGGGGCAGCATCTTGGGGTGAACCAGCCTGATGCAGCAGAGCCAACAAACCTGAACACTCGGGTGGGGCTTCCAGGGACTTCGTCAGGGCAGGGGCACCAGGGGACCAAGGGCACCAGGGCAGGGGACATTTCAGCTCCGCACAAGCAGATCGCTGGGGGAGAGGAACGCTGGGGGCGGGGAACGCGTATGGCTGTCGGCGGGATCTGTGCCTTGCCAGCGAGCAGAGGTGTGGTGGAGAAGGCATTGCAGGGGCTGGCTAGGAAGGCCGCTCTCTGCACATGCAGCCTGCCAGGGGCTGCTCCACATGTCCAGAGAGGGAGGGAAATAGAAGCCTAGGGTTCAGAACCAGCATAGCCCTCTGTCATGGACCCACAGCCCCCCCAGAGCCCCAGCCCTGTCCCACTGCCCTGTGGCCCCAACTGCTTCCCGCAGCCCACGCACCTTCCACCTCACCCCCCAGGCCTCTGTTCTCCAGCTGAACAAACACATCCAGTGGGGCCGTCCATGGCCATTGCTCACTAGGTAGCAAAGTCCCCATGACTGGATTTACCGTTGTCTTCTCAGATGCTCCATTGATATGGGACCTAAGGTCCAGACAGCCAGGAGCCATTTACCCCTGAGTCACGGAGCCTCTGCAGAGAGCAAACAGCCCTTTCCCCCCGTTAGGTAACGATGCCGTATATAAGGGAAACTGAGGCACACAGAAGGGAAACCAAAGCACACATAAGCTTCCTAAAATAAATTACAGAAATTCCCACTTTGTCACATCTCTTCCCCCTTCAAGACCGAATTGAGCAGGTCCCTTTAACCGGTGACCTGCGTGCGGACGTTTGCCCCACAAACATTAGCTACAGATGCCTCAGCACCTGTCCCACCCCCTTGTTCCAGGGTTCCTCGAGCAGAGCTGCTAATCACTCAAACTCAGGGCTTCCAACGCACACTTTGGAGCAGTTTCCCGTTCCCCCCTAAGGTCGGGTCCGTTAGATGGCACCAGTGTTACACTTGTAAAAGAAAAGACTAGCAGGATCTTATACAGGGGGGACAAGGCAACACGCCGCGTTTATTGTGAATGTAAGAATATCAAAAAGCCGTCACACACACATGCACACACATTCATGCCCAAGAAGTTCTGCAAGCTGCTGTGATATAATGACCAGTCATTTTATGCATTGCTCGAGCCAGCCTAGTGGCCAACTAGACTGGGTACAAGGAGGGAGCCAGGTCCCTGTCGGTCCTGTGAATCGGATGCTCCAGGTGACAATTGCAGAACTAGACGCAAAGTTTCCATGTTTTTACCCCATCTTTTATACTTGCTGGCTCTCAGGTCAGCCTATGGGCCTTGTGTTAGGCTGCCTCTAGGTTCAGTGTAGTTGTTAATCACCAGCTAATTGCAAGCCTGACTGTTCTCTTCTTTCTGTACTTGGTTTGTTCCCAGGGTGGATCCTTCTGTACTTTAGGGTCATTTATTTGCAAGTTAGGGTCGTTGACAGGGGTTCTTTGGCCTTCAGGGTTAGGGTGGCAGTCTGGTGTCTTTACTTCCCTTTCTGTTGTTAGAGCAGTTTAGGTTGGTGTCAATTTAGGCCCTGCACATACACTCCTCACTCACACACAGAGAGAATTCATCAAGATATTTTTAGGTTCAATAGCACAAGTTTCAGCAAAGAGCTTACTTCAAGAAACTAACAAGATGGAGTCCACTTCTGCCCCGCTTAACAGTACTATGCCATTATCATAACAGTAAAGGAAAAATCTCTCCCTACCTCTATCTCACACAATAAAACAAGGAGTCTACGTCTGATTTGTTTGCACAGCTCCCAGGGAGAGCTCATACCAGCAGCGAGCCCAGCAGGGAGTTTCCCTCTTGTGCCTTTTGGCTACTCCGCAACCTTTGGGTTTGAAACCAGGATGGGTCCTGCCATTCCCTCGTCTGCCAGGGAGTGAGGCGGGCAGAGACCCCTGCCTCCACCGATCAGCTGTCCTGGCTGCTGCCTGGGTTGTCGTGACCCCTAGGCTGGAGTAGGGCGCGATCCCTTGAGCATTTAACCCAGCCATATCTCTGGGGGGCTGGTGTGCCAAAGCAGCAAGGTGTGGGCTGTACTTCAGCCCCTCTTGGTTAAGGGAACACACCGTGGCCATGGCCACCTGCTGACCAGGCCTCTCTGTTACCACCAGCAGTCGCCTGGCTGCTTCTCCCTTCCCTGGGGCATCTGTGCCCCCTGGAGAGAGCAGCCCCATTTCGCCATCATCCTGCCCTGCCTGGGTCTCCCCACACTCAGCTGGGGTCTCATCCACCACAGGGCTCAGCTCTGCCTGTCTCCCAGCGAGGGCAAGCCAGGACCTAGCTCCCTGGGTTACAGCCCCAGGCTTCAGGGAAGTCACGCGGCCCCAGTATGAGTCACTGTCATGGGAGATGGGTGGGGCTCATTCCTCTACCCCACACATAGGCAGGCAGGTGGCCGGTCGAGCGTAGCAGCCTTTCCTTGGTGTTGGCAAGCCAGGGAAACCCTCCTTTCCCCTGCCAGCCGAGCCATTGGCATTTCATCAGCCTGCGCCTGCTGGCACAGAAAGAGGGACCCAACTGCGTCCTGGAGCGATAGAGTCATTCTCCGGAAGGACCGTCAGAGCCAGTATGCTGGAGATCCCTGACTTCCAGCCACCCCCATCCTCCCCATATATGGCCAGGGACCTGGGCTGTAGGCAGGGCACATGACTGGACATTTGGGCCCTCAACCCAGGCTGTATCACATGCGGTTTGAGCAGGCTTCTCTCTGTCCCATGAATGGCTTCTTGCTGACCAGCACCTTCTGCGCCCCCGGGGTTGAGTGAGTGTGAGCCCAGGAGAGTCCAACGGGACAGGTGCACTGGTGCCTGGAGTGGGAGCCCATCTGCCCCGCCGCGAGGGTCTAGCCGCGTCACTGTGTTCCTCCGGGCCTGAGCTGGACGGAGGCTAAGCTCGCTCCTCTGTCTCGAGCAGCCCTTCTTTCACCCGCTCATGCCCTAGTTGCCTGCAGATATTACAGCTCAGGTCCGTCAGGTCCTTGGGGGAGGTGTGGCCACATGGGCTGCTCCCCCCACTTTGGGTTCACCTGTGTCCCACATCTGGGCGCCTCCATCGGCTCCCTTTCCCAGGCCCCACGCCTTGGGGTCTCTTTTCACCAGACCTACTGCCACAAGCTCCTCTGCCAGCTGGCCCGTACGGCGCAGAGCCCTGGCCACTCGCCACATGAGCTGGTGGGGACACATCTCGCAGAGTTGTTCCAGCCCAATCAGGTTCTACAAATCGCCCAGCACTGGAGAACTTCTCCCAGCAGGGCGCTGGCTTCCATGTAGGTCCCAGTCTGGGTCTTCTGCACACTCCAAAACCTTTTCCTAGAAGCCCCAGGGGTCAGCTCTGACTTAAGCAGCGGAGCCTTTTTGAGCTGGTCCTAGTCCTCAGTATCGACTTTGTCCGTCTGGCCGCCCGCCTCTAGGGCTTTGGGCCCAGCTAGGGGGTGAGAGCAGAGCGGGGCTGCAGGGTCAATCTGGCTCAGATCACAAGCCTTTCCAAAGGAAACGAGGGGAGCATCTAGCTCCCCCCACACACCTTGAACTGGGGCAACAATTTGGTAGCTAGGTTCCCTGCGGAACTGGCATCTCAGGTTTGTTCCCCACCCGCTCCCTGGCTCCTCTAGCCCCTCCGCTTCTCCATCTCCAGTTCACGCATGTGCTGCTTCCCCGGGCCCACTTCTCTCACCGCCTGCTGGCCTCCAGTGCTCGCAGCTCCCACACCCACCGCTTCTGACCTGTCGATGGGGAGCCAGGTCATGCAGAGCCCCTGCTGGATGGGAACCAGGTCCTGAGGGTGCTTGGCTGCTGCCTCGGTAGCTCTCTGTCACGGCCTCTGCGGCTGCCTCGGTTGCTCTTGGACCCGCCTGGAACCCTGCTGCGATGTCCTTCTTAGGGAGAAGGCTCTCCGCCATTTCCCTGCTGTCCCCTTTCACCACCCTTGTTGTACAGCCGTTGAGTCACTTAATGCAAAACACTTCTTGTGCAGACAGCATCCCACCGCTGCCAGCACCCGCCACGGACCCACAGGATCGGTGCCGTGGCCTCTGCTCTGGAACAGTGCCTGGGAGGGGTCTCATCCTCCTCCGGGGGGAGCCCCGTGACCTCGCCACCTCCTCAGGCTGGACGGCTGGGCCTGCAGCCCCCCTGCTGCCCACCGTGAGCGCGCTCAGCGAGACCCACTGCCACAGACCCCGGTGGGAGACTGGTACAATCTCAGGGGACAACACACCCCTCTGCCACCCCTTGCGGGCGCTCAGCCAGCACCAGCTCACAGACGGGCTTATTAGTCGACTGGACACAGCACAGGCAGTCCTTGGCTAGCCCAGAGAGAAGGTTGGGCCACCCGGGGCAGCCCAGAGCCCCCAGCCCTGCCCCTCTGACCTCTCTGTGTCCCTGCTCAGGTGTGTGCCCCCGACTGCTTCTCGCAGCCCACCCAGCTTCTCCTCACCCCCCAGACCCCTGTTCTCCAGCTGGGCAAACACGGCTGGGCTTCCTGCCGAGCGGGGCCGACCATGGCCGTTGTCACTAGGTATCAAAGTCCCAGTGATTGGATTTATCGGTGTCTCCTCAGATGCTCCACCAATATGGGGCCCAAACCCCAGGCAGCCAGGAGCCATTCACCCCTGAGTCTCCGAGCCTCTGCAGAGAGCAAACTCTCCCCACCGCCGGTAACAATGCAGCATATAGGAAAAACTGAGGCAGGCATATAGGGGAAACTGAGGCACACATAGGCTTCATAACCCTCACATGGGGCAGGACACTGCCCTCTGGGACTCGCTACGAATAAGTCCCACAATGGGGTCCCGGGAGAGAGGCTGTGCCATGGTCCTGTCCATCTCTGTGCAGGGCCTTTCCCCAGATAGCCCATACTTTCTCCTCCTGCCCTCCCCGCCGCCTCAGACCCTCTGTCATGTTCTCATGCCCTCTCCTTTTAGACACCACTCAGCCCAGTCAGACAGATTGGGGTCTCTGAGTCTTTCCTCATAAGCCAGTCCCCCCAAACGCTGTGCTCAGTCAGACAGCTAGGCCGGTGTCACACTCTGCTACCACTTATCTTATAGAAACCGAGCAGACGGGCTGTGTGTCATAAGCCCTGTACTGTTGGGAGGGATGGGAGAGTCTCCTTTAGCTCAAGAGGCAGGGCCTGCTGTTCGGGGGGAGGGTCTGAGTTCTATCCTTGCTGCTGTCATTCACTGCCAAGTAGGCGGAGTTGTCACCGACCGTGAACTCTGCAGCCAGGGTGAAATCCAGGCCCCTGCAGTCGCTAGCTGCAATGACTAATGCAATGAAAATGCAAAGTCCCAGTGACTTGTGCGGGAGCAGGATTTGCCCCAGGGCTCCACCCTGGCTCAGGAGGCAGGCAGGCGCAGGTGCTGGCCCTCAGCCTTGGCAAGGCAACCCTGTTCTCCCAGCTGCTTCCTCTCAGCCTGCAGAGGCGTGGCTTTCCCCGGCTCTCCCTGGGAGGAGAGCCCCGAGGCTGATCTGGAAGGAGGGCCCGGGAGCATGTCATCATCACACACAGCCGCCCGTGGGACCAGGGGCAGGGCAGAGCACCAGCAATTCCAGCTGCTAGAGATGCTGTGCCAGCGCCACGCCAGCACCCTCCTTGGTGCAGGGGGATGTGCAAAGTTCAGGCCCACCGGGGCCAGGAACTAGAGGTGGCGGTGCAGCCCCAGATCACACTGGGAGTGAGCGTGCATCCCAGCAGAGGGCAGATGGGGACGCAGCCGGCACCGGATCCAGGACACAAGTTAGCATGAAACAGAAACTTCCCGGTGTGATCAGAAACCTCCCTGGGGGAGGGAGGAGAGAGGCGGGACTGAGCAACCTGCCAGGGGGTCAGGAACAGGCTGGAGTGTCTTGCCCCGAGCAGGCTGAGTCTGCCTGGGCCAGACCGGAGGGTGCTGCCTGCATTTCACACCAGGGGAAACGGGTGTGCGACCAGGGGGTAAATGGCAAAGCTCTCTGGGCTGGGCGGGTCCCTTCCGCCTCCAGAGCCTGGAGCGGGCGTCGCCAGGGTTGGCACAGCTGGGCAGGAGAGAGGTCACCCGAACAGCAAGGCCCGGCCTCTGCATCTGCTTTGCTGTTCCCAGCGAGGGGGCCTCTTGGCTGCTCAGTGGACACCAGCGACGTGTGACTTGAGCCGCAGGAGGAAAAATGCAGCCACCTCTGGGGCGGAACGTGGCCACAGTCCGGCACAGAGCGTGGCGGCCACACAGCACTGCAGCCACCAGTGTATTAAAAACGCCTCCAGCTCCCCGGACCCAGGCGCAGCCACCTGCCCGTCACGCCAGCTGCCTGGACTATGCATTGGAGTAATTACCTTTCTGCCAACCCCAGCATTTCCCTGCTGGAGCCCTGCACCTGGAGCAACTGCATAAAGAGAGGAAAGCAGCAATCGGCAGCTGTAAATTAGCAGGCCCCTTCTCCCTGGCCCCTCACCCCACCCCTCTGCTGGCTTGGACTCTGCCTTGTCCTCTAGCTCTCAGACATTCCCTCCCGCGAATAAAGTCCCCCAGTGCTCCCCGGCCTGGAACCCGTGCTCCTCCGTGGGGCCGCTGACTAGGGAGATGGTGATCTCATGCTGCCCAGGGATGAAGGCAGAGCCTAAGGGCTGGGCTGTGGGGAACCAAGCCCCAAGGACTATCCTGGCACAGCGCGGGTGCCCCTGGCAGGAGGGGCAGCGACATGGTGCCAGATCAGCTCAGCTACCCCGACGCGTGCCGGCCGGGGATCCAGCAGGGCAGATAACATGCAGCACGTGGTCAGCACGTGGCACAAGCACTGACCACCTCCTACGCCCCCCCGTCTGGGTGGGAGGGGGACACACACCATACTATTGGCCAGATAGGGAAACTGAGCCACAGAGTGGTGCAGTGAAATCCCTCAGTCACCCAGGGAGTCAGTAGCCGAGGCAGGACTAGAACTTGGGCATTCCTGGCCCACAAGCCCCTAGGCCAGGCATCCTCGCGCCCCCCCAGGGACCCCTTGCGGCGCTGCAGAGCAGCCTACCAGCTCAGCTCCACACACCGGCTCTTGCCCTGCTCCCAGGCGAGCGATGGATGGAGGGGCCAGCAGGGCAGTGTCCCGCAGGCTCCCTTTGCATTCGGCTGAGCCCCACCCTGAGGAAGCTCCAGGGCCCCTGCCCTAGACGCTGATGCCTTCGGGGCCACCCTCCAGCTCCTTCAGCCCTGGGATCCCCACACCCTGCTCTGCTGGTGCCCCTCTGTCCTCATCCGCAGCCCCCCCAGTCCTGGGCTCAGCACATGGGGACCTGCAACGCTCCCCAGTAGGCCACACTTGCTCTCCAGTGGGTACTGGAGCTGGAATCGTCAGGGGGGGCTTTCCCCTGGGCTGGGCCAGAGGGGCCACACTGAGCTGGGCTGGGGGCCGCCCCACGCTGCTTTTCCCTGCCCCCAGCTAGCACTCAGCTGTGCCGGGGAGCAGGGGCAGCTGGGCCGAGCCATTGGCCTGCAGGTGGCAGCAGCTGCCTACAGCCTGGCTGGTGCGGGTCGAGTGTGGACGCGGGCCGTGCCCAGCGGGGAGGATCCACGCCGCTCCCGAGGCCTTGGCTGCCTCCCAAGCCCCATTGTCACCAAAGGGCATTTGCAGAACCTGCTGCCATTGTCTGCGCACCATTGTCCCTCTTCCTGCAGCAGGTTCCCAGGCCCCCCCACCATCCGCTGGGCCATGACCACGCTGCACCACCTACAGCTGGTGGCCGGGCAGTGCCCCACCCTCCCCCCAAGCTGTGCTCAGGGGCCCTGCCCTGGCTGATGGAGCGCCGGGCCCCAGCCAGTGGGCCAGGAGGGCTGGGAGCCACACAGCCAGCCTGATCTCACCAACACAGCTGCGCCGAGAGCCACGCCAATTAGGTTAATGACTGGGCGGGGCCGCCACGTCAGCAAAAGGCCGTGGGGGGCCACGGGAGGACTTGTGGGGGCACAGCCCGGGCAGCGGGGGTGACTTGGAGAGGCCCAGGGAGAACATGGCACCAGCTGGACCGCTCTGCCCAAGGAAGTAATGGGGCACGCTTCCCTCACGAGCTGCCCAACCAGCTTGTGACAAGCCTCCCCCGAAGGGCCACCGCTGGGCCCCAGGCCAGTCAGCCCTTGGCCCGGGGGCACATGGCGCCAAGGGCGATGCAGATGCAGCCAGCAGGATCCGCACCGAGACCTGCTGAGCAGCACCAGCCAAAGTGGCGTTGTGTCACTCCCAGCTGGTGGCTCGCTGCTATCGGCCAGGAGCCGGCAGCATGGTCCCCACCAGCCCAGCCGCATTCTGCACTTGGCAGCTGTGCCCCATCCCCAGGGCAGCCTTTGCTCTTAGCCCCAAGGAGCAGGAAGGGGACGCCCAGGGCCACACTCATTCTTATTTGATCATCATGTCACGGGGCAGGAGTCTCCCATTTGCCTTGGGGCAGGAGCGCCACAGGCTGAAGGCCAGGCCAGGGTGGTAGGTGGCTGCATTGTCATCACCAATGGTAGTTTAACCTGTGGAACTCACCGCCACAAGGTATCAGCGAGGCCGAGGACTTGGTAGGTGACAGTGACCCACTGGAGAGGGTCAGAATGTCTAGGGGATTCTACCTCCGCACCAGGGATCAAATGGGTTAGGGAGAGGGGCACCCAAGAAACCTCTTTTATACAGTCCCTTGCACCTTCCTCCGCAGTGACCGGGACTGGCCGCCATTGGAAACAGGACACCAGGCTGGCCTCTGCTCCCACCTGATCTGGCAATTCCTCTGCCCCAGATCCCAGGGGTGTCATGGGGGGGACACAGAGCCAGGTTCAGAGACACAGACAGCACCGCTGACGTAAGTTGAGAGCAACTGACTGCGTTCTGGGCACCTTCCCCAGGCCCTCGGAGCCTGCAAAGGGGGCGGATGACATCCCCCTCCCCCCACCCTGGAAGGGTCTACGTGCCCCCCACCCTGGCCAGCAGCCAGAAGCAGGGAGGGGGCCGAGGTGGGAACATGCAGAAGCAGCATCAGTTGTTCGGGGCCTTTCATCTTTCCCTTTGCCCCTGTCCCAGTGCCAGCAGCCCCGGCTTGCTCACCCGCGGCAATTACCGCGCTTTGATCCGCCAGAGAAGCGGCTATTATCAGGGACACATTGGAGGACAATTAAGGCCCATGCAACACGATGTCATCATCAGCCGGCTTGTGTGCAGTGCAGGACGAAACAGCTGCTGCAGGCCCACGGCCCCACAGAGCCGGGCAAAGGCCCTCACTCGGAGAAAGCTGGGGAGCAATGTCCCTCCAGCCCAGACAGAGCTGGGGAGCAGGGACACATGCATGCTCAGACAAGGATGCCAGGATGTGCTGGGACCTGCAGCCGGCTGGGCGGTGCAGGCAGCAGAACGGGGGTTAATGGTGCCCGGGAGAGGCACAGGATTAGGGACAGCCTGGGTCTGGACACCAGGCTGAGGCACAGCGGTTGGGTGAACAGCCCAGGACCGGCTGGGGCCCCGAGCTGCTTCTTAATCCCCATCATCCTGCCTGCAAAGCCAAGCGGTGTGGAGCACCCGGCTGAGACGAGCGTGGAACGAGGGAACAAGGGGGGGCGTGCCTGGCACGCACAGCCCGGAGGCCACAGCCGCAAGGAGCCGGGATCACCCAGGGAGCAGGGAAGGCCCAGGATGCAGCCCTGGGAAGAGCCCTGTGACAAGCACACACGGGCTGGTGGAGAGGTAGTTTTGGCCGTTGCTGGATCTGTCCGCCAGGAACTTCTCCAGGTTTTTTCTGAACTCCGTTATACTTTTGGCCTTCACAACATCCCCTGGCATGGAGTTCCACAGGTTAACTGTGCGTTATGTGAAATACTAGCTCCTCTTGTTTGCATTCAAGCTGCAGCCTAATCATGACATTGCATGATGTCATTCAAAGGGGTAAATAATACGTCCCTAGTCACTTGCTCCACCTCGGTCAGTTTTATAGACCTCTGTCATATCCGGCCTTGGTCCTCTCTTTCCCAAGATGAGCAGCCCGAATTGTTTCAGTCTCTCCTCGTACAGCGGATGTTCCACACGCTTGGTCATCTCTGTTGCCCTTTCCCAGTCCCACTATATCGTTACTGGGATGGGGCGACCAGACCTGGACCTGGTCTCCCCGTGTGGGCCCCTACCTTGTTATGTGCTCTAGACACACAGACCCCTACTCTGGCTCCACAGGCAGACAAGGCAGATGCAGGGAATGGGGGGGGTGGGGTCTGAGGGGGATATAAAGGCAGGGTGTGGGGTGGCGGGGTCAGTGAGGTATGGGGAGGATGGGAGGGGCCAGCATGGAGATCAGTGACTCCACTGGATTGCCAGTCAGGCCCCATTGTGCAAGGCGCTGCTAGGTAAGGAATTGCAGACAGGAGGGGGAGGCACTCCACTTTCCAACGCTCCCCACCTGTCTGCTCCCCACAGAAGGCCACCTTGGTCTGCTTGGGGTTTCAGGGTGTGTGTCTGTGCAGTGCTTTACACAACGCAGCCTGACTCAAAGCCCACAGGGCAAGTGGGAATCTCCTCTGTCCTCCCTGGCCTCCGCCTCCACCCGGGGAGCAGGGCAACAGCTTAGCTCGTGCACAGTCCCACCCTAAGGACAGCATGGCCCCTGCACCCCCCAAGGGTTACCCAACCCCAAGCACCAGGCCCTGCCCTCACCGCCTCCCTGGTGTGGGTGCCGTGGGCACGGTGAAGCCTAGCCTCCTCAATCATTTTGGGGAGCGGCTGCGCACAGCAGCACCGGAGCCCTGGGGCCTTCGCAGGATTTGCTGACGCAGCCGTTCTCAGCCCGAGCCCCCAGTCCCGATGCCAACGGCCGGGCCATTCGGGGGCCCGGGCCCCAGGTCCGTGCCGGGGCCGCAGTGATGTGAACTGACAACAGCGGCTTGGCGAGGCTAAAAGCGTGAAAATGATCAAGCCAGGCGGGTCGCCTGTGATCATTAGGGGGACGCTTTGATGGGGCCGCCCGCTCAGGGGCCGGGAACAATGAACTCATTCAGGCCGGGGAAGGCTGTAGCCAGGCCTTGCTCCCAAGCCAGCCAGCCAGGGCCTGGCGAACTCAGTACCCTAATGAATTCCCACTGGATCCGCTCTCCACCCGCCCCCCGTTTCCCGGCACCTTCGCTCCCCCCTTTCCCGGCCCTTCCCCACGGTGGGGCCCTGGCACCACAGCCGGACGCTGCGTTAATGAATTCAGCTGTTTGTGTGTCCCCCGGCATGGGAACGCGCGGCCCCGTCCCCCCTGGGGCACTGTATATATACAACGCCACTCGCCCCGGGGCTCATTGTTCCACTGTCATCTCCGGAGTAGACAGGGCCTTAGACGAGAGGAGCGAGGGGGGAACCCCTGCACCGGCCTGGCTCCCAGCACAACCGCCAGGCAGGCGGAGGGGACAAGCCGGCCTTGAACTAGCCTGGCTTTCCCCCCACCCCACGCCACGCCATGCTGCTGCTACTCTGCCTCCTCCAGCTGACGGCTGGAGCCCCCCTGGGCAAGGAGCTGCACCAGATGCCAGCCAGCATCCTGCAAGGTCAGTGCCTGCCCCAGTGAGTCACCGGTTCCTCTGCTGCCCTGGCAGAGCCCTGCCGGGCAACCGGGCTCAAGGCAAGGGGCTCATCTGCTGCCAGGGGGCTTTGCTTACAGGATCGCTGCAGCTGCCAAGCAGTGCAGGGGTGGGAGGACTGGGGGTCAGGACTCCCGGGTCCCGTTCCTGGCTCCGGGAGGGAGTGGGGTCTAGTGGTTAGAGCAGGGCGGCTGGGCGCCAGGACTCCTGGGTCCTACCTGTTCCCAGCTTCGCCTCCTACTCACCTGGGTCAGGAGGCAAACCCCTTCACCCTCCGTGCAACAGCTTCCCCATGGGTGTGACAGGGCAGCCCCGCTTGGGGTTCCCAGGGCTGCGTGGCTCATTGTGAGGGCTTGGGGCTCCTATCCTGGTGGGTTTCACCCTGCCCACCCCGGGCTGTTTTGCAGCAGCTGCTCAGGCCCGTGGGGGGCTCTGCAGGGAGAGGAGGGTCCATGGGGGGAGATGAGTGGGGGGGCGTCCCCCCATCCTGCATGCATCTGTTGGCTTTTGTAGGTTAATTGAAAATGCCAGGGCCGGGGTGGACTCCTCCCTGCACCTCAGTAAAACCCTGTATCGGGCACATTGCCTGCCTGCCCCGCTGCGGGGGGGGGGGGGGGGTGAATTCTTAGGCCCAGGGAAGGGCTGAGCCCCATCCACTCCCTCCCCCCCAGCTCCCACCTGACCCCCGGGCCATGCCCGAAGTAGCTCCTGGGAACTGGAGGGCAACTGTGACAGGCAGCTGGATCTCACAGATGTGAACACACGTGTGCAATAACCCCCCCGCCCTGGAATACCTCCTCCCCCACGGCAACCCCCTCATGCAGACACCCCCTCCCCCAGTGCAAACACGGATCCAGCCCCAGCTGGAAGGGAAGGGTGACTTTCCTGCAGGGAGCCTGGCTCCTAAACACCAGGTCCAGTGCACGGCCCTTACCCACGTCGTTTGGAGGGGTGCCCGCGTTGGCTTATCTGCGCCCGGCCCCAGGCCTGGCCCTCCCCATTCCCAGGCCTCCCATGCGCCACTCAGCCTCTGGGCCTGGAAGCAGCTGGCATGAAAGCCACGCACACGGGGGCGCCAGGACTCTGGGATCCAATTCCCAGATGTGCTAAATGCTCACCTGGGTCCTCTGTGTGCCAGCTTCCTCCCGGTGCAGTGCCGTGCCAGCGGGCGGTTCCCCCCGCCGGTGGCCGCACACACCGCCAGACATGGGATGGGCTCCCAGCCAGGCAGCCAAACCGCCCATGTGCCCAGGAGAGGCCGAGGCGGGTGGGAATGGCCAGCCCAGCCCCAGATTTCCCTGGCCGCCAGGGCCTGGCCGCGCCTCCCAGGTCTGTGCCCTGCACTCGCTTTGCCTGAGTGGCAATCACACAGAGGCCCAATGGGAAAAGGGGGTGGAACTCCCCCCGGGATCCCCCTGCATGGAGGGGCATGGCCAAGGGTGGGGAGGGGTGTGGCCAGAGGCGGGGCAGGGGCGTGGCCAAGGTGCAGCGTAAGTTAGAGCAGCCCCAAGGGAAGGTGAAGGGGGCTTTGCAGCCCTGTCCAGGCGGGGGGCTGACCACCAGGGCTGTGGGCTGGGGCTAACGGGGCTCCTCTCTCTCTGCAGTGCTGTCCAGTCGGGGGACGCTGGTCCTGGAGGCCGCCCTGAAGAGCGCCCTGGTGGCCCTGGAGGGGGCGCTGGCCGAGCACGAGCGGTGGCTGCGGGAGTGTGGGGAATGCACGCCCTGCCTGTTTGGGGACTGTGGCAACCGCAGCGGGGAGTGCGCCCGTGAGTGCCCTCCACCCGGCCACACACACCAGCAGGACGGGCTGGCTGAGGCCCTGTCCCCGGTCAGCAGCAGCCCCACTGCAAGGAGATCATTCGCGGGGCAGACTGGGGTGACCTGCTGGAGCAGCCCCGGCCCTGCTATTGCCTTCACCCTAGTCGCTCCAGCGAGCGACCCTACAATAACAAAGCAGCACAGGCGGCCTTACAGCTCTCTTGCTAACATCAAGCACAGGGGCTAGAACGCCCAACCTGTGCTGTATGGGCAACCTCGCCCACAGACAACCCCACAATCCAGCTCTCCTGAGAGCCCGTACCATAACAAACCCACACATGCACAGCCCAGCTTTCTGGAGAGCCCCTACAATAACAAACCCACATGTGCACAGCCCAGCTTTC
>ML675649.1:6530745-6637039 GCA_007922155.1 Mesoclemmys tuberculata
CCACATGTGCACAGCCCAGCTTTCCGGAGAGCCCCTACAATAACAAATCCACATGCACGCAACCCCAGTTTCCCGAGAGACCCTACAATAACAAACCCGGCTGTACACAGCCCAGCTCTCTGTAGAGCCTACGACCACAAAGGCCCACGCAATGGGTGTCCAGACTCCATGATGGGGGAAGAACTGGAGGGAGGGGGTGCGGGGTGATCCAGTAGCATGGTACCCCCGGCTGACAGCCCAGCTTGATGCCCAGCCCGGGGGCAGGGAGTGGGCTTTGCTCTCATCGGGCTCCTCTCCCCCCAGCCCCGGAGGACCCTCTGGCTCCCCTGCCCAGCTGCAAGGCGCTACTGGAAGCACAGGCCACCCCGGAAGAGCCCGCGAGGAACCGGGCGCTGAGCAAGGCCTGCGCCCCCTACCGGCGCCTGTGCCCCGACGCCGACCTGAGCCCCAACGCCTGCGTCCGCCTGATGGCCGGCCGCTGCCAACAGCGCCTGCAGGAGTGCAGTAGGTGCCAGCCCGGAGCAGGGGGCACCTCATTTAGTGCCCACCTTGTCTGTGGCAAAGGGGCTCCAGGCCCAGCTCCCCGGAGAAGTGGGGAAACGCCCTTGGGCAGGTGACCCAAAGATCTGCCCTGCAGCCCCGTCCCCTCCTCAAGGGATGGCACCAGGGCAAACATCCCCCTCCTTCTGCCACTGATGGAAAAGAGCATGAGAGCCACTAGGCCCCAGGCTGTCACAGCCCCTCCCCAGTTGGATGACCCCAGTCTTCCCTAGTCCATTGAGTGGCTGAGTTTCGCTCGTGGGAGACCCTACCATAAACAAACCACTCTGTGCAGCCCCAACACTCACAGAAGACCCTACAATAATGCACCAGCGAGTGTAACCCCAGGATTCGCAGGAGACCCTTTAATTAACCCCTGTGCTCTGCCCCAGCCTCACAGAAGACCCTACAATAACAAACACCAAATGACAGGGAACCCCTCGCCTGGGCAGGAAGCTAATTCCCGCAGGGCCTGGGGGGTTGTGACTGGGCCCAGCAGGGGAGGAGGTGGGGAGTCCAGGAGGCCCCTGCAAGCAGGTGGCCCATGTGCCAGTCAGCCCATCCCGTCCCTCTTGTGCCCCTGCAGCACTGGAGAGCGAGACGGACCATCTCAACAGCCTCTCGGACCAGCCGGCGCCAGGTCAGAGTTTGCAGCCACTCGAGGGGTCTGGGGGCCACATCCCATCCCGGGTGTGTGGCGGGCACGGGGGCAAGTGCCGGGCATCACTCTGCTGCCCGGCACGTGCCCCAGCTTCGACGACAGATGGCAAGGGAGCAGAGACCCCAGGGGGCCAGGGGCTGCTGCCCCGGCGGGCTCACCCTGCATGGGCCCCGCTTTCTGAGCTAGGAGATCCCCCTACCCTCCGTCCAGCCTGCCAAGCTTGGCATGGGGCCACAGCGCCACCGCTCAGCACTCGCTGCAGCAGGCAGGGCTGGGGGGGCTCCCGCAGCTGCCCCAGGGCATGGCTGTGCACGTCCCCGGCCTAACCGCACACAGCGCCTCCCTGGCTCGCCTGCACACACACACGCACCCCATGCAGCCCTGGCGCGCACACGTGCATGCATCTTGTTCAAGGGAATTAAGCGTGACAGCTCCATGAAGACAGTTGCCCCCCTGCTGGAGCTAAATCCACCCCTGAAGAGCCCCGTTAAAGGAACAGACTCTCTAACTCGCCCCGGTTTGGTCCTGGGGAGGGGCCCCAGTCTGGGTGCTTGGTGGCCTCCAAAAATATTGGGGCACAATGGGAGCTTCTCGTCATGAAACGTGTAGGACAAAGATAGCAGGGGCTGTGGGTTGGGAGTGAGGGGTAGTGCAAGGTGGGGGCCCCCCCCTAGGATAGCAGTGAGCTTGGGAGACTACGGGGGGGGACGCTCTCCTCTCTTCCCTCAGCTGATCTCTTCCCTCTCTTCCTCCCCAGGGATCTGTGGCCGGGGGCTGGTGGCTCCCAACGTCACAGCAGCCCAGGGCAAGATCGTGGGGGGCAGCGTGGCCCCACGGGGCGCCTGGCCCTGGCTGGTCTCAGTGCGGCTCGGCGGGGAGCTGATGTGCGGCGGGGCGCTAGTGCAGGATGCCTGGGTCCTCACGGCTGCGCACTGCTTCACCGGGTACGGCTGGGGCCAGCTCCCAGGGGCATGGGCAGTGACGGGCGCCCGGCTGCCTTGCCGTGGACCTCGGGGGAGGCCCTCCCGTGGGAGCACAGAGCGCAGCCAGCCCAGCACGGAGAAGGACGGAGCTGCCCCAGCCACAGGCAATGGGGCAGCCTCCTCCCCGCTGCGCCCCCGTTGCCCCCCATAGCGAAGAAGGTGCCTGGCACAGGGCAGCTGAGCCGCAGGACAGGGGACCCCAAGGGGCTCGGACCAGACCCCCTGTGGGCAGAGTGGAAGTGGGGCCTGGCTCTGCCACGGGGCCCTGTCAACCCCGGTTCTGCCGTCCCACAGGAACCGCAACGAGCTGGCCTGGACGGTGGTCGGGGGGGACTATGACCTTGCCAGGCGCGACGAGGGCGAGCAGGTGCTGCCCGTCAAGCGCATCATCCCCCACCCCAAGGTAAGGGGGGGACCCCTCAGCCTTCCCCCGCCTGCCTGCCCCCCGCTCCCCTCTGTCCCTAGCACCCCCATCCCCCAGCACCCAGGCCATCCCCTCACTCCGCCTGCCCCCCCCAGCAGCCCCCCACCTCCCCCCAGCCTGACCCCCTGCTCCTCCCCCTGCAGTTCAACCCCAAAACGTTCCACAGCGACGTGGCCCTGCTGGAGCTGGCGCGCCCGGCCGCCCCCTCGGCGTGGCTGAGCCCGGTGTGCCTGCCCGACGGCCCCCAGGACCCCGACCCGGGGACGCCCTGCTACATCGCCGGCTGGGGCTCCCTCTACCAAGGTCAGTGGTGCCCAGCGCTCACCTGCACCCCCTTCTGGCGGGCATCTCCCAGGGGCGTGGGGGTTGGGCCAGGCGCTTTCCTGCTGGAGCAATGTCCTCTGCAGGCCAGTGGGTCCCAGCGAGCTGGGCGTCTCCACCATGCTGGGACGGGGCATCTGGCCTCTCAGCCAAGCCAGCTGCTGCCCCCGCGTGCCCCAGCAGAGCCCCCGTCAGACGGGCCGGGGTGGCTCCCTGCTGCGCTGGCAGTAGGTCCAGGCACCGCGGGGGGAAGGGGGGCAGCAGCCTGGCCGTGACTCGCTCTTCGCCCTGGCAGAGGGGCCGTCGGCCGAGGTGGTGATGGAAGCGCGGGTGCCGCTGCTAAGCCAGGAGGCCTGCCGCAGCGCGCTGGGCAAGGAGCTGCTCACCAGTGCCATGTTCTGTGCGGGGTACCTGGCTGGCGGCATCGACTCCTGCCAGGTAACGGCTGGGGGAGGCCAGGGCGTGAAGGGGGCGCCCCCCTCATTGGCCCACACATGGAGCAGCCACTGCTAAGGCCAGCTGTGCAGCTGGGCTCCACTGAGAGGCAGAGCCAGGAGGGGGGCAGAGCACCTCCTGGGTGTGACCTGGTGGCAGAGCCAGGCATGGGGAGGTGGGGAGGGCTACTGCCTGGGTAGGGCAGGGCAGAGTGGGGGCTCCCAGAAGGCTGGGGACAGATTGCACCTGGGCCCAGGGGTGACTTCACCTGGGTCCTATTGCTGGCCGGGGCCTGCCCATCATCATGCCTCAGTTTACCCCCTCCCCAAAGGGGCCAATGGCAGGATGGGGCAGGACATCTCAGACCTGGTTCCTGCTCCATCCGCCTCCCCCCACTGTGCGCCAACCTGGGGCTGCTTCTCCCCCAGGGAGATTCGGGCGGGCCCCTGACATGCCAGGAGCCCAGCTCGCAGCAGTCCGTGCTGTACGGGATCACGTCATGGGGGGACGGCTGTGGGGAGCAGGGCAAGCCAGGCGTGTACACCCGCGTGACGGCCGTGGCCGACTGGATCCGCCGCCAGATGGACAGTGAGTGGCGTGGCCGACTCGGAGGGGGGCCCGTGCCAGGGCAGAGCAGCTTGAACCTCAGGGCCATGGGCTGGGGAACGGCGGTGGGCGGGCAGGCAAGGGGCATTGGCTGGCTGGGACCAGGCACTGCAGGGCATCCTGACAGCCGGGGGGGAAGGGGTCCCGGAGCAGCGCCAGGGCTGGGAACTGACTCACTAGGACACCCGCGGGCAGGGCAGGAGGATGCGCTGGGCAGTGCCCAGGGATGAGGGGGGAAGAAGGGGGGCTGCTGTCTTTTCTCTCTGTCCCCACCACCGCGCCCTCCTCAGAACTGCCCGAGAGCAGAGAGCCCACCTGCTTCGAGCTGCTGGCCGTGTCCCAGCTGCCCGGCGAGCACCAGAGTGCGGCACTTGCCCGCGTCTGCTCCTTCTACGCCCAGTCGTGCACCACACCCCTGGGCCAGCCTGCCTGTGCCCGCGTGGCCGAGGAGACCTGCAGGACAAAGAGGAGGAGATGTGGTGAGTGGCGCAGGCTGGGAAGGGCTGGGCGCTGCCCGGGCGCAGAGCCTGCATGGTGGGGGGACACTGAGCCCCCTGCTACGGCTTGGGACACACACCGTGAACTCCTGGGGTGAGCCGTGGCCCTGGTCCTCCGGGGGCTGCTCCCATAACTAATGGCACAGCTGGCAACATGCTGTAGGGGCTGAGCAGGACGGGGAGGGCACAGGGCGCTCCAGGGCCAGGCTACTAAGCTAAGGGACAAAGGCTGAGTCAGGGCCACGCCAGCTGCTCTCCGGGCCCTGGCACCAGGGCTGCTGGGGGATGGCCTATGACGGCCCCGTTCTCCGCAGAGCTGCGCTCCTACGCCCAGACACTGCTGGATTTCCTGCGCCGCGCCGAGGAGTTCTTCCGAAACCAGCTGGATTTCACCTTCTTCACCCACACCCTGCCCCGCTTCATGGAGCAGCTCTACAGGAACCTCTTCCATGCCCGGGCACGCCGGGCCACAGCAGGTACTCATCCCCCCAGATTTACCACCTCTCCTGCCCAGGCCATGCCAGGGACCCCTGTGCCCCCCCAATCTGCCACCTCCCTCATCTGGATCACACCAGGAACCCCTAAGTCCTCCAGTTTTACTGCGCCCCAGGCCATGGCAGGTACACATTCCCCACACTGCCACCCCCCATCTGCCCAGGAGGGGAGGAGTAAGCTGGGGGCACACCTTGGGGCGCTCGCCCCAGCCAGTCACTCACCCAGGGGGTGCGCGGGGCATGCCCATGCCCAGTTAGATCTCAGATGCATTAGCACTGTGGGGCCTGCCATGGCATTGCCCTGCCATGCACCATGCGACCCAGCCCTGGACTGCCCAGCTGGGCCCCTGGCAGTCTAAGGCCACCGGACTCCTGGCAGTGATGCTGTGTGTTGCCAACGGTGCTAGGCAGCGTTCGGTGCCGGGGTCTAGGGGAGCCTGCCCACTCCCCACAGGGTGCTTGGAGCCTCTCCCTCTCTCTGTGGCAGGATCTGTGGCTGCGGGGCACCCGGCCCTGCGGGCGAGGCACGAGCTGGGGGGACCCCTCCTGGCCGGCGAGGGACCAGGCGATCACAGAGGTACACCCACCCTGGCCGCAGGCTCCCCTCTCCCAGCCCAAGGGGGGAGGGCTGCACTGGGACCCATCGCTGCAGCTGAGACATGCCCAGCCTCTGCGTGCCCTGTCGTGGCAGAGCCCGCCAGGGCTATGCCAGCTGGGCCCAGTGGGCCAGCTGCTCCCTCCAGCCCAGCAGGCCTTTCCCTCTGCACCCCACAGCTGGGGGGCAGGGCAGCTTACCCGTTCCCCATCGGGGCAGCCCAGGTGCCCTGCTTCCCAGCGCTGGGGACCCTCCTGCCGAGAAACGGGGGCTTCATTGCCAGCCCCCGCCAGCCACAGGGTGTTACTGTGCCCTTAGACGACAGCTACCCCCCACCCCAGAGGTGGCTGCAGCGCTCCTGGTCCAGCCCTGGCGGCCCCCTTGAGATGAGAAGCACCAGGGAAAAGCCAGCAGCTGGGCCCGGGGGGTCTCGGGGTCCCTGACCGGCCCCCCGCTCTTGGTGCAGGCTGCCCAGGGCTGCAGGACGCAGCTCTGCAGGTGCGCACGGTGCAGGATCTCTACCGCTGGGTCCTGCAGGTGCCGGAGGGGGACCTGGCCATGACGTTCCAGGAGGTGAGTGAGCCGCACCCCGTGGGGACGCAGAGCTGGCCCCCCACCTGGGTGCTAAGCCAGCCCCCAGCACTGCGCCCCAGCTCCTGCTGCTGAGAGACCTGCCCCCCTCCACTGCTCCCCCTGCCCCCGCCCTGGCAACCCCTGGCAGCCTCTGCTCCCCCCCTCACTGCCTCCATCCACACCCCCACGGCTGCCCCCCAGCTGGGTGGGGAGAATCTGTCCCCCCCCTAGTGGCTGGCCCCCATTACAGGCAGAGTCTGCTCCTGGCAAGCCCTTTAGCTCCAGCCACGGCGCCTGCTTTGTCTCCGCATGTCCTTGGTTCAAACCCCACTGCCAGCCTGTGGGGCAGGCTAGACTGACCCCGCCAGGGAGGACCCCCCCCCCATGGAGGAGACACTGAACCCAGCTGCCCCCCCATGGCTGTGGGGCAGACAGTTTGCAGAACCACAGGCAGGTCCCCAGGTCATGTCAGGGCGGCTCTGGTGCTGTGTGGCCCAGGGCGCCTGCTGCCTTTGCCCCCCTGCCCAGTTCCCTGCGCTGCCAGGGGCTCCCTCGTGGCTCCACAAAGGGGGACCCTGAGCAATGGACCTCTCCCCGCCCAGGAGGCGCAGGCAGAACCGTTTCTGGGGCCCTGCGGCTCCGCTTCCCCTCCTGCTCTCACGCCGTGCCCCACTCCCCACAGATCCTGGTGGACCCAGGCTCCAAGAACGCCAAGGGGCTGTACAGAGCGCGGGTCCGGGCCACGGTTGGCGGGAGAGCCACAGCCTTCCCCGCCCTGGTGGGGCTGGAGAGCGACGCCCTGTCCCGCAGCATGCCCGGCCTCATCGCCCTGGCGCTGGAGGCTTTGCAGACCTAACGCGGCCCCTGCTGTTCCCAGCCGGCTCCCGAGAAACGAGACGCAATGCCTGCGCAGCATCCACCTGGAGACGGAGCAGCGCCAGAGCCAGCAGGACCCAGCGTGGGCACAGCCCATTGCTATGGAGTTGGTGAGGACCCCACAGCCAGCTCCTCACAACCAGACCTTCCCTGGGGTGGCGGGCAACTGGAACAGCCTCCCCCAGGGCTCTCTTGTGGCAGAGCTGAGACCTGAAGGGCTGTAACCCTGGGTCCCCGAGCCAGTCCCAGCAGTGCCTTTCCCAGCCAGTCACCAGAGGGAGATTGCTCCTGCGGGGTGTCCCAGCTTCTCCCTGTGGGTGCGTGCCTCTCGAAAGCTATTTATTTGTACAAAGAAAGGGTTATTTTTGAAATATATAAAAAAAAATCTATGTTTTATGGTAAATAAAGTGTCAGAGAAACAAACCCGCAAAGGCACCATAGTGGGACGGGGGAGATTTCACCCCCAGGCATTGCAGCCAGGCCCCCCCGGGGTTCAATCCCCCGGAGTCATCACAGCTAGGGGCCAGTCCCCCACCCAGGGTTTTAGCCCCTTCGGCATCATTGCCAGGGAGCCCTCTGGGATTCTATGCCCCAGGCATGTTAGCTGTGTGGGGCTTCCCCTAGGGTCTGCCTTCTACCCCCCCCCCCCGCCCCAGGCATCACAACCAGGTGGGGTGGGGCCCCTCCCCGGGCTTCAGGGAGTTGCAGGGGGCAGCTGGTGGATTATAGCTCTTTGGCACCCCCAGCCGGGGGTGAGCATCAACCGAGTCATCAGTGGCACACTCCCGCCGAGGGCGTTCCCAGGCCATCTGCCCTCCCTCCATGCCCCCTGCGACACCCCGCCCTCCATGCCTCTCTGGCTCCGCCGGTTCAGGGAAGGGGATCGGATGCCAGCCCCGGAGAGGTTATTTACACAAGCCGGGGGGCCCAGCTGTCGGGCGAGTGGTGAATGACAGAAGGGGCTGGGCCCAGCGTTGAGCGTGCCAGAGCCTCGGGGGCCCACGCAGCACAGCTGTTCAGCCCTGTTGGGAAGGGCGACGCCTGCCCACGGCATCAGAGACAGCTTCTCCCTAACCCCCTGCCCCAACAACCGCTCGGGCCTCTCGGTCACCTCCCCAGGCACCCGCTGCAGTCGCCTCTCACTGAGGGCGTGCAGGCTAGAGGTTAGAGCAAGGGACTGGGAGTCAGGACTCCTGGGTTCTCTGGGAAGGGGTAAGCACTAGTCAGAGTTGGAGCCAGCACTCCTGTGACTCTCCTCCCAGCTAGAGCAGGGAATGTGGCCTAGTGGTTAGAGCAGGGCTCAAGCCTCAGGACTCCTGGGTTCTCTGCAGCTCTCCCAGTGACTTGCCAGTTTCACCCACATGTCCAGTGGGAAGGAGAATAGTGGCGTACTCCAATGGGGGGAGGGGGGCGCGGAAGCGAGGGTTTCAGGACCTCAATGGCTAACACGCCAAGCTCCCTGCTGAACAAGGCTGGCTGCGCAGAGCTTCAGGATTCGAGGGAAACCCTTCCACCTTCTGTCTGCCAGAGCCCTTGGCAATCCCGGCCTGGCCCCTCCCCAGGGATCCCAGCGTGGCACACAGAACGGGCCCATGCATGGGAGGAGGGGAGCAGGACTTACCGACCAGGCATGGGCAGGGAGATGCAGCTGGCATAGCAGGCTGGCAGCTGCATGCCTCCCCCAGATTTAAAGGGACAGGCTGTGGCAGGCGTGCTGGGAAATGTTCCTCCCGAGTCAGCAGCCCGGGCTAGCTGGGCCACTGGAAAACCAGCAGCTCTGCGGCTGAGTGCTGTGGGCGAGAGCCAAGAACTGGAAGACGCAGTGGGAGGACTCTGGACTAGGAGCCTGCCGGGTCATGGATCCCAGGTGGTCCTGTCTCCTGCGGGCTATCACCCACCCTTGACACCTGTGGGCACAAGGACCAGGCACACCAAGCAGCCGAGGGGCCAGGTGTGACTTCCCCCCGCAGTCTGGACTGGTGTGCAGCTGTGTCACCCCAATTCCTCACTCCTGGGCCTGACTTACCTCGCTTTGCTGTATGAGCCACCCACTCCTGGGTCAGCCCACGCCCAGCCTCCTGCGCGTCATCGGTCCCTGGCCTAGTAAAGGAGCATTTCTGGCCAGTAAATTGACCCCCAGCAAACACCCCCAGGCCCAGATACAACCCCGGGAGCTGCCATCTTGCAGGGTTCAGAGCTGTACACTGCATCCTACAAACTCATTTACATTTGTCTGTCAATTTATCAAAGAACTCGATATGCACCAGCTCTGTCCCGCTAAGTGAGGGCTTCGCATGCACTCAATCCACAGGCGCTGTTTTCGATAAGACAAATAAATTTATTTATTACAGTAAGATTTTAAATTAATCTAAGTCAGATTATTAATAAATCAAGGAGTTAATCACACAACTGAAAGATAAATCATATCCTAAACGAAGATTAATAGTCCCGTCTTGCAAGCTACGATGTTTGGTCACCACACAGGCTGGTTGCAATGCATCTTGCAATCAGGCCTCTCCTCCCTGTGAGCAGGTGCCAGTCTTTGATGTTGCTTGGAAGATAGATTTCAGGGTCAAGCCACTGGACAAAGATGCCTCAGCTTTTAACAAGTTTCCTCAACACCCCCCTGGGGCTCAGGTGATCGGCCATATCAGGCAATGGGCGTGATTTTTCCCTCTTGAGCCAGGGTGCTCAAGGTGTTTAGGCCAGTCCATTGTTCCCATATGCAGGCCTCTGCAGGGCACGGAAACAACTCTGTGCGTGTGTCTCTATTAAGCACGTGAGACACACGTTGGGGGACGAGACAGAGCTTCAGAGCCATACAGATGTGACATCGCAGGAAACATGGCACCATAACAAGAACGGTCAGTAGGCCATGAGCCTTCCAGAAACCCCTCACAGCACACTTTGCATCAGACACTACACGTCACTGCACGGGTGAAGAGGAGACACACAAATCACACCGTAAGGGGGTACGTGGGGTACAGCGTGTCACACCAGGCGACCGTGGCGCAAAGCCTGCAGGCTCTTCCTCTCACCTCCTGCGTCGCACAGGCCCCGTGGCTATGTGCCACGGGGCGCAATCCCACGTGGGCAAAATGCCCCACGTGTGCCAGGGCACTCTACTCACCGTTGGTAGCGCCCCCTCCTGGCCGTTCTGGGGATTAGCGCTGCACAGCTGACGCCCCTTCCTGCAGTTGCGCCTCCACCACACACGGTCTCTTTCCCCATCTGTGACCCCAGCTCTCACTCCAGGAGCCACTGCCGCCTCTGCCTGACTCCATCCATCTCCCCCTGCCGGGGTACCAAAGCCCTTCCCCATCACAGGCTCTCTGCCACCTCCCCAGGGGCCAGCAGGGGAACCCAGGCCTGCCCCGTGCACCAGGTTCCAGTCCAGGGGCCCCATACTGGACCACTTTCACTCAGACCCTGTTGCTCCTTCCAATTCCCCTCTCCCTGGGTAAGCCAGTTCCAACCCCCTTCACTCACAGAAGGACTGGCAAACCCTCTCTAGGGCCAGCTTCCTGGCTTTATAAGCCCAGCCCTGCACCTCCCCCAGCTGGCCTTTATCAGCCCCTTAGATCTCAGGACACCCTGGATTTCCTCCAGCTGCAGCCTACGGTGACCTGGCCAGATTCACTCCTTCAGGCTGCGTGTGGGGTGGCCACCCCATTGAACCCAGCCTTCCCCCTGTGGTCACCTGGAGATCCCCACTCCAGAGCCATGTGCCATCTGCCCTCTGCCATGCCAGGGCAAAGCCCTGCTAACATTCCCCTGCCAGCCCCCTAAAAGCAGCTTCCCCCACATTCGCAGCGTGGCCGGGGGGAAATGGAGCTGCACTGCACAGAAAACTAATGGCAGCCAGCACCAGGCAGGAGGGGCAGCCATGGCTTGGCCGGGATGCCCACCTGGAGCCCTCTGCTCGGCCTCCTGGCCCTGTTGTCAGAGAGGCTGCAGCCAGCCCCGGCTGGGGTCCCTCTGTGGGGCTGGGCACTGGGGCTGTGGTCAGTGTGTCTGTACTCAGCGCCGTTTGGGAGCGCCCCGAGGCGCTATGCCCCTGCAGCCTGGCGCCCCACCCTGCAGCGCCATGGGTGTGGGGGAGAGGCGTGCCAGCTGCGATCGCTGGGGGAGATGCACCAGTGCCTTGCCCACAGCACTGAGGCAGGGGATCCTTCCTTCCCAGATCTCGGGGAGGAGGAGAAGAGACAGGGGGTGTGGGCTTGTGGGCCTGTGCTGCTGGAGGTCCCCTTGGAGGCCCCATTGATGTGGGCTGGGGGCTCTCTTGGCCCCTCACTGAATGGCAGGGCCGTGGCACCATTAACAAAGAACGCTTTGCTCCCACCTTTGTGGCACGCGTCTGAGTTAAAAAGAGCAGCGTCTAAATAATCATGTCCCCTCTCAGCGACTTGAGTGCCCAGCCTTGGCCATTGCACTAGTGGGCCACAGGGGCTGCCAGGCAGATGCTGCCCGACTTTCCAGTGCAAAAAACAACCTCCTGCTACCTCCACGTGCCAGCAGCTACCACTTCCGCTTCCCGGGTGCCTCCCTGCTTCTCAGCCTAGCTGACCCCCCGGCCAGGAATGTGGACATTTTAATAATATCTGTGAGGTCCATGCGTGCCTCAGTTTCCCCCTCCCTCGTGCTGGGGCGGTTGAGTCCCATGGAGACCAGAGGCCTTAAGAACCACGTCTACCCCTGCGAAAGGAGGAGCCAGCATTGCAGACGCAAAGCTCGCTGTCCACCCACCCAGAGGAAAGGCCGGCCTGGAGACGGTGCTGACTCACAGAGCCCTGCCTGGGACCAAGCCGGGGGGAAGCGACGGCCCCTGCCTCCCTGCGGGGAAGCAGAGGCGAGGCCCCACACTGGCTAGCGAGGGGTGGCCGGCGGCTGGGTTAAGAGTCAGAGAGAGAGGAAGGACACAAAGGTGGCAGCTGGTGCAAAGCCCTGGGCTGAGCGCTGGTGAACCCTCGCCCCGCTGTGCCAGCCGGAGGCCTCGCCGTGGCTGGATGCCCGGGAATGGGGCCGCGGCTACCACGTTTTGATGAGGCTGCTGGTGACGCCCTGGGAGCGCGGCGCCCCGAGGGGGCACGGGATGAGCCCTGCAGGGGTCTGGCGTGGCGTGGCTTGGCTGCGGGAAGTCCTTGGGGCCCGGTCCTGCCCCTGTGGAACTGGGTCCAGCCCACTGCAGGGTGTTATAACACTGAGCCCAGGCCCTGTGGATCCCCGACACCCCTGTCTCCTGCCCAGGCTCACGCTGCCCCTGCTGTGGCTGGGGGCTGTTAGCTCCATGGCCTGCCGCCCACGGGGTGGGGTGGATCAGCTGCCCCAGAGCCCAGCCAGTCCCAGTTGGCAGCTGGGCCGTGGACTGGCCCGAACAGAGCAGCTCTGCTCTGCAGGCCTGGTCCTGGGGGGGGCCTCCCCAGCGTCACCCCAGGGGCCAGGGCCCGCCCAGGAGCTGTGCCGCGATGGGGGTGCTCTGCCCCTTGGCACAGTGCCAGCGGGCCCAGCCGCCCCCTCCTGCCCAAAGCAAACCGAGTTCCCACCCCTGGCACGGGGGTGGGGGGCAGGGATCGAACTGTTGCTATTTTCTTCCCGGGGGCTCCCCCCCGCCCTCCCCCAGCTGCCGCTGTCCATCCACATTCCCAGCTCGGGCATCCGGCCTTCGCCACAAACCCAGGAGCCGGCGAGGGGCGGCCGGGGAGCAGCATGGAGAGGCTGGCCCTGGAGCTCGCTGTGCTCTGCGCCCTCGCCCTGTGGGGTAAGGACGGGGGGCTGCCCTTAGAGCCCCCGGATCCCTCTGCTCCCCTTCCCCCCACCCCTACTGCTTCCCACGCGGGGGGAGCCGATGCTGCGAGCGCCGGTGCCGTCACAGGGGTCGCGGGGGGGGGAGGACTCGGGGTGGGGGCCTGACCGAGGCCGGGGTCAGGAAAGCCCCAGAAATCTCGGCCAAGCCAGCCTGCCAGCAGTGGGGGAGGTGCACCAGAGTGATGGGCCTGTGGTGACCAGCCCCCGTCCCGCCCCAAGGAGCCCCCCCTTCCACCCGGCTCTCTAGACCTGTCTCCAGCCCCTGCCCGGGCTTGGCTGGGGCTCCTGCTGCCCTGACAGGACCTCCCCCCATGCAGCAGGCCCCCAGGTGTCACTGCCCGGGAAGCCCACCTTTCCTCTGCCGCAGGCAGCCAGACAGGAACAGCTGGTCCCCGGTTCGGTAGCAGGGGGCTCTTGAGTGCACCCCCAGCCGCTGCGACACAGGCTCTCCAGCCACTGCCGTCCAGGCCTTGGGGCAGGGAGTGTGTGTGGGCTGGGGCGTGCAGGTGCCTGCACGTGTGTAGGGGCCAATAATCCCCTGGGAAGATCCCAGCCAGGTTCCCAGCCAGGATGGAGGAGATGGCGCCTGGCAGTCACGGGGCGTCAGGTTCCTAAATCCCCTGGGAGAGCAGCAAGCACACCGCCCTTGTTGGAGCGGCTGGTTACGCCTGCAGCAGCGACTCTCGGTGTTGGAGCCCAGAAGGTGGGTCACAGCCACACAAATCCGGGAGCACAGGAAGGCCCCTGCGCTGCCCTCTCGCCCCTGCCAAGCCAGTCCCTCTGCCCTGCCCCTCTGGTCCAGCCAGATCTCTGGAGGGACGGGTGATGGGCAGTTTATGCAGCCCTGGGTTAGAGGCATGCTGGCTGGCCCGCCCCAGGTGTAGGGATCTCAGCATGGGGCAGAAGGCCAGGAACGCCAACTCCGTTGTTGATGCTCATCTTGGCTCCTTCCTGCCTGCTGGGGCCCCCTCTCCCGGAGACATCGCTTCTGGTCCCAACCAGCCCTGTGCTTGCGTCCCTGTCCCACAGGCGGCCTGTGCGTGAACCAGGAGGAGCGGCTGGTGCACCACCTCTTCGTGGAGAAGGGCTACAACAAGGAGCTGCGGCCCGTCACCTCCAAGGACGAGAGCGTCAACGTGGACCTGGGCCTGACGCTCTCCAACCTCGTCTCGCTGGTGAGCTTGGCAAGCATTTTGGAGAGGGGGGAACATCGCTCGGTGGCTCGCTGGATCCGGGGCCTGCCCCGGCGAAAGCCTTTGGGTCAGCTGGTTTCTCAGCCTTGTGGGTTTCTCAACCCCTGGTGTCAGATCTCAAGGCTCTGGGGGTTTGCGTTCGCACCCCCCAGGCCAGAAACAGGGTCTTTCCCAAGCGCTTATAGCTGCTGCTGGTGCCAAGCGGCAAGGTCGGGGCCCCACGCTTGGGGCTCATTCCTCCTTGGTGTCATTCCAGAAAGAAGCCGACGAGACCCTCACCACCAACGTGTGGATCGATCATGTAAGTCAGCCCTGTGGCAAGTTCTGAGTTCCCGGGGCCCGTGGGAGTGTCAGTGATTTCACCGGGTGGGTGGGCCCCCCCATGTACCAACTGCCAACCCACTGCCCACTGCTCATCACGTGATACCCCTTCTCGTCACGCTCCCTGGTGCCAAGACCCAGTGATGCAGCATTCTGCCTCAGTTTCCCCCACTGGGAACTCCAACGTCCCGCTCTGGAGGTGACTCGGCCCTCCGGCCATGCCACGTGAGTGCGTTCTGTCCCTTCTGTCCCTTCTCCCAGCTGGTCCCTTCGGATTCCCCTTGCTTGGCTCCTCCGGGCTGGCGGCATAGCGGAAACGTCGCCGTCTTCCTTCGCAGAGCAGCAGGTTCCAGGGCTGCTCCGCGGCCCCCTCGAGAGAGAGCTCAGCCTACAAACAAAATCAAACCCTCCCAAAGCAACTCCTGCCCTCTCTGGGCTTAGGCTGCTCATTCCCCTGGGGTGTCTCCTCTTCAGCACCCCATTCCTCGGCCAAACCCCAGCCCTTCCTCCCAGTCCAGCCCCGCCCAGTGTAGCAGGCCAACTGGCCCACGGCGGCTGCTCTCGCACATCTGCTGGGTGCTCCCAGTTTCCGGCTGCTGGCTCTTCTTCCCCCCCAGACGCTCCCTTGTTGCAGGGCCCCCCAAGCCAAGGAGTGTTCCCCACAGCTCCGACCAGGGCCCTTCCCACCGCAGGGAGTGCCACCTCCAGGAACACCATCTCCACAGCGGTGCCACCCCCAGTGCCCACCTCAGGAGCTGCTGCTCCCTGCCCTTCAGGCAGCAGCTTCATTGCGCCTCTGGGCCACCAGGAGCCAGGTGGGCTCAGAGCTTGCCAGCCCGAAATTCGGAGCCCATGGGGGCGTGGGAGGGGGGGTCCCAGCTGTTGGGCGGGGCTCCATCCCAGACACGTGATTTCCCGCAGGGCTGGACAGATTACAGGCTGCAATGGAACAAGTCAGAGTTTGGTGGCCTTGGCATCCTCCGCCTGCCCCCGGACATGCTGTGGGTGCCTGAGATCGTCTTGGAGAACAAGTGAGTCCTGGCCCAGCTTTTCCCAGAGGAACAGCCATGGCACTGTCCCAGACCCATGGCTGGCAGAGCAAGGGCTTGGAGTGGGGGATGGGGGGTCCCTTGCCCTGCCCCTGCACTCAAGGTAGCCCTGAGCCGTGGGAGCTGCACACGGCCCAGATCTGGGGTGGCTCCAAGTGGGTCAGGGAGTCTGGCAGTCGGTGCCCAGCACCCAGACGCCCCAGGCCCTGGCACTCGAATTCCTGCCCCAAGCAGGAGGCTTTGGTTTCCGCTGCCCGAGGACCAGCCGTGTCCATCAATCACAGATCCCACCACACAGCGCAGAGCTGAAAGCCCCCCTCGGGCTTTCCTGCACACTGGTCCTGGGTGCCAGCGCCCCCATGATGCCGAGGGACACGGTTTGCAGCACTGGCCTAGAACCTCCCTGCCCCACCCCTTGTCAGCCCCGCCTCGCGTCTCTGTCTGCGCAGCAACGACGGCTTCTTCCAAATCGCCTACTACTGCAACGTGCTGGTCTACGACTCCGGCTACGTGTACTGGCTGCCCCCTGCCATCTTCCACAGCGCCTGCCCCATCAACGTCAACTTCTTCCCCTTCGACTGGCAGAACTGCAGCCTCAAGTTCAGGTGAGGGGCTCGCCCGCCCGCCGCTCCTCCAGCAGGACCAGGAGCTCTTGCAGCCCAGCCCCGCCAGCTTGAGGACCAGCCGAGCCTCAGTGGCCACCAGTCCATGCCCAAAGAGCCAGAGCTATAGCCCTTTGAGGTCAATGCAAAGACGCCCATTAAAGTCACCCCGGCACTGTCTCCCGGGCTGGACTTAACAGCCATTGGACTCATTGGTCTCCAGAAGCTTTGCATCAGCTTCTCTGTGCATAGGTTGCTGGGGACAACTGGGACAGCCATTGAGCGCCAGGCCCAGGCCGGGGACGGCACAGATGGAGATGAGCCCTCTGCGAGGGCAGGGAGGGGCTGGGACGCTGTGACCCGCCCAGTGCAGGAACTCTGCTTTGGGCACATTCAAACCTGGAGGGTGCTGGCCAGTTCAAAAGGACGAGGGACCAGGCCAGCTCCACGCTGGGACGTGAGGGGTAGGCAGGCCTTGGCTGGGGCGTCTCCCAGCCCCACTGGCAGGGGCTGTGATGGAGAGAACGGAGTGGCGAATGGCCACTCACCCATCTCGCTTCGGGCCCAGCTCCCTCCGGTACAACGCCAAGGAGATCACCATGAACCTGAAGCAGGAACTGGACAGAGAGCTCGACAAATACTACCTGATAGAATGGATCACCATCGACCTGGAGGCCTTCACGGGTAAGGCACATCCCCACTGCCCCATCTGGGCAGAGCCAGGGGCTGGCGGCCTGGGTGGTTTGCCTTGGGCAGAGCAATGCCCAAGAGGCGGTGGCTTTATCCCAAGCCGTCTCCTCATGGGAGGAAACGAGACAGTTCCAGGGGCAGATCTTCCCGGCATGGAGAGGGGATGGCCCCCACCGCCATCCCCGGTGTGGGGGTAGAGTGTGGGTCCCCAGGGCACTACAACAGTGGGACCAAAGGCAGGGCCAGCCCCATGCCACAGGGGCACCCTGTGGGGAAGTGGGGGGGGGCGTGAGGGCCGGCGGGGCCCCCAGCGATACACCTCTCCCTGCCCACCCCGCTGCCCTCAGAGAACGGCGAGTGGGAGATCATCCACAAACCGGCCCGCAAGAACGTGGACAAGAGCGTCTCGCCCGAGAGCAGCAAGTACCAGGACATCACTTTCTACCTCATCATCCAGCGCAAGCCCCTCTTCTACATCGTCAACATAGTGCTGCCCTGTATCCTCATCGCCTTCATGGCCATCTTCGTCTTCTACCTGCCGGCCGAGAGTGAGTGCGGGACCCGCGCCCAGGCAGTAGAAGAGCCCCCACCAGGGAGTACGGGGTGCCCCACCCCACCTCCAGGGACTGTGGGGTTACCACCCCAGGGAGTACAGGATTCCCCCCACCAGTGATTGTGGGACCCCCCCATCCCACTTCGAGGGAGAGGGGGGCCCCACCCCAGGAAGTAGGGGTAGGCCACCAGGAGTACGGGGTCCCCCATCCCACCTCCAGGGACTGCGGGATCCCCCCTTGCCCACGAATGCCCAGCCGGGCAGGGAGAGCCCTCCACTCCCTACATGCTGACAGTAGGCTGGGCCACCTGCCCCCTCTGTGCCCAGGTTCCTCCCCACTGGAGCTGCTATTGCCTTGGCTGGAGACTCCCCTGTCTGGGGTGTCAGGAAGGGATCGGAGCTGGCACCCAACCCCGGGCGCCACTGGGGTGGGGAGGGTCCCTCTCCTGAGAGCCCCTTGTTCCCTAGGAGGCTTCCCACTGGTCCTGGGGAGAGGGGGGGGCGTTGCCCTGGGCTGGGGCAGGGGGCCAGGAGGGAAGGGGTGTTACTCTGAGCGCTGTCTGGTTCTCCAGGTGGGGAGAAGATGACACTGGCTATCTCCGTCCTGCTGGCCCAGTCTGTCTTCCTGCTGCTGATCTCACAGCGCCTGCCAGCCACCTCCTTCGCCATCCCCCTCATTGGCAAGTGAGTCTCCATGGGGGCCCCCCATTCCCCTCGGCCCGCACTGCTTGCTGGGGATGCGGCTGGTGGGGGTGGATGGTCCCTGCTGGGAAGGTCTCGGCAGGTTTCCCCCCAGCAGACGTACTCACGGTGAAGGAGACCCCTCGCATCGCCGGTGCCTGGGGTTCCCACAGAGGCCCCCTTCCGGAAGGGGGGGCAGGCCCCGCAGTCCCTCTGAGGGAGCCAGGTTGCCCCCACTGGGAGCCAGTCTCTGCCCTGCAGGTACCTGCTCTTCATCATGCTGCTGGTGACCGCGGTGATGGGGACCTGCGTGATTGTGCTGAACATCCACTTCCGGACCCCCAGCACCCACATCATGTCCGGCTGGGTCAAAGAGGTGAGGGGGGGCTGGGCACAGGGCTCCTGGCTGGGCTCCGCGCCTGGTAGGGAGGGTGCCCAGTGACCTCCATCAGCCCATCACCCCCTCTCCATGCCCCTCTGCCGCGGGGTGACTGGCCGCTCCCTTGGCTCATGCCGTGGCCAAACCAGGATCTCTGGCCACAGCTCCAGAACCCACAGCCGGGCTGGGGCTTGCGGTGTCTTCCCCTCACCAGGGTGAGGAGCTCAGCCAGCCAGCGCTGCCCCGCCCAGCAAGCGGCACTGGTCCCCCATCCATGCAATAGCGAGGAGAGGGCCTCCCTGTAAACCAGAGGGCTCGTTAAATCTGGGGCAAAGATCCAGACAGCTGGGCCCAGGGTCCTTCCCTTTCGCTGTCGTTTGGCCTGGCTGGGCTAGTACGTGGCAGCTGGCATGATCCCCTGGCCTGGAAGAGGAGCAAGGCACCAAAACAAACCAGCCAGCCCCAGGCAGCGGGTACCGGGGCAGAGCCACGCCAGTGCAAAGGCCCGAGCTCCCGAAGCGTTGGCTACGGGCCTGCGGGAGAGTCATGTCCCGGGGGCCTGGCTGAATTGCACGGCGCCGTGGGATTTTCACCCGGGCATCGTCCTGTTCGGCCTGGCAGTGCCCACAGCTACTGAGTAATGCTGCCACCCAGTGGCATGACAGTTCCCATGCTCCTCCGGTACAACGGCTGGCCGTGGGCGCAGCCTCCTCTCCGGCTGGGCCTTTCCCCGCACAGCTCCCAGGCCAGCTCAGCGCCCGCGAGCTCGGCCCATGGGAGAGCAGCTACCTGGCAGCGCCCCCCAAAGGCTGGGCTGCAGCACCGCACGTGGCAGAGGGTGGGGAGCGTCCAACCCCCCAGCCACATCTGGAGCCCCTCTCCCCTTCCCCAGCTGTTCCTGGAGGCGCTGCCACGCCTGCTCCACATGTCCAGGCCGGCTGAGAGCGAGAGAGGCCCCCACGAGGGCCTGCTGATCCGGCGCAGCAGCTCGGTGGGCTACATGGCCAAGGCGGAGGAGTACTTCAGCATCAAGTCCCGCAGCGAGCTCATGTTCGAGAAGCAGTCGGAGCGGCACGGGCTCGCCAGCCGCATCACCCCTGCCCGTGAGCACCTGGGGGGACGAGATGGGTGGTATTGCACTGGCCCAGCGGGCACGGGGGCTCCCTTAGTGCCTGGGAAACCCAAGGTCCCAGCAGGGTGAGGACAGGACGCTGGGGCCCCTCCCTGAACCCCACAGCCTAAAACAGGACCTTGCCAGGCCCCCTCAGTTGAGCCCCAGGATGGGACACCTGCTCCCCCCAGGACAGGTCCCCCCACCCCCGAGTCCTGAACCCTGGGACAGGACCCCAGCCCCACTGAGCCTGCCTCCTAGGTTGAGACCCCTCCCCCATGCCAGGACTCCAGCCCCGCTTCCTGAGCCCCACACCCCGGGCTGGGACCCCCGTTCTGAGCCTCATGCCCCCCATGCCAGGCCCCTGAGCCCACACACCGGGGCCACATCTGCTCCAGGCTCACAGCGTCCCCTTCCCTCCCCACCGCGCGGCAGGGCCCAAGCCCCTGGGCATGGCCGACGTGCAGGAGCAGCTGTACAGCGAGGTGAAGCCGGCCATTGACGGCGCCAACTTCATCATCAAGCACACGAGGGACAAGAACGACTACAACGAGGTGTGTGCCGGGGGGGCAGCGGCCCAGAGCCGCCAGGAGGGGCTTCGGCAGAGCCCAGTGGGAATGGGGCTGCCCCGCGGGCCCATGCCAGAAACTCCCACCCAGTCACACACACCCAGCAGGCTGGAGGAAGGTGCCAAGGGCCAGAACGCCCCCCCCAGTGCCCACAATGGGCTCTAACTGGCCCCTTGCTGAATGGGACAGGAAACCTGAACTCCCTGCCTTTGGGCTGGGGCGAGACCTGCTGGTGGTTGCCATGGGGCTCAGGGTGCCAGGGGAAGTGGGGTGCCAAGGGGGGCAGGGTGCTGGGGAAGCGGGGTGCCAGGGGGAGCCTATGCTGTCCCTGTTGTAGGGCTAGGGGGCTCCTGGCCATGACACATCCCCCAGCCCCAGACTCACTCCAGTTAACAACCGCTGCCCCCTTCACGCGCTCTGCCCCACCCCTGTCTGTTTCTCTCCATCCCTTGCCCCTTCTCCCGGCCCGGGCCTGTGTCCCTGATGGCCTGCGTGTGGGTCCCCCCACCTCAGGAAAAGGATAACTGGAACCGCGTCTCCCGGACGGTCGACCGCCTCTGCCTCTTCCTGGTGACCCCAGTGATGATCTTGGGGACCTTGGGGATCTTCCTGACGGGAATCTACAACCAACCGCCCGAGCTGCCCTTCGCTGGGGACCCCTTCGACTACCGCATGGAGCACAAGCACTACGTCTAGGGGCCACGGCTACCGCTGCAGCACCGCCCTGCCCTCTGCCCGCACTGGGGACCCCTCCCCGCCACAGGGCGCTGGGGTTCTGGACACGTCGGCTCTTCTTGTCTTGTGCCTGACCAGTGAATAATGCCACAGTTCTCAGCCAGTGGCAGCAAGGGGTGCGGGGCAGGGAATCTCCCCTCCCACTGGCCATCATGGGGCCATTCCCCCCTTCCCCTGCCCTCCCACTGGTCATCACCCGGGCCCAGCTCTCCTGCCTTCCTATTGGCCATTGCCCAGGCCAGTCTCCCCTGACATTGGCCCTCGCCAGGCTCCATCTCCCCGCCCACTGGCCATTGTATAACACCGGTATAACCACCACGGCTCGCCTGGGAAAGGCCCGTGGGGAAATCAGTGGGTTTTGCGCAGCTGCGTATAACGCAAAGCGCTGGGAAGCCAGTGAAGCTGTTGCCGTGTGACCAGCCAGCAAGTGCCACAAGCCTCGCGCAGGGCGAGAGCCGCTGGCTTAGCTCACGTCTAGCATTGAATGTTCTAAGCCACGGCGCTACCCCCCTGTGCTCAGGAAGTGACGGGTCCCCAGCCCTTCCCAGGGGGACAATTCCCAGCTGGATCCATCCCTCTGGCCAGTGCAACAGGGTTCCCGGCTCTCCCCTGGGGCTAATTCCCCACTGGATCCATCCCTCTGACAGGAATTTTTCCTCTGCTATTCATTACACATTTTCTCGTGGGTACTTTCCCCCCCTCGCACTCTCCCACCCCCCCAGCACTTCCTCTCCCTCCTTGGGGTTTGTTCCTGTGACCTCTGCCCCTGCATTGAACCTCTCCAATTGCTCTAGACACTGGGAACTTGAGCCCTTACAAATCGCCGCCTGCTCCTTTCTTTCACCCCTCTCTGGCCTCGCTGGCTGCCAGAGGGTGCCCTAACCTGAGCACAGCCACTTAGCTAGGGCCGCCCCGCACCAGGCAGAGCGGGTCAGCAGGACCCGTTCATGACACCCTGGTACATACACAGATGCTGGGTCCTAGGCAGGGATCAAACCCAGCACTTCTGGCAGCAAGGCCCTGGTGGGAGCCGATGTTCTTGGCCTCCTGGGTGCCAGTGCTGTGTGTTATCAGTGGCAGCTCCCCGGCACGGCCGGCGCCGTACACGCACAGCGCTGCAGTCACCACCGAGACCCCGGCCTCGCTGATCGTCTGTGCGCTGCACAGCACGCTCCAGCCTGCACTGGGACACCGTCCAGCCCAGCCTTTCCCTAGAGATGAGCGCTCTGGCCCCCTGCGCTGTGCTTGGCTGGGATGGGGGGTGTCCACAGAGGGTCAAGGGGGTGTCTCGTTACCGGTGCGGTGATCCCAGAGGGGCAGGAGCGTGCTGGGATGTGGGGAGATGGCGTGGGTGGAAGGTGCCACGTGGACATTGCTGGCACTGAGATCTCCCCAGGGAGCAGGACCAGCTCCCTCCAGCCCCTGCCCACCGGCCCCATCCTCTGGGGGTGGGGGTGGGCTGGGGACCCTACAGTCCCTGGCCTCCCTGCTGACGTTGCCAAGGTGGGGGGGCCGTTAGCACCTGCCCACCAGTCACGGGGCTGAGACCCACAAACTCAACACCCGGGGCCAACCAGCCACCCTGGGGCAGAGAGAACGAGGTGCAGCCCACACCAGGGCTGGTCGGGACCTCGGAGCACAGCCCCTCCGGGGAGCCCCAGCCCTAAGTGGGGAACACGGCAGCGCCTTCAGCTGGACCCAGAAAGGCTTGACGTTAGCTAGCCCCGTGTACTGGGAGCATTGGGCAAAGCTTTAGACCCACAGAAAAACCAACCTGGCAGATAGGTGGTAACCCTCATACAGGGCAGGGAGTCTGGGGGAGGGCCAGGCCCTAGGCGAAGGGGGGAGTGTTTCAGGCAGCAGCAGGTGAACAGGGACCAGTGCAGGGGATGCAGCCCTAGGCCGAGGGGGGGAGAGGGGCGGGCCCCAGACGGGAAATGCTGGGAATCCCATTTCCCAGGACAGCTGATGCCGCTCGCGTCACCCACAGCGAGGGCTCAGGTTCAGGCGAGCCTGGTATGTGACCCCCCCAGGCAGGCTGGTCACCCTCCTCCCCCACAGGACAGCTGGAGCTGGTGCGCATCGCTCAGGCACCAGCCCGAACCCCGGCACTCCCAGCCCTGAAGAGGGGCCTCCCCCCCCATTCCAGGCTGCCGGGGTCCCTTACTGCTGTGGGTGTAAGGAGTCCTCTCCCCAGCCCGCTGCATGGGTGCTGGCTAGAACATCAGTTGCAATCTCTTGTCTGGTCTGGCTGCAGCTCCGCCTTTGTGCAGGCCAGAGCTAGTTAACCCCGTAGCTGCTGGATCAAACACACGGCGAAAGTGTAGAGTGCCCTGGGTAGTGGGAGACCGGGATCGGACCCCCAGTCACCCACAGGGCCAGCTCCCATTCACCTGGCTGGCCTGTGTATCAGCAGCAAGGGAGCTGTTAATGCAGGGCCAAAGCCTTCCCTGGCCTGGGCTACGCTAGCTTCCTTGGTAGGAGAGCGAGTGCAGCGTTTCACCCTGGGGCATGGAGAGCCCATCGGGATGCAGGGAGACGGGCAGCTTGGAAGTTGAGTGGACCTGCCCTGAGGCCACGCAACAGCATCAGCAGCTAGAGCCAGCTGCCTTTCCAGACACGCAGGGAACTGTTGCCCTGCTCCACGCTGCCCAGGCAGGGAGGGGAGTGCCGTGGGCCTTACCCAGGCCCACACTTGGCCACCATCACGCTCTGCCAGTATATCTCCAGCAGGCTGGCCTGGGAGCCATGGCGGGCGGTCTGCCTCAGGCCCTGAGCAGCAAGCCCCCAGCAGGGGGAGAACCCCCGGTGTGATCGCCCTGGGGCAGCTGGTCCCATGCACTGGATGCCAGGTAGGATGAAGGTGGGCATTCTGGGAACATCTTTATGAGCCAGCTGCGTGCCTCAGTTTCCCGAGGCACTCGGTGCTGTGTCACGCAACTGGGTGTCAGCGGGAAGGAGGGCTGGCAGCACATCACGTGGCCTGTCAGAGGGGCTGTCGCAAGCGGACTAAAGGGAGCGTGAACCACCCCCAGGAGCTGTGTAAAAGAATCAGCTGTAGATGGCTTGATTTAGTGTATAAGTGAAATAGATGTAGCGAGAGCTTTTCCCATGACTGTTAGGAGAGTGGGGCAGCACTCTTCAGTGTGGCATATATGAATTCCAGCTTGGTAGTTTCTTGAAGTAAACACTTGCCTGAAACTTGTACTAATGAACTTAAAATGGCTTGCTGGATTCTCTTTGCGTGGGAGTGAGGAGCGTATGTGCAGGGCTGGCGAAGACACCGACCTTAACTGCTCTGACAACAGAAAGGGGATTAAAGAGGCAGACGGCGATCCTGTCCCTGACGGCTGAAGGATGTGTATCAACGACCCTAAAGTGCAAATAAACGACCCTAAAGTACAGAAGGATCCGCCCTGGGAATGAACAAAGTACAGAAAGATGAGAATAGTCAGGCTTGCAATTAGCTGGTGACTAACGACCATGCTGAACCTGGAGGCAGCATGGCATAGCAAGACCCACAGACTTACATGAGAGCCAGTAACTATAAAAGATGGGGTAAGAAAAGAACATGGAAACGTTGGGTTTTGTTCTGCAGTTGTCATCTCAGAGCATCGGATTCGCAACCGAGAAAGGCCCAGCTCCCTCCTCGTGTCCAGCCTAGTTGGCCACTAGACTGGTTCGAGCAACACATAAAAGCACTGGTAATTATCACACCAGCTTGCAGAACTTCTTGCGTATGAATGTGTGTGCGCCTGTGCCTGCTTTATGATATTCTGACATGTACAATAAACGCAGTGTAGTGCCGTGTCCCCCAAATAAGACCCTGCTAGTCTTTTCCTTTAGAACACCAGTCTGTACGAGCGGAGTATTTGGAGCCCCGGTGCCCAAATGTTAATGGCTGGGGTAGCCGAGGGCAGGTAACTTCTTCCAGCGCTTCTGGGAGTCCGAGTGAAAGCACCACGGCTGCAGCAAACAAGTGAGGTGTCCTGGGGCTGCAGCGGGGACCGCGTGCAGATGGGGGCAGCGAGAGAGAAGATGGACCCCCGAGAATCAGGGCCTGGACTCCGAGTTAAGCTTCTCTTTCCCTTGCTAATCTAAGGACTTTCTCTCTGATCCCTTGCGTTGGAAGAGCTGCCCTGCCTCATTCCGAGCAGGGGAAACTGAGGCCCAGGGAGGGGGAGTGATTCGCGCAAAATCTCACATCTCCGTGGCGGAGCTGGGAAAATAACCCAATTCCCGGCTCTCACCACCGGACCGGAAGTTCTGGGCAATTGCCTGGTCTCTCTGGTGCCGGCGGAACAGCTTCAGCCTCCTGCGCCGTCTTTCCCACCCCAGCCATAACCCGGCCTTGCGGACCCATGGATGGGGAGAACCATCCCCAAGCCCCGGCCTGGGTCCTGGGCACGGTCCAGCTCCAGGCTGGGGGAGTGTCACGGATTCACAGGGTCTGCGCTATGCCCCAGCACGGACAAGCTCCTGGGAGCTCCCCATTAGCGCCTTAGTCCCCAAGGGCCGGCTCTGTCCACACGGCCGCCGCGACTCAGGACTGGCCTTCAGTCTCCAGCCACGCGTGTGCCCCACTGTGTGCTCCGACCAGCAGGTCGTACTGGGGTGGCGGCTGCTTCCGAGGCTTTTTCCCCTCCAGGGAGCAGCGTGCTTCAGGGAGCATTTGCAGCGACGCTGGGCAGTCCTTCCTAGTCAGTTGGCAGCCAGCCTCTGGCATCAGGAGCTTAGCACGGGCAAGGCAAGCAGAGAACAGATGTCCCGGACTCTCTGCTTCCCTCTGCCCTCTCTGTGGCCGTCTGTTCCCAGCAGCAACCTCGAGAACAGTCTCTTCACACCTGGCTTCTCTGTCCCGGGCTCCAACCATGCTGTGTTCACACGCCTGGGCTACGGTGGCTTTAATGTCCCGGTCCTCGGGGCTCCCCCGTGTCTCTCCTACATCCTCCAGTCACAGGGGCAGGTTCTGTACAGCTCAGTGTCAAGATTCAGGCGTCCAACCAGGCAGCTGCAGGAGTCACATCAGCGTATCGAGCGCACAGGGAAACTGAGGCACGCATACATCTTATACAAATCTCGCCAACACTCCCCCACTCAGCACGGGGGGGGCGGGTTGGTTCCCGTGCATCCCCGGCAAGTGGCTGCTAGGCTGAGTGGCCCCCTCCCCTCAGGCTACTGTCAGTGCCCCCTCCCCCATTGTTGTTTCAGAGGCACTTGGCCATGGGCTGGGGAACAGCTGACAATGCTGGCCGGACAGCTGGACCGCAGGCATGGCGCGCTTGGGGGTAGGAGGGGTGCGGGGGGGAGGTTAAGGAGGGGGGACCGGCCACAGCCCAAAATAAACCTCCAGAGCGTGTCGAGCGCACACAGCAGCCACCGGGCGGGGAGGGAGGCTGCCACCACCATGCGCTGCCTGGCTCTGCTCGTGGCCTTCGGCTCCCTCGCAGGTAAGCCCGGGAGATGGGGCAGCCAGGCATGGGGCTGGGGAGATGGCAGCTAAAGCGAGGCAGTGAGCACAGAGGACTCTGTTCTGGGCTCAGCAGCCGGTGAATCAGGGCAGCTAAGGCGACCCCCCCTTCCCCAGTTCCATCCCAGGCCTGGGGGAGGACGGGGAGCAGCAGTCACTCCCCATCCCTTCCATCTGGGTTTGGGGTGCAGCAACAGGCCCCCTCACCCTGCTGGCTGGCGTAGAGCATCGTGCTGTTCTGCACAGCCCAGGGCCGGCAGCCCTCTAGCAACTATGTGGACGTACAGCACCTAGCACAGCAGGGCCCTGTTCCTGACTGGAGCTGCCGATAGCAGGAGCTGCCTGGTGAGCGGCCCTGCCTGCCAGGGGGCTGGGCTGCAGCTATGCTCCTGCGCCTCAGCAGCCTCTTCCCAGCCTCTCCAGCACCAGCTGCCTGTACCCACTCCCAGCCCTGAACAGCCATGGGGGTCCTGCACTGTGACACGCCTGCTCAGCCGCCTGGGATGTCACACTGCCACCATGCCCCACTGCGCCACCGGCGTGGGGCACCCCCCTTCCTCCATTTCACCCTCCGTCACGGGGCCCCTACCTCATCTATTTCACCCTGCCACTCGTGGGGGCCCCCATCCCCTCTCTTTGATGCCGCGGGCAATTGGGGGCCGAACGGGGCTCCTTCTGCTTTGAGAGCATTAACTCCCGAGGCCACGAAACAATCCCTGGCAGGCCTTAACGCTACAACGGGGCCAGCTGCTGCGTAGCTGTTAGCAGTGGCGTTGAGCCCAGAGAAGCCAGGGCCACGTGTGTGCGCACGCACAGACACCCAGGCGCGAGTGTGGAATACGCACATGCACACACAGGGAGGCTAGCCCACTGCCAGCACGAAACCCCCCAACTCGCTCTCCGAGGCCCCCTCTTTCCTCTGGCTCAGGAGCTTTCCAGCAAGCAGCAGCACTTTTGCTAACTGAGGAAATTGGTGAGCACTTGAAGCTTCCCCCAGGGGCATCTCGTTTAGATTGGACTGGCCTGGTATTGCACATTAATAACTGAATAATGCTGGGGACTGTTAAAACAACAGTTAATGAGCTAACGATTGGGGCAGCTGACAGGGATGGCTCCTGGGGCTGGAGCTGGCAATCTGCAGTGCCACAGTTAAGCTGGGTTTAATGCATGTTGCCTGTGGAGGTCAAGCCACTGTTGCACCTTCTGGGGTCCCAGAGTCAGGCCCGGCTCCTAGGAACTGGGGATCTGGACAGCGGCAGAGCGAGGGAGGAATGGGATATTGCTGTTACTCCATACGCCCACAGGCCTTCCATCTCTACAGTTCTCAGCAGCTACCTGCAGGTCATCGGCAGGATTTGAACCCAAGCCCTTCGGCTCCAAAGCACAGCACAAGGCCACTCACGCTCAAGCGGTCACTCCATCACTGCTCAGCATTAGTAGGCTTTTAACCTCGGTGTGGACAGACAGTTCTCCCCTCCCCCGTCCCAGGAACGTCTCCCGTCTCCCGTCTCGTCTCCCGTTGAGAAGCTTGTGACACTTTCATCTATCTGCCTTTCATGAGTTCAAATCCCACACGGGTTAGCGGTGGCGAAAAGCTGCTCCCATTTAGTGCCTGTCTGGTGCCCCCGCGTGAATCCAGTTCCACGGGTCTCAGCCCACAGCTCAACGTCCAGCAGCCTGTGCGCTACTTGGGTGTTGACCCAATACAAAGAACCGTCCCCCCCTGCTGCCACTATGGGGCTTGCTGGAGGGGCCCCCGACCCTGAGCGCCCTCGCAAAGGGGTGAGGCTGGGGTGGTATAGGGGAAGCGTGCCCTGGCCCAGGCTGGCAGGCACCTGGCAGCACCCACAGTTCTTGAAAGAAGCGCCCCTCCGCGGGGCTGGCACGGCCCCCAGCTGGGGGTGGCGTGGTGCCCGCTTCCTTCAGAGCCTGGCTGTGCCCTGCTTTCAGCCGTGCGGTGCCGGAACCAGGAGGAGAAGCTGCTCAAGGACCTGATGACGGACTACAACCGCAACCTGCGCCCGGCCCGGGGGGAGGGCGACATCATAAACGTCACGCTGAAGCTGACCCTCACCAACCTCATCTCCCTGGTGAGCCACGCTCCCCCCGCCAGCAGCTGGCTGCGGCATGGCCCCATCCCGTGACGGGGGCGGAGGGCGGGGTGAGAGGCGCACGGCCAGGCAGGAGAGTGTCAGAAGGCAGCTGGCTCCACACAGGCCACTGAGCTGGGCCCTTCCCTACCTTATCCCTGAGCAGGCCAGTCCCTGCTCCCAAACTGGGAGGGAAACTGAGGCAGGGAGCTGCTTCCCCCAGGGGTTGGGGAGCAGGGATGGCTGCTCCCCCTATTAGGCCTGGCCTGGGGGGCAGAGACCTGAGTGCAGGCGGCCCCTTCTCCTCAGGGCACTGCCAGGAAAGGGAATGACAGAGGCAGGAAGCATCGATGCCAGGAACGTGCCGAGCCGGGCGCCAGCCTGTCCCACCTCCTCAGTGTGGGTCCCTGGCCCTGCTCCTCCCAAAGGCATCCAGCCCTGACCAGGGAAAACCCCTCCTGCCTGGGCATCCCCTCACGCTGCCCCTGCCATCAGAATGGGGAGGGTCTGTGCCAGGACAGGTGCCCATAGAACCAGCTGCAGGACACTGGATCCCGGCCACCCTTGGTGACAGTCCCGGGGGAGAATCGCTGCGCGGGGAGTGGGCATGGGTTGGTGATTGAGCTGGGGGAACCAGCGGGGGGCACAGGGCAGTGATGGGGCAGGGGAGTGGAGGAGGACACAGGGCAGGGAACGCATATGGGGCAGGGTTCCTGGCAGCCACACATTTTCAATGAGGGCATTGCCTGTGTGCCCCAGTGGCCGCGTGGTTGCTGATGGCTTTCTCGGGGGTGGAGGGGAGGGCTGGGATCCCATTCGGGGTGCCCCTGGGTTGCCCCACATGCTGCTGCACAGTGGAAGGCCCTAGGAGGTAATTGCTCAGCCCTCCGTGCACCCATGGGAGCCACCCAGCCTTGCAGGAGGGAAGCTGTTGGGGTGAGGGAGGGCGGGGCAGGGTGGCAATGTGGCAGCAATCCCCCAGCCCCCCTCTCCTTTCTTTCTGGGTCGCAGAATGAGCGGGAAGAGACCCTCACCACCAACATCTGGATCGAGATGGTAAGGCAGGCCTCTGACGCCCCAGCGCCCCGACATGCCTGCAACCCCAGGGCTAGAGCGGGTCCCAGCCCCTTCCTAGCTTGGATGCCGACGGGGCTGGGGCCAGAGCCTCACCGGGAGAGAGGATTGTTCAGAGCTTATCCCTGGCCAGACCCCGCTTGTGCGCGGAGATCAGCCGCAGGGGCAGAGCCGCTGGGATCACCCCCCAGCCACGTCACCCTGGGGCGGTCACTGATCTCCGGCTCCCAGAACAAGTCACAGAGACACCCTAGCAGGTCCCAGCGTAGCCCGACCTTGCCTGTTCCCTGCCCAGGGCGATGTGGTCTGGGGCGGGGTGGGGGCAGAGATGCTCATTGTGTAACCAGAGACCGACCCTGCTCTGCTCGGCCCCCGCCCCCCCGATCCAGAAATGGTGCGATTATCGGCTGCAGTGGGACCCTGACGAGTACCACAACATCCAGATTCTGCGGGTGCCCTCCACCGAGGTGTGGCTGCCAGACATCGTCCTGGAGAACAAGTGAGTGGCAGCCACGCTCAGCCCCGGCTCTGGGGGGCATGAAGCTGGGTTCCCCCCTCAGCAGGAAGAATCGCTCAGGTTGCTCAGGGGGCAACTAAAGCCACCTCCTCCCGCCCGAGCTGAATTTCCCTGTGGGCTCCCAGCAGCCGTCACGCCGGGCTGGCGCTGCCTGAACTGGCTCGGCTGATCCATTGGTGCTCGGACAGAAAGGCTGGCACTGGGTATGCGGGGGGCATTGGATACGGGGCACCGGATACAGCCCATCTCCTCGGCCACAGGCAGCTGCCATGGCTGCAGCAGAAACTGATCTCATCCAGCCCTCCCTCTGCCAGCACACGCCTCTTGAGGCTCAATTCCCTGCTGGATCCGGGTCTGGCTACCTCCCCCGGAGACGTCACAATCAGCAGCGATCCCTCACGCATCCAGGACCCAGAACGCCACACGCTGTGCTGCAGCAGCCCAGGGACCTACCACATGGGCTGAAGGGGAGGTCTCCATTAGAGGCAGCAGTAGTAGGCTTTTATCCCAGCCATGAGCAGTTGGATTCCACCCAGCAGAGGGCAATGGCGGTGCCCTCTTCCACACAGTCAGATGCCATCTAGATTGGGCTCTTGGGGGTTTATAGCCCATAGGCGGGCACTGGCTGGGTGTCCAGGGGCATTTTGGGCTTGCCTTGGAGCTCCTCTGTGGGCCTGGGACAGTTCCAGTCCCATGGGCAGTGGCCAGCCCACATCGTAAGCCATGGGCAAGGAGGGAGGGAGCACCTGGCTGGCCTGAGCTGGCCCTCTCATTCCCACAGCATGGACGGGGTGTTTGAGATCACTCTCTACTGCAACACGCTGCTGGAGTCCAACGGCTGCCTCCTCTGGATGCCGCCCGCCATCTACCGCACCTCCTGCGCCATCTTCGTCACCTACTTCCCCTTCGACTGGCAGAACTGCTCCATGGTGTTCCAGTGAGTGCAGCCGTCCCCGGGCACCTGGCCGCCCCCGAACTGCAGCTGGGAAGGGGCTGGGTGGAGGGATGGCCCCCAGACAGAGGCAGATCACGGGGCATTCACGCAGGATGCTGTAGCGCCCTCACTCAGCCCAACTCACCGCCTCGGGGCCTGTGATAGCACACCCAGCTGCGACCCTCTCTGTCTCCCACAGCCTGAGCGAGAGGCAGGTGGCACTGGGTTCACACTGCAGCCGCCACAACAGTTACCATGCCATGAGCCCTGTAAGTCTCCGAGCTAGCAACAAACCCCAGCAAATCAAAGAAATTCAGAGCCCCCTGTTGCACTGGGCCCATCTCAGAGAGCCCTTAGCAGACGTCCCATCCCCTCCTGAGCCAGATAAAGCTGGCCCAGCGAGAGTGTGACTTTAAGCCTGTGATCAACACTTTCTCCCCCTACCCGCAAACAAATCCTCCCTCCTTCCCCCTCCCCCCAATCCTGCAGGTGGACCCAGGTGGATGTTGTTATTGGGGGTGGGCAGGCTCACCTGCATGGAACAGAGTGCAGGACTGGGCCCCTGTCGTCCATCTCCGACCACTCAGTGGATACCTGGTGTGCGGCTACCAGACCGGATCTGATTTCCGAGGCAGCTATTAAATTCTGAGTACATCAGAAAGTAACGCAGGGGTCCCCTCTCCCAATGTCGGCTAAGCGCCAGTCGACGGCAAGCCAGGGGTTCACGCTGATCGTTGCTGGACAAGCAAAGCCGGTTCCCAGTTATTAAGGTGGTACAAAGCCCCAGAGATGTGCACGACCCCTCGCGCTGCAGAGACCGAGGGAGTCCCTCTCCCAGAGAGCTAGCACCCCACATCCCAACCCTCAAGTCAGACTCAGGGCGGCGCTGAATCAGGGCAAGAGATTCCCTGGGTGGATTCAATTGCAGGATTAGGGCCTCTGTAAAAACTCTTCCCTCGTCTGTGCCCGTGCGCCTATCGGCTGGCCGGACCCCAGTCTGCCCTAAACCCAGGCGAGGCCGGCAGCTGCAGTGGTGTTGCATGAGCCAGCCTTAATCCCGAGCTGGTGGGGTGCCGGAGCCGAAGGACATAGGCTAGCAGCCCAAGGGTGGGAAAGCCAATACCGCAGCCCTTTGTAAGTCTGGCTCTCGCGCCAATCCCAGGAGCAGCTGGGATCTGGTTGGGTTTGAGCATTGCTGTTTGCATGAGCATGTCCAACCTTATCCACTCGTGTCCACCCCCTGATCCTGCCACCCAGGTCCCAGACCTACAGCGCCAATGAAATTAACCTGCTCCTGACGGTGGAAGAGGGGCAGACCATTGAATGGATCGTCATCGACCCTGAAGCTTTCACAGGTAAAGCCTTGCTTCCCGCCTCGCTCCCCCGGGTTCTTCCCTGGCCCTGCGGGGCAAGCATACCAGTTGTGGTTCTGGCAATCTTCCAGCTGTTGGCAACTGGAGGAAATGTCAGGGCCAGAAAGGGCTGTGCCATAAATTGCTAGGAAGAGCCTGGTGGCTGGAAGAGTGGCTTAGCATGACCCAGACACACAATAGAGCAGGATCCGAGCCACCCAACTGGTGCCTCCTGCTCTCTCGTGTGGGATCGAGTCATTTGTAAAGAAAAGGATGTTTCCCAGGATGACAGGTGGGACTGTTAATATGGTCTGTTATTAAGATTTCCTGACATTGCCCCTTATGAGACCTTGTTTTCAGCTGCTTATCATCTGTGCCCACCCTTCGGCTGAGATTTTCCATGCCAGGTGTCTACCTTGTGCTGAATTCTTTGGGAAAACATCAGCCAAAGTCATTCAGCTGGATCGGAGAATGAGGCCAGAGAAAAATATGTTGTTTTGCCCAAATTAAATTTCGGGGGCTTTGTCTTTGAGCAGCTCGTGTGCCCCCATGCTTTGGAGCAGGGCTTTGAAATGTGGCATGGGGGGTGGCGCTTGCAGCAGGGAGGTGCCTGGTGCTATCCTGGTGAAAACACACCCAAACGCGGCTACGGTACAAGCCGCTGACACGTTGTGGTTAGCACCTGCTCTGTAGAGACCAGCAGCTAAAATCTCCAATGGTCTGCTCTCATGGAGCGCACTCTGCCTCTCCCAGCGCCTCATGCTGACCAGACGGCGCCTGGCCCGTCCCCACAGAGTGACTGAACGTGCGCCATTGGGGGACTGCATTGGCGTCCATTGGGGTGGGGCTGGGCACAGGAGCTTAGAGCAGGGAGCCTGTCCACGCTGGTAAGCCATCTGATTCAAATGCAGAGGGAGCAAAAGCTGGGCCAGGGGGTCAGGGAAAGGAGCAGACGGGGGAAACGAGTGAGTGAGCCTGGGACAAGCGGGGAGAAATTGTGCCTGGCTGGGCAGGGGGGCTGGGGAGCAGGGGCAGGGAAAGCTGGGACCGGTTGGGCAAGGAAACTAGGACTGGGTGTGGGAAATTGGGACTCACATGACAAGCCTGGAAGAGGGACGAGGACAGGCTGGCTGAGGAGCTCACAGAGCAGAGACTGGCTCTGGGACAAGCTCACGGTGGAGGGGAAGGGGTGAAGTTGAGGGGAACGGGCAGATGGGACCACTGGAGCACGCTTCCCTCCGGAGCCTAGAACGGAGGCCAAGACCCTGAGTCTCACCCTTCCTCAGTTGTCAGCCAATATGTGGGAAAGTTACCATCAGACTCCACCAGGGCCAGGCCCCCTGGCGGATGCTCTCCGTTATTCTCATAGATCAAGGGGCCGGGGTCGGTGCCGTGGCCATAAAAATCCCGACCCTGCTGATTTCCAGTTTGCTTTTTCAATGACCTAGGCAACGACATCCCGAAACCTCCATTAAAAGATCCCTGCCAAGGTGAGGCCGTCAGGCCCTCAAAGGTGAGGAACGGCCAGAGTGAAGGTCGTCTGGGCTGAATTCAGTCTTCTCCTGCGCCTGCCGTACGACAGCCGTTAATTACATGGCCACATGCTGTTTCCCACAGGACTCCAGCCTCATTCAGTGCATAGGATGGGCCCTCTCTGGGATGATGACCCAGGGTTGGGTACTGAAGGAGGCTGTCGTCTGCCAGGCCGCCTGCCCCATTTGGTACAGGGGTTGGAAGTTGTTGGGAACAAGGCAGAAAGGTTACACAGGGAGGTCCTCATTCTGGCATTCCCTAACTTCTGAGCGCTGGACTTCACAACTTGCCTGCAGCTTTGCAATGAGGCCTGGTCGCGTAATGCCATTTGAGTGCAAGAGGGAGACACGCCTGGCTCCTGGCACGCCGGCTGGGCCCAAGAAGGGGGAGGACGCTTTTGAGGTGATGCTTTTGGGGACATTCAGGAAAGCTGTTCAGTGTCTGGGCACCAGCACCCCACAAAGCCACTGGAGAAAGCACTGGAGTCCTAGGCACTGGCAGTGCAAATAGTTGGTTGCACTGTCCCGAGTCCTTCCCGTGTTGGCTGGACACACTTCCAGTTCAGCTTGTGTAGCTGGTATTTGGAACAGGAGTTGCTGGCCCTTGCATGCCCAGCATCACACCGTGGGTATCCCCTGCCCAGACGGTTATTAGCATCTGTCACCATCATACAGGTACTTAAGTGAATAGTCAAACTCAGAGAGAGCAGCGATTTGTTTTTCTAACCCCTGTTTTCAGGCTCTCTGCCTGCAAATTGCTCCTATGGCATACTGTTCCCGGGAGCTGATTGATTTGGGGAAATGGAGCTGTCACGGGCAGACAATGACGTTTTCCATCACCTTTTAATTGCATCTCGAAGGAACAAAATGCTTTTTGGGCGATGAGATTTATTCTTGCATTACCAGGCTGAGCCAGATATTTAGATTGGTTAAAAAAAAAAATTTCTATTGCTCCTGCAGCTGACAGAAAAACAAGAAACCTTAATAAGGCGTCACGCTCGGCTTCTCCCACCGGCTGGGTGGGAGAGCCAACAGAGCGTCATCTGAGCCCCTGCGCTGACTAGCCTCCATGGGAGCTGGCAACGCTTGGTCCCTCCCGCACAGGATCGGGTCCCTGGGAGCCAGGCCCCTCAAAACGGGGCACGTTGAGCTGGTAGCTGTACGTGTCCTGCCGTTGCAGAGAACACCGCTGTAAATCTTCTCCTAGTTCCAAAGCCCCTTTTCCTGGATCTTTATTTTGTCCCTCCATGGGAAGCCCCTAGCAAAGGATTTCTCTTCCTCCGTATCTATGGGGCATTGTCTCAGGCTCCCTCCCCTAGCTTGGTCCCCCTAGAGCCGGGGGAGCAGCAGGCGCAGGGTGAATGGCTTGAGGAGGGCTCCCCGGCACAGACAGAATGTCAATAGTTGCTCAGCTGGCCCTGTCACTCACGGCATTGTGCCGGGCGCCAGGCAGAGACGCGGCAAACAGGAGCCGACTCGCCGCAGAGACCTCGGCCCTATCTCCCCCACGGCTGTTCCCAAAGATGCCCACGAATGCCGGTGGAGAACTGGCAGCCTGGTGCCTTGCCTGCTTCACCCAGGTCTCCCTGCCAGCGAACGGGGTTCCCCTTCCCAGCTATCCTCCTGCCACCATGAAGAGCACCCCCCACACATACACACCCCCCGCAATGGGGGCCAGAGGCAAAGGGGTCGCTGGACGAGTTCCTTTCCCCGAAGGGGAGTCAGGGCCCAAAGTCGGCTCCCTGGGGGGGCTGAGGCTGGGCGGTTGCCGTCGCCGTACCGTGTCATGTCCCCCACAGAGAACGGGGAGTGGGCAATCAAGCACCGGCCGGCCAAGAAGATCGTGAATGCCGATCGCTTCACCCCGGACGACCTGGGCTACCAACAGGTCGTCTTCTACCTGATCATCCAGAGGAAGCCGCTCTTCTACGTCATCAACATCATTGTGCCCTGCGTGCTCATCTCCTCCGTGGCCGTGCTCGTGTATTTCCTGCCCGCTAAAGGTAGGGCCAGCACCGCGGTGCCTGTGGGCTGCAAGGGAGGCCTCAGCGTACACCACAGCACTAGGGTGCTGCGTGGCAGCTTCTCTCACCCTGATTTTGGCAGCATGCGCACCGCTGCCCTGCGCCCGCCGACGTAAGGACCTGCTGCCCTGACAGCACTCCTCCACCTCCATGAGAGGCGTGGGGCTGATGGCGGCGCCCCTGCAGACACTGGATTACTGACGTCGGCTGTTGGCTGCTGCCCAGGTTTCCCATTCCCTGCTCCCAAGCCAGGCTGCACCCGCTAGGCTCCCTGCTCGGAGCTGGGCTGTCCCCCCCAGGGTCCTGGTTCCCAGATCCCAGCTCCCGCTCCCCCGAGGCTCCTGGTTTCCTTCTCCCCACTGGGAGCACAGTGGGAAGGGGGTAGCCCCCAGGCTCCCGGCAGAGCTGCGTGTGGAGCTGAGAGCCTTGGCTCTCAGCCCCAACTGGCCCTCTTGGGTTGGTGGCAGTGCCCCAGGTGTGGACACGCACCACCGACAGAAGGGGAAGTGCAGACATGAGCCACCTCTGTAAATCACGGCTGTACGTCAACCTAGCATTGGCCAGTTTAAGTTTTTAGTGTAGACAAGCCCCTAGTTAGCTCCCCCACCACTAAGCTGGATCAAGCCTCTGGCACGGGAACACGCCATAGCTCTCTGAGCGGAAAGGAGATGGGGACAGACCCAGTCCATGCGCGGTGTGACGGGTGGCAGTGGGACCACCCAGATGCCCTCTTTATTTGGGGATGGCTGAAATGAGTCAAAACAATTATGCTCCCCCACGGCCTCCCAAAACTTGCACCGAGAGAGGCTTAAATGAGAACAAGATTGGTTCCTTCCTCCATCCCCCGCCCAGTTATTTCGCCTCGCCTCCAGGAAGCACGTTCCCAGCTTCTCCTGGGTCTCATGTTGGGGTGGACGACAGCTGATACCAGAGAATTCTTCCCCTGGTGTCTGGCGGCTGGGGCTTGCCCATGTGCTGAGGGTCTAACTGATGGCCAGATTTGGGATCAGGCAGGAATTTTCCCCAGGGCAGGATGGCAGAGACAGTGGGAGGTTTTCATTTCCCTCTGCAGGCAAGGGTCTGGGTCACTTGCTGGTTTGCACTAGAGTCAGTGGTGGATTCTCCGTCCCTTGGGGTCTTTCAATCAACATTTGAGGACTGCAATAGCTCCGCCAGAGGTTATGGGGCTGGTCCATGGGTGGGGGAGGCTCTGCGGCCTGCCACGTGCAGGAGACCAGACTAGATGATCCCGACGGGGCCCTTCTGGCCTTTCAGTCTCAGAGACGCTGTTGGGGGCTGGACTCTGCTCGGCTCCGATTTCACCTTTCCGGGATGGGCTGCTTGGGGTGTCCGAACCACTTTCCCCAGACAGCGTGCCCCAGGCCTGGAGATCCCAGGATCACAGCCCTCTGCTCTAACCACTAGGAAGGAAGGCTCCGCGCGGGCTCCAGTGTGCTGGAGTAGAGCCAAGCCCTTCCCAGAGAGTGGCCAGCAGCCGGATGCAGGGGTCGGCGCTTGGGGCTCTTGGAGCAGACACGGGCTAACCTCTTGCTCTCTGCATCCTGGCAGCGGGCGGCCAGAAGTGCACGGTCTCCATCAACGTCCTCCTGGCCCAGACAGTCTTCCTCTTCCTGATTGCACAGAAGGTGCCCGAGACCTCGGATGCCATGCCTCTCATTGGCAAGTAAGTGATGCGCCCCGGGGCCTGCCAACCCGTAGCCGGTGGGGCCAAATCCGCCAGGCGCCTGCCCGCTCCCCACAATCCCGGCCAGGACTATTCACCTAGCCTCGGAGGGCCAAACAAGCGGGGTCCTTTAAGGCCCTGTTCCAAGGGACACAGCAGGAATGCGCAGAGCCAGCAGGGCTGGGGGACTGGGAATTCAGAGCAAGCATCAGGCTCCTTAGGGTGGAGGGAAGAGGGCGTCTCAGAGGCCTATGGAATTGGGGCCATGCTGCTCTGAGTTTCCCTGCCCTTTAATGCAAGCACGAGGGCAAGAATTAACAGAACTTCCTAGTGGCCCGTGGAACATGCCTTTCCGCACAGCCCATGGTTAATCTGCGGAACTCACCGCTGCAGGGGGTGCTGAGGCAAACAGCGTAGGGAGATTCAGGAGAGTGCTCTGGTAGCTAGGACGGAGCTTGGAGTACCAGCCTTCTTCACGTTTTGAACGGAAACAGATCTCGCAGCTGGGAATTCGGAGGGATATTCCACCAGGCAGCAATGCTGCACAGACTGGGGCATTACAAGAGAGGTCTGCAGCTGGGGACGGGACAGTGAATTAGATGGGCCATCGGGGAGTTCTGTCTGGTCTCCCTTCATCTCCTACATACGTATGGGCTGCAGGGGCCATTGTGGCGGAGCAAGAGACACAGGTGGTTCCCATGCCCCGATCCCAGCCAGCCCCTGGCTTTGCCTTAGGCTCTGCCTGGGCACAAGCCACATGGCTAGTGAAGCGGGGCCGGGGGGCAGCGGGCCAGGTGAACAGCAACGGAGGAGGTCCCGTCCCTCCTCCAGGTACCTGACGTTTCTCCTGGTGGTGACGGTGGTGATCGTGGCGAACGCCGTCATCGTGCTGAACGTGTCACTGAGGACGCCCAACACGCACTCCATGTCGCAGAAAGTGCGGCAGGTAGGATGGACCCCGCTCCCCCTGCGCACTCACGTGTGTTCGACCCCCTGCTCCTGCCCCTCGTGCCGGCTCTGAGGGCAGCCGCTGCCCCCAGGAAAGCACAGCTCCCAGATGACTTTGGGGTGGGCAAAGGCAAATCCACCAAGCTGCCAAGCCATTTCCTGGAATGAAGAGCCCCAGAGACTTGGACAGATGGGCCCGACCCCGGTGCCATGGGGCACGCTGCACCACAAAGGCTTGTCCAGGCCTGGCCCCCAGCGTCTCATTGCCCTGGCAGCATCAGAGCTGCGGGCTCACCGCCCGCATCCAACCGCATCTCCACCTCGCTTTGCATAGGCCCAAATGAAGGCTTGGGGGGGGCCGGAGCCGTGGGGCTGGAACTGGGCCCCAAATGCCAAGGACCCACTGGACCTTCGCACTGCTTTGGCAGGCTCGCGCACGGGAGAAACTTCCCCAGGAGAAACTGCGTGGCGGCCAGTGTGCCGGCCCCGTGAGCCCTATCCCAACAGACCGGGTCCCCCCTGCGTTGAGTGTGACGTCACTAGCACCCCCTGCCCCCCCGGGTGTGAGCGGGTCTGCTCCCCGCAGCTCCCTGCCAAGCGTGACGGCTCCGGCTCCCCGCCTCTGTCCCCAGATCTGCCTGCGGCGGCTGCCCCACTTCCTGGGCATGCACATGCGCCGCAGCGAGACGGCCGCCCGCCCGCTGATGGCGCGGCGCCGGAGCTCCCTGGGGCTGATGGTGAAGGCCGACGAGTACATGCTGTGGAAGGCCCGGACCGAGCTGGTCTTTGAGAAGCAGAAGGAGAGGGACGGGCTGATGAAGGCTGTGCTGGAAGAGATCGGTGGGTGCCCGCTGCATGCTGGAGGGAGAATCTCACGGCAGGGGCAGCCGGAGCCTGAGGCCTTAGCACAAGTGCCCCTACCCCATAGAGACAGATCATGCAGAAGCGTGGGGGGGTCCTTCCCCGGGCAGCTTCAGTGACAAGGACCAAATGGGCCCCGAATGCCACCGAAAGGGTGTTGTGGAGATTCGCTTGCCAGCCCGGCTGCTCCCAGCTCTCGGGCCAAGCAGAGACCATGGCTCCCTGGGTCTTTCACCAGCAGCGAAGCCTCCCCCTAAGAGCAGCCCCCCGCCAGGCCTTTTGGCACAGGGACAGGCTGACAGGCACGGGGCCCTGACGGGGGCGAGGGTGTCACCACAGACACAAGTGCCAGGAGCCAGGCTGCAGCGGAGAGTCAATAGCCCCCGTTGCTCCAGCCTCCAGGCCCGTTGCAAACGCGGGCGGCGATCAGGGCGAGGCGAGCGGCGCCAGCCAGTCCCCAGGCTGGGCGAATCATCGACGCATGCAAAATTCAGGCCTCTGCTCTTCCCTCCCGGGTGGTGTGCAACTGGGCACCCAAGTCATGTGGCGCTCCTCCGGCTCCCCACCGCCGGGGGCTTTCCGGCAGGGAGGGCCAAACGGGGCACCCATGGAAACGCGCCGGAGCAGCCCCGGAGCACCGGGCTTGTCGTGAACCACTGTGCGCCGCTCAACCTGCTCTGCGGGGCCAGGGCCCAGTTGGCCGGGGCTTTGCAAAAGGCTGGGAACTTCTGCGGTGCAGGAGGACGGTGGAGACTGCATGCGGAGGCTTTCCGGTGCTGCCCCGGCCTTCGCGACAGCCGGCTGTCCGGTGCTATCCCCTCTCTTCTTCCTCATCTCTAGGGAAAGGCCTGGAGAGCGGGTGCCCCCAGAGTCTCTGCCACAGCTTGGTGCAGGCCGGGCCCGAGATCCAGGCCTGCGTGGACGCCTGCAACCACATTGCCAAGACCATGCGGGAACAGAACGACTTCGACAACGTGAGTGCTGGCCCTAGAGGAGGGCTCCGGGGGGACGGGGACAGAGAGGATCAGTGTGACGGGACCCGAGGAAGGAGAAGTAAATCAGAGAGCAAGATGGATAGGGAAACAGGCGGGTGGGGGGAAGGAAGGAGAGGAGGGGCTGTGTTTAGCCACAGAGGGCAAGTGGCTACAGTTCAGTGGCGGATGCCCTGGACTGAAGCCCAAGCCTTGAGCGTCTGTCTCCCCCCGCCGCAGGAGAACGAGGAGTGGATCCTGGTGGGGAGGGTCATCGACCGTGTCTGCTTCTTGGTCATGGCTTCCCTCTTCGTCCTGGGGACGCTCAGCATCTTCCTGATGGCCCATTTCAACCAGGCGCCAGCAGTGCCCTTTCCCGGGGACCCCAAGCGCTACCTGCCATAGCGCCCCGCACAGGCTGGGTGAGCCCAGGACGTCTGCATGGGGCCCCTGCCAGCGGGGCGCCTCCCGCCACAGCTATGCCGTGGGCGGCCGAGCCCTCCCTGTGCCATGAGTCAGTGGGGGTTCCCTGGTGTGTCGTTCCCGCTCCGGGGGCTCCCACAAAGCTGCCGTGTCCCAGGCTCGGTTCCCAGACCTGCTCTGGGGAGCCACGGACAGAGCGTCTGTAGCCGGGGAGATCCGGCTCACGGGGAGAGATGGCCCCGAACAGCAGAGTCCGGAGCTTCCCCGAGCTGGCGCTGCGGCCAGCTCCAGACTTCTCGCTTGCCTTGTTTACATGGAAAGGGCAACTGAACTGCAGGCGCTGTCTGAATTTGGGCCCCCGCCGCTACAGCTGGGGTGGCTCAGTGGGGAGTGCGATGGCCGGGGGCATGGGGTGGGGCACGCATGGGTTGGGTGGGAGATCTCGGGTGGCCGCGTGTGTTTCATGTGAGCCAAGCGTGTGAGTAAACACCACTGGGTTTCAAACTGGCTCGATCTTTGCTGGCAGCAGGGAAAGGCGGAGGTGGGGAGCAGGTCGGGAGGAGAGACAGGCCCTTCTCCAGCGGGGGCTGTGGCTCCACGAGGCGTTGCCACCTCTGCTGGCCACGGCTTCCCCGACTAGCCAGGCAGAAGGAAGTGGGGGGAGGGAGGCTGCCCCACTGCTGCTGAGCCCCCATTGGTGCCAGCCGTGGGGCACTAGAGCCCGGATCGGCTCTCCCCAGCTGTGGGTTTCCTGTGCCATTAGGGTGAGCAGCTCACACCCAGAGCACCCACTAGCCAGCCACGCCGCGGTGCCAGCCTCGCTGGGTGAGCTCTGGTGTTAGATTCATTCCTACTTTGCATGGCAGAGCTGGCCAGCCCGTTCCTCCTCGGCTGGACATTAACCTTCGCTTTGCCTGGCCCAGACGCCACTTTGAGCTGCTCGGACCACGGGCTGATCTGCGCGTGCAATGCAGTGTGTGGGCACCCACACCTGCTCCACCCCTGCCACGCAAGCTTTGGCAGGCGACCGAAGGAGGCCACCGTGACCCTTGGTGCCCAAGAGCGCCGGCACCGGAAGGCCTGACTTCCCAAGACACTCCTCGTGTCCAGTTCAACTCCCCACTCACCAGCCGCGGCTCCGCTCGGTTCCCAGCCTGCTCTGGGGGGCCCAAAAAGGCACTTGCCAAGACGCCGTCACCACCGCCGCTGCTCCGCCTGCGTCTCTGGCACGCTGTCTTCGGGGGCCCGCACGCTGGGGAGGTGGGCAGAGCTCAGGCTGGGGCGGGCACGGTGGGGGCTGGGCTCAGGGCATCCATAATGCCCCACAGAGCTTTCAGCCATACCACACGCAGGCACAAGGGGGAAGGGGCAGAAAGGGACCGACGTCTCAAACCTGGCAGACTAATTTTCAGGGCGGAGATGCCGGTGAAGCCATTTCACCGCCCTGATCTGCGTCCAGAGCCACGTCCTCCTCCCTGCTGCCCTCCCCGCGGGGCCAGCAGCAGCCACACGATGACCCCCCAGCAGGAAATGCCCCCGCGGCGGCGGAGGGAGACAGCAGAAAGGAAAGCCGGCTGCTGTTTGCTTCTCCTCGCGTCCCAGTTGCGAGCGAGCCAGCGTCCAGCACGGACACACCCTTGCCGGCGAAGCAGCCTGCGTCAGAGCCAAATCCACGTTCTGGAGAGACAGCTCGGTTCGGTCGGGGAGAGCAGGGGTTACTTTTCCACAGTCTGTTGGGGAAGGGGCCTACAACTGTCTGGGGCAGTCACTGGTTTGATTTGCCCCAGGCAATAGCTCCTGGAAGCTGTTACCTCAGGTGGCCCGTGGGGTGCCCGAGCTGAGCCTGCCCTATAGCGAGCGGGCGTGGTGCTGCCCAGGGCTGGCCGCTGGCTTGCACCAGGGAGGGATGAAATCTCGCAGCGCCTTGGCCTGTTTGCTGAGGCAAAACGTCCCTGGAGCTCACCGGGGGCTGGCCTGGGGCAGGCCTGACAGTGTGGTTAGCCACAGGCTGGCCAGGAGCTACGCCACAGCCATCAGCCTTAGGACGCTGCCCCTTTCCCGGGGAGCCCCACACAGCAGGGGCACTGGGGAACCAAGCACTGCCGTGCTCCTGGCTGGGGATGTCAAATGCCCCATTGGAGACTGGGGGGAGGATCCATTCACTTGGAGCAAGGGATCCCATATCCTCCTGCCCCCGTGGGCTTGACTGCGCCCTGACCCAGCCTGGCCCATCAGGCAGCAATGGGCACTAGACGGGCAGCTGGCTGGCACTGACCACATGTTCCCCCCACTGCCTATGAGTCACGTCCCCCCCAGATGGGCCCCCTCCTCCCGGGAAAGCAGCCGCTCCCGCCTGCCCTGTGCTGACCTCTCGGGGCCAGCGCGTCGCCCTTTGCGCTCCAGCGGCGCCATTGTCCCTGCACAATGGGGGAGATCCGGGTGGTTGGGATGGCGACGGCGGTGGGCGGGGTGGGGGCTCTGTCGGGGGCTGGCTGGCGGCACAGCTGCAAAGCGGAGCGAGGGGCCGGGGACTTTGCAGAGCAAGTGCCCTCCGAACGCCAAGGGCTCCAGTGCATAGCCGTGGTCTGCCCTAAGCTTTCACCCCAGAGGCATGGCTGCGCTCAGCTCCCCGCCGTCTCCCTTCGGGCACCTGACGCGGGAGAGGCACATCCAAGCTCTGGGGAGGCCCCTGGGGAAGGAGGCCAAGGTTCTGGGCCACCGGGCCGAGGGGACGACCCCCAGCCGGGAAGACACAAGCTGGGCTAAGCAGGTCCAAGAGGCGGCGTTTGGAAGAGGCCGGAGGAGCACGGAGCCGGCTCAGCGGGCGGGAGCCGATGCCCCGTCCCGTGCGGAGTTCCCTGGCCGTGAACTCGCGGGCCGGAGGCGTCTGGGAAGCGAGCAGAGTGAGCCTGCCAGGGAGGAAGTTGTGGAGTCACCGCCAGGCTGGCGGGACAGGAGACGGAGCCCGGAGAAGAGTTTGCGGCAGGTTGAGGAGGACGAGGACGTTGTCCCGCCGGGGCTGCAGGTGCTAGCCGGCGTTTCCCAGCTGTGTGTCACCTCCCAGGCTCAGCCACGCGGTAAGGTCCTTGTGAGGGCCGCGGCTCCCCTCCGCCCGGTGGCCCCCGCAGTGGTTTTCCCCTGTCTCCTCCTTACCAGAGCCCTGCCGTGATCCCAGCTGCCCCCGGCTGGGGGGGACCGGGTGGCTCAGGGAGCTGGCAAAGGGAGGAGTAGCACAGCCTTTCACCCCAGCTTGTCTCTTCAAATCAGCCCATCCCTAGGGAGGGAAAGCTGTCGCCGTCTGGCGGTGGCTGGGGGCCAGGTACAAGGAGTTGGGGGTGGCGGGGGGGAATGCAGTTCAGGCTAGATCCTGGGGGCCAGGCCTCCAGATCACAACAGCCGGCACCGCAGGCCTGGGAACGAATGGCGAAGAGGCTCCCCACTGCACAAAGGCCATCTCGGAGGGGTTCAGATGGTCCCAAATCAGCATGGCCCAGTCCAGGGCCAACCCGAAGCACAGAGGAGCAGAAAGAGGGAGCAGAGCGCCCGTCGGCCAAGGGGTGGGGGGCACTGAGGGGTGTTGGCTTGGCAGGGGATGCGCCAGGGAGCTGTGTACCCTCGCAGGAGGGGAACAATGCTGAGGCTGAACGTCAGCCCCGTCGCCGGCCAGGGCGCTTGGTGGGACCCTCTCCCGGGAACAGGGCCAGATGTGCTGGCTCTTGCCCCATTCAGCCTGACTGGCCACAACACTAGGGCGTGCGCTGGCCCAGCCCCCCCAGATGGGCCCTGGCGACAGGGCCATGGATGCCCCCAGCCCGTTCCCAGATGGGCGCTGCGTGCCAGCCCTCCTCAACCAATCGAAAGGCGCAACTCTGGCTAAGGAAATGGGGCTTGCCCAGGCCTGGCGCTAGCGGGATGGAGTTGGGGGGCCCATGGCTCAGCTGCTGTTACTGTTGCAGGGTTTGCCGGGGACCCAGGGAGAACGTACGTGGTGGGCACCGCGCAGGCAAAGAGGCTGCTGGTAGCTATTGAAGGTAACTGATCCCCCACGCCCCCGGCCATTCACCCCCTTCAGTGTCACCTGTCATGGAGGGAGGGGCACAAAACCCGCCCAAATGGGGCAGGGATCTGGGTAGGAAGCCAGCCCCTACCCGCAGCAGTGCATGACCCACGGATCCGGCACACGGCCGCCTGGGGCTCTGCCTTGGCTCTGGGCAGGGAGCAGCACAGCCCCCCAGTGCACAGGAGCAGGCCCCTGGCGGCTCCCATGCCCCCCGCAGTGGTGTGCAGGGCCCCCGCCAGCTGCCTGGTCAGCACCGTTCTCTGTGCCCACCTCAGAAACCAGCCGCCTGTGCCTGCACCTCTGTGGCCCTGCCCGCGCCTGCCTCATCCGCCTCCGGGACCTGCGAGGCCGGGAAATACTGTGGCTCCGCCGGCCCTTCGGGGCGGGCGCCAGCTGCCTCGGCGGCTGCCGGAGAGAGATGCGGGTGTTCACCACCGGCGACCAGCTCGTGGGCAGCGTGCGGCAGAGGTGAGGGCGCTGCGGGTTCAGGAAGGGATCCCTCCTCAGCACGGAGCAGAGCCGGGCCCCCTGCGGGAAAGCAGCTGGCCAGGGCAGTGTGGGTCAGCTGGGGAAGCGCCTCCTTCTGAGCCACCAGGGTTTGGCCACTGGCGGATGGCAGGGGGTGGGTGGGGTCCATGGACCAGCGATCAGGCCCAGCCCCGGGCCCAGCAATGCAGCTCAGCGACTCCAGCTGCCCCCTCGGGCTGGCACGGGGGCTCCCTGCCCCATCTGGCTGTACCACACCGCCTGCTCTGTGTCTAGGTGGGGCATCCTTACCCATCTCTGGGACGTGCGGGACCCCCACGGCGCCGTGACCATGAGGATCCGAGGATCCTGCGCCGCCAGCCGCTGCTGCTCCAACCAGCAGTTCCAGGTCAGGCGAGTGGGTGCTGGAACTGGGCAGCGCGTCTCCCTGGGGCACCCGCCAAGCACAGACCGGAGACATGTGGGGATGGATGGGGACTCGGGAAAGAGGGAGGTTTTTACTAGTTTCCACTGGATAGTCCACACTCCCTAGATAGCAACACAAGCTTCTCATGTACCATCCAGCCCCACGCTGGCACACCCTCCTTTGCCACGCAGACTGTACAAGGTGGGTGAAGCTGGGCAGGAAGGATCAGGACAAAAGTAATTGGCGTAACGTCCACCAGAATCCTCGCCAGGTCCGGATGCCCCACCCCAGCCAGGATGCAGCGGGACTGTGAAAGGCTCGGGCAACAGTGATGATCAAGGGTCTGGAATGGCCTCCCTATGAGGAGAGATTTAATGGGCCAGGACCATTCATCTTAGAAAGGAGATGACTAAGGGGGATAGGGTGGAGGTCTATAAAATCATGAACGGTGTGGAAAAAGGGAAGAGGGGACGTGTTATTTACCTCTTCACGTAACACAAGAACCAGGCTTCACCTGATGAAATTAATAGGCAGCAGGTTTAAATCAAACATGAGGAAATAGTTGTTCACACAGTGCACCATTAACCTGGGGAACTCCTTGCCAGGGGAGGTTGTGAAGGCCAACAGAATAACAGGGTTAAAAAAAGACCTGGAGACGTTCATGGAGGACAGGTCCAGCCATGGTTATTAGCCAAGTTGGCCAGGGACACAAATCCATGCTCAGGGTGGCCCTAAACCTCTTATCAGAAGCTGGGAGCGGAAGACAGGTGGATCCCTCCATAACTACCCTGTTCTGTATTCGCCCCCTGAAGCTCTGGTACTGGCCATGGACAGAGACAGGACACTGGGCCAGATGGACTATGGGCTGACCCAGTAGGGCAGCTCGTGTGCTCTTGTGATGATGCTAAGCCAGGAACTCGGCTAGAACCCCTCACTGGGGACATCTCCAGCTCCAGCCCATGGCTAGCAGTGCCCTGGCACTGAGCTGTTCATCCTTGTCCTCCCGCCCAGGTCACCTCGCGCGCCGGCAGCCCCGTGGCCGTGATCTGGAAGAGGTGGCTGGGTTTCAATGAGGACTGGAACATGGACCATGAGTTCTTCGGGGTGGACAGTAAGTCGGGAGCGCGGTGCAGCGTCCATTTCTGGGGAGGACAGGCTGGCTAAGGGACGGTGGCTAAGGGCCCTGCTCCGTCTAGGCGACCCAGAGACCAGAAGGTCTCCTCTCGGACACCATGAGGCCCTTGCCAGGGTCCCCAGCCGGCTGCTGGGGGAGAAAAACAGCACCTGGCGGAAGAGGACGCAGCCAGGATGCTCACCCCAGGGGCAGCAGAACGTCCCTTATGGGAGCCAAGCCCTCAAACCTGCTGTGGGGAGCAGTGGGGCTGTTCTGGGGCTGGGAGGGCTCTGGCATCACCCCGTCCCAGGAGCAGAGCTGTGGGCCGTGGGTCTCCCCACCCTCTCTCTGTCAGTTTCAGCACAGATGGGGGCCGAGGACACAGCTCTCCTGCTGGCGGCAGCCTTCCTGCTGGTAAGTGCCGCCCGCCCGCCTGCTGGACGCCCGCTCTCTGCCCCTTTACCGCCACCCCTGGGGCTCTGCTCGCACTCCAGTGGGCCAGAGCCCTTGGGCAGGGACCCCGCCCCTTCCAATCCTGCCCCTGGCGAATGACCGGAGGGGCCAGGTGCGAAGGGGCTTCACCAGCGACCCCCGGCAGCCAGATGCCCGGGCTCAGCTCACCTCTCAGCGAAGGGCTGTCTCGCAGGCAGTGACGTCCCCTGGCTGCCGCCTGGCCTGGCGTTGCTTTACCAACACTCACCGTCCCACGTCCGCCAGCTTGCTGCCCCAGCTCCCCTCGGGTGCCTGGTGACACTAGACCCAAGGCAATGCAGCTGCCCGCCCTCCTCTGTGCCATTCTCTCCCCCAGCGCCCAAACCCAGGCAGGCCCTGCCTGTGCCACGAGCACCAGGCTGGATTCGCTTTGCCCATTCCTTGCCGTCACCCCCGTCCCCTCTCTCCCTTCAGCTGGCGTCTTGGCATGTCCTTAGCCCCCTGCCTTAGACCGGCCCCCGCTGCACGGAGCGTACGTCTCCGGTCCTGTCTGTGCAGGGCTGGGCAACTCCCCGCAGCGGCATCCCCGGAGCTCTGTCGGGAGCAGCAACCCAGGGGACGCTCACACCTGCTGAGCAGCAGGAAGGCTTTTGCTTCCGGCCACCGCTAGCGGGCGACATGTTCGCCGCACACATCAGCTGGTCGGCCGGTCCCCCCTCCCGTAGGAGGCAGCAGCGTGGCCCCGTGGGGTGCAGGGCCCGTATCAGACAAACCCGTGGACGCGTGGATTCTGCCCACTTAGCGGGCGGGGCGATGCAGCGTGGCAGCCCCACGCACCCCAGACAGTGGCCTGCATGGCCTGGCTTCACACTGGGCTTTGCCGATCGGGTCTCCCTCAGATCCGCAGCTGGGGCCAGTCACCCCTAGAGCCCCCAGTGCCTGCTTGCATTTGGCAGAGCAGGTGTGATGCAGATCAAGCCGGGCTGGCCACAGAGCTCTACCGGGTGGCCCGGGCCCAGCCATGCGCCCAGTGGAGATTCAACGTCCCTTCTCCTGCCTGGCCCCCATGGAGGTCTCCCCCACCTCCCAGTGCTGAAGTTGAGGGTGGATGCAATCCGCTCCGCCCCTTCAGTTGCAGCCACTGGGCAGTGGCACCTTGGCAGCGCTCTTGGGCGCATGCCCCTCTATTTTATTTTCCCATCTCCCACTCAGAGCAGCAGTAAAAGTCAGGCCCCTCGCGCTTTGTGTGGAACCCTGGGACACCCCCCGCCCTCTGTCCGGAGATGCCTGCCTTTGTAACTCCATCTTGCTGTTTCACAGAACTTCATGTTCTTCGAGATGAGCTGAGGAGGCCTAGAAGAGACCAGCCATGCCAGAGCTGTAGCCTGGGCTCCTGGAGCCACAGAAACCCCAACAGCCAGGCACAGGATCTCCTTCAGGGCGGGACGGCACTCAGCCCCTGGTTTTGCACGTGTTGTTTGCACAAGGCAACTGCTTGTGCGGGAGAACCTGGCATCTGACATGGTTTCTGTCTATCTTAGGTGCTTCCCAGGCCCCACCATCATTGTGACTGACTGCCTCACAAGCTTTAAAGTGGCACCTGGGAGGCAGGACAGGGCCATTATCCCCCTTGTACAGATATGGAACTAGGGCGCAGAGAGGCTAAGGGATTTGCCCAAGGCCACACAGGACATCTGTGGCAGAACAGGGAATAGAACCCACCTCTCCCAGGTGTTCTGCTAGATCCCCAAGCACTGGGCCACCTCCTTCTCCCATTTTACTGTGAAATCCCAGGCAGCCACACACACTATTTTCACACCTGGAGCTCTCCGGCACCCAGCTCTGGGAACCCTCAAAGGCCCCAGCATCACAAGGACGGGAAGAAGTGAATGATTCAAACCCAGCACAAGCCTTGGGTGCGGAATGAGGCGAAGCCTCCGACATAGGGAAGGATGAAGGAGTACGCCAGGCTCAGACCACACGCCTACTGGGCACTGGAAGCCATTATGCCCACAGCTCTACCAGATTGCCCAGTGTTACTGACACAAGAAGTCAATTAAACCATAAAATCAGATCCTGGAGGAACAGGTGTCTGTGGGATTTCCTGGTTGAATCAAGAAACATGAGCCAAGAACAGCTGGGCAGGTACCTGTGGAAGTGGAAGGGTTTGATGCAAGCCGCGCCCCCTCCATGCAGAAATTCTTTGGGGAATTGGTTCCAGGTTGTTCCAGAACCACAGGGTTTTCAGGGGTTGGCTGCCCCATTCAGACTCAGGCCTGCATGTGTTGGGTATTGTACGGACACATGACACCATGATCCCCACCTCACAGGGCAGACCACTGAATGCGGGACAAGACGCAACAAATGGGTCCAACAAGACTAGCAAGCGACTGGCGTAACGAGGCGGCAGGTAACAGGGCTAGGAACACGCGGTGACACAGACCAGCCCCGCGCTCACTTGGATGGCCCAGGTCAATTAATTGACTGGCTCTCGCATGCAAACAAATACACGAACCATCTCACTGCTCATTGCTAAGCCCTGCTGGCCACTCATCTACCCGCTAGCAGACAGCAGGTTCCCAGGGGCACAGTGCAAGGGGCGGCGGGGGGTCTACATGGTACTGTGCCAGGAACCTGGAAGGGGTGACCTGTCAAGGCAGATTTCCCACCTAACCAGACCTTGCCTGGCCAGCCCTGCCCCACGCAGCTTTTCTTTTCCTTACCAGGGCGTGTAGCGTCTAGCACAGACCCTGTGGAAGCACTGGGGGTGCAGAAGACTAGAGGGGGTGTGGAGGGTGCGGGTCACCCTGAACGCCACACGTACAGGGGACAAATGGAGCCAAGGCTTCTAACACCAGGACCTGCGTTGCTCAGAAGAACCTCAAACAGCTCACCACGCCTGAGGCAGAAGCAGCCATTTTAGAGAGGGGTAAATAGAGCTGCAGAGTCTCCAGTGCTAGTCAGTGCCTAAGCCAGGATACCTGGCTCCTAATCCCCTGGGGGGGTGACCGACTCCCCAGGAAAATGCATGTAGCAAAGACATCTTCTTGAGGTCAAGCCTGTTAGCTCCCAAAGCAGAGCGCAAACCCAGCAGCAGTTCAAAAGGTTAAATGCTTTCAAAGGAGGCCCCCCCCGGCTGCTATACTAGGTTTCCCTAACCCCAGACATGTTGTGGCCAAGGCCCTTACCGGCTGCTGTGTGAGGTGCCATCTCCCAGCCACCTGCCTGCTCCGTCCCCTGCTCCATATGCAGCAAAGGCAGATTTTTGCCCCTCCCTCCCCAGTCCAGGTGAAAGAAAATGATGAATTTCCCCTTTAAGAAAGGGAATTATGGGTAAGTTCCCCAGCTTATAAAAGGACAGCTCATCAGGTGTGCAATAGAATTTGTTGGGTTTCTCATGGACAGGGCTGGCCTTTCAGTCGAGACAAATTAAAGTTCCTTTTAAGGAATGGAGACACCTGGGTTTCTCTATGATAAGCTTTCTCCTTAAAGCTTCAGATAACTTCATGGGCCTGGGAAACAAGAACTTCTGGGCCCTCATTCTGCCCTGCCCATGAGCTTGGAGAATCACTTCACCACAATCTATGCTCTGGGGATCACATATGAGCAGGGGTGGCAAGGATGCTGGATGGTGTTCAGTATCGTTACCTTAAATCCTGAGACCCTTTCTCTGCACACGACTTAAATGGCTTATTTTTGGTCTATTCCAACTCCTCTTGTGGCAGCTCAGCTGGGTGCCCCTTCTCTACTAGTAGGAGACCCAGCATTTCTCCAGCAATGCTTGAGCACTGTTTTCTCCCCCCTGCTTCAGTCAGCTAACAACTCATCAAATGCAGCATGTAATAGGCTTCATCACCGATACCCCTTGTATCAGCTGCCTGGAAAGCCTGGTTCTTTGGCGGGCCAGCACGCAGCACTATCCACAAAGCCATCGCACTGGCGACCCTCCAGCATGTGCTGGCTGGTGAGTCTTGCCCACATGCTCAGGGTTTAGCTGATCGCCATATTTGGGGTCGGGAAGGAATTTTCCTCCGGGGCGGATTGGCAGGGGCCACGGAGGTTTTTCGCCTTCCTCTGCAGCATGGGGCATGAGTCGCTTGCTGATGGATTCCCTGCAGCTTGAGGTCTTCAAATCTCACTTTTGAGGATTTCAATAACTCAGTCATGGGTTCGGGGTTGTTATAAATGTGTATGGGTAGGGTTTTGTGGCCTGCCTTGTGCGGGAGGTCAGACTAGATGATCATATTGGTCCCTTCTGACCTATGAGTCTATGAGTCTATGTGCTATGTAGTTGTGGAAAACCAACCCTACCCTGCCTAATGCTCCGCTGCTCACCGGCTGCTTGATCCTTTTTGCCCAGCTCCCACGTAGCTCTCCTGAGAACAACAAGAATGCCTCCCGCGGGTTTCGAAATAATTCTCCCCTCTGGCCGCAATGGGAGAACGAACGTGTCGGGTTTGTGCGTGAAGTGCTGAGGGAGGGAACGCTAAGGCGAACAATGGGGTTTCCGTATCGTTCTTAACTCGGTGAGATCCATGATCATTCCTAGCTCCGGCAGTTCTGTCACCCGCCCTTTGTTGGCCCCCTGCTGTATTAACCCAGGTGAAGGCAGGTGCCATGGGAAGTCATGGGTGCAGAAGGAACAATGATCTCACACAGCCAGGGCCTACATCTGATGCTAGAAACCATGCACTGGCCTGCTGGGCTCCCAGTCCATTGTTTTTCTAGGGAGGCCTGTGGCTGCATTTTGTACCAGTTGGCATTTTTTCAAGGCATGCAGCTTCCATAGTCTATTTATATGTGACTGACCTGCCAAGACCCGGCTTGACCCAGCCTCTCGCTGCTTGGAACAGGTTGGGGGTGGTTTAGGTGTGCTCTGATTTACGACAGCTGCTCTGATGGTGTCACAACAGCCCCACTGTCATCCTTTGGGAAAACACTTTCCATAAAGATGGGGGGGGTGCATGCTAACAGACAGATGCGGTACAGCCACAGCGCTGCGCCCCAAGCTCCAAAACTGTCCCAAGCTGGTGACTTCTCCAGGCACACTGTGGAAGACATCGGTGGCGAAGGTTGCAGAGAGGGGTGGGGGTACACTGCCTGGAGTGATGAAGGAAGCAGAGAGCACTTGTGCTAGGTGGCTGGCAGAGCTCCTGCCTGAATGGTCTCTCTAATCATGGGGCTGGGGTTTGGTACAATAGTGATCTAGGCCTCTTATCATTTAAATCCAACCCAGGTCTGCAGCAGGGCCGTCGCCTTTTCAGCAACTCTAACCCGCCTTCCAAGAGCCCGCTTTTGGATTCCCACACGTGGGCCTGAATTTCAGAGGCACTGAGCACACAGAGCTTCCAGGCTCTGCTAAGAGTGGGAAGGGAAGCTGGGGAGCGACACAGACAGACACTGCCTTATTCCTTCAGGATGGAAGCAGGCAGACCTTGGCCCTGATTTTCAGGAAGGCAGAGCACCTCTCCCCACAGCTGAAGGCAAGGGGAGGGGTGAGCGTTCAGACAGCCTCTGGCCTGCCCTGAGAGATGGACATGGGTATGTTCGAGGAGTGCAGTAAGCCAGTTCTGCCCAGGACTGGCCCACTGGGCACACAGGGTTGACTGTCGTGCCAGGTGGAATTGACAAATGCCTGACTTGGGCCAGGCAGCAGGCTCACTTGCAAAGAACATAAGGGGCTTCTCCTCCCCAAATGGAAGCCGCTGCTTTCAGCGTGCTTGGTGAAATAGGAGACCCAAGGGGTACATCAGCTTCTGGCACAGCCACGTGGCCCCTGCTTTTATTGAGTGTTGCAAAACACCCTAGCCCCCGTGCATGAGCTGTTACTCTCTGTTGCTAGGAGTGGATTTTAAATCTGGAAGTAGAAAGGCCTTTTTTCTCTAAGGGCTGAGACAGGCTCTCTGCCCCATGCTCCATTAAAAGAGGCCACACCCTTATTCTTGCAGGTTTTTATTATTGCAGCAAAACAGGTTCCAAAAGAACAGCCCTGTTTAAACACGCTTCTCAACATGCCCCTTTGTACTAGCCCCCATGACAGGCCTGGCCCCCCAGCACTTTCCCTTGAGCCCCAGTTACCGCTTTCATGCTGAGCTGCCTAGAACAGTTTTAGTATTAAAGAGAACCACCCACGCTGCAAAATAACCTTCCCCTCTGAACAATCCAGAGCAAGAGGGACTGACTTTTGAGAGATCTTTGAACTGAAACAGAAGGAACAGGGTCCATGGTAGAAGAGACGTAGACATCCAACAGAACGGCAGTTCCATAGGGCACTTTAAAACAGTATTTAAAGAGAACGACTGCTACTTGTCAGAGGTAATAGCCCACCCCTGGGTACAGCCTTCCACCGTGTGTCTAAGGGGAAAAGTCTGAAAATACATAAAATAACACTGGGATCTGCACACAGCTGGGTCTAGGAATGAGACTAAAACCTTAAGTGCTGTCATCTGCAAAAAGCTTAACACAACATGGCTCAAAGGAGCCTGCAGCGAGTATCTCACACTTGCTTATGTTGCCAAAGCATAATTACAAATGAGAATAAATTCCCCCAACAAATATTAGAGGCAGCAGGACAGACTATTGTTTAAGAAGGAGCGTTGTAAGTACTGCAGCGGTGGTAGGCTACCTGGTACAAAACAAGCTGCAGCTGGACTGGATCTGTTGTGTGGATACCCTAGGGAGTGCGTGGCCAGTGGGCAAACAAGCAGGAAGAGATGCAATGGGACCAGGTCTCCTAAGGAGCACAGATACAGAGATGGGCTATACACCCGGCCTAAAGAAAGCTGTCAGTTGGGGATTTTCCATGCTAATCCAGCCACCCTGTGCAGGGGCACACTGTCCCATCAACTCAACAGCAGCTGTTTTTTATTCTTGCCCTCCCCCGGCAAACACTTCCAGGAATTCCAGGCATGACTCTCAGAGCTTGGGAGATGGTAGGTGATTCCAAAGGAACAGAAAGATTTTCGAAGACCCTCCCTCTAGACTTCACTGTTCTGAGTCTAATGAAAGGTTAAGAGGCCAAAGATCTCTGCAGTCAGCAAGTAAAAGAGTTGTCTGCCTTGGCTACTGATTTCCAGGCCATAACATCCTCTGCTTGTTTGGGTCACTGAGCTCTGTGCAAAATAGTGGCTAATGCAGTCCTTTCCTCCAGTTGACCGAGGGCCCCTACTGCAGGCCAAATGGGGAATGGCAAAGGTCTTGCTAAAGTTAAAGTCTGTTGGCTTGAGGAAATGATCAGCTCCCTTGGTTGCTGTGGGGTCTGAACAGAAGCCATCCTGTGTTCCCAGGTGAGCATCAACACTGGCCGCAAGCTAGGGTGGCAGCTGTCATTCTCAGCCCCCCAGCCCCTAAGAACCTCCTTCAACTTTCCTGATGGCCTCCTCTCAGACTAACTCAGCCGGACGCACCCTCCCCAGCTAACGCTGCTCTGAGGGTGACAGCTGCAGGCTGGGTTCCCCCCAGCGACAGACCAGGAACACAGCCACTGCTCCTCCCACCCACCCTCCCTGGCTGCAAGGAGAGGGGGCTCGTCCCATATCCCATCCCCATGTACAAGTTAAACGTCAATACCTTGGACCTTTCCCTCGATAATATCCTGCAGAGTCTCCGTTATCCCACTGAGCCAACTGGAGCCTTTGAGGCCCCTCCTTCCCCTCATTTAAGGGACAGCTAATTGGGCATGTGTATGACTGTGGCACAGGCCACAACATGCAATGCTGAACAGGTGGCAGGAACATGGAACCATCCCAGGCATTTTAAAAACGTACCAATCTATGTTCCAGAGCCCCTGCTTTATAGGTAAACCCCTCGGGCTGAATTCATCCCTGCTGTGCTGCAATGAATACTGGGGGCTTATGCCAGAGCTGCACTCAACTCCTTGTCTAGGAATAACTCGAAAGGAGCAGACTGCAAAGCCAGAACTTAGTTGAGACGGTTCTGGTGCACTCGGGCAATACACAATGGTTGATGGGGGGGAAGGAGGCAGATGGACCAGCATCTCTGGGGTGAAAGGGCTGAGGAGATGCCAACCTAGACAATCACCACCCCAGCTATTCTTAAACAAGCCAATTCAGAGAGACTGAAAGAAAGAGCCAATAATTTACTGGCAGAGCTGAAAGGGGGCATTTGCAAACCAATGGGTCGTGTCTCAACAGGGAAACTTCTCCGACACAAAGATTCATTAATACTGGTACTCCTCAGCAAAAGAGCCCGGAATCACAACACCCTATGCACAGGGCATGGAAAGAAAAGAGAAAGTGCTGAAGGAGGTACTGCGAGGGCACCCTGCTAACTGAAAAGTCAGCCTCCCGCCCTGCCATTAAAAAGAGTTTTGTATGACCAGGTCAGCCTCTTTAGTAACCACCGATGCAGAAGGGTGTTGAACGAAATCTTTCCTCCAGGGCTGAGAGCAAAATGGTGGCCTGGTCAATCCAGCCTGAGAGTCCCTTCAGAGATGGCAGGGCACAGATGGAGACCTCTCAGCAGCTTCATACCGAGAGAGGAATTTACCACCAGCCTTGTTCTCACAATGTGATTTTTGTATTTCGAAAGCTTGAATTATCCCTGGAAGAGAGGGGGAGAGAAGGAGAGGATAAATACGTAGGTAAGTATAGTTCTAGACACAGACCCTGCTCCATAACACTGCATGTAATAAGAAACAGCCCACCTGAGTCTAGGTTACCTCCCAAATCACCACAAGTGAACTGCTAAGCATCCACACTCTAACCAAACAGAGTCTCTGCTGTATTCCAAGCTGCTACCGATCCCTAGTGCACACACTGTTGGAAAATGAGACGATCTTGGTTTCATCCTTATCCACTAAGAAATGTGGAGGATATTATTTGTCAGGAATGGTGGCGTTAGCCTGCCTGGTAGATTTCGGGACTGGACTAAGCTGGCTCATTGCAGGGTCTTTTTCCCACACATCTGTTCTGCCCTCCAACCAGCAACGATTCATTTTGTTTCACCTCTGTGCTCTTCGCTCTAAAGCCACTGACAATCTGCACTCTCCTGCCTTTGTCCCCTAACGAAGGGGTCTCTCTTTGTAAAGGGGCCATCAAGGTGAGGCACCAAATCTGCCCGACCTTAGCAATCCTGGAAGGAAAGTTTTCAGAGTTTAAATGCAGAATGGCCGGTCCCACACCATTACTTGTGTGACTAACACCGCTCACGTCGCTGCCGTTGCAGGACCAGCCCCTTATTTGTCAATTCTTGGGGCACAAGACCTGGCCATTGATAACGTAAACTGTTTGGTTAGCCTCTATGTTGGTGCTTCCTGCCAGCCCTCCAGCAACAGTGACACAGGTGCTTACTAGAGCAGGGCTGACAGTGCTGGACATATCGCAGTTTCAGGTTTCTAGAGGGTCTTTTCAGACAGGAGTCAAGTTTGATGGAAGGGAGTGACACCTTTTGAGAAGGCAGGTTGTATATGGCTGTGGGCACAGTTCCCACTACAGTAGCAGGGCACAGGGGCATTCAGAACAGACCTATCCAGCACCTGGAACAAGTTGCACCAAACCAGTGCAGTGAGACACCCAAGCATGCGTCATACTAAGTCAGCGCAGTGCCAGGAAGCCCTGCTAGGGAAGGCAGGCAGCCCAAAGGCGTGGAGGTATACTGTAGAGCTGTGAAATGTTTCTGAAATCTCCAAGCTGCTAAGGAGCCAGGTGGTGGCTGTGACATCACAGCATGGTGCATGCTGGATATCCCAGTGGGGCGGGATGGTGTGTCTACAGGCAACTTGAAAGCAGTAAATTTAAAAAGTCAATTGCACGCTGAATGCCCATCTGCTATTTGGGGCATTAAGTACATTTCCCTGCTATTAGGAGACACCCGCCTGGAGGTCACCTTCAGAAGAACAGGGTGACGCGTTCTACTCCTGGGCTGTCTAATGGCACAACTGAGCTGCACGGCCGTTTCGGAACACAGCTGAAACCCTTCTCAAATCCAGAGTTAATTTACCACTGCACAATTTCCCATGATCTGTGCTGTACCCTAACCCATGCCAAGCACACAGATGGCAGAGCATCTACCTCGAAAACAGGTTGCTGTGGGACTCTTGTCGCTGGGTTAGTTCTTCCCTAGGTAGGGGTTTGGTGGAGTAATGCCTTTCCACTTTCCTTCATCATCCCCCATTATTATATTGCCCCTAATGGACTTCTTTGTGGACTACACTCTATTTGTTCTTACCACTCCTCTCTCTGGCTAGGGCCTGCAACTCAATGCAATTAAGAAAGTTAAATCAACACTCCCCACGTAGTCAAATGCACTTGGCACATTAACTGTCTTTTAAGACTGGTATTTCACAACCTGTGCTTGGCAGCTTTTTATTCTGGAAGGTTATTTGAATGTCTTCTAATAATAAAATGCTACTAAGTGCTTATGTAGCACTTCACAAGCATCTCATTAGCCCTCCCCAACAGCCAACCCTACAAGGCAGGCAAGAAAGAATGCTCTTCATTTCTGCCCAAGGCCACAGGGTTTATCCAAACAACGTTTGTCCAAGGCCACAGAGCGAGATGGTGGCAGTACCAGGATTACCAATGAATTCCAGAAGCCTGTCTGAATTGCAGCTGTCACATTCACAGCTTTGTGGGATTTAGGACCATGCAACCTACCCCCTTTGGGCACGTTCCTGTGCCCCACTCTGTCATACACAGCAAGGGGAGGGATTGCTCGACGGCAATCCAGTTTCGCTACAGCATCATGACAATGGAAGAAGCCTCTAGTCACTAAGCAGCACCCCGCCCCCTTAACAGTAAGGCACTTGTAATCACATAAATGGACAAGGGTGTGAAAATGATCTTGGCCATATGACTGACAACTGTACCTAGCCATTTCATCTACACATGGTTGCCATTAATAGAGGGGTGTGCGTGCTCTCATCTTGTTAGCCACAGCATGTACTATTTTTAAATACAGTACCTACTGCGTGTCCTTCATGGACAAGCCTTTAATGACAATCTAGTTATTCTGCCCAGGCCCCCAATCAAGAGCAAGGACTTGCCTGCCAAGCTGGAGATGCCGTTATCAATGTGCATTACATGTATGCTCTTAGTTTCTGCTTACAGCTCCATTTCCTAACAGCCAACACCTATACAACACAAACAAGCTGATGCCATACCTCTCAGCCCACTGGATCCGGGTCACAGCTGCCTTGTAAACCAGGGACGCAGTAATTAAATGACAGATAGCATCATGGCAGGAAATGCCAAGTAAGCAGCTTTTCCCAGGGTGAGATTCTTAGTGCTTTTTGAGTCAAAGGTCAGTTTGGACTTTAGCAAGTCAGCCAATAGTGAAACCGGATTGACACCAGGCCACAAGGCTATTTGGGTGTGCTGTGGATCACTGTCCCACATGAAGGGGGCGTGGCTGAGAGGTATGCCATAAAGTCATGTAAGAAGAAAGATGAGGCCCTACCCTGGGTGTGACAGAGAGAGGGGGAGCGTTGGATCAGCGACCACTGCTGTTCACCAGGCCATGAAACTCCTCCCAGGCCCTGGTAAGCCAGAGGGAAAAAAAAAAAACAGCACTTCAGATCAAAGGGTTCTTAACTTTTAAGGAGCGCAGAGACATTCAGTGGTGTTTGAAAGGCCATTCAGAGAGCAAGGCAATATTCTTAACAGGCCCTAGTGGACAGAAGCATCCTTAAAACCCAGCCAGACATCTGACAGCATGAGGCAGTTACAGTTCCACACAGACATGAAGCTTTCTGACTGGCTGCCGGTGATATCATAGTAGAGCTAATACCCACCAGAAATGAGGTGGGAGGGACCCTCTGTTTCTAATCTAGAATTGCCATTTCCTATTACTAATAAAATAACCCAAGGCTGTGTATGTCTGGAGGACCATCACATTCTTTGACTGGTTAAATTCGCCCAGTTTGTGGCCTCATTCTTCCCCACATGCCAGGGTTTGCTGTAATCCCCCAGAAATACACTGCTTTTCATGCCGCACGGCTTAGTCATTAGACCATTCTTTGACCAGGCTGCAGATTCCAATTGTTATTAGAGCGAGCGCCTCATTTCCGATCATAAGCCTGCACTGTTAATGACAACCACACTAAAAAACTACAGCTATTTGCAATGAAAATGTTTTCAGATGAGTACATAGGCCTATCATTCCATTCCTTGGCAGAGAATCTGTTATGGACAAAGTTAGCAGACTGAAAAATTACTGTCTGTTTTACAGAGGCTGCAGGATCTCCCAGGGAAAAGATGTGAGGTGAACATGAGCATAACCATTATCTGAGATCAGACATATAAAGGGCTGTGTATCTCTCAGTGCCCCCAAATATTGAACTTATGTTACAGTGTATGCCATTTCACTCAATCTAAACAATCCAGCAGAGGCAGAGAGAGATTAGAGGCAACCTTTTTCAGGGGTAAAATCTGATTCTGTTCCACGATTCAGCCTCTTGTATTAATTTTCAGACATAAACCACACATTTAGCAGGGACCTAAGAGCTCGCTTATTCTGCAACAGGCTTGTGACAGTTCAATGTCTCCTCCCCCCCCAACGTTACACAAGAGAGTCCAGATAATACAGAACGCTCGTGTTCTCAGCATATCCTGGTTCTCCCAGTGCATTTATGTGAGCCGTGCCTAAAAGCCACGCTGTTAGCTCCTGCGGACTGCAACTGTCTTAAAGGCGCTACTTAGCACTATAAGACACATCAGCACTAAAACCGTTAGGCTGCATTTTCAACTGTTCTTGCCTGATGAAAGCACTGCCCAAAGAAAGGCCAGGGCTTACCAGCAAAGTGTTTATCCCAGATGCTTTTCCAGCTGTGTTTGATGGCTGTCTACCCTGCCATCAGATTTTCCCCATTTCTAGTTGGTTTCTCCTGGGGAACTGGCCCAATACAAGATATCTGTCACAACACACCTTACATCTTGGAGTTTGAGACATTCATCTCTCCTAAATAACCCCCGTCTCCCCAAAAGTTAGATTGAGAGATCCCTCCTCTGAAAACCTCCCTAGCACTGGTCAAAGGGTAACAGTTCTGGAGGCTAAATTCCTTGCTTCATTCCCAGTACAAGCATGGCAGGGGCAGCAAGAAAACCCCATCAATGTACCCGAGGCCTGACCTGGAACGACCACGCTTCTGAGGAAAAAGGGGTAACAGCCTCCATGGCCCATTCAACCCATGGCCTCTTTGGAGACCACCAACGGTGCCATTTTGGATATGTCTACACTGCGATAAACTCTGGGCAACAAGTCTCAGGGGATCGAGGGGCTAAAAACAGGCGTTTGGACCTCGGGCCGGAGCCTGGGCTTTGGGATCCTCCCCCTCAGGACATCTCAGAGCTGGGCTCCAGCTAGAGTGTCTACACGGCAGTTTTACAGCCCCAAAGCCTGAGCCCTGTGCGTCCAAGTCAGCTGACCTGGACCAGCCATGGGCCTTTCATTGCAGTGTAGACACGCCCTTAGTTTTAGCGGTGACGGGACTTTTCCAGAACTGACTTGCTTTCTCTTCTCCCCTGCCCTGGAGGGAGCTCAGTCTCACCAGTGTCTCCCAGAACTCCCTTTGTCAGGATGGCTGGAGCCTGGGATGACAGCATGAGAGAGGAGACCACTGCCTGACATTAATGGAGCACAGCGGGAGTCAAACCTTTGATCCGAACCCTTACGAACAAAGGAAACATGAGGGGGTGCTGCAGAACGAACCGCAGCAGAGCTCAGCAGTCAACGCAGTCCCCTAACCTTTTCTGCAGACATTGGGTGAGGCAGGATTCACATGCTACTTTCAGTCCAAACCCAAATGAGAGTGACTGTGAAAGGGGGCCTGCTTGTGGCCTCTAGTGGCTGTTTGCTTACACCATGATTCACAGCCTCATTTGGACAGGGATGGTGCCGCTCAGGGGGCCCGGGCTAAGGGCTCGTCACAGGGAAGGCATGGAAAGAGCATGGAAAGAGATGTGTAAGTTGTAACAGGAGAAAAGCCTAGTCCTTCCCTTGAGGGGATCCCTCACAAGGATCTCCTCGGCCTCTGAAATCCTCCCTCCTCACACATAGCCAGAGAGCCCAGAGTACAAAGCCTGGGGATCTCCCAGAAATGGAGCTATTGAGAGCACGGAGTGGGCTGAGCACAGCACCAGGAGCTGCAGAACTCACAAATGTTAGTTAATCTGAATTCAAAGCACAGTTATCAAAAAGTTAGACAGACAAAAAACAGGCCCTTCTCACACAGCGTATCTGTTTCCTGAGCTCTCCCCCAGCTCCCCATATCTACTGGATATGGTTTAAACTCCTCCACCTAGAAGCTGCCCACAACCCCACTGCCTTCCTTTCCCACCCTGGGACATTTCCTCCCCCAAGCATCGCTCCTGACTACCCCGTCTCCTATCATCGCTCCACACTCCTTACACTTGGGAGCACATCCCTTACCCACGGGAACCATCTCCTTCAAATCAGCAAATTCGAAGACACCTTAGCAACAGCATCTATGCTGCAATGCCACCTCCTGAGTCCTGCTCACCGCTTTAGAGGGAAGCTCTTCAGGCCAAGGATTTTATTTGAAGTTAGAAAACTCCCCGCATGTGACAGCGCTGTTAACATTAAAGATACCTGCTGACTTTCCTAATAAAACCACCTCTATTTTTGTTCGCTCTGACACATTTCTGCAGCCAGGGCAGAGTAAGCTGCTGTCTCAATGTTGCCAGTTGAATTCTGCTTGCAGAATCTTTATGACCTATGGCAGTGTCAGAGGCAGATAGTGCCACAGTGTGAGGTTATTTTTATTTATAGGCATTATGACCCATCACCATAGTATCCGAGCATCACACTGACATGAAATGAATTTATCCTTACCATTTGGGATTGCTGCCATTTTACAGATGTTGAAATGGAAGCACTGAAATTAAGTGACATGCTCAAGGTCCCCCAGGAATTTGTAGCAGAACTGGCGACAGATCCCACATCTAAAACTATCCTTGCTCTCAAACTCACTAGACTAGAATTTGATTTTTCAGATCTCGGGTGATATTTGCAGCCCTGGCAACTAGGGAAGACGTAATCTTTTGACTTCTGAAATGAACATGTTTGAGCTGGGCTCACTGAGAAGAAATATGGAATAGCTCCATTTTAGTCACTTTTCTGATTACAAAGACAACCCACCAAAATAAGGGAAGCTTTGAGAATTGCCCACACCCCTGATGTGCACTGTGAGGCTGCAGGACCCTAGAGGCATTCCCACCATTTTAAAACCCGGCGGTAAGAAAGCAATCTTTCAACTTGCAGAATCTACTGCAAACCTGCCTGGAACTGGCGGATGAAGTGATAACTGTGTTGAGCCATTGCTGCAGAGAGTTAAGGGAAAAGAAATGCAATCTTCAGACCTGGACTGTCGCTGTTTGCCTGGAATAAGATCAAAGCAATCCACACGTCTGGACATGTGACTAGACCAAGGGATGACCAGGTATGTATCAGTCAAGTGAGCATTTCTGTGGGTTCCCTTCCATAGATTCTCTGCAAAAGCATCTACATAATTGAACAGAGTTAAAAACGAGAGGCCCTGGGACTAGGTCACATTCAGTGCAAAGAGGACAATCGTAGGAGTGGCTGCAGCATTCAGCAATTTCATTTCCCAGTGTGCTCTCAAGAAATTGTGAGCAGATGGAAATGGGCATCCCAGTGGGGCAAATGAGCTGTTTAGAATTAGTTGCAGTCTGATGTGGCAGCAAAAGAGACGCCCTGCACAAGTGTTCAGCCCACTGCCTTGCTGTCTCACTTTCCCTTAGGATTTCTTGGCCAAACAGCGTTAAACTCTGCGGGGATTTCACCTTCCAGCAGTCTGCAGCTGGTCAGAGATCTAGCTCCCTATGCGTGTGTCTTGGAGAGCTCTACATAACCACTGAATGCATTTCTCTACATTGCACAGCCCTCCATTCCCTTCTGTATCTGCTCGGCGTCTAGCTAACCTCAGACCTTTTTTATTTTCTCCAAGTGTCTGCAGTCAAACAGACCAGATCAGCCATAATAAGATCAGCCATTCTTCCAATTTACTCTAGAAGCCCCATTAGTTATCAGTGCTGACTGAAGGGAATGGAGAGTTTTATACCCTGCTCAGCTCCTACTGCAGCAGCAGCCACCTACAAATAACAGGGGTGTTGTTCTCAGAAAAGCAGCCCGGCTCAGAGCTCTGACAGGACAATCCACAGTGTCACTCAACACAGCTGAATTATTTCCTGCACAGCTGGCTCCGCAAAAGACTGCTGTGCTACCGCTCATGGCGTAAGTTCATCTCTCTTGGCTTGGGAAACATCACTCCTCCATTACCCTGGGTTGGTGACTGAGTGGTGTTGATGGGAAAAAGACATCCCAACAGATGTCTGAGAATTAGAAAGAAGGATCAGGTAGACATGGGAGAAATATGTGGGTCAGTGAAGGAACCCCACTAACCCAACACACCAGTGCCCAAAAACTATAGTGGCTAGTTCTCCCCAAATGCACCAGACCCCCAACAAGCTCGAGGTTCACCCGCGCCCAGGGTCAATATTTTCAGTAGTTTAAGTAAATGCTATTGTGCCCACCTCCTTCCAAAATGGTCCAGCCCCCGTTCTCACAAAGCACCTGTAAGGATGCAACGGCCAAACACAAGGAAGTGCCAACTGAAGGGTGCCACTGTCAATAATCCACCTTCGTTCCCCAGCTGTGCCAGATGCAGGGTTGAAAGGATGGGAACCATACCTTGTTCAATGGTGTAAAACATCTCGGGGTAACAGGAGCAGTTATAGTTGCAGAGGTATTATAGGATTTCCCCAGACTTTCATAGCTGGGTTAGAAGTGAGGGGTTTGAAGAACAATAGCTTAAAGGAAGCTCTCTTGAGGAACAGTAGGAGACTTCTCCCCAACCATTAAAACAAGACAGTTACTGAAATGTCACATGCATTTTGAAGGGTCCCCGCATCGAAGTCTAGGGTACTGCGGTTCCTCTGGACTTATGCAATGCTTCCAGGGACTGCCCTAGCTCTTCTGTTGATATGGAAATGAATGTGGGACCGACCCTACCGCTACCTGGGATTTAGGAAGTTTGTCAAAATCATAAGCATGAGAATGAAGGGACACAGGAAAATGGCTCTGAAAGATCCACTTATCTAGCAAAAACCATGTCGGTTCCAACATCATTCCAAGCCCAGTAAGGATGGAGTGCAGAACAACAGCTGAATGGCTGGGATACAACAGATACTTTTCTAGCACAACCTGGCAACGTCAACATTTGAATGGCAGAGGGACTCGTCACCTCTGTGTGCCTGGAAGAATCGGTGTCTATAAAAGAAGTTTAATGTGTAAATTTAATGTCACACTAGTAATATATAAATCCTGCCCCACAAGGCCTAGAAACCACAGTGAGGGGCATGCTGGAGATTTAATTTGCAATGTGTCAAAAGCTAATAAGGGCCAATGATCTACCCAGAAATCAAGATTTTCTTCTATTGATTTTTTTTGAGAAATGCCAATCTTCTCCCTAAGCACACTCCCTCCCCTGTGCTGCGTTGTCAATCACACGCTGCACACAAGCCGAGGCAGCCCATACAAACAAAACCACCAGAGACCACTTGGAAAGGAGGCCCTGACAGAGTCTCCAGCAGGGCAGTTCCATTAGAGCCTTTCATAAAACACAGTCACAGCGTGTGAGAACAGAAAGCTGGCTAGAAAGCCCACTACAGTCATAAATCAGATGATACCTGTGCAGTGTAAGTGGGGCACAGTCATGCATTTCAGTGGGGCTTGATAGACAGGGAAGGTAAGGGGGGGTGAGACTTTCTGGAGGATGACACTAGCTATGCAAGAGATTCTTCATTAGCAAAAGGACTCTGTTAATGCAAAACAGTTCAGCCACTGCTGTAAAACACTAACAGAGCTGTTAATCTGTCAGAGACTGCACCCAACCCAGAGAGTTTACAACTGCAGCAATTAGCCTGGTTGTTAGCAGCAGCTACACACTAATGCAAGTGGCATGAGAGCAAGACAAAACAGGCCAGTTGCTGCTCTCAGTCACCCCAGTGTAAGCACAGAGTAACTTCAGTGACATCATTTGACTGAGGCTGGAATCTGTTCAGTGCAAACAATACTATGAAAGGGAGGTCAGGGACCGTGCTGGAAACCACTGCAGTGTACTTGAGCTAGCTAATGGAAATCAGTTCTTGTTCTCCCCTGCAAAGTTAAAGACTAACCTAGCTCTGCTTTAAGGAGGCTGCAAGCACACTGCCTGCATTCTTAACTGCACCGGAATGAGACAAGCCAATTTTGCCCCTTTTAAGATTCATTCCCAGCTGTAATGTGAGCTAGTCAACTTAATGCCCTCTTTAATTGACTCTGTTCCTCAAACAGCTGTTATTCCCAGACACTGGCATCCTGGACTGTATGCCAGCAGAACCAAATGCAAGTGATGCTATCCAGGGAAAAGGGGCCATGAGCAAAGGGGTGGAGTCTAGCAGCCTACGGGCAGTGCAATGCACTCTAGGGCAGCAAAGGGTAGGAATGCTGTGGAAAGAGCACATTCCGCCTCCAAGGAAATGCCGGGAGGGCTACAGTGGATACATCTCCCGGTAAACCCTCTCTGCCTCTCCAAGGCAGCAGAGCTGCCCCTGGCCACTACAGTCAGAACACTGGTTTAGAGCAGGGGTTTCCTGTACAGAGTCATGGAGGAAGGAAGGGAGAAGTGAGGGGTCAGTGACAGAGGAAATTCTGCCCAGGGAGACAGTCCTCTCACCTACAAAGAATCCCGCAGACTATGCAGTCTCTGATCAGAGGTCAGACACAACACAGCCAAATGTGGGTCTGCAGCAGCCTCGGAGATCCCATAATTAAACAGGCATGACAAAAATTTTGCTCTCAACGAGCATTTAACATAAGCATGTGCAGGAGGAGTGCTACACAGAAAGATGGCTCACAGAGCCCAATGAGAAAGTTAGCCAATAAAAAAGTTAGATGCTTTAGAAACAGAACAAGGTCAGGAACAGATTTAGGTTAGTAAGAAACATCAGCACTGCCCCCCCACATACACCATTAGTCATCTGAGGAGAGGCTCTTTGACAAAGAAAGGTTCTGACAAGAAAGTGTTCTTTGGCATTAATACAAAAAAGTATGTAATCTGACTATCTGACCATGCAGCAGTTGGAGCTTCCAGGATGAAGACACTTGTCCACTAAGAACTAAGCTGACCTCACCAATCATTGTGATCACTGTTCTGGGGTCTTTAAATTGGACAGACAGCTTTGCCAAGCCTTGGGACATTTTAGCCATGGAGATTAGGGAAAGTGTGGGGCCCTTACAGAATGGGGGAGGCAACCTAGTGACAGAGGATGTGGAGAAAGCTGAGGTACTCAATGCTTTTTTTGTCTCTGTCTTCACAAACAAGGTCAGCTCCCAGACTACTGCACCAGTGGCACAGAATGGGAAGGAGGTGAACATCCCGCAGTGCTGAAGGAACAGGTCCAAGACTATTTAGAAAGATTGGACATACACAAGTCCATGGGGCCCAGAAGCAATGCACCCGAGGGTGCTGAGGGAGTTAGCTGATGTGATTTCTGAGCCATTGGCTATTATCTTTGAAAGCTTGTGGCAATTGGGGGAGGTCCCTGATGACTGGAAAAAAGCAAATATAGTGCCCATCTTCAAGAAAGGGAGGAAAGAGGATCCAGGGAACTACAGACCAGTCAGCCTCACCTCAATCCCTGGAAAAATCATGGAGCAAGTCCTCAAGGAATCCATTTTAAGGCACTTGGAAGAGAGGAAGGTGATCAGGAACAGTCAACATGGATTCACCAAGAGAAAGTCAGGCTTGACCAACCTGATTGCTTTCTATGAAGAGGTGATTGGCTCAGTGGATGTGGGGAAAGCAGTGGACATGATATACCTTGACTTTAGCAAAGCTTTTGATACGGTCTCCCACAGTATTCTTATCAGCAAGTTAAAGAAGTATAGGTTGGATGAATGGACTATAAAAATGGATAGAGAACGGGTTAGAGCAGAAGGCTCAACGAATAGCGATCAATGGTTCCATGTTTAGCTGGCAGCTGGTCACAAGTGGAGTGCCCCAGGGGTCGGTCTTGGGGACGGTTTTGTTCAACATCTTCATTAATGATCTAGAAGAGGAGGTAGATTGCACCCTCAGCAAATTTGCAGATGACACTAAGCTAGGGGGAATGGTAGATACCCTGGAAGGGAGGGATAGGATACAGAAGGACCTAAACAAATTGGAGGACTGGGCCAAAAGAAATCTGATAAGGTTCAACAAGGACAAGTGCAGAGTCCTGCACTTAGGACGGAAGAATCCCATGCACAGCTACAGACTGGGGACCAACAAGCTAGGCAGCAGTTCTGCAGAAAAGGACCTGGGGGTTACAGTGGATAAGCAGCTGGATATGAGTCAGCAGTGTGCCCTGGTTGCTAAGAAGGCTAATAACATATTGGGCTGCATTAGTAAAAGCATTGCCAGCAGATCATGGGAAGTGATTATTCCCCTCTATTTGGCATTGGTGAGGCTGCATTTGGAATATTGTGTCCAGTTTTGGGCCCCTCAACTACAAAAAGGATGTGACAAGTTGGAGAGAGTCCAGCGGAGGGCAACAAAAATGACTAGGGGGCTGGAGCACAAGACTTATGAGGAGAGGATGAAGGAACTAGGCCTGTTTAGTCTGCAGAAGAGAAGAATGAGGGGGGATTTGATAGCAGCCTTCACATACCTGAAAGGGGGTTCCAGGGAGGATGGAGCTAGGCTGTTCTCAGTGGTGGCAGATGACAGAACAAGGAGCAACAGTCTTAAGTTGCAGTGGGGGAGGTCTAGGTGGGACGTTAAGGAAAAGTTTTTCACTAGGAGGGTGGTGAAGCACTGGAATGGGTTACCTAGGGAAGTGGTAGAATCTCCATCTTCACAGGTTTTTAAGCTGTGGCTTGACAAAACCCTCACTGGGATGATTTAGCTGAGGATAGTCCTGCTTTGAGCAAGGGGTTGGACTAGATACCTCTTGAGGTCCCTTCCAACTCTAATATTCTATGATTCTATGAAACAGGATTAGTCTAGGGGAAAAATCTAGGGAAAAAAAAATCACAAGTACTTGGGTCTTTGGTTACAAGGTGGACTAGAAAATCCTCTACTCCACTGAATTTTTCTTCTTATTAATTTCTTTGTGTGTATGTAAAGTTTCCAACGTCCTTAGTCTAACCCACACACCCTAATTTATGTCTGGTTTATAATACACCTCAGTGAAAAGTTGTTTACTTATGACCAGTACCCATATACGCAGCGACTCTGACACTTTGTGAGAAATAAAAGTCCTGCTGAATGGCCTAGCATGGCAAATTCGAATGGGCTCGTTTAAAATACAACTGTCCCCTCTGCACCATGAGTCCTATAGTCTTGTTAAAAAGTCTCTGTTACCAAGGGTTGGGGCGATTTAATATAAAGATTTATTATGATTAGAAATCTGCTGTACTGCACTATAAATTTACACGGTGCTTTCCCAAGAACATTTATTAATTTAATGATTCTATAAATCCCAGTTAGCTTTGGTATTTTATTCTCCAGATTTCCTACTCATTCAAAGGATCTGTTCCCCACTACAATCTTGATTCTTAATCGGAAAAAGCCCCAGTCCCATGATGGGTAGTTCATTCCCAGATGAAGAACAGGAGTGGGTCAGCAACAAGAAGACCAGGATTGCCTGCTACAGACAAACAGGGGTTTTACTATTAAGTGCAAATATCCCCAACAACAGGAGGCAAGGACAGACTTTTGGCTTTTAGAGGCCACTAATGCAACAGCTGCTGTTTACAGCATCGTTAGCAGATAACTGCCCCAAAGCATTAGCGCACGTGACCACTTTTCTATATACCTGGATCCTACAGTGAACTGTTCAAACACGCATGCAACAGACAGCGTTCCCTCCCCCCCATCCACCACACGTACTTGATGCTGTCAGTGTGCGTCTTGTATTCCATGATGGTGTTGGGAGGTAGGTTAAGCACTCGTCGTAATGTGTCACGTATCCGAGCTGTCGTTGCCTGGTCACTAGCAGTCTTGTTCCATATGGAGATAATATCCTCCTAGAAAATAACAAAGAGAAGGATAAACAGATGGGAGTCTGTGCACCCCGGCCAGCACACCTGATTAATAGTCCACCGGGTAGTTTACACTGAACTAGAGAGAGATCACACACTCACTCTCACACACCCCCCCCCACCCCCCAAAAGTCAGCACACATGCCCAATATAGTCCCAATGGCAGCTTACCTGGAAGCGGACAGAAACAACAGCTCCACAGATTTCTTCCCCCACCATAAACTGTTCTCCCAGCATCGCCAGAATGAGATTCTCCCAGCATCGGGATGCTAAGCCCTTCCGCAGACGGATAATCCACTTGCCACCATTTTTGTTGGCATCGTCCTGGGATGAAAGGTAAGAAATTGATTCATTTTCTTCCAGCTATTTTGCTGCTAAAACAACAGCCTCACATGTGAGCAAACATCCATCACATGGGACCATCAGGGACAGAATGCAGGAATGTTCAAACTAAAGTATTGTCATGTCTACCCCTGGGCTAGTGAGAAAGGAAGCATGACACGGGTATTCTGAATGCCAGGCAGAATTCAAGACAGTGACTCTCACAAAAGATTCCACAGATCTTCCCTCTACTTACTGTGCACTTGAGCTTTGGTGCACTCTAAATGAGGACAATTTAATATATCATATCACCATGATCTAATAGTCTGCACACAGAACTAGGGGATAAGAATTCCTGAATTCGTCTCCCATCTCTGACACCGATTCCCCCTCTGCACACAGGCAAATCACCCATTCTCTGTGATTCAACATTCCCAGTGTAAAATGGGGATAATACCGAATTACATCACAGGGATGTTAAGGGGATTCATGTTTGTAAAGTGCTACTTAAAAGCAGAGGAAGAACTGCAGGGAACAGGTTATTTCTGCAAGTTACCAGAGATAACTTAAAACATAGGCTCTCTCACTCAGACTATCCAAAACTGTAGTGAGTCAAAGAAAGACTGGAGACATTACTGCTGTCACAAATGCAGACTGAAGATTTCATTGCAGAATGTGGCAAGAACAGTTTCATGCACGGAAAACAAACAAAATCAGCACAAACCCCAGCAATGTGGAAAATTACTGACAGGAGCAAATTGCTTTCTGAGTAAATGTTCAGACCTAGGAGAACAAAACATCCCCCTTCAGAAATGAGCTGTCCAGGATTCAACCCTTGGCAAGGAATTTAGTTTAACCCCGGGAAGACCTCGCCACACAGACTAAGGTGGGCAATGAAGCAAAAAAGGAGCAAATGCAATTGCGGAAAATAACCAGAAGAGACTTAAGCAGGTTTTCAGGGCCAGAACGAACAGTGGTCGGAGCGGAGGTATCGTGCCTTAGATTTCTGAGTTATAGTCTGTTTTCTTTCAGGTTGAGTGAACCTCAGTTCAGTCAGCTGTTTAATTTCCCTTTGTCAGATGACAAGCTCAATCCCCTAGGGCAGTAAATAACCAGGAACATTAGGCTTGAGGCGTCCGATATCCCGGTAAATGGCAGTGTAGGATCAGGTAATGGATTTGCGCCATAGTGGGGCAGGGTAAGGGGTGTGGCACTTTTGTATGTGATCATACAAGAAGAGTAGACTAGGATTAATTTAAAAAGAAGAAAAAGCACCAGGAAACAAGTGGCAGAGAAGCGGGCAGTGATGCGCTCTAAGTTTTTCCCGTCTCTATACAAGCACAAAGTGGGCACCTGAAATTAAAAGAACCATTTAAAGATGGATCAGAGGAAATGCTTTTAATAAAAGTTTAAATACTGACACCTGTGGAACCTTTTGCTGCAGCATGTTATTAAAGCATCTAGCTAACAAAGAGTTAAAAAAGGGTCAGACATTTATACAAAAATAGTATCGGTAGCAACACGGGGTATAAATTCCCATGCTTCAGGGTGTATGCTAATTGCCAAGTGGGGCCAGAAATTATTTCTTTCAAGGCAGAGCAGCACAATTAAGTGCTTCAGAACAAGGCATAAAATTCTCATACTGCAACTGGTCATTGTTAGGGGCACGTTAGCAAGCTACAGGGAATATTGTCCTGTGTGTGCAGACCTACTGTATGAATATACGCAGAAACAAGTTGAATTCTAAGAAAAAGAGGAAGACAGGAAATCAGATCCAAGTCTCTCAACCCTCCCCTAGATTCTTTGTTTATTGGGATTCTGTTTATTTTCAGTGCCTGAGCTTTCACACATGTGCTTCTTCCTTACACACACAAAAAGAAGTTGGCTTTCTGCATTCAGGCTGAAGTCAACAGAATCAGCCAGAACAGGGTGCAATTGTCAAAAAGACAGCACACAGTAACTTGGCCAAGTTCCCTTGGGCCACAGTATCTGGAATTGCTGGAATCTTCAGCCTTAGATTGGAGGCAGCTGGTCAGCAGAGGCAATTCTTTTCGGTCTCAGGGAGAGCACTAGCTTGCATCGCTCCTGAATGCCTCTCCTCTGCCAGCTAGTCAAGTGCCTCATTAGTTGTGTCAGTAACTGCTATGTGAGAGGAGACAGGACTCTGCAGGAGAACAAGTGTAACTGCAGCTGGAATGACAGCCTGGCTTGACATTTAATGCAAGGAGACCAGTCACTGCAGAAAACCCTCCGGCAGAACAGACCTGCTAACAATCCAAGGCAGACACCCAAGTGCCAACTCACCTCCCACATGGGTTTGATTCCCTCTTTGAAGAGATGGAAGTCGCTATGGCCTGTCAGGTCCCCAGGACGTACCATGTGACTGTAAAACCTCCAGAACTGCTCCACCTGTAACATCACATGCACGCAGATGTCAGAGGCAAGTCACCCAATAAGGCTGACAACACTTTAGGAGCAGACAAACAACCAGCACATCTGGCTTGAGTCTCTCTCGAGGCAGCTCTGTTCTGCTTCCCACTCAGACTACACAGAAGGACAGTGCCCTTCAGGACATTCAGAAACAGAGTAATGGGATTGATAGGGCTTGGCCAGGTGTTTCTGAGAGTGGTGACAGCTGTGTGATTGGCACACAGCCCGATTATTAGCATCTGGCCCATTGTGCTGCTCAGCAGATCAGCAGTTTCACCAAATCATTCAGGAAAGTCTGTCTGTGTAAACACTGGTTCTCAAACTGGGGGTGGCCATGATGTGGTTAGGTGGGGGTCGCAAGCTGTGAGCCCCGACCCCAGCCAGGCATGGGGCTGCGAGCCTCTCTGCTTCCTCCTGGAGGAGGAACATGGGGGGAGGAGGCAAGTGGTGATACACAGATACTGCTCCCCTCTGCCTCCCCCACAACGTTCCTCCATGCCACCACAGGGGACGGGGGGAGGGTGCCAGAAGCCATGCCAGGGCTCCCAGTGTCCAGGTCATTTTCCCCACCTGGGCAGTGCTGTGAGGGGAGCATCAGGAGCTGCTGCTCTCAGCCCTCCCCTTACACAGCTCAGGTGGGGAAAGTGACCTGCATGCAAGGAGCCCTGCCATTACTCCTCACTCCCCCGTCACAGCCTCCTTGGGGTGCAGCTTTTGACATGGGAGCAAGCAGCACTAACAGCCACTCCAGGCATGCAGGTCTGTTTCCCCAGATGGGCACAGGAGGGGGGTGTGGAGGTTGGGGGGTGAAGAGGGCACAGTGCAAGGGTTGGGGCAAAGAGGGAGCAGGGAGCCCATGGGGACCGAGGCCAAGGGGAGAGGGGAGCCAACAGGGGCAGGTGCCCACAGTAGCCAGGGGGTTGCACTCAGTGACTTGCTATGTGAAAAAGGTCATCAATAACACTGTAGGTGTTTGCAGGACAATATATACATTCTGGTGCTGGTTTAGGATCTTAAACCACTTTTCAAAATGTGTATTCATATGGGTGCTTAGTCACCTCTAAAATTAATGATAATTTTACATTTTAACCCCTTTGAGCACTAGTTTCTGCTGCAGCATTCTTCAAATGGACTTTCTCTGCCTCAAGAAGCAGCGAATTAGGTTTTTGGGTTTTTTTTTTAAGGCTTAAAGTTTTTCATGACACTTAGACTTTCCCTGAATGCCATTTTCTGGTCTTTTGAGCCATTTTGGATGACAGAGGGTTTGCTCATTAACTAGAGCACTTCGGAGCAGATCCCACACCCACTGAATCCAACAATAAAGCTCCCCAACTTGGTTCAATGGTGCAAGATTAAGCCAGTTAGAATCCAAGGATGGATTTGTTTTCATACAAAGAGCCATGAACTGCACTATAAAGGGTTCTGTTCAATAATGACCTAATTGACAGTTCTGGTAGGGCTGCCACAAGCTGAACAAGAGCAATGCCACAATGACTGGGAGAAAACCTGATGGTATGGGCCCCAATTTAAGACCAGGAATTATCTTCCAGGGAAAAAACCCTTTCCAGAGCTGAACTCACTATGGAGCCAAGAAATGGAGGAAAAAATCTTATTGAATACAGTCTGTCATTAAAATATGGTTTAGACATTAGATTCCCAGCCTAAACCATACAATATGCCCTCTAGTGGCTAATTTCGTATGTGCAAATTCCAAGTGATTTTTAGCCAAAACTATACAATAGGCTTGCAATCTAAATGATGCTTCTCCCTAAATATAGTCTCAGAAACCTGTTACCCTCCTGTCAACAAGTCTTTTTCTTAAGCTAAAATCTCTGATCCCACACTAAAGTGGGGCATTTCCAGTCCACACTGGTGAATCAATACATTTCTCCTTGCTCTTGCTAAAGCAAGAGATTCACAGGTTCTTTTTAGTTTTTTTAAAAAAAGTCAGCGTGGGTGGAAGGTTGTGTTTATTTAAACTAAAATGGTTTGACAGCTGTGGCCAATCTCCCTACATGTGTAATAGTCCTGCTGGTTCCCAACCTCTTGGACCTGTTCCCTTTCCCCACAGCTAAGAGAGTAGATAAGCAAATTTCACCTGTTGAAGTAGAGAAACTGGTAAATCCCAGGATCAAGATTCTCCCCATTCCTGCTCCTATTTGCGTGCAATGATATGACTTGGGTGTCTGGACAGATACACTTGACGCCTCAGTGCACTAAATACGTGTAGACTAATAGATTGTTATTTTAACAACCTGCCTCCAAAGCTGTGTGAAAGGGATAGGATATGTTAACATTTCATACGGCCCAGTGGAGAGTTCAGAAGTGGCTAGGATTAACACGCTGAAAGGGACCCTGGGATAATTCATGGAACAAGTTTATTCATCTTTTAAAAAGTACTTGTTCTCTCTGCAGTCCTGATCATCCTGCATAGTGTTTCTCAATCGATTCGCAAGTGGAGACGGTGGCTACATCTGAATTTAGGCTTACTTGTCTGGATGGTGACCTTTTAGTTCTGTTTCTGCAAGATTTGGCAGTGATTTCTATATATGTTTCCCATGTCTCCTGGCTTTATAATAGTATTTCAGAGGGCCAGCACCACCCAGCTTTGCTTTTCAGTCCTCAGCTCCACAGAGATACAAGGAACCACTCTATCAAGAGATACAAGGCCATCAGCTATTCACACATGTCAAACAAACAAATATCTGCTCCAAGTATATTATTCATGAAGGGGTGCATGTAAAAAGTATCTACAACATTATTCCGAGAAGCAGTGGACAGAAAAGCTTTTGGTTTATGATTTACACATCACTGGAAAAAAAGCTCAGTAGGTTGAACTCCAGCCATTCAATACTGCTAAATATAGGAAAAATCCCTTCCTCTCTAACTCACCTGCCAAGTCCTGAGCCTGACTTGCAGCATATCTACTGCCAGACATAAAGGGGAATGGAAATGCTTCTTACTTGCCATTACATACAAGCTCTGAGTTCTGTTTCCACTGCTAACATCAACAAAGGCATCATTCCCTAGAACAGGGCAGGCAGTGCTGCTTCCTGGTCTCTTTTAGGGGTGTCATCTGTTGTAGGTGAATCAGAATCCGAGACTCAGATCATGGCAGATGAACCACTTTCCTTTACGTCTGGTGGTAGGTATATAAGCATGTGTGCATCCATGCAGACGCAACCACAGAGAAAAGCTATCCTGAGAAGCTGCACTGTGGTTAGTCAATAAAGTGGAATAATGGGAATGTACTCACTGAGGCGAAGGTGCCAATCTGTTTGATGTTCTGTTCATAGCTCTGCGAGCTGGTGGGTCTCCCGGGTGTTCGTCTGGAGTACCAGAAAGTATAATTATACTGCAGGGGGTGCTCAGCCGGTCCTGGGACAACAGCCTGGGGAACAGAGCAGCTCATTTATCCTTCCACATTTCTCTCAAGGGGAGATTGAACAAGCTACAGTCACAGAATTAGAAGCGCACACGTTGCTGCCATCATAGTGTAAGATGAACAGTTTAGCCTCATTTTCTGAGAAAAATCTCATCTCACTTTAATAGCTTGACACAGACCATTAGTTTGGCAGCAATTGACTATATTTCAAAGAGGATATTAGAAATCCACAGCGCTTTTGTTCCCCAAGCTGGTAGGACTGGGTGCGCTAAAGAGGTCGCAGCTCAATTCCAAGAGGAATGTCAACCAATTCAGGAGCAGCATTAAACTCTGCATAAATTCCCTTTAGTCCTTGGCAACAAAGAAAAGCAGACTATTTAAAAAGCACAAAGGTAGTCTGGCGAAGTAATGGGAACCTCCCGCCAGCTAAGGATTTCCAAAAATCTGTTTGGGGAAGAGTCCAGCTTTGCTTTCCATCCCTGTATGGAGCACAATTCACTAGGCAATGAGCTCTGGCTGCACTAGTAGAGAGGATGCTCAGACTTGGCTCACGTACGCGTAATCCAAAGTCTATTTACCTCACAGCTTCTATGGCTCCCCATCACTGTGCTAACACAGCACCATGCCAGGACTACATTTCTGGATATACTCCGTACATGGAGACTGATTGACCTCATGCACATGCCAGCATTTCACACCCAATGTTGTCCCTCGATGATGGTAGTGGGGTATCAAGCACTCACCTTCCTCTTGACACTACTCTGCGGTTTGTCACGATCATTTTTTTCCTTCTCACCATCTTTCTGTGTGCTGTTCTCTTCGTTTTGGTCATGGTCCCCACTGTCATCATCTTTCAAACTAGCAAAGGCAAGGAAGAAAGAATGAGCTTCACATCTCATGACTGAGGTGCCATCCTACAAAAGCAAGACTTACGTTACTGGACTGCTCCCCTGAGACACAAACCACTGGCCGAAAGGAGCCTATGCTGGAAGTCTACTGACAACAGATTCTCACAGGGAGAACCACATGAGAAAGCTTGCATGCCCTACACCTGCCACTTGGACAACAAGAACCCCAAGTTCAGCATCAACTCTTTAAAAATCAAATGAACTTTTAGAACAACTACAGATTTCCTCCTAGATTGAGATTTGTTTGAAGACCACTAACTAGGGAACTAGCCATCGACGATATCTGTAACAGTGTTTTTCAACAACCAGTCTGTGGACTGGCGCATGTCCCTGAGATCTCCCTGTCAACTTAGGAAGGCAGCAAGCTGGTCCCCGATGTCAAAAAGGTTGAGAAACACTGATCTATAACACCCCCATCACTATGCTACCTACACACCAACTAATACCGACAGCCAGCAACTAGGGAAGGGAAAAGAAGCTGAGTTCCTAAAGGCACGTCTATGCCACAAGTGCCGTTACGCTGCAACAGCACAGAAACTTACTCCAGCAACGAAAGGCGCTTTTCCAAGGTCCGCAATAAATCCTCCCCCCAAGAGGCAGCGGCGAGATCAACAGAAGACTTTTCCTGCCCACCCCGCAGTGAGTACACCGGGGGCCAGAGCGACCTAACCGCCCCCTCAAGGTGGGTGAATGTTTCCTCCCCCCTTGCAAGGCAGCAGGGCTGACCTACGTTTTAGGCGCAGGCCAGGCCTAAGGGGAGCTACTGAGCTGAACCCCGGCCAGCATCGTGCCCCGAACTGTTTCTCGGGCCAGGGGCCACGCTGGAGACACAGCACCCAGCCTTTGAGCAGGGACCGCGGCCAGCTGGGGCACGGCCCCGCCCGACGTGGCGGGGGGGGCGCTGAGGCGTCTGACCCCCCCCCCCGGCGGCGGTCGCGCCAACGGCCGTTATGGAAAGAGGCTCGCGCGGGCCGACTCCACGGGCGGGGGGAGGGGCAGGCTGAGACGGGCCCAGAGCCACGGTCGGGGGGGGGAGGGTTGGGTCAGTCCAAAGGCCCAGCAGGGCCACCGAGCCGCCCGCCCGCGCGGCCGGGAAGCGAGCGGGGCACAGGGGGGCCGGGCCCGGACCAGGCACCGCGCCGCCTCCGCGAGGCCCCCCGAGAGCGGGGGGGGAGGGGCGGGTTGCAGCGCCTGGCGCCGCGGGGGGGAGGGGCCGCCTCAGACTCACGCGTCGAACTTGTTGTTCATCCTCGCTCGCCGCCGCCCGTCTCGGCCTCCTCCGGCCACTTCCGCTCCGCGCCGCTCACCCTTCCGCCACTTCCGGCGCCCGGGCCGGAACCCGGCATTACGGCCGCCGGGGGCCGCCCGGCGCCACGCGCGAGACGGACGCAGAGGCGGGCGGGGTGGCCAGGCCGGGCCGCCATCTTGTCGAGGGGGCGCCCGAGCCCAGCCGCCAACCGGCCCCGGCCTTTGCGGGACGGTCGCGCTTTATCCCCTCCAAACGCGCGTCCCGACCGCAGGGCTGCCCGGCCCAGTTGCCCGCCCCGGGTCCTGGCCCCCCCCGCCCGCACTTGCCCCCCGGCCTTTCACAGACACCCCCACGAGCCCCGGCCCACCCCCCATTGCGCCTCCTGGGGGCAGGACCCAGCCCTTGAGCCGGGGGAAGCGCGGGAGGAGTGCCGCCTCCCCGCCCCCTCCTCACACGGGTCCCCCCGTGCAAAGTGGCGGGACGTTTCACCAGCTGCAGCGGGGGCGGGGCCCGGGTGTTTCCCTTTAGCTCCGGGGGGGCTGGGGGCAGAAGCCCTTTACTCTCCCTCCTGTCCCTTTAGTCTCCCTCCTGGAGTCTTGTCTGGGGGGCGCTGTGGCCCCGCCCCCGAGTGAGGGGTGGGTCGCTTGTTCTACCTGTACTTAGGCCCACAGTTCCAGGCTGCAGTAATGCCCCTGAACAGGTGGACTGGTGCTGCAGCTGCCCCTGGGTCAGACTGTTCCCTTCCTGCCCCTGAGGGATGGCACTGAACTAGCCGCTCCGAAACCAGATCCCGCTCCTGTAGACCCAGGCAATCAGAGCATGAGGTGTTGCCCTCCGTGCCTGCTGCGTTCTGATCTCTCTTCCCCTCGCAGCCCACGCAGCCCTTCAGGGGGGTTGGGTTCAACACTTCATTCAGAATATCAGGCCACTTATTTAGGTGCTTACATTTCTACTCATGGGGAGCAAATACTGGCCACATCAAGGACTACGCTGACTTCATGTCAAGAGTCTGAAGGCGGGGTTTGCAAGCCTGAGGTTAGCATTTTTATTTCCGTAAACACGAACTAAATGCACGCAACGCTACTGTTTGTTTTCTTGCTGTAGGTTAACAACTGCTTATTGGATGAATTCATAAAAACGTACAGCCGCTTGGCTTTGCTTTTCCTCATCCCTGGCAGGGCTGCACTTGACATCTGTTACAGATGCAAAAGCTAAGGCTGGTAGGAGGCCAAGTTGCAAGGAAACAGCATGTTGCTTTAGCTCAGTGAAACATGTTTCAGGGACTTAACGCAAGGGGAGGCTTGCCAGGAAGTTGCTTGTTCTTTGCTAAGAGGAAAAAAGACAAGGTGATGGGTACCAAATATCAGAAAAGCCAACCATCAACCTAAAAATAACTCCCTGACACTTGAATATAAGTCAGCCTAGCGACGAATAGCACATGTTTTATATGGATGGGGTTGCATGATGCCACCCAAAATCATCTCCTGGTTGATTTCCTTCACTCCCTCCGGAAGCTGGAATGTGAATGCTTGCAGCAGGCTGCTGAAGATAATGAAGAGGTTCATCCTAGCCAGTTGTTCCCCCAAGCACACACGGTGTCCTGCAGGCCAAAGATGAGAATTTGTACCGTGCACAAATATGGTAACTATCACATTTCAGAATGTACATGTGCTTCAGAGGAAAGGGAGGGTGCAATTCACAAGGAAGAGATGGCAAGTTCTGATGTGTCTGTAAATAAGATTGGTCGCTGTGATGATGTAGGGCGCAAAAGGGGAAGTGATCCCAGAAAGAGAAAAGCAGAAACGAATCGGCCTTTGACTATTTTTACTGGTGGAGAATTTATTTAGTCTCTCATGCCTTATTGTTTACCATCTTGAGCTCCGATTTGCAGAGGGTTGGAACTTACTAACGTACTTTAGTCTTTATATTTCTATAGCACCCTTCACCCGAGAATCTCAGAGTGTTTTACAGGTGTCTGTGTTATCATATCCTGTATCTGTCCGAATTAATGAATTAATTCCTGGTGGAAGGCTGTGCTGTTTCTCCGCTAACTTTGATGTGGGCAATGTTTTGAAAGTCAGCAACCTGTAGCATTGCCCTATGGAATACAGACATTCTAACTAGCCACGGTAATTGTCTGGCTCCCATTATGATATGTGAGTGCCTCAGTCTTTATTCACCCTGACAACATCCTTATAAGGGAGGGCTGGACTATTAGCGCTATAGTACATCTCAGGCACAGAGGATGTAAGTGACTTGCCCAGAGTCACATGGGAAGTGTAACAGAGGAGGGAATTGAGTCCCAGGCCAACATTCTAACCACTGGGCCATCCTTCTTCTGTGCCATATGGAAACAAGCTAGTGTTCCTTATGTCGGCAGAGACCACATCTATACTCAACAACAGGTGTGTTTTTAACCACAGCACTAGCAAAGACAGGCTTAAAAACATGATAGCTGTTGTGGTCATCTTTCAAGGGGACGATTAGCCTGCAAAGAATGAGGGCTTTCATCCCTTCCAAAGTGTTTCTCTTTTTAAAAAAATTACTAATGTTAACTCTGGATGTTTGTTATTCATATAAATGCCCAATGCAGTTTTTAATCCTGGTGACCTCATGGTCTCCATTTAAGACTGAGTTGAAGGTGCTTAGCGCCTAACTGGATCTGGTCCTTGAGTAGCAAACAGGTATCCCATCTCCTGCTCTCTTGGGGAGTTTGAGACTAGCCTGGTCTTCCCACCACCCAGTACAGCTTTGTTACTATAATTCCAGATCAATCCCCTGAGAAGCTCCTAGGACCAATTAGTCTTAGTTTCTTTCCTCAAGAAAAAGAAACAGCTGTGGGCCATTGGAAATAATGCATTTGTCTTCTGCTCTCATGACCTTACTGTGGGTTTGAATGAAGAATATTGATACAAGGGACAATGAAAAGTTATCAAGGTTTCAGCCTGTGGAAGCTAGGGTTGATGTTACCTGCTGAGAATGGTAAGAAAGCCTCTCTGTTCACGAAGTTTCCATCCTGGTCCAGGAAGTGATGTGGGTTGAATCGTCGAGGTGTCTCCCATTCATTAGGGTCATACAGGACAGACAGTATATTAGGGAGGATTAAAGTGCCCTACAAAGAAATAAAACTCCATAAAAAAATGAAGAACATTCCAAGCAGGGATAAGTTCTTGGCTCTATCATGGCTTCCTGACATAATGGCACAAGCTACCAATCTAGCCATATGAAATTGCCTAATGCAAGTGCAAGCCAACTATTATAGGGTCAGAAACATAGTCACCTTGTGGCGCCTCTGTCATGGATTCCTAAGACCAGTGTTACACCTCCCACTTTGGAACAATCTCTTGGAGGAACACATTTGATGTGCTGGACCCCAAGGGGTCTCTCGCTCCTTCCAGGATAGGCCGCATAGCCTCATCCTCTCCTGCAGTTGAACCTCGGGGGCTCCAGCAATCCCGCCTCACACCATGTGCTTTGCTCAGCGAGCCCAATTGAGAGAGCCTCCTAGCCTGGTTAGAGACTTGTCCACTTTACAGAGACTAATGCACCTCACCCAGTATTTGCAGTGGCACTCACCAGCATTTTCACAACAGTCAGGTTTATTAGACCAGTGCAACACAGCATTAGAAGTCCTTAGGCTGGCTTAGAGAAATCAAGGTTAAAACGCAGACCATTCTGGTCAGCCCAGAGCAATTCATCAGCCAAGCTGTAGCGAGCTGCATTTTCAGGCCCTCTCAGACTTCCTTCTTTAGTCAGTTCCCTGGTGAAAGAGCTCCCAGCCTCTTCTACAAGCCAACTCTTACTCCCTCCACCTCACATCTCTCACTTTTCTTTGTTCTCCAGCTGGGGTCTCTGCTCAGCTTCCCTGCTGAGAGTGTGAATCCATGAGCCCTGGAGTTTGCATTGTCTCTCTGGACCCCTTATTGATCTGGGTCGGTTTCAGCCGGTTCCTTAACAACTATTCATCCCACCCGGTCAGGGACACACCTCTATGTCTTTCAGTCTGTCCTGAGTGCAAATTTAGGGCTTGCCTATACTTAAAATGCTACGGCTGCTCTGCTGTAGCACTGCAGTGTAGACACTGCTTACACCAAAGGGAGAGCTTTTCGCTTCTGTGTATGTAATCTACTGCACTGAAAGATGGTAGCTAGATTGACAGGCGCTCTCCTGTTGACCTATTGTTGCTTTGCACCGGCTGTTCGGTTGGTTTAGCTGCATTGCAGAGTTGTGGATTTTTCACACCCGAGTGATGTAATTACACTGACCTAATTTCCTAGTGTAGGCCAGGCCTCAATCCTTCCCCCACTGGGTAGCAATGCTAAATGTAGAGGGAAACTGAGGCACACATAGGTTTCCTAAAAATACTACAAAAAATTCCCACTTTGTCACTGCCTCCTGTAGAACAGTTCATTAAAACAAGCTATCAAGGCTTTCCCCTTAAGATTGTGGTATTTTACCACAAGAACATTAGAGAGAGAGTTTAATGTAGCCCAAAAAACACCCCAGCTAGTGGTTCAACCCAGTCCTGAGGTGTGGAGGAATTTCAGAGCATTTTCCCCACTATCACACAGCCACCTTCTAGGGCTTATTAACATGGAAAAGTTACACTGACAAGATAGGGTGGGAATTTAAAGCACTATATTTATACTGATATAACTCCTCAGGTGAACCTTCTTATTCTTTTCTGGTTTAGCTTATATTGCTTTGGAAATGGTTTAAACTAAACCAGAAAAAGCCACTTTTATTCTGGAATAAGGGCGCCCCTCCCGAGAATTAAACCATATACTGTATTTGTTTAATTGTACTGATGAAAGCTCCCTGTGTAGACAAATCCACGCAGTCCTTTCTCTGAGCACTGGTGAAAAGGAAGGGAGGCTGAGCTGGAGTTTGCTGGAGCCCATGGCTGACATCTATAATACAATAAAGGGTTTCGTGCAAGTTGTTGGAGCTCAGATCTAATCTGTGAGATGTCCCCATAGGAAACACACCCACTGTTGTTTAAAAAGGAAAGTGGGAGTTGTTGCCCTTCCCTGCTTTGGCTAGGGAGCGTCCCTGGGGTGTGGCGGCACTACCATACCTTTGTAACAGAGAAACCCTGCAGGGTTGTGTCCTTGGCACATCTGCGCATAACCCCAATGGCGCTTACGCTGCTGTACCGCTGGCTTTCATGAATCACTGCATTTGTGTAGGGCAGGGATTTTCGGTCCTCGTACTGGACCATGCGAGATGGACCAAGGACGGTGTCCAGCTCTTTTTGGACTCGCTCTGCAGGGAAAAGGGTCAAAAACCATCCCAAGAAACCAGTTGATACATGGACTCTACCTTCATTGTCCAAATGCCTGAGACACCTTAGACTGCAGGAATAAGGCAGACTAGTTACTGTTTCATTCACATCATTTTGCATATCAATATGCTGGCAGCACCAACACCCTATCACTCAGGCCCAAGAGCAGTGGAGGAGTTGCTTAGCTCTTCTCAGCTTGGGTAATAACTTGAATAGTAAGATGGATTTGCCCTTCATAGCTCAGCATTGGGGGAAATGTACTCTATCTGGCCAGGGTCACTCATGTTTTTACTTAACTGACAAGCAGATTTACAGTGTGGTCATCTTCCAGATCATCTTTAGCCTGCTGCCTTCTTTCAGTTGCCTGTTTTCCTACAGAGGGAGCAAGGGGAGCAGATAGGGTTTCTAATGCCGGTGTTGCCACGTCACCAGCTGGCTGAGGAACGCTGTGCCTGGCTTTAGGTACCTTCACATGTGAATCAGTCATTACTGAGACCATGGTCATCTCTAATTCTGCAGGCCATGAGTTGCAGGGCAGAATTTGGGCCCGTAATAACAACAACAACTTGAAAAGCTCATTCCCACATCATGTCTGCTTGGAGCAAATGCAGTCACCTGTGTCAGTGCAGATCCTTCTCACCTTGTACGTCTGGGTATGCCATCATGTGGAGGAGAGCCCAGTACAGGGTTATTGTGGTGGAGTCTGAACCTGCTACGAAGAGGTCTGTGATCACTTGGATCATATTGTGCTCTATAAATGTCGAGGTGGGGTCCTCCTGGGTCTGCAGATGGGAGACAGAGTGTGATTGTGGATGGCGCTTGGGTAGAACCACAAACTTCCTGCAGATGGAACCTTGCCCGTCACAGTACGTATATAGAGTTGACCAGGCTAGAAGGCGTGCAATTGGCAGGCCAATGGCTTGTAGGCCAGGCACATGGCAGGCACACTCTTGTGACGGAGGAAGGAAACAAAGGGAGAGTGAGTGCTAATTAGCATCCTTTGCGCTCTCTCTTCCAGCCATGGCTGGAGCAGCGTTGCTGGTTTTTGGTGGCTACCTGCCAAGGAAAGGCCTCAGTCCTTTGAAAATCTACCCACCTTCCCTTTTAGGTCTAACGTCAGAATCAATCACTCCCACAAATAGCCTCCTAGAAGGCAGAAGAGGGTCAGAGTGCAGCCTGAAATATCTGGTTGCAAGATAGAGGCTTGCCAGATTGGCATCGATATTATCTAGCATTCCACATGCATCCTATTGTAAGGTGGCTCCCCTCCAGTTGCTCTGAACACTCACCGGCTTGGTCTGAGAGAGAAAAAAAGCTTAGCTATGCCATTTGGTTCCCTCTCTTCTTTTATGTACTTTAAGAGGGTCCCCATATCCTTAAGGAAAAAGTCCGGTCTTTGCATCTATGTGGGGCATCCTGCAACACGTTAAGATGATTATAACATCCAATCTTACTAATTCTCTTCTCGTATCACTGTGGGATAACCTATGCCTCAAGGGCCAAGACCCTTCTCTGCTTAAGACAATTTGGATAGAAAAAGGATTAACAAAAATTAAAGATATAATACAAGATGATAAGCCTGGCCTCCTTTGATTTACATAGGCAACAAATATCAGCTACTGCTGTCTCACAGCTCCTTCTTTCAGGGATGCTCCAGGATTCATGTAAGGATAGGGGACAACTGGTAAGTTTCAACTCTCACACCTCAAGAAGAACATGGTAAGAAACATAGAAACAAAAACACTTTGTAGGAATTATTTCTAGGTGGCTCTATGCTTTGCATCACCTTCTCAATCTCTGTCTCAAAGAAAAATGGGGAAAAGAATTTAGCCTTACTCACACAACAGGATGTCTGACTTACTGTGGCAGATACTTACAAGTTCTTTAACCTTGAAATTTTCCAGAACAAGATATTAAACCAATATTACTGGACTCCAGGATGTCTGTTTAAGGCTAGATTAGCAACATACAGTGAATGTTGGAGATGCAAACAGCCCCAATCCAACTTTCACCCATTCTCACGTGCCAAAAAAACACGAGTTTTGGAATGCCGTATTCAGTGCTCCCTCAAAAACTTTGTGTTACTAGTTTTCCTTTTCTAAGCTTGTGCATTTTGGGAGTGCTTGGCTGAGTTGCTATTCCAGTTAACATTCAGAAAGGGATTGCTGTAACTATTTTAGTGGCCACAAGAGTTATTTTGAGAAAATGGAAATCTGCAATACTTCCATAATACAGAGACTGGCTTTGTGAGCTCTCTTTTGTTGCATTAATGGAAAAAATGACTCTGTCTAATAGAAACACTAGGAAAAAATGTGGCTTTCTAGTCACACATGAAACTGTTGCATACTTTTGAAGTTTAGTATTTATTAGTCCCTGACACTCACAGGTTATGTTTTCATTTATTTATCTATTTAGTCAGTTTAACAATTGACACCCTGCATGATCTCTAGGGGTTTTGGGGTTGGGTTTTTTTTAGGTCTGTTTGTTTGGTTTTGGTTTCCCCCCAGATTTTACAAGTAATGAACATGGAATGTTGTTATTTATAGGTTATTTCCATCTTTTGCATGTATTTATATACGTTTGATTTCATTATGTGTTTATATTTTATATAAAAACAACAAAAATAAAGTTTAAAAAAATATCTAGGCTAGAGTCTAAGTGTCTAGTAGCTGCAAAGCACTCACGGACTTACTTTAAACATTTGGGACAGATATAAGTCAGTGAAGTCCCGTGGTTCTTCTGGCAGCCAGTTCTTCCGATGGCACTCGATCTCCTCCTTTATAAGTCCATGTAGCTCATGAAAGTGGGTTAGTGCTGCCAGTGATCTAATCAAGACAGGGCTCAGATGCTTCATCAGTGGTGGAAAAGCATTGTACATCTGTGAGAACATGGAAAAAGGAACATTGGGATTTCTGAGTTTGTAACCCAGGTTTCCACTGATGCACTTTAAAGATTCGGCCGTCCACAGCTGAATCTTGTTCTGGCCCCTGGGAGTTCCTTGGCAGGCTGAATGTTTGACTTGACATTAGTTGAGACGTGAGAGCGCTGTGGAGGGACAGTCACTAGCACAGGTGCTCAACTTTCTACACCTGCTCTCTGGCAACAGGGCATGGATCCTCTAAGCCGTGGTTCGCAACTAGAGATGTAAAAATTGGTTTAATTAAAAATCCATTGAAACGTTCTAAAAACAGAATGTTTCAATGGTTAAATGCTGGGGCAGGCAGCTCTTGATGGTGGGAAGCTTGGAGCCCGGCGGGGGCTGGCGAATTGCAGCTAGGGTGCCCCCCCCCCCTCACTGGGCTCTGTGCCTCTCTCCCCCAGCTCCACGCTTCCCCACCAGCCGGAGCTGCCCAGGTGCTCTCACTGGCAGGGAGCCAGCCCAGCTGCGACTACTGCCCCGCCACATTGGGCTCCAAGCCGCTGCATCAGGGCAAGCTGCCCAGCTGTTCTCGCTGGCAGAGAGCTGAGCCCAGCTGTTGCTACCTTCCCCCCAGTTTAAACGGTAAACAGTTGTTAAAACATTTAAACGGTTAAGCTGGTTAGGCGTTTAAGCTGTTACACTTTGACATCCCTATTCTCAACCTGTTTATCACTGTGGGCTGCACATGCAGCTCTCTGTATGTTATGTGGGCCGCATCCACACAATAGATATCAGGGGTAGCCACACTTACTGGCCCTCCTGAGGCCCCCTCTGCCCACTGGAGAGAATCCGCTGGCCCCACCACCCAGCCACAGGGCAGATCTGAGCCTCCCACCCCCATCTGGCAGGCGGAGAATGGGGGGAGCATAGGGGACTCTGCGAGCTGCACTTTAACTGTGAAAGAATCACACGTGACTCACGAGCCACTGATAATATACCCATGGTACATATACTTCCTGTATGGCCCTGAGGATGTCTTATGGACTGCAGCCAGGTGCTGATTAGCCTGTGGGTTGAGAACCACAGCCCTATAGTACGTGTTTTAAGTGAAACCTTGACTGAACTCAAGCAGATGTCATCTAACCTCACTGAGTTCACTAGAATGGGGCATCCCTCCCACCCTCCGATGCCTCAAGTGAAGATTCCACCGCAGTTTTGGGGATGAATGACAGGGGTCGTGTTAGTCTGCAGTATTCTTCTGAATGGCAGACCAGCCTCAGCGAGTGTGGGGCTATCACACAGGCCATCAAAGCAAAAGCGAAGCAGTAGCATGAATGACAGATGGACAATCCAGAAAAAACCTGAGCGTGATCCCTAAGGAACCGCAAGGCAGGCATCAAGTCACATTATGGAAAGGGAGCCATTCTGGCATATCTACCATTCACGAGGATGAGACATTAGGGGTTGTTTGGGGAAAAGCCATTCATTGAAAAGAACAAGCCAAGATGGGCCAGTGGAAAAGTGAGTCCTCTTCTTGTTGTAGCTCAGTATTTAATCAAGACCTTTTATTCATCACTGTGCATTGGCAGAGAGTGGATATTTCATGCCTTCTTGCTCAGGAAAGCACAGGGAAATTGATACCATTATAGTTTATGAAATAATCAAGGGCTCACCTGAGGCCAGATTGTGCCTTGGAATTCGGCCATGGCCTGGCAGCCCCTGATCAGCTGGTGGAAGGTGTTATCCTCTGTGGAGAAGCAATGTCCAAAAAGCACAGCAGCAATCACATTGGTGATAGAAGAAAGGATGTGGACAGAGGGGTCCATCGGTTTCCCTGTGAACAGAGGCAGCAGCAGCAGCATTCGCTGGGTCACAGATTATGTCCAATTGGTGGCTATGAAGTTACACTGAGCTTCCCTCCCGTTTGCTCCTGAATTTAGGTGGGATCCCAAGAATGTCTGATCCTGCAGAGAGCAGAATGCTTATGTGCACGGTCACCCTTTGGGCATCATAACCCATGTGAATGGGTGAGTGCATTACTCCCACAGAAAGAGGAGGACTGGGAATAATTTTGTAGCCCTGGCTTGTCATTTTCACTGGATGCTGCCTTTTAAGGACTTCCTGGAAGAAGGTCGGGACAAGAATCAGCAGACGTGGCATTTTAGCCAAACAAAATGGTGGTGACAGGGTTATAAGGCACCAGGTCTTACAGACTTCTCACAAGAGCCCCATGAGATAGTGGCCGTCCACATTTTGGAAGCCTGTTTTCACAAACCGGAAGTCTTGCTGGTGCTAGAGAAGTCAAGGGTGGCAATAGCCCTGGTCGCCTTTCACTCCTTTCCAGTCACATTTTGGTACCAGGTCCAGGCAGTTGAAAGTGGGACTGTTTCTCCAGGGCATGACCACATATGTATTTATATTATACCTTTCTCTCTGGCAAAGGTCTCCACCAGCCAGCGGGCTTGTCCCTGAATTGAACTCTCTAGGCTTTTCTTCCCGAGCCCTAGGTTCCGTAGCGTCATCAGGCTGAACCGTCTCTGCTGCTTCCAGGTGTGGCCATTGGCAAAAATGACACCTAGGGGCCAATGAAATAAAGAGGGACTGGGTAATGCTGTATGGATGGCTTTCTAGGAGACAAGTGAAAAGAAAGTGTGGTTCCAGGGCCCTATGCTAGGAGTTGCTCAGGCCCCCATGGTAGTATCGGCCCTGTGGATCCATGACAGCGCCAAGCTCAGAAACCCCTGATGGAGCCCACGAACCACGGGGGCTCCCTAGTCCACATACATCGGTTCTTCATGGGCTGAATGCACATGAAAGGGCCAAAATTTCAAAAGCTCATGACCCCAGTGGGTCTGCAGCATGTACATCCCTGAAAAGGGGCCGCACAGCATACAAGGGTGACACTAAAGACACACGTTCCCACTGGCAGATTTACACACACACACCCAACACCACCAGAAGGTACCATGAGGGCCGCCTACAAGGTCCCTAAAAAAGGGCGTGATGGGTCGTTCAGCAACGTCTGCGGCGTGGTCGATGAGGGCATCCTTCACTGCTTGGAATCCGTTCAGCACAATCACAGGTGTTTTTCCCAGCCAGAGGGTGTAAGTATTACCATAAACCTCAGCCACCTGGAGATACAGTAACATACATGATGGAGTATAGCAGTGACATGCTACAAATGGGACACGTCATCTCTGCGTCTGGGACCCATCAGCTGTTCTGAGAGACTAGAACTCAAACTCTTTTCTATTTCTATTATACAACGGCTTGTTTACAGCTACGGGGGCAGGAAGGAGAGTGCTTTCATCTTGCTACCCAAAGTAAAAAGGACTCAGAGCACATCTCACTAATAAAATCTTTGGTGTTTTTAATTGTTATTAATGGTTTTGAGATGGTTACAAAATACGCCAGCAAAACCCACGCTGACGCCTCAGTCCAGAAATGCACTTAAGCATGATTTTCTTCCCTCTTCTCTTGGCTTATCCAAGGAACAAATGGACTCTGTTAGGTAATAGAGATGCTTTTTTTTTCTCTCTCTCTCAGTGTTACTTGTCAGCATGTAACCTTGCGAGTCAATGTAACTAAAAAAAAAAAGGAATCTTATTTTTAATGAACATCTTTGGCCACTAGATGGAGATATTGGCTCGCAGTTGCACTGCGTGTTGCGATTGCTGTATCTGGAGTAACGTTTAGATCAGGCTCAGCTCCTAGGATAGCTAAGGCCAGCCTGAAGGTGACCTCGCTTCTTAGTCCGAACAAAGCCCAGCACAGCAAAGCAAATGACTGAAGGAGGGAGAACTTTTGTGGGAGCTGGTTCTAGCAGAAAGAACTCACTCCTGCCAGAGCCAAGTGTATTACAGACCACACAAGTTCAGAACCAAATGCAAAGCGCATTTCATCAATTTAGTCCCTTCACGGTGCCTCACGCACATTGCGGGTGACTGGCCGTGCCCATTTGCGAGTATTCCAAAAAAACCCTCCACTGGTTACTTAAGTTTTTCTCCTACAAGCAAGGAAGGGAGAGTGGTCATTTGTAGCTGTGCTACTTTAAATGAACTGGGAGGGGCTCAGAGACTACAGTAATCTTCAGTTCGGTCACAGATCGCACAATACTGTACTGTAAAAGATCGACTTTGTCTAAAACAGACCCCCTCCACCCACCCTGTGCTGGCTTGTCATGCTTGACGGACGACACTACATATGCTGGCTAGATGGGACCTGTGAAGAACTGCCTTTGTGTTGCTATGTCCACATGGCGTTCGTTGCAGGGCCAGTTGAACAGAAAGATTGAGCCAGGTGGCATAAGGAGCCTTTATTCGGTTACAGCTTCTGGTCCACTCGTTTCCTTTGCCTCGCGACCAACAGAGTGAGCCCCGAGTTCACTACTTTACAACACTTTATCTCCAATAATGTAAACACACACTTCTACAATGCCCCAGAAAATCCCTGTTTGGTGATAGAAATGATTATAAAATGAATATTAATGGTTGGGGAGGCGTATAATTATATCTGCCCCGGTTTGTTATTTCTCACGACACTTGTGTAGCAGATACTTTTATCGCAACAGCAAGAATGACCATGAAGTCCCTTAACAAACTAGTAGCAAGGGAAGAACTAGGGGGAGAGATCCTGAGCCTTCTCTAACAGACAAGCTGTCTGGGAAAGAAGAGAGAACACCCTTTTAGCACATTCTTTCTCCGGTGGTGAGGGGAGGAATGGTCAGGGGTGGGAAACATAGCCTGCCTGTATTAGGATCCCATTACCATGGTGCCTACAGGTTTGCCCTGTTCTGGACACTGCTAGAAAGTTGCTCTGATATACTCCCTGCCCCCCAACTTCAAGGCTAGAAAAACGCTGTGGTTTGCACACGATTATTGCTTGTGTACCATATGGCCTTTTTAGCCCAAGTCAGGGGTCCTGTGGAGGACAATTTGTGTCCAAAGGCTGGGCCCAACTCCCCAGGAATGTGACCCAGTGCCGACATCCTCATCCCTGCGCCCACAGCGTTCATTGACCTGCCATTCAACTTGGCTGGTGAGTTCAAGAGGAAGGAAGCCCCGCTGGTTTGATAATCTCTTACGCGCATGGGGACGTCCAACTGAATATACTCTTTTAAACTGTTACGCAGCTGATTGTTTGTAAAACGATAGTGTTTATCAGTTCAGTTGCCCCATTGCCACAGGCCAGGTCCAATGTTCAGTCACAACCCTGCGTACACTCAGGCATGTGAATATTCCCAGGGCGCTCAGTGCTGGGGTCGGGGGGCTAACAGGCAGTTTTCCCCTTCAGCCGTGCTAGGGCTGTGGCTGTTCTCAAGGGTGAATGATCTGGGGCAGTAAAGCTGTAAAGAGTTACCGTACCTTCAGGAGAGTTTCAGGGTGTAGCCGAAAGCCGAGGGTGCCCAGGTTGCCAACGACAGGGAATGGTGCCGGACCAGGTGGAAGTCTGCTTCGGGCCCTTAGAACCTTCAGAAAATGCCAGACACAGATTAAGACACCGAGAGCGGCGAATACTTGAATCACAGGGAACATTTTCTTTCTGCTTCGCTCCCCACGATGTCTCTCTTGTGGGCTAGCAGGTGGAGAATCCTCCTTGGCGGTTCGTGGCTAAATCCCTGTCCTGAAACACGCCCCCCACCCCCTTCTGCACTCGCCTTCCCTTATCTGAGCTCTTTCAATATTTGCTCATGTGGGACAGTTGCTCACTGAGGTTGCGTCCCAGCCAATTTCAGCTGGTCAGAAATGGGTGGGGTGACCAGTAAGGGGTTCTGTCGCCACCCGCCTTGTACCTTTGGGTACCTTAATGCTGTGATTCAGAGCCTTGACACTGCTAGCTGGCCCACAAACACAGGGTCTCACCCTGGCATCCACCAGCCTCATTCTTGCTCACAGGGTGACCTCAACAGCCCTTCCAGTCTCAGGTCACCTCAAACGCATCTCCCCCTTAAGTACAGACACATGGACATTTCCCCTCTGGTTTGTCACCCCCCTGAAGGAGTGAAGCCTGATCCCCGGTGATCAGTTCGTGGGGCACACGCGTGCCACACAATGGACCCCCTGCTTGGATTCAAAATAAACAAAATGGTTATTTAATAGAAAACCCCCAAATTCTCAGAGGAACCAACCAGGGAAAGCAAACCCAGACACGTGACACAGAAAATATGAAGCCGCACCGGCATGTGCCACACAGCTCTATTAGAGGCGGGCCCTTTAATAACACGTTACCGATCGCCTCTGAACAGTTTCCCCTGTGAGAGAGGAGCGCCCCCTCCCCAGCCCCCCCCATCACCTCGATGCTGGCCCTCAGTTTCTGGATAAAAACCCATCACATACAATCCTGCTTTTAAAAGGCTTTTTCCCTTTCCCGGTGTGGTGACTCAGAGGCGTGGGGTGGGGGGGCAGCGCCTTCTTGTCTGTTTGCCAAGACCAGGGTTCCCTTTTGGTTTCAACGTCTCTCGGGTCCCCCGTTTTCTCTTCCTGGCTGGTCAAAGGGTGAGGGTTTGAAGTTGGTGTCGTATGAACAGCTAACCGGGTGCGTGCCCCTCTGGGCCGGATGGCTTCGCTCACCAGCCTGTTGTGAGTTGATGCTGGAGTGGCACCACAGTTACAATTACAGTTTTTCATACACCTACACCTCCAACCAGCCCCCCCATGCCACACTCCTAATGTCCATCCACTTCAGAATGTGACAAGCTTTCATGTGAGACCTCACCGGACATATGTCTACACAAGAATGTACGCAACCTGCTGATTCAATTGCGTATTCCTTTGGGCGGTGAGACTCCCTGTTCTCCCCTGGGGGGGGGCCGTCTGGGCCCTGATTGTCACAGGAGGCTGCGTCGCTTTTCAGGCGGAACATAGCGAGAGGCAAGATGCGCCGGTGCTTTGGCCATTAGTTGGAGCTGGGGGTTCAAGTCCTCACACTGACCCAGATTCCCTGAGTTGGGGCAAGCTCTGCCGTGACTGCCCACTGTACAACAGGGAGGACAACACTTTCTTACCTTACGGGCGTGTTGTGAAGCTAAATACAATAGACTGGGAGATGCTCATATACGACAGTAACTGGGGCCAGCGTTACTGCCGTCTTGTTTTGTTTTAATTTATTAAACCAGCCTATCTTAACTCTCTCATTCTGTCTGTCTAACTCTTCTGTCAGGTGGTGTCAGCAGCAACAAGGCTCAGTAGCCAGGGCTGCCTCTTCAAATTACAAAACAAAAGCAGCTGGAGTCCTCACTAGACCCCTGCGAAAACTCAATTCCTTCCTTGGGCGCCTCTAGGAGGCTCTACTTCTCCGCTCCCACTCGCTGAGTCTGCTTGTGACAAAAAGAAAACTTGTATTAAAGTGGGGGAACAGTGACATTGACACCAAATTATGGAACCAGTAAGTACAAGCCTCACCCAGTAGTATTGTGGGCAGTGGTCCTTTGCCTCAGTTTCCCCCTGGCAGTGTGTCACCAAAATTATTTAGCCAATATCGTGTATTGTTAAGAAAATCCGTCCTTATGCTAAGGTGCACTATTTTTCCCAGCCTCCTCTATATTATGTTAAACCGTGTGTCAGGTTTTGTTCTTGGAGCACACACATTTTAAAATAATACTTTGTTGGTTTGTCAAAACAATAAGCAACTGGTGTCGCTGCCGCTATAAGCTAGGTACCAGTTTCTTACAACCTTGGCTCGCATGTGCAGGCTGCTCGAGAGTGGAGATGTGAGGGGAAGAATGATGCAAACTCATGTGGGGGCATTTTTGTGTCGACGCAGCTGAGAGTTCTACTTCTGGGACAGCCCTTGCTGCTTCCGGTAGCTCCAGGTCGATGGCTCGGTGAAACATTTAACCTTTGGCTTTCTGTATCTGTGAGGATTAATCTTTGACCAAAGCTCACTGACTAATACATTTGGCTGGCTCTCATTCTTTGATGTCTTATTGATACAGAACTGACTCTTTAAATCACAGGTCCTGCTTTGAGCAGGGGGTTGGACTAGACACCTCCTGAGGTCCCTTCCAACTCTAATATTCTACTTTATGAGTCTAAGTCCAATGGGCCAACGTCCATGCCACGCCTTCTTTCCTTCTGCTGCACCCTGTTGTCCAAGGCTGGAGAAGGCCCAGAGTCTGGGGATGCACACGGGTTAACCTCTGGCCTTGGGGTGGGGTCGAGGGGAAAGTGATGTCTCTGATGCAGCTGCCACCTTGGCCCCTCCCCCCCAAGTGTCCACTAAATGATCACCTAATGCTCGTCATTCCCAACCCCTCTGGCTGAGAAGCAGGTAATTAATTAAGTTGATGTGATTAGCTGCCTTTTAACCCATTCTAGCCCAGGATGGGGTTTCACCCCACCACCCATCCCTTGCTTTAATCTCATCATTAGGAGATTTTTAAAAACCCTGTCCTCCTTGTATGACAATCAACTATAATAAAACCCCCTCTAACTTCTCACTCCCAGCAGTCAGCTTCCTGATCAGCCATAAATAAAGTCAGGTGCCATAATCCTTTGTCTTATAGTTTGTTTATTGATGGAAATTCATGATGAGAAACAACCCTGCCTATTGGGTTTCTTGGTGGTCTGTGATGTGCTGCCACTTAGCGAGGAATGGCACAGATCTTGTACTGATGAGGTTGCAACAGGCCCCCCAAAATACACTTGGTGTTAATTTCAGTCACTCCCTCTGGCAGCCTGAAGGTGAATGTCCGCAGCAGGTTGGTGAAAAAGATGAAGAGCTCAGTCCTCGCCAGCCGCTCTCCCAAACACACACGGTGCCCTGCCAGGAGAGAGGGGAAGGGCAGCTAGTGAATTTAAAAAAAATCCCACAAAAGCCTTTATATGGTTTGTGTAACTCAAAAATGTTAGAATGAGAAATCAGAATGAGACTTGGCAGGATTCTAGTCCTCAGTGAGGAAGGAAAAATAAGATTGTTGAAAAGCAAATGCTTGTTTTACTTGTAAGACTGAGGCTAGGTCTGCACATGTGCATCACAGAATGCTTTGCTCAGTTAACCAGCATTAAGAATCACTCTTCCCATGATTATTCCTGACAGGAGGAAGGAAGTCATTTGCATTGTCCACAGATCTCTTAGTACAGTAGAACTAGGCTAATTTGCACTACTGACTAAGAGATCTATTGCATATTAATTAATTTTGCAAATTAATAAGCAAGCAAACAATTAAAACCCATAAAAAAACCTGTCTTTTTCATTGATTTAGACAACTTCCACCCAATCTTCATTTCTATACAGTGCAATGTCATTTTAATGGTGACCAGCGTGCTGTGAGTTTTGTACAAACAATGAAATGCTGTGGTAGAAGAACCCACCACAGCGATCTGCAAATAAATCTGCGCTGAGAAGTGAGGTGAGATTGCCATGCTAAGCGCAAATTACAAGGCGTGCAGGTTAGCGAGGTTTAACCGTAAATCTATTAATTCTGCATTCACAGTCTGCCCCATGAACACTGGTTCAGCTGTCAGTGCATTTACCTGCTGAGAATGCTAAGAAAGCTTCTCTGCTCCTGAAATTTCCATCCTCATCCAGGAAGTGAGTCGGGTTGAACTGGCGAGGTGTCTCCCACTGCTCAGGATCAGACAGGACGGAACATATATTTGGCAATATGACGGTGCCCTGCAAGACAGAAGCATCTGACTTTGTTCTATCCCTCACTCCCTCAGCCAGGTGGTTAGGGAGACAGTTTTCAGGACTCATGTATTGCACTGCACGGCCTATCCCCTAGGGAGAAATGTGTCTCATTGGAGCAAACTGGGAGAATATTGGACAGTACATTTTTATTTCTGTATATCATTTCTGAGTCATTGGCTGGCAGCAGCCGTGTTGGTGGCAACACAGCAACATAAGAGGCTGTTTTCCAGGATACTCCTTAATGGAAGAAAAATGTTAATACTTCCTAGAAATCTTTTTAATGTCAGAGCTGCGAAGCCAGTGAGAGGTTTAAAGGGGCTGACCAAGAATTTGCAAATTAGGGGCAAGGTGACATATCAAGAAAGAGACTTTGCGCTTGATTATCCACTCTCTTGCACTTTGTATCAAGTCATTGGCACTCGTGCAAAGTGGGCGTGCTTTGCTCTCTCACGCTGCCCTTGTGTCGTCAAGGTCAGAGGATACAAGGAGAAGCAGGCATGTTGTATATCTGGGGAACATGAATTAGTTGGATTCCTAGAACATTGGACCCCTTTGATGGGAAAGGAGGTATAAGCATGAAGAATGTCTCTGTACCTTTGGGACAGGTAACCCCAAGAGCGTTGTGTCCTTCACGCATTGTCTGGGGACCCCAACTGGGGTAACGCAACTGTAGCGCTGGATCTCATGAATCACGGCGTTGGTGTAGGGCAGGTTCTTCCGATCCTCATAGCAGATTAATTGGGACGGACCCAGCACATCATCCAGCTCCTTCTGGACTTTCTCTGAGGAGACACATTCAGCTTGATGCAAATGGAAGGCCACATTTGTTGGGCCGTGAGGACCTGCCCAGGGATGTGGGCATAGTCTGGGGATCTGTCATTTCCCAGCAGGGTTCCCTTTCGATTGAAGGAGGAGTTACTCCTTTACGGCTGGCTGACTGCAGTGAGTGACGGGAAGCTATGCCAAGGGAATCAGCTGCGCTTGTCATGCTGACATCTTTGTCTTGAAGGGGGACCCGTGCTTTCTCTGCTGACTCACAGGGCCATCATTCAGCCTGGGCACACAACGCTTTCCCTTTTTTTGCTGGGAGAGGCAGCCTGAGGCAAGGTGCAGCCGCTCCTCTCAAAGAGAGGGCAGCGCAGGGCAAGTTTTTTCTCACTTCCTTCCCCAGCCAAAACTCCTACTTGTTGGATGCTCCCAGGGGCTGACGAGTCTCCTGATGAAAACCTCCCCACCAGCACAGGCAGCCCTGCTGACTCAGGGAGATGGAAAAGATACCCACTTATGTGGGGTGGGGAAGGTTTGGCTTAAACAGACTCAGCTGTTTAGCCAGTTCTGTCTTGTGAGGGCAACGAGGTGTGAGGCTAAGAACTCCACAAGGCCAATAGATAGAGGGGACTGCCAGACTCCGACCATCCCAAAGGCGGCCTTGGGCAGTCTTAAATGAAAGCCGGGGTCGTGCCGACCATTCCCATCGCTGTGCAGTGGCTGTGCACATACCGAGGAAGGAGTCACGGACGAGTGCTGAAAATACGATCCTAAGGACTGTCGCAAGGCAGAGCAGGCAAATAGGTCCGTGGCCAGACAAAAGGTGTGTAGGCACCTGTCTCACCAAACATTGGAAGCCAGCATAATGGAAGCCCCATTTACATATAAAGTCAAAGGGAGGATGTGAAATCAACAGGAAGGCAGCACGCTGGAGAATAAGCTCTGGGGAGTTATCCTAACCCTAAGGACAGACCATGAGTGGGGGAGGTAAGGAAAAGGCAAGGAAAACACCCCTTTATCCTGCACCTGGGAAGTAATCGGTCAGTGCAGTTACATTGATGAAAACAGGATCACGAGCGACCTCGGCTGAAATGCTGCAAAGGACCTTTGGAGGGAGAGAAACTTCTTCAGCCGGACGCTTGGCCTGGTAAGTTAAGTTCAGTCTCTAGAGAGCGTGTCCGGATGTTGTTTTATATGTAACCCTTTTGGTTCCATTATCCTTTCTCACCATCTCTTGAATCTCGCATCTCTGATGATAAACTTGGTGTTGTTTTCACTACAAATGTACCTCAGAGCTGTGAGACAGACAGCTGACCCTGAGGCGAATCAAACAAGCTGGCGTGTACGCTGTGCCTTAGAAATACCAGGTCTCCTGTCCCCAGAGTATGCAGTGGACAAGGGGCTGGATGCTGCAGGGGACCTCTTCAGAAGGGTTCGGGGAGCGGGGTGAACCTATTGCTAGCCCGCCAGGCAAAGGAAGGATGGCATTGCCTCGAGGAGGTTGTTGGGGCAGCTAGCAGGTTGCAGGAGGTCAGGAAGCTGACGCCCAAGCCTGTCTCTTTCTGGAGCTGGGGGAGAGGGTAACAAGGAGACTCCGTCGTGAGTACCCCAAGAACTATCACACTGGGAGCACAAACCATGCCCCCACAGGCCTTCCTCTCCGCTGAACCGGAGCATCTGCTCCAGTGGGGTGGAAAACCCGCCCCCGCTTCATTTAGAATGTGAATTACAATGTTTGTGGCTCAGCAAAGGACGGTTCTGCTGTGGAATGAAAACTTCCGAATGGTGAGATCCATTAGCCTGTGGATAGTCTCCCAAGGGACGTGGTGGAAGCCCCATTTCCTGAGACATTTAAAGCAGATGGACTAACGAGAATGCTAGGAAATCCTCTGTATGGAACAAGCCTGCAGCGGGGTTGCAGAGGGGAAGTGGGTGGCGTAGGCATCTCTAGAGGGCTTTCCATTTCTGATGTCTATAATGCGCTGATTATAAGACCAGAAATGTGACAGCTTTTCTGGCTGCAGCTCAGGGTCCATTTTAGAACTATCTGTCGTCTAATAAACATGGGCGGAAGGGGGTAATTTGCCCCATAAATGCAGACTGTGCGGCCCCTCCTCCCTCTCCCTCACCTTGGATGTCGGGGTGAAGCACCAGGCTGATCACTCCCCAGCGGAGGGCAGTGGCTGTGCTCTCTGTGCCTGCTATGAAGAGGTCCACAATAGTTTGATTCAGGTTGCCTTCATCAAACGTAGAGGTGGGGTCATCTTTGCACTGCCGGCGACAGTCAGAGGGAGAAATGAGGGCACGAGAGATAGGACTGTCTAGGTGCTAATTAGCATAACTCGCTCCTTCTTTTGACGCTCTGCAATCTGCAAGGTTTTATAGTCCCTTTGATTTCAGAAAATTGCAAAGAAGATAAATGTTTTTAGGGATGCCCTTCAGGTTCTTTTTTCGTTATTCCTGTCGCTTCCCTCAGCTCCAATTCTCCTCTGTGGTCCTTTGCCGCACCCACCCACCCCGAGCCATACCTTGGTCTGTGCCCTTTTGACAATCATAGAATCATAGATTAGGGTTGGAAGGGACCTCAGGAGGTATCTAGTCCAACCCTTTGCTCAAAGCAGGGCCAACTCCAACTAAATCAAGCCAGGCCTTAAAAACCTCTAAGGATGGAGGTTCTACCCCCTCCCCAGGTAACCCATTCCAGTGCTTCCCCACCCTCCTGGTGAAAAAAGGATTCTTGTTTTCGTTATTGACAAAGGATCCCCCTTCCTTATAGCTGGGTTTTTAGGAGGCTGATGAGCTGAAGTTGATACTGAGCTGTCATTTAACCTTTGCCTGCCCAGGCTGGAGTGCTATAGCTTTCTGACCACCACTCTCCCAACCCTCCATGCACCTGTTGGGTAACAGATCCCATTAAAAGCCACAGATTTTCCATTTTACTCTGCAGAGGTTTGTGCTAGAAGGGTGTAATGGATTTGTAGAGGAATTATTGCCACATACAGCACAGAAACGTACTTTGACCATCTGTGCCAGGTAGAAGTCAATGAAATCCTGTGGGTCATCCGGTATCCCATTCTCTTCATGGCGTCTGATCTCTTCCTTGGCAAAAGAAGAAAGAAACTCACTGTATGATAACATCTTCTTGTGAGGTCCTGGGAGATGGTCCATGAGCCCGGGGAAAGCATTGGACAGCTGTAGGGGAGACACAAAGAGGCTGTTGTCATTCTTTGCAATTAACAAATTCATGGCGGAGCTCTCCAAAGACTTGGCCAGTGTGGAGAATTTTGCTATTGGGTCAATTGCTTTGGAGGGTCCATTTCAGCATCATTTCTAACTCCTACCACACTTTAATGGGTTGGACTGAAATTTCCCATGCCAGATGACAGCCTCAGGCTGATATTTTAGTGGAAATTTCAGCTAAAACAGTTCTGTCATTTCTCAGTCTGAGATTAGAGAAAAATGTATTGTTTGGCACATGTGAAAAAATGCATACAATTCTTTTGTTGAGATGCTCTCGCACCTTCCTGCATTGGAGAAGTGACTTGATATTTGGTAGAGGGAGCCACCCTGGCATCGAGGATTTGCCTTTCGTCATTCTGGTGAAAAGTCACCCACATCTGGGCAAGTTATAAAGCCCCTGAAAAACAGCAGGTCACACATGCTCAGTAGAAACTACTTAGAGTTTGGCAGCTAAATTCTGTCTGCCCCGGGCAAGCTCCGGTCACTTCCAGCCCCTACCTGCCAACCGCAGTGTGCCTGTGACATTCCCATGCAGCAACTGCGTGTGCCCCAGCCCAGGGCTGCAGGAGCCGAGTAGGACTTCTCTCATCATTGCTCCTCCCTCACCTTCTTCCATGCTGTCCCTTGCACATGGACTTTCCTGCCTGACCCGAAGACTAATACATTCTCCTCCTTTAAATCCCTTCAGGCCCCACTCTGTGATGCCTACAACCAGCCAGCTAACAGGGGCTAGGGACGAAAAACAATCCTCCATTATTTCGGAGGTGATTTGTAACCAGCATGTTGTGCACATTCCAGAAACTAACAGAGCCTTGGTTCTCTTTATCCTTTCTCCCTGAATCCTATCGTTTCTCCCACTCAACCACAGCCTCACCTCTCAAATTAAAGGGTAAGTTCTCTGGAGCACCCAGCATGCTGGGCCCCACCACAATGATAATAAAAACAAGATGCCCAGGAGCTGGGGAAAGGTTTGGTCTTTCCACTGTCTCCAGAAAGTCAACGATGTGAGATTTGGCAATCCCTACGTACACCGGTGCGGCAGCAACCTTGGGGATTTTGAACTCGCAATGTTTGTCAGGCAGGCGTCACGCCAAGCAGGGGATTTTGTGCAACTCAAACACTCTGGGAAGTATTTTCAAACTGAATCAGACAATGGGCTAGATACCCTGACAGATCTCTTCGAATCCCAGTTTCTATCATGTTAAGAGTAAGGTTTTGATGAGTTTCTGGGATCCAACATCCAGACGTGATTAAATTCCAACATCATGTAATGACACTGCATGGGTAACCGAGCATAGTCACCAACACTCTGCTTTTGCTACCGGGTCAGTCACCAAGTGGGGGACGTGACCATCACATTAGCACAGCATTTTATTTTACCCTCCTTAAGCCTTGTCTAATTTAGTCAGTAAGCGCTGTGGGGTAGATATCACATCTTTTATTTAGAGAGGGGCCTAGTACACCTTTGGGAGAGGGGGCAAAAGAAATAACGGCCACAAATTATGAACTCACTAGCTCGCTGATGCTGCCCGCGGTTTTGAGCAAACAGTCATTGGCTTTAAGCAGCTGCTGGAAGGTCTCATCATCAGAGGAGAAGCGATGTCCCAAAACCACAGCACAAATCACATTGGCAAGTGCTTGGCTGAAGAAGCAGCCAGGATCCAAGGGGTTTCCTACAAACACAGTTGTTAACATTCATGTTTCCTGCCACTGTCTCTTCCCCTGCTGGGACAAGACCTGGAGCCTGGGGAAGAAGCATGGACCCTAGCCAGGCTCTTCAGTTGCTAAGGTTTTGGAGTCTGCCATTATGGAATCAAGCCTCAGTCACTAAGCAACCTTTAAAAAAAACAGTCACAGAAAACATGAGCTGGTCACAAACCAACTCCCTGCAGAAGGTTCAGTGTGTTCGATGGAGCTGCCCTGGAATATCTCTGGACATTGGAAGTGAAGAGCGCTCATGGCCAGCAACGTCCCTCACCCCCCTGCAGGGTCTCGTGGCCAAGGCTCCCTGAGAGAGATTGCTGGGCACTCACTGGCTTCTGCTTTTCCCTCCTCAGCCCTTGAATTCCCCCTAAACTCACGGGGCCAGATTCTCTGCGGTGGCTGAGGTCTGCTTGGTGTAGCAGATTGAGGGGGTGGTGGGGGGGCACCAGGAAGCTGGTTGCAGCTTCGTGATTCTCTGCTTGGCTCTTTCTCTAAATGACTCCAGTTGTGCAAAGGAAGCAGAGCAAGGCAATGAACGGGTCCCATTGTTTTGCAATGAGCCGTGAGATACTTTGACTATCCAGGGGTCCCATTGCATGTTTCATCACCCTTCCCTATTCCCTAGCTAGCAGGTATGCTTTCTCCCCTGATCATTACAGTCACTAGCATCTGTTTTACATTCATGTCTAGAACCCCTTTCGCTCCAGTGACCGAGCTGATAACAATACAGACACAGCACAGGGTCTTATTTGTGGATGATCTCACGTAGTAATCGGCTAAGACTTCGGGGCTGCTTCTGTCCTAACTTATAGCCCATGGAGCCTCAGTGACTTCAATCATGTTGCATGGGGTGCAAAAGCAAGGTGGAATTTGGCCCTATGGGCTTGATCCTAGAGAATGCAGGGCCTTTGGCCTGGATGAAGGCTAGCCAGTTGACTTAATACACACGTGATCCTAATACTGATGATCAGATACTAATAGGTGTGCATTAGAAACGCAATAGATCAGCTCTGTAGACAAGATGGTTAATTGGGGAAAACAGCTAGAGGGGAGGGTGATATCTGCCCCTTTAATAGAAGAGGTTCCCCCCTTTCTGCTAGGAACGTGCTCAGGATTCCCTGCTGGATTTGGTTGCTGGCTACCTTCACGACCTGCTTCTGACAACTGAGATGGAGAATGTTAACTCAAGTGCCTTGTGTGGGCCTGGATGCCCAGTGACGTCCATGAAGAGGCTTCCCCTTCTGGAGTTCACTCTTCCTGCCGGTTTAACAAAGCACATGCTGGAAAATAGGGTTCTGGCAAGTGAAAAGCCACAAACGTCTTGGCAGTGACATACCTCTCTCGTGCATCAGGGACTCCACCAGCTGACGGGCCTCCTCTTGTACTCTGTGCTCCAGGCTTTGCTTGCCCAGTCCTAGATTCCGCAGCGTCATCAGCCCAAAGCGTCTCTGCTGCTTCCAGGTGTGACCACTTGTCATGACAATACCTGGGGCCACCAAGAATCGGTTACTTGTATAAAGCAAAATCATTCACATTGTGAGAGTTCAATCAAAAATATATTTTCTAACACCAGAGAGAAATCCAGAAGAACGAGACTCTCTGTTGGAGTCCCTTCGTCTGGGTGCTCAGATACAATATGGTTTGTGACAACGCCAGAAAACTCCTCTAGAGGGTTGTGTTGCTTTTTTTAGGTTGACCTGAAAGCTGGGCTTGAAATACACAGGAGACTGTTTTCATAACCCACGTCACCTGAAAACATACAGAGGATCATTCCACAGCTGGGGACTCACACGCAGATGTGGGAAGTAACTTCCCAGGAGACATGGGGTGCGACTGAGTTCAGTGCCCGGCATGGAGAAAAAAAAGCATTGCTGGATTTGTTTGAATGACCGTGCAGGGTTATGGCTTGAAGCCCAGCAGATGGGACGATCCTGCCCAGGTTGAACATGTCTTCATGCTGTGTGAATGTCCCAAAGCCAGTTTTGGGTCACAGTAACGTTCAGTGGGACAGTGAGTGAGCGTCATGTTCCTGGCTGGACGCCTGCTGAAAATAGTGACAGTTCACAGGGCAGCAAAGAACGAAGGGTCTGTAAAAGACCAAGGCCCAGATCCTCGAAGTTATTTACAAATGCCTAACTCCCGTTGGTTTGGGAGTTGGGCCCAGCACCTCAAAAGGTATTTAGATGTCTAAGAGACAGTGAATGGTTCAAGCAAGCTCCTGATCACTCAGGATTGTACCCTTCAGGCATATTCAGTGGCTACTTGCCCCATTACCCATCACCTGACCAGCTGTTCAGTAGCTATTTGTGCAGTTACATGGGGAGATGGCTAAGGAATAACAGACCAGTCACCCAAAGCGTGCACTCCAGTTTGCTGTACAGTGTCTGTGGAAAGAGAACGTTACCCTTTTCACCGGCCTTTTCACTGAAGAACGGCGTTGTTGGCCGGCCAGAAACATCTTCAGGGTTGGTGGTGAGACCATCCTTCACTGCTTGGAATCCATGCAGCACAATCACGGGGCTCTGTCCCAACCACAGGGTGAAGATGTTCCCATGAATCTGTGCCAACTAGAGACAGGATCAGTGTCAGTCAAGCACATGTCTGAAAAATTGCAAGTCAACTGTGATCCAGGAACTCTTCATGCCAGTTGGTAAGGGTGTTATAGGAATGCCCTGAGTCTGGTGCGTATATTCTGGTTCACCTAAGAACATCCTCTGAGGTCTCTCATGAAAGCTGGTGTCACACCGGTTATTAATATCAATGTGAAATGTGTGTACAGATATTATGTAAGGAGTTGTTATATATACCAAAAACATGTTCTTAAGTCTGTATGATTGTATTAGTCACTAGCAGAGGTGAGAACAGGCTTTTCTGTCAGACAGAGTTGTTTATTCACCTAACCCTGTGTCAGGATGTAAATTAAACACTGTAAGCTAACACAGTGACCAGCCTTTTACATACAAAACCAACGGTTAGAGAAGAAATGTGAAATCAACAGGAAAGGAGCACACAAAAGAAAACAAACCCCAGGAATTGGCCTGTCTATGAGTAAAGATAATGAACTATGGGATACTTCTAGGAGGCAAAGAGGACACCCTGGCTACCTTCAGTGAGGAAGACAATGCTTTTTACTTAATGAAACAAACGGTCTCAGCCAGTGTTGGTTGAAATGCTGAAAAAGAACGTTAAGTGAGATCAAATTGCTTTAGCCAGGACTTATTAATTAGGTTTAGTCTCTAGAAAGCATGTTATGATTTTGTTTGATTTCTGATATTCTTGCTCACCATTACTTGAATCTCTGATGATAAATTTATTCTCGTTTTCACTATAACTATACCTCAATGCTGTGGTTGTAAGCAACATGCTAGTCCAATGTTGAATCTTGCAAGCTGGCATGTTCTGTTCCTTAGAGAATAGCAGACATAGTAATTCAGTGCATTCAGCAGATAAGGGGCTGGACAATGGGTGGAAGGCATGAAGTATTTGGGGGATTGATGTGTGCCTGCCACTACCTGCACACAGAGAGGGAGATCAGAGACGTGGAGGGCAGTGCGTGTGTTGCTAGAAGCTATTGGTTTCAGGGAACTGAGCCACAGCTTGCATGGTCAAGGCTTGTTCACACTAAGGGCAGGTAGTGGTGAGGTTTCTCACAACCCTGGGTCCTCTTCAAGAACGTCACACAGACCAATGGCCCAGCTCTCTTCAGGATGCCACCTCCGGGGCTCTGTGATGGAGATGCTTCTGGTTCTGTAGAATCTTTCACAATAAGACCTCAGACCATGGTGCAAGAAACGATGAAGACAGAACATAGGGACTGGGTCCGGCCTGGGATTCACCTAGGCCAGGCTCTTGTCTGTGATAGTGGCCAGCACCAGCAGCTTCAGAGAAAGATGCAAGGAGCCCCAGTGTGGGCAATTGTGCCTGCCAAGAGGGGAAGTTTTTTTCTTAACCCTCATTAGCTACAAGTTGGTTTGTTCCCTGAAGCACGTTGGATTTATGACCATGCCAAAGATGGGGTGGTGTGGACATTACCTAAGGTCCGGGGAAGGTTCAGAAAAGACTATCAAGATGCAACCATTCCAGCCACATCTACGCTAGAAAAATCTGGGTTTTTTGCAAGAGAGCTAATGCATAAAATCCAGGTGTGGGCTAGGCAAGCGGTGGTTTTACCTCAATGTAGCTGGTCAAGGACAATCTAGGGTTCTGGGAGCCTAAAGCTAGATCCTAAAGACACAATCAGACACCTAACTAAAAGAAGCCTCATTTTCCAAGGGGCCTCACACCTGCAAGTCCCATTGACAGCAGTGAGATTCATAGGTGCTCAGCCCCCCCTGAAGGGAAGGCAGGCCCCTTTCATTTAGGTATGTAAATGCAGATTTAGGAGCTAAACTTAGATTCCCAGGACTGAACAGTTTGGCCTTAGGTTTCACATCTTATGTAATCTTTGCCCCTCTTCCCCCTGTGAAAGTCGCTCTCTTCAAGTGAGATGATTTTTTTAGGTCAACTCCAATAATACTCGGTTGCCATTTAATCTTGTGCTCAGCAGGATTAAATTCACCATCACAGCTTCCCTTCTAACAGGAAATGAAATTTGTGATCCTGATTTATTTTCACATGCCCAGACTGTGGATAAAATGTCTGTAGCATGAAAAAACATTTTATTCCACAGATATATTCATAGCTGAGAAAATGTCAGAAATGATTTATCCAACTGAGGTTTAAAACCCCCACACCCAAGAACCCCCATCGGGAGCTGCGGGTGGCACTTGTCACAAACAAAAAACACAATATAAAAGGAGTGTTACAAAACCAAAAATCCTTTCCCCCCACCTTCACCAACAGCAATCCTCCGTTAGCAGAGCTAACACAGTTGGAAAGCCCAGCCCGTTGAACAAATGGGTTTTGTTGTGTCCCCAGAAGGTCAACAAACTCGGGGAATTTCAGACTGCGCAAGCAGCACATCCCAGCTGTTGGGTCCCATCAGATAACCATCTGCCAGCATCCCCTGTCCGAAGTGCCTCTGCCAAACAGCATGGGGAGAGAGGAACAAGTTAACTAAGTATATGAAAATGAGGAATTACCTTCTCGAGAGTCTCGGGATGAAGTTTAAATCCCAACAGCCACAAGTTTCCAAAAAAGGGGAGGGGAGTTGGTCCGGGGGGAAGCCGCCTACCTGCCCATTGCAGCTTCAGAAACTGCGCAATCAAGAGACACACAACCAGACCAACAAAAAACTCACTTATCCCCAACATCCTCTTGTTGCTGCCTTTACTATCTGGCTCTGCAAAACTACTGGGGCTAGCTGGCTGAGAGCTCACTTTGCTGGAGTCTTATTGTTCCTGGAGAGCTTTCACCCTCCCCTCTGTGCCTCACTCCCTG